>JAOQGH010000002.1:19018011-19059499 GCA_025769975.1 Gallinago jamesoni
GTTGCTCCAAGCCCCATCCAGCCTGGCCTTGAACCCCTCCAGGGATGGGGCAGCCACAGCTTCTCTGGGCAACCTCTCCCAGTGTCTCACCACCCTCACAGCAAAGAATTTCTTTCCAGTACCTCATCTAGATCTCCCCTCTTTCAGTTTAAAACTGTTCCCCCTCATCCTGTGGCTCCCCTCCCTGATCAAGAGTCCCTCCCCATCTCTCCTGTAGCCCCTTTAGGGGCTGGCAGGGGCTCTAAGGTCTCCCTGGAGCCTTCTCTTCTCCAGGCTGAACACCCCCAACTCTCTCAGGTAAGGTCCCTACAGAAATTACACCTAAATGAAGGTCTTGGATAACAAACTCGAACCTGGTTTTTGGCCAGTTGCTCAACAGATCATTACCAGCCCCCCCTGCCTGACAGGACAACACCAACTTTGTCTCTCTCTCACGTCTGGTAACGTTTGGAAAATATACTTTTGTCTGATGTAAGCTACACCTAAGAAACATCTTCTTCGTAGTTCTATCCAAAATGATGCAGACAATAGAAGGCTTCCCCATCGTGCAGACATGGCTACTGGGGTATCACCTTGTTACTATGGAGTAGGTAACGACAGAGCTGTTTATTAATTAACTGCCAATTCAAAGCTGCACGCCCCGTTGTGGAAGGAAAGCAGAATCCACATTTTTAGCAGCTTTTACTCCCCCATCATTTTTTCCTGTTGCAGCTGCTATTTGAAGATCTATTTTCGAGCTCATCCATTTTTTCAGTAGATTGGCAGTATTGCCAAGCAATAAGCACTCCTCAGTTACCAAGGCTAGGGTAGAAAGAATGATGCCCACCACAAAAAAAAAATAATAAAAATTTGCATGGTATCATTAATCTTCGGCATCCACGGCCTTATTGCTTCCTCCCCACTTTTCTTTTGCCAAATCCTTCTGGCTCAGGATGTAGTTTTAAAGACAATGCTCCTGATGAATTTTGCTCTGATTTTAGTACACTCAGAAGTATTCACAGAACTGACCTTTTGGAAACTGCAGAGCAGAAAGTGATGTTTCTGTCTACAGATGACATGCAGGATTCATTAACTATTAAAAAAAAACTGTCACAGCTTTGTCCACCTAAGATCTAGATGACATCTATATGTTAAAGAATTGCTTAAAATATTAAAATACACTTAAAATATTAAGTGTGAACTTCTGTTTACACATGCTACAGAAGTGTAAGACAGCAAGGACTTTGAAAGACATATGCCTTACAAAGATGTATAATTCTTGTCCTTGATATACTTTATATATCAGGAAAGACTAAAGAGTTGTCTGCAATTATTATTTAAGTCGCTTTACTTACCTACTCTTTTCCCTACAGCTGCAATACTTCCATTCATTCCATGCCCATGCGTAGACTAAAAAAAAAAATGAAAAAAAATTTCCACAAGGAATTACTCGCAGATAGAAATTAAATAAAAAAATCAGGCAAGTTTGGCATCAGCTTATCTGAAATCAACGTTGTATCAATCAACGTCCAAGAAGACTTCTGTACAGAACAGTAAAATCCCACAATGCTCAACTACTCAGAAATGAGTATTTAGTAGCCTCCCCGCACTTCACAACACACCAAAACAACAAAGTACGTTAAAGATCTGAAGCTAGGCACGTATGGTGCCAGTCACAGGGCAAACTTTGGAATAAATGACAATTAGTGAGCAGCGCAAGTCAGATGACACTTCACAGACACTCGTACCTCTATGATTACAATAACTAGCAATTTTAGTTGTGAACTGAACAGCCACTTCAATTTTTATGAAAAATTATTTCTAGGGCCCGTTTATATAAACAGGCAGTTAAAATAGCAACAGGAATTTAGAAAATAAATCCCTGATAAGTCTTAGAACTAAGTTCATATCCCCTCCCCACCTGCCTTCCCCGAAAAGAGACACACACATGAAAGTACAGTTTTCGTAATGCCAGTACCAGCAAAGACAAGAAAACTTCCATTTCTTCGGAAGCATTAGTACTCACTAGAATATATTCAGCAGCTTCATTTGGAGGAGCAGTTTTCCTAAAGCCTTCTTCCTGAAAACGCGGAAGGTTTGTAGGTAGTGCAATACCAGAAGTCCGAAACCTGCCTGTCCCACAGGAACTCTGTAAACTTTCCCTGGTTGCGCTTCGGGCCAGCGAAGCCAAAAATCCCAAGTTACTCACAGAACTCACAGGTTCTTTGGATGCCTTGTTAGCCACCTCTGCGATGTCCCTGGCCTCTGCTTTAGAAATGCCATCAGGTCTTTTGCCAAGGGACTCTACTTTCATGCTACGAAATCTAGTAGTCCTAGAAAAAGAGGAGTCCGCTATGCTCCGCACTTCCACCGACCGCAGCACGTTCGGGGAGGCCGGAGACCTCAAGTTCCCAGCCTCGAAGCATTTGGGTTGTGTTTGTGGTTTCAGAGACCCGTGCCGTGCCACCTGCGCCGAATACCGAAGAGGTGACAAAAGCAGGTTTTTCTGGGGACTCAGTTCACGGGTACCGAGAAGACCGGCCCCCATGGCCGCAGCGCCCAGAACTTTGCTGATGGGTTTTCTGTGCTGCTCTACAACCTTCGGTTCTTCGTCTCCCTCCGACAGCCCGACTTCTGGGTTCACCTTTCCTACGTCACAGATCTCACCACGCTGTTCGGTGGCGCTCGCTTCCGTTAACAAAGCAAAAGCATCTGTTTCGGGTAAAAGTTTTTCTTCAGTCCCGTAGAGTTCTACGCTTGTTAGATTCGGAAACAAAACAGCTTCCTCCTCGCTTGCCGAGGTCACGTTTTCAGATGCTTTTTCTGAATTTGCAGGCAGAGATGAAACAGGAGTCAGAATACTATTTGTAGGTAGTTTTGCGCTTTCCAGTTCGACGCGAGATATTTTCGGTGGCAATCTGATGCTACTAACCGACTGAGACCAAGAGCTGCTCTGCCAAGTGTCATCTTCCTTAAGAAAGTCATTGGCTGTGGACGGCATCGTTCGACCAGCAGTGGCCAAAGTAGCCAACGCTGAAAGTGCGTTTTGGGAAGACTCTGAGGGATAGGAATTCCCAGGAGGAGGTAGGCAGGACTGTCCTATATGGGGGAGCACTCTTAAAAAGCGGTGACGAGTAGCAGCCACTGACCCACTAGACGGTCGAGGAGCCATGGGAGGACGAGGTTTCACCTTGACAGTTTTCTTAGGCTATTTAAAAAAAAAGCAAACATACACAAAACCCACATAGAACACCAATTACTATTTGAATTATGGTTGCATTCAAAGCCCTGACAGAGATCATACTCCCAGAAATTCAGACACTGTAAGGCCAAAAAGGGCCAAATCATTTTTTCTACTCCCTCATCCGTTACCACCCATCAAGGCTTCACCTAAATATCCGAATAATAAAATCAAAGATTATAACCATAAATGGCTTTTTAGTAAATGGGCCACGTGAGAGGAATAGAAAAGGGAAGCCAGGATGCCATGGGTTATCCAGAAGAGCTTAGGATCTCAAACAAGATGAACAAGACCTTCATTTTACATTCAGGTAACCTACACTGACACCAACACCAACGTAATGTTTTATCTTTTAAGTAATCTCATTCTTGCATTTAACTTAATTAGAAGTACTATAACTGAAAGGTCTATAACGGTTCATTTAAGATGAATATTGATTTTTACCAGAGCTACTTGAAATACCAGAAAACAAAGAAAAAAACAAACAAAACCCCACACATCCAAAAAAACCCACCCACAGAAATAAATCCGGGACCAGCGATGAACTCTTTGACTGTGGACAGGTAGATCCAAGTAAAGCCAATGCCCCACAGCAGAACATTTATACAACAGCATTAACATAACAGATAAGAAGTCATCTACCCCTAATCACTTCACTTCCCAAGACAGCAAAGCATGCGACCTGCTTTTTAGGGAAATGCAAGTCATTTTACAATAGGAAAATTGAAATCACAACTTCACCTTTTTACTCAGATTCATGTTCTCCATCTTTGCCTTGAGTAGTTTCATTTTATTCATAGTAATTGAATTCTCAATAATCTGTTGTCCAGAAGGTGATGCCTCTGTCTCATCTTCATCATCGGCGTATAAGTTATAAACTGAACCACCACTGAAAATAAAAAAAAGTTCGTGTTCATCCTCCACTCAAGTAATTTAATCATGTTTTCAATGTAGAGTATTCTCACAACTAGAAAGTCATATCCGCAGTTGATCTGTTGACAAAGCATTATGTAAAACTGTACGCAAAGACATTTCAAAGCCATTTATTTTAGCACATAAGCATTTTTTTTTTTTATTAGATGCTCACGCAAAGTGATGACGCTGAAATCATAACATAGCCACGCTTCTGGGAAGTTGTTATACTATATACAGTTGGTTCACACTCACTATATATTTTCCCCACAGGGGGGATATCCAGTTCCACAAATGTCTCCTGAAGGTATGGCCAAAGCTGTTAACTGTGGGACTCAGACAACAAGCTGATCAGTTTTCCAATTAACCAGACACTGGCATGGAAGGAAAGTCCAAATTTCTATCCATCCTGTGGGGTGTTCTCACCATAAATGGAAATGGAGGGGTCACCCGTGTGGATGTGATATTCTATTTCTCCTTTTCAAAATAGAAAAAAAAATAAAAAAAAGGATCAGTTTAGGTGTCCAAAGAGACTCACATTTGGAAAAAAAAATAAACAGATTAGAATTGCTAGACCCGAGACAAAATAGTTTAACTCAGTAGTTGCTGGAAATGTACAGCATCACATTGACTTCCTCCATTCTGCTTTTTAACAGAATGCAAAAACTCAATGTTTTAAAGTCAGTATCTGACTTGTTTTTCCTATAAAGCATTAATCACCAACACACATCCAACATTTGACAGTGAAATGAAAGAACCACTAGGAGTGTCCAATTCATTACAAATTGATGCATTTTCAACACTGTATATAGTACATTTTAAAGAGTGTTTTAATTCTTCCATTAGGCTGTCAGCATCCAGAAATTATGACAATCAGGCAATTATCCTGTGTTCACACAAACGTCTTAGCAGATTCAACTAAAGTTTCTACTCTCCAAAAGAGATCAAGGAAGAACTAAAGGTCATGAGAAAGTCAGTACGGAAAATAAAATTAAAATTGTCACTTATTAGAGATGGCATCTTACCTGATTCTTGGAAATATTCTGCTGCCCTTAGTCAAGAGCCAGTATTTTTGCACTGACTCTCCAAATCCATTACCTAAAATGTAGCAAAATTCCAAAGGCAGCAGAGCTGGGAGGCAGATCTTTTAAGAGCAAGGTGGCAGAAAATTCAAAGTAAGGATAAGCAAAATAGTCCAGTGGTTTCTGAACAAAACCTGAACACCTCTCCTGGTAAAGATCCAACACTACAGAATCATTTCACAATTTTAATTCCGCAAAGACTAAAGCCACCAACTCAAAACACTTATTTGAACTTCCCTTCCTTCAAGGTAAAGATAGAAAGAAAAGTGACATGCCTCACGTTTGGTTGGTTTGGGTGTTTTCCTTTTTTTTATATAATAAATAATTTTCATACTTTTTCTTGCTTTTTCTGGCTAAACGGGAGCCAAAAACATTAACAAAAATTAATAATAACAAAAGGATTTATTTGCTTTAATGATTGCAAAATTAGAGAAAGTGGCTTTGTTCTTGATGATCCTTTCAGCCTGTTTAGCAACAGGTGTCAACATTTCTGAGATCTTGATTGTAAAATGTGGGTCTCAAAACCCACCAGGAGCTTGTTGAAATGCTTTTGGCACCCATGCCTGCCACTCCTCTACCACAACTTCAACAACTTGCTTTTAATCCAGAGACAATAATCATTGTAAGTATTTACATCTTGTCAATTTTAACCATTCACTTAACTGCAGATAAAATACAATGATCTGGAGAACTAGAAAACACTACAAAATCTAAACCTGTGGCTCATTTCTAAATTGCAGTCACTAAATTCTGTTCTACACATCAGCAACGCGAGAAAAGCCGATAAACAAGTGCCTCAAAATGCTCAGTCACCAGTATATCCACACATAGAAACACATTTAATTGTCAGAGTGGAAAACCCTAGTATTCAGAGTGATTCATAGCCTTTCTCTATAAAGATCACACGAAAAGGCTCGATTTATTTCCATTTTCTCCTCTCTTCGCAATTTTTTTCCATTTCCCACCAATCTGACCCAGGCCATAGTAACAAATCCAAAACTCAAATTCTTCTCCACCTGCTAAATTACCATCTGCCTTAGCAGAAAAGCTAGTAAGTGAGCTCACATAAAAAGCTCAGAGAAAGACAAACAGCTCAAGCTGAAAGTTTTCAACTCAGGTGGCTTCCAACCTCACTGAACCATTTGACCAGCGACCATTTCTTAAAAGTAAATGTCTTTGATTTTTCTAAGTGCTCTTGTGCTCTGCAAGTCTTACCAAGATGCCTTGAAAGAGCCCAAAGACTGTGGTTTATTCCTCCAGTTTGCTAAATTTAGCCAATCTAAAGAAAATTACTATTTAATCTATACACTAGAATTACCTAATTGAAAAGTAATAAGAGTTTCAGATGATTATCCATGTTAGTTTTCAATGGGAAAAAAATAATTGTGTCACACACAAGAATTTAAACACGTAGGGAGATACCAGGGATCCCACTACACTGAAAAGATGAAGTCCAAGCTCCTTCTGACAGCTTCTTGCATCAACTGTCAGTACAGCACCCACAGTCCTGGCTCTTTGGATGGGTTTGGATGTTCTTTGGATTTAAATGGCCAAAAAGAACAATTTGGTAATAGGCAGGGTATCAGTGAGGACAGGAATTCTGTGCCACATCAAAAGAAACGTGGCCAGCAGGTCAAGGGAGGAGATTCTACCCTCTACTCTGCTCTCCTGAAAGCCCACCTGGAGCACTGTGTCCAGCTCTGCAGTCCTCAGCACAGGAAGGACATGGACCTGTTGGAACTAGTCCAGCATAGAGCCATAAAGATGCTCAGAGGGCTGGAGCACCTCTCCTATGAAGACAGGCTGAGGGAGTTAGGGTTGTTCAGCCTGAAGAAGAGAAGGTTCCGGGGAGACCTCAGAGCCTTTCAGTCCCTAAAGGGGCTCCAGAAGAGATGGGGAGGGACTCTTGATCAGGAAGAGGAGCCACAGGATGAGGGGGAATAGTTTTAAACTGAAAGAGGGGAGATTCAGATGAGATCTCAGGAAGAACTTCTTTGGTGTGAGGGTGGTGAGACACTGGAAGAGGTTGCCCAGAGAAGCTGTGGCTGCCCCATCTGTGGAAGGGTTCAAGGCCAGGCTGGATGGGTTTTTGAGTAACGTGGTCTGGTGGGAGGTGTCCCTGCCCAGGGCAGGGGGGTGGAATTCAATCTTTAAGGTCCCCTCCAAGCTGAACCCACCTATATTTCTATAATTGCATCTTTCCAGAAGTGCATCTAGACCAGTGAAGCAGTTCTCAGTTCTTACTGATTTTGGTGGTTTTCACTTACTTGAAATTTACAGACAGTAGCTTATGTCACCATTCACTGAAAAAGAGTGCAGGGATTGAAAGACAAGATCACAGACCTAAAATATTTGCCTCTTCTTTCCATCCACTGATGGTACAACACACACTTCTTTCTACTCTGTGTAACTAAGTGGGAATTTCAACCTTGGTATTTCATTCAGCCTGTAGATCTTAAGTACAGATCTCTTATAAATGTTTGTAAGAATAGTAACATTCTGAAGCCACTGAATCACACTTAATATAAACCCAGTAAAAAGCACTTTCTTTCACTTTGCAAATAGGAACAGGGACAGATACTTAGAACAGTGCGAGCCTCAACCTCAGAAAAGATGAGGCCAGTGCCCAGAACAGGGACTCCTTTCCTTACAGTTATACTAAGTTTTTCAGAGGATAAAAAAAAACTACCCCAAAACTGCAGTATAAACACAGAATTGAATAATTTTTAATATATATTATCAATTGTGATAGCTTTAGGAAAAAGACTAATAATCTGTTTACTAAAATGTAGTTGCTTAAGTGACACACTTGCTCTTCTGATTTGGTGACAGCGATTGAGACAAGTTTGGTACCTCAGCTGTAGCTCATCTGAGGCCAAATTATGTCCAAAGGCTAGCTCTATTGGTAATTATTTCAATATATTCAGTATATTTAAAACCAAACCGAAACCAAACCTAAAACAATAAACCCCCAGACAAAAATTAAATAATAAAAAAAAAAAATCACACCAAAACAAAAAGCCCACCCAGAACAAATTAAAAAAAAAAACCAAAATGAAAAAAAACCCAACCAACCATCCAAAAAAACCAAACCAAAGAAACAAACAAAAAAACAATCCCAAACCCACCCAGTTTCTCAGAATTTTGCACTGCCAATCTACTATCTTCCTGCCATATCACGGAGCCAAATCATGGACATATGAGACAGAAAGTCTATGCTGTGATAGAAAAATGTTTATAAACCCAAACAAATGCCTTAAGATGGAAGAGAAAGTACGTAACGAGAGTTTTTAATATCTTTATTGACAAATCAGCAGTTCTGTGAAACGTTTCCTTTTAGGAAGGGATGTTGAGAATCGCCTGAAGCGTGAGGTTGGCTTTAGGTGTCTCTACTGACACACACGGTGACAGATGACCATCAGCACGACCACTGACCACAAAGTGCTACTGTACCATCAGGCCACCAAGTTACAGCATTTCAGTAGCCCTTAGGGCACAATCCTTGTAACAACAACACAGAAACATTCCACATGTTCTTTTGACAAAGTCAACTAATAAAGCTGAAAATTATACAACATCCCCCCTTTTGAAGAATAATATAAAGATTAAAACCAACTTTACCTCAAAGATTCAGATAATGGTGTTAAAGTGCCATCTCCCCGATCTACCACACGGAAGAAATTCAACTGATCTCCTTCTCGATATACTAAGAAAGTCACTTGTTTGTTGGATGGTGCTTTCTCCCAGATCTCATCTCTGCTGGGATCCATGTATTCAGCCATCTCCCTGATAGGGTCTTCCACAGGAACTAGAAAGAGAAAAAACAGAATAAAACCAAATTATTATGATTAGTGTTTTGATCATCTTTGAGAACTCAGCTCATGAGTGTTAAAACAGAGTGTTTTCCAAGTTAAAGTTATCAAGGGGATTTCTCCAGAGACATGGTGAAGTCTCCATCTCTGGAGACATTCAAACCCCACCTGCACACGTTCCTGTGCAACCTGCTCTGGGTGACCCTGGTCTGGCAGGGGGTTGGACTGGATGATCTCCAGAGGTTCCTTCCAACCTCATATCATTCTGTGGTTCTGTGATTTTCATTCCTCTATGCATGATCTACATAACCAGGTTTATCATCAGACTGAACCAACACCTGATTCTTACTAATCAGATTTTTAAAAACTATTTGTGTAATGACATTGCAGGATCATTTTTTCTGCAGGTGAAGAATTTCTGATTTTAAGACTGGAATTGTATAAATAGAATCATCTAGGTTGGAAGGGACCTTTCAGATCAAGTCCAACCAACTGAACACTGATAAAACCACTAACCCATGTCCCTCAGCACCACGTCTGCCCACCTTTAAATACCTCCAGGGATGGTGATTCTACCACTTCCCTGGGCAGCCTCTTCCAATGCTTAATAACTCTTTCAGTGTAAAGGTTTTTCCTAATACCCATCCTAAACCTCCTCTGCATACAAAGATACTTGTTTAAGGGTTAAAAAAAAATGAAAAGTGTTCTTAGTATACTAAGGAAGATAGAAAAAAGCCCACATACCTCTTCTGGTGTTAATAGGTCCACCTCGCATAGCCAGAACTAACTTCAGGGTGCAGCCTTCTGAAATGCTGTAAATAACAATAAAGACATTTTTGCAGCATTCTCTATTGCTTATGCCAATCATAATTTAGAAATTGCAATTTTATTCTATACTTACTTATAATCATTCAAACAATAATCATCCTTCAGCTCCATATTATTCCAAATTAAGTGCTGCTGAGAGACAGGAATACCTAAAAAAACCCAAACAAAGAAAGAATATTAATATTTGAGGGCTTTGGGGGAGTTTTACTTTCTGAAGAATGTGGGGATAACAGAGAAAAGAGGATCACAGGGCAAAGAAGAAAGGAAGCAGGACAAGGACAGGCAACTGAACAGGCTTCACTCATGACATCCAACCTCACAACCAGTTTTTAAGAACAAATTTAAGGTTTTCACTGGGCTTGTGGTCATGCTCAGAGTTCAATCTTTTGGGTCAACAAGGGTATCAAATTTTGGATAGAGTACAAACCAGGACAGTTATGAAAGACAACTTGGATCATCAAAGAAAAATATAAAAAATTAAGTCTAATAGGAAGATGAATAACTATATCTTTTGCTTTTGGAAAAAGAAATAATCTTCCCTCCAGCATCAAAAGAAGTACCATTGTTCAATTTCTGTAGTGAAATCAAGATAATTAAGATCTCAGTGTGCATTCCTGACAAATTGTAATTAAGATGAAAACCTACAGAGCCCAAGAACTACTTTTTCAAAAAGGTCTAAACATTACTCCTCAGACTAAGAAGAAAAAGCTATAAATATATTTTCCAAAAAGTTAAAGTAACCTCATCCCTGTGCAGAAGAGGGATTGCACTTTGGAAGAACTGTCATTGTCATTATTTGAGTTTTAGAAAAGATGGCATATCCCTTTTCTTACCACAGTCCACATCTAGAGCTTTTCTTTTACGAATGACTAACACAACTTTACTTCACTTGGGTGGCATTTAATGTGAATCTTGTATCCTCTAAAGTCCACAAGACATTTACGAGGGGAATATGTTCATATAGTAGACTAATATAATTGCTACTACACTGCCATCTATTTAATAATGGGTTATTGGTTATGTTTCAAGTCTGCAGCACAAGCAAAACAAGACCAGGCTGGCAAGAGCCAGGGAGTCTGCAGTGAAGTTCTTTTCCATGTTGTTTTGCAGTCTTCTGATTACAAACAGTCATTACTCTCTGTATTTGTTATGGTTTCAGCAGCCTCCAAGGAGCAATTTCCAATTACTTTGATAAACTGAGGGAGTATTTGTTAAAAAGGCTGGCTTGCAACTGGCAGCGCTGCGGCGAAACATGGGTTTGTTCATCTAACAATGACAGTATATTTTTGATGAAATGATCAGATGAAAGGACTATACTCTGCTATAATGGGAAACAGACAAGTCATTATTACTAATTCCCTCTTACACTGCTTTCTAAGAATTCTGTATTTATACACAGAGGGAACAGTACATATTTTACAGATTCGGGTGCAAGAAAATATTCACCAGTTGTGCCCTTTCTGGATAATAGTAAGGCTTTCTAGAGGAGACATTTGCACATGGGATCAGCATGTAAAATTGGCCATAATAATGAGGAGTGTGGGAGAATCATCCACTGTCCCTTCTCCTAAAGCAGCAGGTGACTGTCACTGGCCTGCCCTATATCAATATGGAGAAGGGAGGAAGGGAGGGCAATAAACTACATCCTGATGCTCAAATGGAAGTGGGCTATAGGAGGCCAGCAGAGTCTTCAGACTGTTGAAAGGGCCACTTCTTTCTGGCATGACAAGCAGGTTCACCAGAGAAACACACCTGGGGAAGTCTGACCCAGTAAAAAAAAAAAATTTAGATTTCAGAATAAACTTGATTTTATGTTGTGAGTAGAAGGGTATTACGTTTAAAAACACCATAAACATTTTAGAGTCCAAATTCAAACAGTGCACTTCCCTTCCAACCAAAGCTGAAATTGCTGGAGACTTTCTTACACATTTACGTTTTGGTCCTGTTTACAGAGAGGCTGGGCTGACAGTCTTATTTTCCCCCAAAACCAGTTTGATTTTCCCCCAAAACTCGCTACAATAGGAAGAGGTGCAATGGTCCACCAGGACTGGTTTCTTAACTGTCCCCAGTTGGTGTAAATGGTGGCCAGAAGTGACCTACTCTTTATTCCCAGGGACTGGCAGAGAGGAGACAGTAACAGCAGGTCACCAGTAACCGAATACGGGCTCACAGAATTTCCTGGCAAAGGTGACCTTATTTACACCTTCCCGATGCTGCTCTGACCTTCTTGAGTTTGCAGGAATGTTTTCCCAGCTCAGGCGAAGCATAAGCTTAAAAAAAAAAAAGCTTCATGAACTTCTAGCCTCTATCAGCAGCGCAAACAGGGAAATGACAAAGCAAACAGGAGACATAAAGGAAAAAAAGTCAACAGAAGAAAGATTGGTTCTGTTAAAAACCGTATCACTTGTGCAATCTGCTCAACTCCAGCCCTGACAGCAGAAAGACCAAAGGAAAATAACAACTCGGGATGAATCGAGAGCACACACACGTACGACAACAAAATTCTTGCTGCATCTGTCATTCCCTGCTGAACACAAGCATTCAAAATCAAGAGGTACTCTGAAAGCTAGTTCTGTCTTTCCTCTTTAAAATAATATAAGAACAAGCAAAGACTTAAATTTTCATCTAAAGAGGTAAATTTTTAGATGATACAGATGATAAAATTCAGTTGCAAACAGGCACTGAGTGAACTATGACTGAGTTTTTCTTATTTTAAAGATAGCTACATAAATGAAGGCCTTAATGTTCCATACTGTAGAATGCAAATTAATTCCTGCAATAATAATAATAATAATAATACCAACACCAAATCCCAAACCTCACCTCCTCCCTTGAGGCTCAGTCCTGCCTTACCAAACAAGCATGTTTACATGTATTATCTATGGCTCTTTAACAGATGAAAGAATTAACCGCTGTTAGGAATACACTACCTGAATGCTCCTTCTATAAAATTCAATAAAACAATTGCTGTTTCCAAATGTGGACTACTAAACTTTGCCCAGCCCAGTGTCTATGAAGACTTGCGCGATAAAAGGAAACAAGAAGAGATCTTCTCAGTCGAAAAAAAAAATATATTGCTATTTTATCTTTCAATGAAATCCTATTTTAAAGTACCATTCACATGTTAAAGCTCAGTCTTTCATGTCACCTTGAAACTCAGGTGCCATTCCATCCATGTCCACCAACACGGGATCCTGCTTTCAAATACAAAAAACAAGTCAAAGCAATGGAAACGCAGTGCTGATGGCAACTCTGTGCTACGCTGCTGGTTCCCTGTGGTCTAGCTTTCATGCCACCAGCAGAGACAAAGGGAGCTTATTTCTTCTCCGTGTACAGTTTTAAAAGGCTCATTCGGTCAATCTGAGACTAGGTCACTCCAAATTCAACATT
This sequence comes from Gallinago jamesoni, assembly GCA_025769975.1. Taxonomy (NCBI): domain Eukaryota; kingdom Metazoa; phylum Chordata; class Aves; order Charadriiformes; family Scolopacidae; genus Gallinago; species Gallinago jamesoni. The sequence goes on from JAOQGH010000002.1 coordinate 19,031,256, forward strand.
ATCACAAGTCTAAATTTTTGGATACCATGTTCTTACTTGGCATGGAACATATTTGATGACAAATGCCTGGATCCGATCCAAACACACATCAGATTTGCTTTAACTTCAATTTACAAGCAGACCTGCACTGAAATTTCAGATACATTAATAAATCTTTACCCATATTCTTCCCAGACTAAAACCAACTGGAAACAGAAAGCTGGAGATCTGGAGCTCTTTCTTAGTGAGGTACCAATTTCTACTACAGCTTTCTAAACAAGCCCTTTCCACGTCAGACCATTAAACAGGCTCCAAGAATGACAAAACTGTAGCAGAAGTCTACAAAATTCCTAAGATGCCATCCATATTATCCTTTCTTATTACAGTGCAGAGAGTCTGCAGCTATTGATATTCCAATTGCTGACGAAGATGAGTCTGATTTGAGTTAGTTTTATTATCAGTCTCTTACAATTAGAGGCGTTGGTGACATTTGGAAAAAAAATAAATTGTGAACTTCTGATATGATGCTAAGTTTTGTTCTTGGAGACCTCAGGGCTTGGATCATTTCCCCAAAACTTGTCTTTTTACATGGTTACATACCATCACCCTCAACACCCAGAGGAGCCCATGAAGACAATACACACAGTAGGGACCCTACAGAGTCACCCAGCAGTGTAGGAAGCTCTCTCCAGCCAAAAGAACAGCTTAAATGAGAGAGGTCCACACCCCATGAAAGCTGACACAATACAGCCACAAAAAGTGAAAAACAGCAGCAGAAAAAAAGAAGAGATGGCAGTTTCTGCTTCCCACGATAAATCACAACTACAAAATCACTTTAGGGTTTTCACTCCACCTGGGGGCGATTCATTGCTTGAAACTGTGCACTATAATAGGAACTCTGTCACTGAAAAGCTGTTAATTATTTTTTTACATGCAATAGCAACCCTAAATGCAATGTAAGATTAATCTGTCATTGCGTGGCTGTCCCCTTCACACACTGCTGATCAATCTGTTTTCACTCTGCCCCCCCCTTAATCATATTAATCAGATCTTTTAACTCTGTTCTAGAGCATCGAGGTATTTCAACTAACTTCTAACAATTCAATGGTAAGCACCAGTGAGCTCTTACCTTCCATGTTTTAATGAAATTTACTTCTTAATTATTAAGTCTATACAGCAGGTACCTAAGCCATTAATTACCTTATCGTCCTATGAACTACAACACATGAACAAAATTCTGAATAAGCAATATTATAACTTTATTACTGAGCTGTTCTTCTAATAAGAAACAATGAAGCTTTTGTAAGCTGGGCAGACCCCGCCAACAGCAGTAAGCTGTAGGTGTAATTCAGCATGTCTATTTGCAATCACTCATTTTGGACTAGAAAAAATTCAAATTCCTCTTCCTCACATCTCCCACTGGTCTCTTCATGCATCCTTTAAAGTCTACGCCTTCATCTGTACTATCCAGATAACCTGCTTTCTCCTCTGCTCTCTTGCCTCTGCTCCCTTTTAATTCACCCTCAGTTAGTACTCTGTCACATCTCTGCTTGCATCTCTCCTACGCCTCTGTTCAGTCATGGAGAAGAAATACCCTTTCCTTTCACCTCCAGGAGCATCTCTACACCTTCTCTGACTTGTGATTAATTATTGTCCTACATGAAACAAAAGCATATCCACATTGCTGCATTGATGTAAACTCTGGTGATCTGCATGGTGGAGCTTCCCCTACGTGACCTTACTAGCAAAAAAGTCACCTCTATTCTTGCAATGCTTCTGTGTTTAAAGGCTTGTACCAGATACCTTTCTTTTTTTTTTTTTTCATCCGTTAGTGCAGATTTCCAATAAGAGGAGGAGAATATCTTAGATTCCAGTCTAAAGCATCATATTACATCCCCCAGAGGGTGGGTTCCGCACAGACAGAAGCATGAAAAACACGTACAGGTAAAGCAGGGAGAGTGATTCCTTTTCTTAAAATTAGCAACTCCAGCACTCTCAGCTTGTGCAGCTCTTGAATGCCTCCAAAGCGAGAAAGAGGACGCGATGCTGCAAAGTATATATACATACATATTTCAAATTGCATTCTTTCACTTTCTCATGGAAGAGCGAGAGGGTGGCGAGAGGACTAACCTACATCTCCCCTCCTTGCATCAGCACCAGGACTGGCCCTACAAAAAAGGAGGTTTTCTGCTTTGCAGGATGTGCTGAGTTCATCACTTAAAGCACTGCTCGGCCAGACCTTTACCAGCCAAAGATCACTCACCCAAACAAAATTCAAACCAGTAACTTGAAGCTGCCTTGGGGTTTTGCCTGCACTGCAGCTGCTCTTGTGACTGCAGCATCAGAAACAGACCATAAACTGACTAACCTCAGAAGCAACAGCCATAGCACTTAGTCTAAAGTATGCTCAGGCAGATGTAACATGGACACACTGCAAGACTCAAGTTGAAAACCTTGCTAATTAACAAACAATTCAAGCCACAGAATCCTTTCCACACCAAAAATGCCATATCCCACATAACATCAAAACAATTAATGATTTACCATAGGTTTTTAAATATTTCTCTTAATAAATATATATTTAAAAAAAAAAAAACCACAACAAAAAGTCCAAGAAAAGAAGAGAACAAAAATATCAATTCCAGGGAAGCCTAAGCCATGAACTGATAGGAAAAGAATAGAAAAACAAGTCAATTCCAATTAAAACCAAGTCATAAACCCAGCATTACTGAACACCTAATTGAACTATCTGGTTTGATTTTAGCAGTTATAATTTGTAAAACAAGACTTCCTAAAGTGACAACATTTATGCTGAAGAGAATAGTACCTTCCAGTCTTTGAATTTTAGCTTTCACAGAAATAACTGTTTCAAAGGGAGAAACTCGCAGTTCAAAGCACGTTCCCGTGAGCGTTTCAATGAAGAGCTCCATAGTTTCATAAAAAGGAAGCTTGTAGTGAAACGGTCCCATATTATCTTCATTGAAAAAAGGAGGCTCTTTCTTGTTGGCCATTACAAAGGATTTACGACTTCTTTGTAAGGAGATCTGTCAGGAAACTACATTCCACTTCTAGCCCAGTCAGCTTCGAGGACAGGTGTGGTGCATTGCTGTTCATGTTTGGGATTTTTTCACCTACAAAGCAAACAAGCAGAGATCTCACAACAGCTGAACGTAGTTTCAATTTATTCGTGATGCATCATAATATCGCTATTAAGAAGCAAGAAAATCATATCTAGGTCGTGCAAGAGATAACCACAAATGATGTTAGTAATACCACAGATTTAGGATTCTAGTTTCAGCCAGCGTTCCAGGTCCTACCCGCTACCTTTGTGATTTTATTCTGTTTTCAGCAGCGACACGGCAACCCGACCTGCGATATGAACGCCCAAAGCCTCCTGAGGAGGGCTGAGCCCCTCAGCGGGCTCAGAGCCGGAGGGGAAACTCCAGAAAGACACGAAAACGGGGACCGGGCCGGGCTCGGGGGAAAGAGGCGGAGGAGACGGCGGCTCTGCCCCCCTCACCCCCCGGTGCTGCAGGCCGGACCCAGGCCAGCAGAGCGGAGCGCCCGCAAACAAAGGAGGCAGAGACGCTGCCCACCCCCCTCCCCGCCTCAGCCCCCGCCGCCAGCACCGCGCCTCGGGGCGGCCTCACACCCCGGCCCCGCCGCCCGTGCCCCCAGCCCACCCTCCGGGAGGAGGCCCTCCCCACCTTCCCTGCGGGGACAGCCCTGAGGGAAGGAGCTAGAGCGCTGCCCATCCCTCCCTACCCCGGTCGGCGGTCTCCCCCCCGCAGGGCCTGGAGGCAGGTCCGTGAGGGGAGATGGGAGGGTGGGGTCTCACCTCACCTGCCGCCGCCGCCGGCCCGCTCGGGGATGGTGGGAGGGGGGGGGGAGACGAGGCTCCGCTCCCCCCGCGCAGCCCCGCCCGCCGCGCCTCACAGGAGCCCGCCAGCCCCGGCGGGACTCATGGAGAGGGAGCCGCCGCTGCGGGAGAGGGGTAAGACCCGGGAGCCGCCCGCGCCGCCGCTCGCTCCCCGGCAGCCCCCGCGCCCACCTGAAGCCTTTATGACATCCCCGCCCGGCGCCCCCCTAACGGGCCAATGCGGCGCCCGCTGCCGCGGCGCCCGCCCAATCAGCTCCCTCGGGGGAGGGAGGGGAGGCGGGCCTCCGCCGCGCGCCGCGCCGGCTTGTTGTGGTCGTTAAGACGCGGGGTTGGCCGCGCGTGCGCGGGGAAGGACCCGGATGCAGCAGTGCGTACACTCCCTCCCCGTACCCACGGCGGCCACGTGACAGCCACCCGGAAGGCCGCGGTGTCTCCTGGGATGTGTAGTCTAAGGGGAGGGGTGTGTGTGTGATGGCGGCCCGGTGGCCTCCAGCCTCCGGCGCGGGGAGTACGTAAGGCTGAGGAGGCAGCGGCCGCTAGCGGCTCGCCCCAGCCATAGTGTTGGCCTTTTCTCTGGGAAAACGTGCAAAAGCAGGTTTTATACCTCGAACTCGGGGATTGCCAGCGTGGCGCTGGGCCCAAAAGGAGTAATCAGGGGGAGCAGGCCCAGGCCCCCCAGGCCTCAGGGGGGACAGGGGTCCAGGGAGCCCCCGGCCCGGAGAGGTCTTTTCCTCAGATTGCCACAATCTAGAGGAAACAAGCTTAGCTTATTAGGAGGTGCTAATTACATTAACTGCTTTACTTTCCATTTAGGTTTTAAATTATGCAAGGCCTATCCAGGCCCCGCTAGGTTTTAGGCCAGCTTCCAACACTCAGAACAAATAAATAAATACTGTGGTAAATAAATAAATAAATAAAGAAAGAAATACACAGGGCCTGCGCAAGCCCAAGGTGCTTTTAACACCAAGGCTCCAGCCCTGCCCTTCCCAGAAAATGCTGCCATTGGTCATTAAATTTGCAAAAAGCCACCCCCAAAAAAACCAACCAAACATAGACCAAGTCAAAACTCAATTAAAAAAAAAGCCACCACTCAGACCAAAGTGAAGTGCCCAGACCAAGATTTGCAAGCCGTGAGGGAGAGTTAATTGAGGACCACGCATTTTAATAAGGGGAAAACTCTCCCCATGCCAGCTGAGAAAGACTGGAGGGGAGGAAAGGTTTTGATCTGTATCATGGCGCAAGTTTCTATGAAGAGCTTCTCTCTAATGTGAAAGCCCACTAAACTTTAGGAAACACTTGAGGGCAGGTTTTTTTTCCTCCCTACTTCATCTTTTGGCCCCCAGGGCTCTCAGCTTGCGAACAGCACTCTTAGCCACACTAATAGGAGTTATTAACGCAGAAGACGCAGAAAAGAAATAGAAGAATTCACCATCTTTTTCCTCTTTTCCCTTTTGAAAGGTCTTTGAAGCCCTTCTAAGCCCAGAAAAAAAAGAGTAAAGAGACAGTCCAAGTTGTGTATGAGGCATGTGCAGCAGATGTAACGCCTATAAATAAAGTGCAAGCGCTCTCGCTGTAGACACCCATTTGCAAATAGCTCCCACATTCTTTTCCAAGCTGCTACTCCCAACTTACCCCCCCTACACACACACTCCAAATGAATCATTGCCAGGCCCACCTATGGCGCAAATGGAGAGGCAATGTTCTTCCTTTCTCCCTTCCAACCTTTCCTTCTGTTCTACCCATTAGCGCGAGATGCTTGGGCTACAGAATTCACAGCGCCTGGTAAAAGTAAATCCAACTTGAGAAAGAAGAGGCTGAAGCAGATGTCTCAGAACAAGGGCTTCAGTGAATGGGGGAATTGCTCTCAAAGCAGTCCTCTCTGAGCACATGCTTTAAATTCACAGAGACCAGAGCAGGCTTAAAAGCTGAAGATAAAACCCATCCCTGTCTTAAAAAAAAAAAATAAATTCCAGAGCATCTAGTTTTAAAGTTAATGGCATCAGTTCCAGAAGGGCGATCTAGAAAATACAGAAAGCAAGAAGGTTAAGCCAAAAAATGCATTGGAGAGTTAAAGGGATTCCAAAAAATAGTGACCTCCTATAAACAGTCTACAACGTGTTACAGGTGAGAGAGAAAAGCAGAGAGGAAGCCTGGCACTTGTTAGCCTGGAGGCAGCCAAACCTGCTCACTACTGATGGACTTCTGGGAAAGCATTATTTGCAAAACTTTGGTAAATCCAGGCAGGTGAAAAAATGTCATTTAGTGGCTTACAACTTGAACAGAAGACCCCACCTTGAGTGTGGTGTCCAGTTTGGGGCCCCTCACCATAAAAAAAAAAGCCATTGAGTTGCTGGAGAGGGTCCACAGAAGGACAACAAAGCTGGTGAGGGGTCTGCAGAATAAGTCTTGTGAGGAACGGCTGAGGGAGCTGGGGGTGTTCAGCCTGGAGAAAAGGAGGCTGAGGGGAGACCTTCTGCTCTCTCCAACTCCCTGAAAGGAGGGTGTAGCCAGGGGGGGTCGGGCCTCTTCTCCCAAGGAACAGGCGATGGGACAAGAGGAAATGGCCTCAAGTTGTGCCAGGGGAGGTTTAGGATGGATATTAGGAAAAATTCCTACACTGACAGGTTTATTAAGTCTTGGAACAGGCTCTGCCCAGGGAAGTGGTAGAGTCACCATCCCTAGAGGTATTTAAAAGATGGGCGGACATGGTGCTGAGCAACATGGTTTAGTGATGGTTTTTATTAGAGTTAGGTTGATGGTTGGACCAGATCAAAGGTCCCTTCCAACCTGGGCAGTTCTATGATTCTAAGTCTCTGTTTAGTTTCTGTGGTTTTCCTGGAGCACCAGGTGCTCAGCTGTAACACATTCTTTCTGGCAGAGAAGTTTTAACCATGGTTATTTTTGTAGCCCACATAAGCTGCCATTATGAAGTACCTCAACGCTATCTAGTATCAAGTAGGATTTTTTTTTTTAACTGCTTGATATTATAAGAGCAGAAGCTGTACCTGGTAACAGAACCAGCCTTACCCTAACATCACCTCAGTAGTTTGGCCGCTGACCAGTGCTTTTGGCTGTTTTCAGGTCATGACGCAGGAGTCCTTAGCAAGTGATGAAGAGAAAAGGCAGACATACAGACAAATCTGGTTTAACAGACTCCATTTACTAGTTATCAGTTATTTTCTCTATAGATCTGTCCAATAAAACAAACTATACTTCGTGTAATAGATTACTTCATTGCAGGTATTGCACAGGCTATATTCATTTGGGCACCATGGAAACAATATAGCAGGAGGGTATACTGTCTTTTTGTAAAAAATATATCATTTAGCACAATTAGACCCAGCAAGAGAATACTAACCATTTAAAATGGGTAATCTCATTTAAATATCCACGGCCATCTCATTTCAGCTCTACCAGATCAGAGAATCCAGAGTGTTAGTACTGAGCAGGGGGTAGGGAGGGTGTCCTCTCTGCACCACACCAGCCTTGGCTACTGGCCTCCAAAGGCATTCAGCGGGTCATCAAACGTGCTCTGTGTCTTGCTTTCAGATTTTACTTCCGAGGCCGCTTGGGAAGATCTACTTTTGGGAGTGGGTATCTTGACTTGGCTGCTAGAGAAGATATCATCTAAAGGGGAAAAAAAAAAAATAGATTTTAATGTGAAACGACTGCCAAACAGAAGTAATATTGTACATAAGAGTCTCCAGCACACAGCAGCGACTGCCAAGGACATTCTGTGATAAACAAATGCTTTCCTGCTGCTTGTGATTCTAGATAGGTTTGTAAGGACATACGTGGGAGCTGTTCGCTGTAAGTCAAATTAAGAGTATTTTTTCTTCTCGGTAGAGCAGAATAATACTTGTATTTCATAACATGTTCAAGCTCTCATAAGCAATTGAGCAGTACTAATAAATTAAGTCTCCACAATAAATTGCATCGTGCAAGTGCCAGATAACATCCCTCTTCTCTAGAGCATCAGCATCTGAGGAACCTGAGAGATCCAAGAGCCGTGAGACAGTTGCCAAAGAAAATCAGAAAAGCTGGTACTTCCCTGTGACTACTGTTGTTGCAGCATCCACTAGCCATACGAGAGTCTTTAATCCACGGCACTATAAGGCCACATCCTGAATGGTGGCTGAATATTCAAAATATTCAAAAAATATATTCAAAAGCCCTGAATCAAGATCTCCCACCACCTTCCTCAACCCAAGCATTTCTGTTATGAATAACTAGGACCACAGAGCAGAAAAATACCATGTTGCTATTTAAAAGACGGGCTGACACAGTGCTTAGTGACGTGGTTTAGCGATGGTTTTTTCAGTTAGGTTGATGGTTGGACTAGATGATCTTAGAGGTCCCTTCCAACCTGGGCAATTCTATGATTTTAAGTCAGAGCTCTCTCCTGAAGGGTAACAACTGGTAGAAACAAACCCGGGTACCCTGTGCCAGCAGCAGAGCTCCCAGACCCGTGGTTGGTGCTGTGGCTCTTCACAGTTAGGACTGTGCTCAGGGAAAGAGACGGAGCTGCCACCGTCCACATGCTGCGGCGTTGCCCTGAGGTTTCCTGGGACCATACGACAGAGATCTCTTCTTATAAAGTTTTGAAATTTAGGATATTCAGATTATGCAGTCAGACTATGAGGGGATAAAAAAAAATAATATTTACAGGACCGAGCTATGTGGATCACTAATGATGCACAGGGCCAGTATAAGCAGCACATAACCGGTTTTCAATCCCTATTAAGAAAACACAGGTCTTATACAGAGATTAATAGCCATTTACTGGTCCTGAGTGTAAAAACTAGTATTTCAGCCTCCAGCACGTATCCTAACCTTAGGCAGAGGCCAAGCACGGAGCAGCCGGTCACGATGTGCCTGCCTTTCTCTTCTCGTACACGTGTCTGCTACCGTGCTGATCACAGGGATTACATGGGAATAATCCAGGAGAGCATTTCAGCACAAGAGCAGTTTAGAAAAGCAGTAAAACAGAGTAATCCCCTGCTGGCACCACTCCAAAGCTCTATCACATGGATTAGCTTCACAGCACAGGGGAAGTGCAGCCAGTGCCATCCGCAGCAGAGCCATCACTCCCATTTTACGACAAGGCTTAAGGAATAGGAAAGCTTTGGCTGTGGAAAACAGTATCTGTCGATGCACAAGAAAGCTCAGTCACCGTTTTGCAGACTCTTCCAGACAGAGGTGACGTCAAGATGTTTGCGTCACCAGCCATGAGGTCACTGAGGAGGCTGGGAGGGAGGATAAAGACCTGAGAAAGCGTTTTTTATTAATGCTGCCACCACAAGCCTAAGGCAAATGCAGTAAATAGTGACTAGAAGCGTGGTGGGACAAAGAAAGCAAGCAGCTTGCAGCCTCCACCCCCCAAAACTGCCCCCACTTACTGTTTTATTTGTAGCAGAAGGGATCTTCTAAGGCAACAATACAGAGCCCTGATAAAGTGCTACCACAAGCTCTTAAGCTAACTCTTATCTGAGGCAAGTGGCAGTTCTACCACTCGTGTCCTCACCCTCAGGTACCTTCCCTCCCCTCCTGCTGGTGTTCTGTAGCTCCACGGCATCTACACTCTAGGAAGAGATGAAGCCTTATCAGACTCAGGGTGCTGTAGATGCTACAGGTGTAAAGCTCAGATGCGATACCAAACAACAGGCTGATGTTCAAAAGCGACAGGTTCTGGAATTTTCCCAGAGAACTTTCAAGTGAGACTCTGTGACCTGTTTGTTTCTTCAACACGAGGTCCAGATTTTTGTGCTGAAGTATTTGGAAGGGAAATTCTTTCATTTGCTATAGGCTACCTGAAAAAATGTAAATGATTTAAATAAAAGATATTTTAATCATCCAGTACATATTTCAAATACCTTGCCTGCAAACGTTTAAGACTTGTTTTTCATATCAATTGAGAAGGTTTTGAAATCTCAAGACGTTCATTATCTGGCAAGTTTTCTAACATATTTACAGACTTCAGCCAGGTCATTAAATGAGGCCTGAATGCTTAACAGCACTCCAAACAAAACAGGGATAAGTCAGATTCAATTTGAAGAGGTTAGAAAGAACAAGGACTGACAAGAATCAAAGTTGGAGAAGGGAAATTGTTTGCCTTAGAGGGAAAGAAATACATGCAAACCCAAAGAAGAGCTATAAACATGAAGAGTCTGAGAACAGATGGACACAGGGATGAAATGGCTTTCAATGCCTCCACTGATGGAGAACAAAAAGGGAGCAAAGCTTTGCATCATTTCACATTACTATATGTTGCTTTTTCAACAAATTATACAGGGCAAACTTCTGCTCTCATGTGTAGTATTTGTCAATCGTTCTGGGTATACATGGAGCTCCAAGGCAGTCAGCACAAGAGTGAAGGTGGGGTGGGAAAAGATGCTAATTTCTTCATATCAGTGATTCATCTGAACACACGACACAAAAATCTGTGGAAATTGATACAGAGCTGTAACAACATGAGATTAGTCTCTGGTTCCAGACAAGAAAAAAATTCCAATTCCCACAGGTGAGAAAATCCCTGCAGGAATTAAATTATTCCTTCTCTCAGAAGAACTTTGCACACTCTTCTAAACCATTTAAATGCTATGTTCATCCTATAAATCTGGGGAGTTCTCATCCAATATCAAAATCCAGAGATGAACAGAGATTTCAGAGCAGTTGAAAATTTATAAGAAAGCAAAGGGTTTTAAAACATCTCTGATGAATGCAGCTCAGGACATCATTAGGAGGGTAGCAGCAAGACAATCGACACTTACCCATATCATCATCAAATATGGATTTTTGTTCCACCTTTTTCTTGGTCTTCTTTTCTTTTGGTTTTACGGTGAGATCCGCAAAAATATCAATGTTATCATCAAACAGGTTAGTCTCTGGCATCTTCTCTTTTGCTTTGTTCATCGGTTTAATCGCCTCAGTAGCAAATATATCATCCTTGGAGCAAAGCATAGAGGGATCATCAATACACAACCCACCTCAAGAGAACAGTCAAATTATCTGTACGCAGCAGCTGAGATGCTGATAAGACTGACAAGCCGTGGGCTTCTCAAAGCCAAGAAGTTTGAGTCCCTTCTCCCCATGGAGGACTCAGTAGAAGTGCCTTCACGTGGGACTGTATCACAGGCTTGTATCAGCTGCCCACCCTGCCAACTTTTATTTCTTTTTAAAAAAGAGTTATTTCAGCTGCTGTGCATTGAACAGAAAGCTATCAGGTAAGAATCAAATATTTTATTACTCTGAAAAAGGGCATAATCATAGGTATTTTATTACAGGCCATTCAGTGACCTTCCAGCTCCATGTTAAGGTTCCACCTTTCGATCCACTCTTACTACTAAGGGAGTGAACACCAAAAAAAAGTGTTTCTGTTGCCCAGTAGCACTATTGAAAATGTTTACTTCACGGTCCATCCTGAACACTCCATCCTACTCAGCAGCCTCCATTAAGCCTGTGTCTAATTAGAAGGGCCTGCATAAGGCCCTGGGGATGAAAACGCTCACGGTGGCAGGCTCAGCATTTACCTCAAAGATATCTTGTGCAGCAGGGGCAGCAGCTTGCCGGGCAGCAGATTTCAACTCCTTTTTTCCAGTTTTCTGACAGGTGAAAAGAGAGTCTTCCTCTTCCTCCAAAAAAGGTATAGGGCTGCTTTTTGTTGAAGGTTTTTGCTGTACAGCCTGGAAGAGATCACTGCTGTCCTGATCACCCAGCACAGGCTTTTTTTCCCTGCCTTTGATGGGTTTGTTAGCCACGCTTTCGGGCATCCCCTCCCTTGATTGTGCAGCTGGTCTGGAAGTCAAGCTGCTTCCAAAAAGGTCTTCCGATTCAAACAGATCATCCCCTTGGCCTGTGGATTCTGGAGGAAGGAGTTTGTTTGTCCCAGCAGACAAAACACTGCCATGAGCTGGCAGCGACAAGCCAGAGAGAAAGCCGTTTTCCTTGGACTCTGCTTCAGGAGCAAGAGGCTCCTTGACATTCGCTATTGCTGGTGTCTGTTTTGGTAGAGAAAAGGGCAGTTCTTTAGCACTGTCCACCTCCTCACTCTCTTCAGACCCTTGGGCAGCTAGACGGCGGGCCATTCTGCTAGGAGGTCTTCGTTTTCCTGTAACCTTGATCCTGGTCTACAAGAAAGGAAGAAAACCAGAGCGGGGTTATATAGAAGGGAAAAAAAAAACCCACAACCCACACTTCACAGAAAACAGGTTAGGGTTCCTGTTGTGTTTCCTTGTAGCACTTTGTCCGCCTTCACAACACTGCAATTAACATCCATTACCCATTTCACACACGCACGCTGAATTAAATGCAAGTTCTGCTCACAGCTCTGATTGAGCTTAAACAGCTACATGTATATTTAAACAAATGCTTCCTTGGGGATTTTGAGCAAGGAATGCTGAGCAGACGTTGATTTAGGTTACAGGGGGAAGCAGCAGGAACCATTTATCATCAGCTCAGCATCATCCATTCTCCCTGTTTTTCAGAAAGGGGAAAGATGGACAAATGGGACATTTGATCTTGGATTAGTTCGCAGCAAGGTTCAGAAAAATAACCCAGGACTTTTGATTTGCTGCCCTCTGGTCACTGCACAGCAAGAGGAATTGGGGCATAAAAGTGACAGCACTGGCAAGTAGAGAGTCACAGCACAGGTCAGCAAGCCACGCTAGCCCCTCGGCTTTAGGTAATACCTTAGTCAGCCTGACAGCTTGCTAATCCAGGGGCTTCTGGACAGTTAGTCTGTCCAAGCCATGACTAATTATGTTTTCCATTTAATTTTGTTTTATACATAGCCTGCTCCAGTTCATTCCTTTGCCATTCTTAAACAATTCCCCCTGCCAGTTTCCATTATGGCCTCTACCATATCCCACATGGACAGGAGTACTCACAGAGGTAGGAAACAGATCAGTACAACTGCCTTTTCCCTTTTTCTTTTTTTTTTTAATTGCTGTGTTGGAGGAGAAGGACAATGTGGAAGGATATGCTGTAACGCAGCTTAAAGGAGCCATGTGCTTTTGTCAAAATCATTGCAGAGGCACATCTGCCTTCAGAGCATGGGGCTTTATTGATCACAGCGTGACTGAAAAAACAGGAAAATCATGATGGAAGGGAAAGGCACTTGAAAAAAAACCTGCTCCCTGCTCCATGCACTGTTCTGTGAAAGGACCGACAGAACACTGGGCAGGTTGCTTTGTTCCAGCCTTTGGAAAAAAGTTCATTTGGCTGCATATATCTATAGTTTAAACTCAAACTTGAAGGGTTCAAGCAGTGACGAAAGGCCAAAATTAAAACAAAACCCATTCACTGTATAGTTACTGAGATGCTTCTCAGATACTTCTGTAAACAAGCACACATCATCACTGTCGTAAAATGAACATCCAAGGTTGACCATATGCAGCTACAGGAGCTCGATTTTTTTGCAATCCTGTCTACTTAAAAGTATCACAATAGAGGGTTGTGTCAGTTGTGCTGCTATTGGGAACATCAATGCCTATGCCCTAATGCATGAGTCTGATGTACAACCTTCCCAAGTCCTCTCTGCTGCTCATCTCGTAATGAACAGCCTCAGCAGCAATAACGACAAAAAGAATCAAAGATGCTAAATTATCTCATGCAAATTGCTGCTGTCAGAAAACTGAAAAGATTTACGAACTCATATACACTTAGATTAAATCTTAACTACATTGTTCAATCTGTTTGGTTTTTTAAAGAACCACTAAAACTTTAATTAGAATGTGCCTTTTGCAGTCCGTAAAAGAACAGGTATGAATAAAAAACAAGTGAGGCAGGAGGCAGAGATCTGCCATGTCAAAAGCTGTAACACTTTTTGGTTTGGTTTTGTGTGCGTTTTTTCTTTAAAAATAGTGGGTTTTTTTTAATCTGAAAAAGAATTGGGAGTGACAGTTCAGGACAGCATGACATTTCTATCCACAAAGAAAGTAAAGGTCAGCCTACAGCAGCGACGTGTTCTTGATACCCTGCCACAGCAACTGTCCATAAAGGATTTTATAGTTAGCCTACAGAGACGCCCCTTTTAATGGTTTTCAGGTTGGTGTCTCCTGGGACAAACAAGATGTTATACTAAAATAACTTTAACCTACAAGCAAAACCACTCTATTTGGGGAATGTACATTTATACCTTAAAAAGGCACAGAATTAGGCGTATGCATAAGCTCCTTACAGAGCTAAGAATGTAATGGGCTTCACTTTCTCTTCAGTGGTCCGCAGAAGTGAGCGGAGATTAGATTTCCACGTCTCCATTTCCATTCAGGCAGACCACACTGTTAGCAGAACTTGAATCCTAAACCACAAATTCCTGCACGAGGACAGACCGTGGTTTTAATCCCCCCCTTTTTATCCTCCTAAGTACCAAGGTTACCTTATTGGCGCTGTGCAAGGTGTCCGCTTGCATAGGCTGATCGAAGCTTACACCTAATTCTTTGTTGTTCCCTGCAGCAGAGAAGACTTCGCTGTTCTGTCCATCCCTGGGCTCGTGCAATGGAGTGTCCAGAACTGGTAAAGGCGACTTCACACTGGAGACCTTGGGCACTGCACCAGGTAGTAAGGCTGCAGGGTTAATAGCTAAGTTTGCCTACAAAACAGAGCAAACAAAAAAAACACACACACAAAAAAAGAGATGGTGTTAACAGCGCTCAAGAGCAAGCACGGCTCTAGAGAAGCAGCAAGAACTAGCCTATGGAGGCATTCTAGTTCTTCTCCTACAAGTCCCTGGCCTTTCTCACATCTCCATGCGCCCATGCCTCCCACGTCCTCCGTCTCACTACGTCTGTGGAGCATTCAACACTATTATTCTCTATAACATGCCCAGGCTGTTCCTGAAGCTTTTTATGTCAGACCAAAAACCTCTGTAGCTCAGTATCCTGTCTGAGAACAATAATGGTTCTGACGTTAAGAGTGATACAGACAGTTATTAGTCACTTCGTGGCAGAAAAGGGACAGAGCCAAACCCCCAAACCCTTAAGAGATCTAAACGTGCTTAAAATAGTGCCAAGAAAAAAAGCAGGTCAAAGAGGAGCCCACCCTCTGCCCCCAAATGGAGTAAATAGTGCTGCTCAGAGTCAGGTTTGAAACGGGAGGGGGAAATAATATTAAACATGCAATGCAGAAGTAATAGAAAATATGTCATCTGAAAACAATAATTGCAAGAGTAAGGTAAGGAAGTAAAAAGATCTCATTTCAGGGAGAGCTATCAGTGAGGCAAGGAAGATGATTTTTTTTTTTTTTTAAAGTCAAAATGCCAGTAAAGTTAATTACTTGTAGCTTTCCAATCCGAGATGAGGGCTCTTTGGTTTTAATGGGAACAGGATCTGTAGATTTCTGCACAAAATTACACTGGATTAAACAAGCGGACACGTTGCTTTCAACCAGACCATAGTTTGCATTTTAATACATCTCCAGCAAGCAGCTCACTGCTTTTCTTCACTCAATTTCTTCTGAAGACACCTCATTATCAACAAGTTCTACCACCAGAGCTAGAGTCACTGCATGTCCAGCCTCAGTTCCCCACGTGCCATAGCCCCACCTTCGTTATCACGTTTCATTCCACCCTCCTTCTACCCACTATTATACTTTGCCATCGTAACCCAGCAACTTTCACCTTCTCCAGGTCACGTGTAACACGAGTCAAATCAAACTGTCACAGCCCCCTCCCTCTTTTCTTACTTCCTCCCCTAAGAAGCCACATTGACAGATCATGATACAATTATTTTTTTCTCTTTGTAATTGGCTGTAATAGGTCCACGGATTTCAGTGAAGCACAGATAAAAGCCAAGAGGGCTACAAAATTGTACCCCTCAAGCCTGCAAGGAAAAAAAATTTCAGAGAAGGGAGTGCTCCCCTATAGAAAGCAGACCATCGGTGCCAGAAATAAGAATAGATTAAAAGAGCAAGAGCAGCTCTTTGGTCCAAAGATGGGTCAATTTTAGGACTCAGGGATGAACCCAATCAGCCAGGATGTTCTTTCCAGGTTTTGCTCTCCACAGGTTTGGAGCCTATTGTGGTTCCTGTGAGCCAGGCTGTACTGCTGGTGGTGTGACTGGGTGGCTCCTTCAGCCAGGATGAAGTAACTGAAGGTTTGCCAGGGTTAGGACACTGGTTTGGGGGTCTTGATAGCACAATGGAGGGATCCCAGTGTCTGAGGAGGTCGTTCTCCACTTAAATGTACGTGATGTTCAGCTGAACCTCAGACAGGCTGAGATCATCCCTATAGCAGCCTGTCAGTAGCTACAAAAAAGGGAAGATGAGTGTGGTTTTACACTTCAAGGAATACTTCACCAGAAGGGAAGACAGGCTAATTACTAGCCCTACCGACCTGCTCTGTGTTCCTCAGCCCAGGGGAGGAACACCACCACTCGCCCCCAGCGATGAAAAGCCAATCTCCTACAGATGGAAATCCAACAAGCAGCTCTGGTGAGGCACAAGCCAGAATTCTCTGCCTCTCCCAGGGACCCTGCGTTCTGCAAGATTAAGGACAGGAGTAGGAGTCTCGTTTGCTCATCATGAAGACTCCAAGATAAGATTCTCAGCAGCACAGATTTGTTTTGCGTGCCCTGATCTCCTTTCTGAGAAACCCTTCCTCTACTTTAAAGATCCCTTTCACTCCAACAGACACTTCAATAAAGAACAAAAAAAAAAAAAAACAAAAACATTTTCAGTCCAAACAGACTTGAGGTGTAGTTCTTCACTGCCTTGTAGAAGTGTGAAAGCAACAAATAAAACAATATCAATAACATTTAAACTTCTTACTGGTAACACCCCACCTGCTGATAAACAGAGACAAGTTTGGCCACAAGCTGCCACTATACAGCCAGAGAACCCAGGCATTAGGTTTGATCTTTTCAAGAGACTTATTTAAAACAAAACGATACATCTCCTTTTTCTTTGTATGTCGTTCAAGGCACAGGATTTAGGTACTTGCCTCTGTAGTCACTGCCTTCAGAGCTTCATCTTGTTTGGCACTTAAAGTATTTTCTAGAGGGTTACCACTCTCCACGGAAGGGCTAGTACTGGCCTTCAGTGTTTTCTTCTCCGGTATTTTCTGAAAGCATTAAGAGCACCACAGGTCAACATGAATTGGGTAAAAAGCATGGTCTGCACATCCAAAAAAAACAACTAACCAAAAACTTTTTAAAAATCTTGCTTCTATTTGGAAAGATAACTAGCCACATCTTTGGACTTTGCAATCCATAAGCCATTGCCTTTTGGCTCTGCAATGACAAGGGCCTCCCACTCCTCCATTCCTTTAGCCTCCTTCAGCCTTTGCTGTCTATGCTAAGGATAAATAATTAGAGTTTCAATGAAATTCCAATTGCTAAGGAACACTGCTATTTTTATGTTTTCAAGCAAACAGGCTCTGTATATAGCTGTTAAGAACTAATTACTTAAGATCACCCCGTCCATAGTCCTCAAAGAAACTGTTTCCAGGAGCTATTGCCAGATTTTCAGCCTAACTTTCAGCTATAGACATGAATATAGACTAAAGTTGGCCTCAATTTAAGCTAAATACATTTAGAGTAGCAGTTTAGAATGCATGTTAGGACTTAGACCTCAGACTGCCTGTAACAGTCTAGTTCATTGCTGCAGCAGCTCACCATTTAAGAAACAGTTCAGCCATCAAAAGGATTTTAATACCGCATTAATTACCTTAAATCAAACGAACCTGAAGAAAAATTAGTGACATAAGTCACAGAGCAAGGCTCACCAGTCATGGCTGAACTACAGGGAAGTAATATTAGCAAGTTAAACAATAAATCAATTAAACAATACAAATACAACTCTACTACTCTGATTTCTGCTCAGGTGTGTTCTCTCACAAAAAGAAGAATTTATCCTCTTATCCCATCTTTGGGAGACATAACACACCTGTTTGTTCCCTATGTCTTCAGGTTTACAAGAGCCATTTCTATTCCCTCAAAAAGATTTGAGAAGTCACTTCATTTCTTATTGAAACACATATGGAAAAAAACCCAATCCCTTCCATATGCTTCTTTCTGCCATCTTTTAGATAACCCATTTACACAGAGGAACAGGTACCGGAAGGTTTGTTTTAGGAGTACTGAAGAGATCATCCTCATCGTCATCCCCAAAAAGCCCTCCTCCAGATGACGGCTTCTGGAGACGGTTCGCAGACTAGAGAGACAAAAGATAAAGGAAAGATGCTTCACGGGTCAAAAAAATTGATCTCCTTCAGCCTGTAATCCCTGAAGGGATATTAGCACCTGGCCCTCCCTGGAAATCAGGGATTTCTGTGTTCAAACAAGGCCACCAGTAGGCCCCACTCTTCAAAGACATTATTTAAATAGCAGGTTTAGAGGAGGACTTGGAACTCACCGTGGACTTCTTGGGGCTGGCAAAGAGGTCGACATCTGGATCATTGTCCTTCTGAAGTTTGTGACTGAAAAGGAGCTCTTCATCTTGAAAGACTCCAGTGCTTTTGGGCCGAGGGGGCTTCTCAGAAGCCTGGAAGGAGAGAGAAGATCCCCAAAGTGAGAAACTCCCTCCTTTAGGAGGTTATCTGCCCAGGGATAGGGCAGCTTACAATTCACCTGAGGCTGCACTATGACCCTGGTAACAAAAATACCACTTTAACTGCCAGTTCTATATTTTACTTTGACCAAATTTGAAAAACTTACAATGTAAATATTTGTATTCACATGTCAATTTGATGAGAAGACATTAACCAAAATGTATCTGTGTCTGCTGACCTGAGATCCAGCTGCTACTATTTACCTGTAAAGCTTCCTTAGAAGGAAGAAAAAAAAAAAAGAAAAAGGTTTTCAGTATGTTGAATGTACAGTAAGGACGTATTTTAGTAAGGCTTTTATGCCTTGAATTTTTCAGCTGAGGGTACAGGACAAAGAAGTGAGAGGAGAAGAATCTGGTTAATTATCTTCCTAAACTACCTTTTTAAAGAAGAATAAATTAAAAAACACCCCTCTCCCAAAGCTGAAGGGCTGTAAAAGCTATTATTGTTGCTAGATTCCCTGTTCTCCTCCCGTTAAAGCAAACACACCCCCACAATGCAGAACAGAACATACTGTCTGCCTTTGGCAAGAACTTGTACTTTCAAATTTGCTGGTGGAGGTGGAGGGAAGGTTGACAGTCAAACGTATCACCTTATCAGCCCTCCACTATCTGGCAAAATCAACTAATAATAGGTGCTTGGACACCAAAATCAATGTTTTTCTACAATCAGGGTCACTGTACGCACTCAGGCCTGACTTTCAAAAGGCAAAGGCCCCACAGAATGTGTAGGTAAAGGCCAGTATCTGTGTTTCACCACCCATTTGTCTTTTCAGGACCTCTGCAAATGCAAGGATGCCTCTTGAGAGTACAACAACGTCCAGCAGCACAACATCAGACTCACAATCCAAGCAGCGGGAGCAGAAATCGTAAGAATATAGCCCGATTCTCCCCTTCCCAGGGGGAAGTCTCCAGGACACCCCCAAAGGGCTGCCTACCAAACCTAAAATTTCCTAACTAAACTTTCCAGCGCACTGTTTTTGGTCCATACATCCCATCCTATGATTTTTATTGCTGCTCCATTTCTCCATCTCTCTGTGCACCAGCTTTAATTTTCTATCAAAAGCCGGGTCACGTTTTCAGAGCGGTGGAACTCCTGTTTACACCCAGCTACACAAAAAGCTACTGCACATCCAGCAGTACCCACACGTGAAATGCACATTAAGCTGAGATAAGCAAGAAAAATAGTAGCACTTTTCAGATTTGCCTATCAAAAAGATTACGTTCCTAAATTTTGATTTTTGCATGAATATGCATTTCAGCACCTTAATCACTTCGTGACTGTTGCACACTGACAGTTGAGTGCTTTGAGGGAAAGATTTGAAAGGATTTTTATCTTTCTAAACTCATAGGACAGATGTGGCTTCTTGCAACCATCTCATAATGCACCCTCTGCTCCCCCCAAAAATAAACACAGGATACATCCACAACAGGTAAATAAGCAGTAATGGTAAGAATCCATTTTAACTCAGAAGCAGCTATGAACAGGGTTTTTTTCTCCAAGAGCCATCTATTTTATTCAGCTCCAGGGTCTTCTGAATAAAGTCTGTTCAATCTTTAGAGTTGACAACTTATTTTATGTGGTTACACTAGGATGATGAAGCCTTGTGGTTTACAGTACATACTTTTTGGCACGACTTCAGGTTTACAGAATAAAAATTTGGTACATTTGCATCAAGTAGAAACAATAACATCACCCTGGATTCAAGGATATTGCTGCTAAAGATTGAAAGTCTACCTCTTGGTAGTATGTGCTATATCAGGAAAGCCAGACAGCAAGAATATGGCAAGTGGAGGCTTTTTCTAAAAAAAAAAAGTGGACACATACTTGAAAAAACAGAAGTAAGCATAAAATTAAGCTGATCTTTGCTGAAGCTGTCTGCAGGAATATATCCACCAAGCAAACTGAAACAATAAAATAATAAAAGGATAAACCACAAGACTTCAAATTCCACATCCTTCCAATTCCTAGTACCTCTGACGTTGAAGGGTAACTGGGGAATCAGTTCTGTACAGCAGACATCTAGTCACTACACTAAAACATCTGTACAGAATTTATTTCCATATTATCATGCAGCAAAATGCCTCCGAGTTAGTGGGATGGAAAAAATTTACAAAGGGATTCAGGACCATGGGGAACAGCAGGAATATTTTCTCACCCAAGAATCTGTAAGCTTAGAACTGGAGAAAGATTAGCCCCTATGACATGAAGGGAGTGAAGGGTAAAAACAAAACCTTGCCTAGAATAGATAAAAGTACTATTTCCTAGTGCTCAAGGACTTCCCTGGACTCACCACACCAATTTCTTTCTGTGCATTTTTCATGCCATCATCATCTTCCAGTCTCTCTTCTTCCTCCTCCTCAAACAAGCTTAACACTTTCTTAGCCTGGGTCTTGACATCTTTCTCCAGAGCCGGTGGTGACGTTGCAAACAGATCTGAACTGCTATCTGGCTCTGAGGATGCTGCTGCAAAAGGCTCCACACAAAAAAAAAAAAAAAAAAAAATTAAAAAATTCAGCATATCAGCCTGGTATTTAGCTCAGGAGCTGCCCAGGAGAAATTCACAACCTTGAAAGCCACAGCTACCAACACCGTTTATTATTAATTCATTATTATTGTTGGAACAAAGCTAGTGAGCTCGAAGCAGAGCCTACACATTGGTACAGGAGACCTTTTAAAGGCAAGCTCTGTTCATGTCAACAGAGGCTACCCAACCCACTCTGGGGGAAAAAAATGAAACAGATTCCTCCCTCTGTCCCAAAATAACCGCCAAACAATTCTCTCATGTATGTCAGTTGGGAAACAGCTTTTAAATGCCATTTAATCAATTTGTTGTTTGACTGACAAGTGATTTTGCTAAATGGAGACAGAGTCATTCTCTCCTTGGCGATAGACGAGGCAATCTAGAAAATGAATTCTGTCCCAGAACTGCAGGTAGATTATACATATATATTTTTTAAAAACAGAATCTTTACCAGATTAATGTAAGAAAATCCCTCACTTTTTCCTTTGATTGCTGCCCTGCAACATCTATTCCTCCAGGTGCAGGAACTACTCCAGGCTCTTCCAAACGCCACAATGTGTCTTCTACCTGGTTAGATTTTGAGGCTGTATCTGGCAGATCTTCCTTTTCTTCTTCATTAAAGAAAAGCGATGCTTGTGCTGGTTTTACTTTCTCCTGCAAAATTAAGATCATGTTGTTGACACAAAATTGGTGGGGGAAAAAAAAAAAGAAGTATACACTGCCGTGGGACAGCAGCCTCTGTTTGCCTTCTGAGGGATGTAGGAAGCTGGCAACATGCTGGACTTTTACTTTATCCCATGGGACAATCTGGTTTGTGACTTTTGATTTCTAGTATTGTAGGCTCTTGAGTCTGATTGCAGAGCTGCAGGAAGCAGCTGTGAGGTTAGAGCAGGTGCCCTGGGAATCTTGTGCCCTGTTTCCTGTGACTTTCAGCAGCCAGACTGTGGCTTGCCCATTTCTTCTTCTAGTCCCAAGCCTGTTATCTTTATGGGCCATGACAACTGTTCTCCTTGGAAGCAGAAAGGCAAAGGAGTGGGGTTAACATACACACGTGTATAGGAACTCCACAGCAAATACAGCTGTGTTAAGCTTTTTCAGCTCTTACTCTCAATTCCAAAGCACAAGCAGGCTAAGCTCCTGAGACAGAGGACAGCATAAGCACCCTCAGCAGAGGGTCAGTAAGAAGCCTGTAGACACATCTGAATCAGCTCAGACTGAGGTGACTGACACAAAGGGTGAAGCTCTAGTCTGTTCCTTTTAACAGTATTTTACAGAGTTTTAAAAGAAAGGGAGGTACCCCTGCAGCCTTCGCAGCTGAAGGAAGTAGCGTTGATGGGGAGCTGAAGAGAGATTCTCCATTAATAGCGTCATCTTCAAACAACAACGACACCTTCTGTGGCTTTCTTTGGCTGCAGTGAAAGAGAGGAGAAAGTGGAAGATTCAGTGCAAAAGTTTCAGAGGCATCTCATCGCTGCATCTGTTTGGAAGTCTAACCTCAGACCACCCTTTGCAGCAAGCAGGTCCCTGGTGCAGGATTCAGCTTCCTCACTGTCTCAACAGCTCTACCACCCTCCCTTCTTGTCTGCAGGAGTGAAGATAAAAAGAGGCCAAGATGATTTTATCTTGCAGGCAGAGAAATGGAACCCAGTTCAGTGGTGGCAAGGATAGACTTCGATTTTAAAGGTCCCTTCCAACCTAGACTATTCTAGGATTTTAAGGAGAATGATCCACCACAGATATAAAACAGGTAAAAAAGCCCAGCCCTCCCCATTCCCACACCTCTGCTTCCTCCTCAGCAGCAAGGAACAACACTTGCAGTGTCCCTGGCTCTGTCCAGTTTTGGGGGCACTGCTGGGTTGTTCTGAAAAAACCACCCCTCCTCTCCCCTCCCGGGACTGTCACCTCTCTTTAGTGATGGCAAATAAATCCTCCTCATCCTCTTCCTCAAAGAGACTCGTCTTCTTCACAGCTTTAGCTTGATTGGCAGCACTAGCTGGTTTCACAGGGTCCTCTCTCCGGTCATCTTCAAAAGGAAGTTTAGCCGGCTTGGGGACATTCCAGTGATCCTTAAAAATAAGGAGCCCTTAAGTTTTCTTTTGTATTGGTTAAAGCCACTTTCCCATCTTCTCTATGGGCAGAAACGCTTCCGTATCTTGGCAGTTCTTGCATCTCTCTACTAGTTTATTT
The DNA here is from genome assembly GCA_025769975.1 of Gallinago jamesoni. Taxonomy (NCBI): domain Eukaryota; kingdom Metazoa; phylum Chordata; class Aves; order Charadriiformes; family Scolopacidae; genus Gallinago; species Gallinago jamesoni. Next base: position 19,054,365 of record JAOQGH010000002.1, read on the forward strand.
CCCTGCCTTTGCGTTAGCCGCTGTAACCTGACATTGCTCAAACTCTGCAGAGGGCCTCGGCCACCTTTCCACACATGGTATTTGCCCAGCAAAACAAGAATACACACACTTTGTTATAGTTGTTATAGTTGCTCTTGACAACCGAGTCTTGACAGTGTCAACTGCAGTCTCAGGAGTAAGGTCACCCAGAACAACCGGATTTGTGCCACTTAAATAATTAGCAAGTGTGATGTATGGGTGGGGAAAAAAACACCACTTCAACACCAACCAACACGAAAAACCACAACATCCACACCCAAGACCCCTCATTACTGGAGGGCACAATGCTGCATTTCTTGTTTCCTTAACTTTCAACCACAGTTCTTCCCCCTCCACCCCCAGCACCAGCATTTAATCGAGTCTACCCACTGAACAAGTCAAAAAACCACAGCAGAAGGAAACATTTCCAGGGTCGGGAGAGTTTTCTGGCTTGTGTGTTTTCTAATTCCCATCATTTCAAGTTGTTTGCCCCACTCCTCACCTCTGTTTCTCCCCCTTCTGAAAAGGACTACAGGGACATTGAGGTATGAGCTTGGTTTATTCTACATTAAGATAAAAATGCATCTAAAAATATTCCTAATATCCACTGAAAAAAAATAATTACAGGACAGGTAATAAAAAAATCAACTCTACACAAAAGAGTAATTTTGGGGAGTGGGAAGGCTAAGAGTCTGGTTCCTATTCATGTGAGTTAATTCAGAGACTTTCCAGACAAGTTTTTAATTTACTTAGTGACTCTGGCTTTCATTTAAAATGCAAGACAACACCTAATCCCTCCCTAGAAGAGGGCTGCTCTCTGGGAGGCCTAGGCATTCATGTTTCATTTTTCCCCATCCCTAGATTTAAAAAAAACAACACCAAAACCACCCCAAAACCTCAAGCAAACAAAAACCCAGCAAAGGTAAAAAAACCCACAACAAAACCCCAAAACTAAGAAAAACTCAGCGTGTACCTACCTAGAACTGCTAAACTTCCCTTACAGAAACTGAAGCAGTAAAAGCAAACTTGTTTTTCCATTTTAGCATCTTTAAATCAGGTTTGTTGGCAGCAGCCTCCATCTCTATCGATCTTTCTATAAATTACATTGAAAACCACTAATTTTATCTTCCACATGACTTCTGTTACCTAGATCCCGAGATAATTTGAGCCAAGAATCAGCATCCTCAGCTGTAAACAAGTCAGAGGATTGGGGCAGGCAAGGCACATGTGGTTCCCCTCTCCAGAGTTTTATGCTTTGCCCAGTAACCCTTTTCAACCCAAATCTTACTCCTCAGTACCTCCTCATCACTGCTGAACAATAAGCTGGAGGCTTTCTTGAGTGACTCTGACTGTTTCGCTTTCTCTTCAGGAGGTTTTTCCTGTTGCTTCTTGGCAGGTGCCACTCCAAAAAGATCCTTAAAATAAATAAAAATTAATAAAATCAAAAGCCAAAGCCACAACGAAAAGCTCTCCGAGAAGTCATCAGCCTGCAAGACACTGTTGCCACTTATTCTCAGAGGAGTGGGACAGAGAAATGGTGTTTTGTGAACCCTTTTGAAGGCAATTTCAAATGTGATACAGTATATTCTGGGACAGGGAATTCTACACACAGAGCATTTGACAGACCAGAAGCTGGTAAGCACACAGCCTGGCTTCAGCCCACAGATTCTCCACCATAAGGCTTGACCAGCAGCCAAAAACCACCCCATGGCAGTTCTGCTGCACAGCAGCTAACGCAACGGGGCACTGTTTCTACAGCTACAGAACGAAATAGAGATGGAATCCTGTTGTGAGAGGACAGGACAGGCAGTAGGTAAGGCTGACCCACTAGCCCTGAGCAAGAACCAAAACCTTTTCACCTGAAGACACTCATGCCGGTTATTATATAGACATCAGAATACAGAAAAGCATATGTTGACTTCACTATCTAACACACATTTATGCTTTTCTCCACCCAACTTACACTTCAGTTCCATAACACAACCTTCATGGCAGATACCAGAGACATTACCACAATATAGAACGTTTCACTGTTCTGACAGTTGTTTTCTGAATAGACCCTGTTCAGAAAAGGGAAGCAGCCCCCTCTTGAACAGGAAACCTCCTTATGGCAGCCTACTGGTCCCTAAAGGGGCTACAGGAGAGATGGGGAGGGACTCTCCATCAGGAAGGGGAGCCATAGGACAAGGGGCAATGGTTTTACACTGAAAGAGAAGAGATTTAGATGAGATATTAGGAAGAATTTCTTTGCTGTGAGGGTGGTGAGACCCTGGAACAGGTTGCCCAGAGAAGCTGTGACTGCCCCATCCCTGGAAGGGTTCAAGGCCAGGCTGGATGGGGCTTGGAGCAACCTGGTCTGGTGGGAGGTGTCCCTGCCCAGGGCAGGGGGGTTGGAGTTCAGAATTGAAAGCTCTCTGGCAGGTGTGGGAGGGAGAAGAGGGTAAGATAGATAAGAAAAGCCAACAAGAATTTCTTGCACGAGCTGTGCTCTGATCTCAGTTTCTACACAAACAGCCACAATTCTTACACACTGAAAAGCGAGGAAAATAAGAAAAGGAATTCCCCAGCCACGACACAAAGGAAGCAAGATGTCATCCACGTGGGTAAGCACCACGGGCCAGAATAAAACAGCTTCTTGAAGCTCCTGTCAGTTCTATTACTCAGTGTTCTGTAGTCCTATCAGGGGGAAAACTTTCTTCACGTTCAGGTCCAGAAACGATATGCAGTGACTGCCAAAAACTAAAAAATACATCAAGAACCCACAAAAGTCCTTGCTACCATTCTCCTCCATAACGCTGTCCACCTGTTCAGAACTGCTACATGATGCCAGATCAATTTAATGCTCTAATTTAGTGCTTACAATTTACAAGCTTCGTGTTGTAAACTTCTGAGTATTTCCTCCTGCATTTGCAGCAGGCTGTGCGGGAGGGTTCCCGCACACAGGGAGGGTTCCCCAGCATCAGGGAGCAACAGGTTCTTACCTCTTCATCGTCATCAAACAAGGAGAGCGGAGCCTTTGTCGTGGACTTGCTGGTGGGGAGAGATGTAGCTTTGGACTTCACAGTTTTACTTGATGAAAACAAGTCCTGTGCAAACCAAAGAAATGTCACTTTGCAAAGCAGTGCCATACTCTTAATTCACATTTTTCCTTCTAAAGAGTGTTTAGTGTGTCTGTGAACTAGGGAAAGATTGTCTTACTCAGATGTACCAACCACCTGCAACTCCACAGGGGCTTCCCCTCAGCTTTGCAGATTAATTGCAAGCTGGAAGCCAGAGACACAACATTAAATATATGCAGTCTTTCACAATTCTTGTTCTCAATTTGCTGATCTCTCCCCTCTTCAGGCTTTCAATTTATGCCTTTTAGAAATTGGGGAAAACATTCCAAGAGATTTGGAGCGAGAAGGAATTTTCAGGATGGCTGGGAGCAGATGCATGGATGTCAGAAATCCTGATCCTACAGATAAACAAGGAGTCCCCAGATACAAGGCAACAGAAGTCAGGGTGAGTCAGATCCAAAGAATTTCCGTACAGACTTAAAGAGATACTCACTTCAGAATCCTCCTCATCAGAGAAAAGACCCCTCTGTTTTATCGGAGGTGTTTCAGATAAAGGCTTGAAGTTGTCACCTGAAGATGGTTGACTCTTTAGGACAAATAAAGACACCGCATCAGCACCCATTTAGATTCAATCAGGGCAGGAAAATCATTTGACCCTTTCTGAGGGGCGTGCTGCTGGCAGCGTCCCAGCAGTTGAAGGGGCAGAACACAAGCTCGTCACCCACGGGCTGAAATCCAAAACTCATGTGCTGAGAGAGAGCTTTTCTCATGCAGCCAGACTTGCAGATCCTGCCATAGGTCTCCCCTCCCACCACCATCCTTCTCATCAGAAGACATATACAGAGGCTTATACCAGGCTGCCTCGCGAGATAAAGGAAAATGATTATTTTAACAAGCTGTACTTTGTAAAGGAAGAGGGCAGTTTGTGCCAGCCATCATTTCCTGCATTAGCACAGCACAGCCCCAGCCTGCCACCGGCTATATTGCCATTAAACTCAGAACGATTCCAGACCCAAAGGCTCCTGTCAGCCAGTGTGGGGTATAAAACAGCCCTCGCTTCCTGACAGAGCAGGGGGGTTGCTGCTGGAGCAGCTCCCGTCCTCTCCTCCAGGAAAGCCAAGTGCTGCGAGACCAGAGCAATGGCACTGGGTGACCTCCCACCACCAGTCCCGCTCCCCTGACCGTGGATACTGTCACACTGCACCTTAATTTGAACATTCAAAGTATTGTATAACCTTAGGTAGAACTGGGATATGTCCCCTCCTCTCCCACAATATATACAAGCAACCGGGTACCAGTTAAGCTGCTATCACTGGTTGGTGTAAGCACAGTCTCCACAGCACAGAACTGTGACACCAAAGGTTCTGAAGTCAGACTGGTGTCATTTCAGCTGTGGATTTCATAAACATTTTATATAATCCGAGACTTCTCATTTTGCTCTTATTTCAATCACGCCTTACTAACATTCCTGCAATCACTGCCCCCCTCCACAAAACCTTGAATAAACCCAGTTTGAGAGGCAAAAGACATTTAAGGATCCCTGAAGCAGCCTGTTCGTGGAAGACCCTATGAACCTCACAAATATGGCACTTCCATAGTGTTCTATGTGGCAATATTACTTCAGCTGCTAAAGTAACGTTTTCCTAAAACCTTAGCCAGAAGATCCATTTATATGCCCTTACCTTTTTTTCCACGACCGTCTCCCTACGGCTTTCTGTTTCTTTAGTTGTGCCAGTGACCACAGGAGGAATGGCAGGTTTTTCCTTGAATAAGTCACCTTCTTCATCATCATCATCAAATAAGTCAGCCGTGGACTTGACTGCATCAAGAGACAAAGCAAAGAGTGAACGAGTAGAAGAGAACAGCTACTACTGAAGAAAAGAAACTGGAGTCACAAAAGACACAGCGCTCCCTCTTTAAAGCTGACCAACACCAGAATCACAGAATCATCAATCAATGGTTTGGGTTGGAAGGGACCTTCAAGATCATCCAGTTCCAACCGCCCTGCCCTGGGCAGGGACACCTCCCACCAGACCAGGTTGCTCAAAGCCCCATCCA
>JAOQGH010000002.1:19059599-19074451 GCA_025769975.1 Gallinago jamesoni
CCTGTCCTCATAGGGGAGGTGCTCCATCCCTCTGATCATCCTCGTGGCCCTCTGCTGGACCTGTTCCAACAGGTCCACGTCCTTCCTGTGTTGAGAACTCCAGAGCTGGACACAGTGCTCCAGGTGGGGTCTCTATACCACTGAACACAGTGTTTCCTATTGGTTTGGCACCTCTAAAAGGGCTAGAGCTTTCCACTAGGATTCAAAGCTACGTGAACAAAGTCTGTACCATTTCCCCAATTCGAGCCCAGGTACTGCCCTAGCAACAGGAGCACCCCAAGAGAGGAAAGTCAGTGTAAAGCACATACAACTGAACCAGCCCCACACCACTCTGAGGAAAAGGAATGCCAATAACCAAAAAGGAGAAAACCTAACCAGCCAAACCCCCAAAACCCAAGCAGAAATAGCAGTGATAAAGGTCTGAATAACTCATTGGTTCCCATCAGTTTTAATTCTGATGACCTTTAATGTTTGATGTTCCATGGCACATGGATAGAGGTACCTGAATCTGGAGGCTTTTTAGTTGTTTCTGCAAAGAAGTCGTCATCATCGTCAAACAGAACAACTTTCCCTGGTTGTTTAGGAGTTTTCTCCGTGCTCTGTGCTGCAGGTTTCTTGTCTTTTTCTACAATTACAGTGGAACCAAACACATTGCTTCCTCCTGCGGGTCAGATGGGCAGAAAAAAATGCCACACAGAGATGACTGACAGAGTTACCAGAAAGCTAAACTCGTGCCATAGCAAGTGGAGCCAGGCAGAGTTTCCATCACGGCAGCTTTTAATCTGCTCCTGCAATAATGCTAAATCAAAAGCATTAGCTAGAAACCTCCTGATAAAGCCAAGACACAGATGGAGCACTCTCACTGCAATCAGTTCTTCAAACCTGCTCATCTCCCCTAGGAACCAGGTTCCATGTCAAAGCTAGAAGACCCAGCAGTCCCACACTGTTGCCCCTATGGGCTTCCCAAAGCAGAATCTGACTTTAATAAATAGTAAATCACCCCACTCTGAACAAATAAGTGTGGTAAGGTGCTTGAGGAGAGGGGAGGACAGGCCACTGAGTTCTCCCAAGGAGATGCCCTTATCATGCGAGACCTCCAGGAGAACTGCAGTATGAGGCCGTGTTTGGTCCCGAGGCTCCCGCGTCCTTCAGATACCAAAGCAAACTGGGAACGACTGTTTCTTCTGCATCAGGTGTGGAAACATCCTGCTTGGGTGATCTGTGCACGTCAATAGGTTGTCTGCAAACATTTTTAGCATTTTTAGTAAAAATCAGCAGCCTGCTCCTTACGTATAGACGCTTGGAAGTGGTAAAGAAAAAAATGGCTTTAATTGCAAGATTGGCAGAAAGCCCAACAACTGCTATTTGGTTAAATGTCAGCAGACTGCGTGAATTTTGACCGGCACAGCAGCAGTTTATTATAAAATAAGTGTACCATGGGATTAGGGAACGCCACAGGACTGACAGGAATACAGCCACAAAGTTTTGATTTGTTATTAAATATTCTTAAAGTTCCTAAACAAACTGTTCACTGGGAATATGTTCACTAAGTGATTTTGAACAGCAAAGGAGCCTCAGTCTTGTTTTTTCTCAGGTGACTTTAGCCTGTCAACAAGTTACTGAGAGGGAGCAACTGAAGACTAAATAAATGCTACCTATAACTTAATTCCTGATGAAATAGAAAAGGACACTGTTAGAATGATTGGAAATTCACTGTTTATGCAATAATACCTCCAAGAAAGAGCGAAGGATAAAGAAAACCTCAATCTGCTCTACTAAATTTTGTTACCAAATCTTAGAGTTATGTAGAATGAGCATTGCTGATGAGTATCTTTCACCCTGGAGTAAAACCCCTGTATTGGTGTAAAGCCGACTCAGGAAATCATTCTGATGGAGGGCTCCGTTAACTGAAGCCATAGTCTTAAAATAGGCCTTTTTAAATAAAGGGTAGAACTTAAAATTAAGGTAACTCAATCAGGTGAAGACCCTACACAGAGACAAAGATCTCAAAGTCAGTTGATTCAAAGAGACTGGTGACATGTTTTCATTCATCACCTTTAAGTCTAATATGGAGAATTATTTTTATTTTTTAGCTCCAAGTTAGAGACCTGGTCCTTCCCCTTTTATGCAGATCCTCCCAATCAAAACTGGAGAAACAAGACTCGTTTTACCTGTGCCACAAAAATATAGGAGCTTTAGGTTTAAACTGTCTTCTGCTAATCTAGGGAACATGATCAAATCTGAAAGATCAAAATGTATTTCCTTCTCAGAGCACAGAGGGAAGCTGCAACTCCACGCACTGCAGACTTAAACTTTGTACGTTAGTTTATCAGTTAAAGTAACACACATCCTTAATGGTGCACAGCACAACACTGGAAGCTGCCAGCTGCTAACATCTGCCACCAATATCTACCTTCAGAGCCCCTACAGAATCCTGATAATCCATAAAGCATGCGGCAGTTTAGGCTTCGCATGGTAGAAGCGCCTCTTTTTGGCATTAAGCACATGATCAAGCAATGCAGTGCTGCTGTATTTGGATCATCTTCTTCTTTAAAACCAGCAGGTTTTAAAGAAAAGAGCATTTTGTGCATGAAGCAATTTGCTATTGAATGAATCATACCTGGGAACAGAGATACTGCACCTGCAGGAACTTTCTTTAAAGACTTTGTAGAGGACACTGAAATAATAGGAAGTACAATACAAATGGATGCAAATTGGGTTATGCTGTCAAATCCTTCAGAACTCTAGCACAGAAAGAAGAATCTGAGAAGTCTTTGAGCTCCATTTTTTTTTCTCAACAGCTCAGAACTCTTTAGACATTCTCCTTAAACTTCTGGGGTTTTTTGCAGATATATATAAGAACAGCCTAGCTATTTTTGTTCCATTAAAACTCCACAAACCAGCTCTGCTGAAGCTTATAAATACAATATACATTTACACATAGCCTGATGCAGAAGGTGTGCTCAGACTCCCTAAGGGCTGAGATACGCAGCTCATGGCAAACTCAGGCTAATCTGCAAGAAGAAATCTTTATTCCACTCAAACCCACAACTGGATTCTGTAAGGTTCTCTTCAGCAGCAGGAATCCAGTGCACACAGAGAGCTCTGCCAACATCAGCAAGGACATCCTTTCAGCTCCAGGAGAGTAGGTGTGTGTAAGAGATCATAGTGAATAAACACATTTAAAACTCAAGACAAACACAGCTGCTCTCTATTAAGACTGGGGAGGAGAAGAGACTTGCCCACAATTGCTACTCCAGACTTTCTAATTTGCAAACACAACAGTTTAAATCTCAACATACACAGGAGGCAACAATTGGTTCTTACCTTCACTTACTGGGACTCGCTCCTCTCTCGATTCTTCTCTTGGTGCTTCAGCAAAAAGATCGCTCTGATTGGAGATGAAAACACAAAAGGGGGGGGAAGTGGTGAATTTGGGTTTTGTAGCAAAAGACGGCTGCTGATTTTCCCATGTAGAATAACCACTTTAAGCCAAGACAGAGAAGGCAACCACCACTTCCTTCTCGAAAGGGTGTCTGCACATACAGACTGAAACCTCAGTTTTGGTTTGCATCCCCAGCAGCACTACTGTAGAAGAGAAGACTTTGTGCCAAGGAGATCATAAGTCCCTCAATTCTGTAGTTCTCTTTCTCCAGTGGAAAGCTACACTCTTCCAGTATGCTTGAATGTTACTGAACAAGAAAATGTTGTTTCCCCTCCCTTGCCTTCCAGAAGCAAGAATGTCAAGATCTTATGTTTGTTTTTTGGGGTTTTTTTTGTTTTTGTTTTTTTAAAGGGAAACACACACATTCCATTTCTCACCTCTTCATCATCAAAGAGACCCATTCCACCACTAAAGAGGCCACCCCTCGACCCAAACGGTGTGAAGTCTTCATCAGTCAACTTAGGAGGCTTGAAAATGTCATCGTCTTCATCTAGAAAGCACATGAGCCAAGAGCTTTGGCACAACTGACCAAGTTTCAGGAAAGGGAATTAAAGAGACAACGAAAATTCAAACTGGTTTGATTCCATTCCATCTCTCTCATAAACATGAGACATAGAGAATCTCTATTCTTGGTTGGAGCAACCATACTATATGGTTGCTCCAACAGGAGCAGTTCCTCCATGTTTAAGGAGGAACTCTCAGTAGGCCTGTTTCCAGCCTTGTTTTACATGCACATCACAACCAAGACTTTTGTACACAGTTGCCTTGAAAGACGCTCGCTGATATCTCACCCAGTCTCTCGATTATATGTCGCAGTTTCCTAAGCAGTGTCTTACATTCTAACCCACAATTCACAAACAAGAGAGAAGGAAATCCTACCATCCGACGGAACTCTCGCTTCTTTCTTCTCCTTCAGGGTTTTTCTTGGTTTGGTCTCTGGTGACAGGGCTTTAAGATGAAAATTTCAAAGCATAAATAAAACAGTCCATCTTTACTTGTACCCTGTGACCAATCCATGATAAAGAGAACATAACCAAGCTGACCTGTACACTTTTCATATGAATCAGCCTACCAAACCAATTCCATGAAGTTCCAAAATTTGCACATAAAATTGTAATAGCATCATTATGTCAGACACTGTGGGTTCAACAGTTACCCACACACAGACTAGTGTCACCTGAGATGCCAGAGGGCAATGCAGCATTCCAGGTGGTGCAGAACCTTTAAGGATCTCAAATGGTTCTAAACATATTATCCTTGATTCAGTTTTATTCCCTCTGGCCTTATCATCTCAAGGTTATTTCACTGAACAGAAGATTTCCCTGTAGCCAAACAAGATAAGCTGGTTGGTTTTATACTCCACAGACCCAGCTGGATTGTTTGAACCACAGAAGAACACGCGCTGTTCTTGTCTGTTTGTGTTCTCAGCATTACTGGTCAAAAGCAGGCTCACAAGCATTTGCCACCTCAACCTTCAGGCAGCTGTTTTCAACTGCTGCTTTGCTGCAGGAATTGAGAGAGGTCTCTCCCTTTGACAGCAACGCAAAATTAAACACAGAATTCTGTCTAAAATATCACTGAAAACAATAGCAAGGGAAAGTTCCTCAAAATGCAGCATATTTAAGCCACAAAGAGGAAAAACCAAATAACCTACACCCCATGAAAATATAAATCTGCTCTTTGAGAAGACTTCTGCTGCAGAGTTCACATGAAACAGGGGGAAGAACATGTGGTCAAACGCGCAGTTTTACAAGGAGAGGGAGAATCAGATTGGAGAGAAGCCCCTTCCAATAACGCATGCACTTGGAAAGTGCCCTGTCTCACCTGAAAGCAATGTATTTCCCACTGTAACACTCAGTGGATTTCAATTCATTCTTATAAGTTATGACCAAAAAGTTTCTCAGAACACACAATAGTGTCTTTAATCCCTCTCATTGGGCTTTCACCTAACACATATTCAAAGAACAGATCTATGAAACTTCTGTTACACAGAATCTCCCGTCCAGCTCTCTCACGAGACTCCCCACTATCTCACAAGCACTTATCAAAGCTCAAGCATTAACTTACATGAACGTTCTTCATCCTGTTTGATTGGTCCTTCTCCTTTGATTCGGGCTGCCAGCTCATCTGCAAATGATGTTGGCCTCTTCTTCTTCTGAGGAGCAGACAAATAACAGCATATTCCTTAGGTACGATCCAGTTACCAACTTGATGCAATTGCAATTATAAATAGTGTATTCTCCAGCCTCACTCGTACAATGTGCTGTCTAGACTTTGACTGAAGCCCTCAGAAGAAGCAATGCAGCTTTCTATTAAGAAAGCAATTAACAGATTACGTGGGCATCAAGAGAATAAACCACCCATTTCCAGGCCCTTACGATCACATAATTTTTAATGTCATCTTGTTTTGGGAACAGGACAAGCAAGAAGCATTTGCCACATGCAAATGCACAAGTAATTTCTTAATGACCTTCAAAGACAGCTTTGATGCCAGTTTAGGGTTTAGGAGCCCTCTAGTTTAAAGGGCGTGAAACCTGAACAACCATTTTGAAAGACAATTCAGGATTTTTACAGGCCCTCTCAACTGGATCCCATCCCAGTTAACTGAGAGCTACTGTCATAATCCCTGTAAAGACAGATTTTTTCAGGAGGGAAGTCAAATCTCTTTCCACAGAGGCAACAATTACTTACAGGCCTTGTGCTTTCATCCAAGTCTCCATCCTCATCTTCCTCTTTTTCAGAGTCAAAGAGATCACAGCCATCGTAATCATCTTCATCACTTATCTGTGCTGTCCTCTAAAAAACAACACCCCGTTATGTTCTCCTGAAGTTGGCGTACAAAACAAGTATAAAACTACATCAGCTTAGACAAAAATATTCAAAGTAAATTTATCAAAAGGAGGGAAACATTCAGCCAGTCCAGGGTGCCTCACAGCTTTTGAGAGGTAAGGGAGGAGTACCTCTAGCTCTGACTGTGCTGCTTCCCTTGGCTTACAACCTCCTCTCCAATAAAGACCGGCTATTTAACCTTAAGTCAGGAACATTGTGATCAGCTAATAAAAAATTACATCATCTTGAGCTATTCCTAAGGTAGATACCAGAATAGCAGAGAATACATCCCCACGTCTTGGCCTCAGTCATGTCAATAAGGAAAAAAGGATGAAAAAGATGAAATTGTGAGCTGGGGTCTGGCACGGACACAGGCCCAAAAACAACCTAAATCACAAACTACCCAAAGATACTTTCTCACCTCAAAATACATCGGGCACCCAAAGTTACCCTACAAAGGTCAGTATAGCTTAAGATAATATCTTGGAGCTTTTGTAACATTATTGTATCAAAACACATATAAAAAAAAAATAACTGCTTTTTGAAACATTGTTCTTTTGGCACTAAATCACTTCAGATTGAGGATCTGCAGTGGGTAAGATTCTTTCTCCTGTTACCACCTACTACCAACAGCTAAAGTCAGGCTTGAATTTTTCAGTTTAAACATTTATTTTCCTTTTCCATTTGTTATCCAAATGGACATACTTTTCAAACATTTAATATTGTTCACATTTTTGATTTCATGTAGTATTCATGTGCTGCTCCTGCATAGCAAGTCTATAATTTTAATTATAGACCAAATAATCCTACAGGACACTTGTTTTCCTGGGGTAGATTCTTTAAGCTCTCGGGACTCCAGTTATCTCTCCAGTTAACTCTCAGTTATTCCTGAGGAAAACACACATCAGGCAATGCCATCCCACATAGGATTTGTATCTAACGATGGCTTGTAAGCATGTACTTAAGCCCAACCCAGGTTCATTTTCACAACACGCTGCCATCTGGCCAGGAAAACATTCCTGTACAAAGTTATACAGATCAGGCTTAACCAAAGTTTTTAATAGTTGATCGTCTAGAGCTCTCATCTCCTCTTTCTTGCACCCTCACTGAGTCACCAGGGGAAAGACTTTCAGGTTGTACCAGGGTGTAGAGCCGTACCGTCTTTTGGTCGTCTTCGCTAGGGTTTCCAAATTCATCATCTGATTCCTGGAACACAGGAGACCCAAAGACAAATATCACATGTTATTTTTGTGCCATGGTCAAGAAACGGCTCAGAACTTCTGGACTCACATTTGGACATTCACATTTCCTCACCGTGACCCAACCAAGGAATTGACCATCTATTAAGAAGAGAGCTAACTACAGAGTCATTAATTTAGCAAAGAAAGCAAGCTCCAACTGACAGTGCATTTGAGCAACTCAAAAGGCATTTAAGTGTAATTGAGCAAAGATACCAAAAGCAAACTCCTCAGGATGAAAGGAGTGCTTTCATAGCACAGTTACAAAGCAGAGACAGCCCAGGCAAGACAGGCAAAGCACATCTGAAATTTCTAGTCCAATGCAGCAGATTCGTGAAGCAAATCCTGGAGGTACATTACTGATACCTACTTAACCTTTAAACTTGCTCCTGTTAATCTCCATCCCATTCTTTGTAACTGTAATTTGTCCTCCATAAATGCAATTCTTTGTAAGAATCTTATTTGCTTCACAAAGTGAAATTAGACCACAATAGTATAATAGCAGTTAGAGCCAATACCACTTTATTGCCCCTCTGAAAAGCTGCAGAGGAAAGTACTGCAGAAGTATAATGGCAAAAAGTGCTTTTACCACAACCACCATAGGGATGCAATACATCTGGAGACCCCACCATGAAAAAGCAAGGTCACTAATGGCCTCACGCACAACCGAGGACTCGTGAATGCTTGTGCAAAGTAGCTGGTGCTGTCACTTGTCACTTACCTCTTCATCCTTCTCTTCACTGTCAATGACACTTCCACGGTCGCTATCTACTGATCCTTCTATTGTAAATGAAAACAGAAAAGTTAAGATCAGACGTGACATCTCTACACAGAGCAATGTCATCACCAAAGATAGACAGGAACTTTAAAGGCTTTGTGAAGAGAACCAAAAATCAGGTGGAAGAGGGTGGTTTGGAAGAGCTTTGAAAGCTGCTGAAAGCACTTTGTGTTTCTAAGACGTGGAGTACAAGTTATTGAGAAGTTACCATTTTGCACACCAGTTTTTCCCCCAGCATGTGCTTCTAAACTTGCAAGAACACCATGCAGTATAACCCAGGCTGAGAGTTAAAATAGACCAAAGTCTCTGATTAGGAACTCACATAGGAATAAAAGGTCACACCAGCAAATACCTTCACTAGAGAGATCTCCAAGGCCAACATCATCTTGTTCCATAAACTGCTGAGAGCCAATCAAGTAAGGTAAAGGCCTGTCAATATAGAGATCCTGGAAAGAGACAACATCAGGTCATTCTGACACAGAGGAACAGCTCTTACACCCCTTTTTTTAACTCAAGGAAGGTACAAGCTTGTTTCAAAAGAGTTCCAGACACAAGCTTCAAGTCAGCATGCAACTGGGTGGACCAGCTGAGGCTTATTCCTTTTTGCACACTGTTAAAGAAGGGGGCTACTTCTATTTGTGTGGTACCAACTTGTTTTCTAGGTGTCATCTAACACAATAACACTCTTGCGAAGACTTGCAGGCGTAAGTCTTATCCCAAATCCTGCACTCAGGGTTCTTAATTACCAGGAGAACAACCACCTATGAACATGCTGCTTGTACCTAAAAAGCATGAAAGGTAAAGGTCCCAGTCCACCCAGAATTGAGGCTTCTTTTCTCAGTTCACTGTCTAACACACGACTAACTCCCTTTAGGGTGCCATACCTTAACGCTAACCCAACAGTGAGACAAGAAGCTACACAAGGAGCATCTCAGCAAGGAGCACTTCTCCTGCAGCAGGAATCAAGATGCAGTCATCAAACCCTCTTTTTAGGTAACAAATACCAATTATATACCAATGCTGTGATGCTGCTGAGAGAAGCAAAAAGCAAGCCCAACATAAGCCAAACACAAACCCATGCGCCCAGAACAGGTCTCTGTACCTTTGGCTCAAGTATCAGTTCCACCCTTTCATTACTTTCTTCTTCTTCTGAGTCAGAGTTGCCTGCTTTGATGTCTAGCTGCTCAAATGCACTGTCCAGGACCTGCAACCCATAATTCACTGCTTCTTGGATTTTGGGGATCAGATCAGCTTCCTTCTGTTCCCGTGTCTTTTCCTTTAGTAACAGGAAGAACACATTATCACTGCATTTTACGCAAGACACAATCTCACTCCCACATGCATGCAAAATTTTAAATTCAAATTAGTACAATGAAAGGGCTACAAAGATGATGAGGGGACCAGAACATCTCTCTGATGAGGAAAGGCTGAGGGACTTGGACATGTTTAGTCTGGAGAAGAGAAGACTGAGGGGGGATCTCATCAATGTCTATAAATACTTAAAGGGTGGGTGTCAGGAAGATGGGGCCAGTCTTTTTTCAGTGGCGGCCAATGACAGGACAAGGGGGAACGGGCACAAACTTGAGCACAGGAAGATCCATCTAAACATCCTGTGTAACCTGCTCTGTGTGACCCTGCTCTGGCAGGGGGTTGGACTAGACGATCTCCAGAGGTCCCTTCCAACCCCACATCATTCTGTGATATGTAAGAGAAAGACTGTCAGGACCTTTTTTTGCTTGCCTTAATTCATCTTTATCACTCCCAGAAACAGAAATGTTATAAACATCCACACCAGCACAGTACTATCTTATTTGTGCTCCCAGCCCAACATGGGAACATTTATGGTATAACACATCTAGAATGTAACATATATAAAAAGCTGAGTTTTCATTCCTGGGAATTTCGGTCAGATTCTGCTTCCCCAATTCACTAAGCAAGAAGGTCCAAGGCCTCAGATCTTTTGCTGAAAAAATACGCATACCCGTTTGAAAATCAATGCTTAAAGTCTTGTCTACTGGACCCAGTACTGAGCTTGGGGGGGCCCTAACAAATTATTATACATTGTAGTAGCCTCCAATGCTACCACCAACTTTATGTTTGGCTGACACACACTATACACCAGAAAGACTTTGGGGAGAGAGAAAACATTTCCGTTTTTAAGCTGTAAACAGCTGTAAAATAAGTTTGATAATGAGAAGTTGGACACCAGTGCAAACATACTGCCAGCGCTCAAGGCAGCTTTGGTAACTACCTGCTCTGATTTGTCTCCAACGTCAGCTTTGGGAACAGGCTCTTCCACTTCTTCATCATATACTCTCTAAAAAGTCAAGCAAAATTAATTCAGGTAAGAACAACATCATACCGCTGCAGGAGCGAAACCACAGGCACCACCAGCAAAATAAAATAAGCTGTTAATGTGTAATCAATGAGACATTAATTTATTACATATTTTAGAAAAGCCATGGATGATACCAAGCATCTTCATAGCCTCTTTCATGCATTGAAGTCATCATTCTTAAGTTACCATCTCAACCCAGCTGAGGTAATTCAAGACTACAAAGTCACTGCACTAGCAGAAGAGAAGCTGACCGTTTATCACTGTTCACAGACTGACCTGAATATGTTAAAAAGCAGCATTGTTTTAGTGCCCCCAACATAAAGCTGTTCTCGAAACCCTCAAAGTCGAACTTAATTTTATGGGCTATTTCCTTTTTTTTTTTTCTGTCATTTAATAGTTTTTCTCCTTTAGCATTTACCCTTCTCTACTTACAGGGAAGGTTCACATCCTGCCCCAGCCTTCAGTTTGTCCTGATGATCCTTCCCCACCCAGCTCTTATAGCACTCTTTTGTAGGATCAGCTACAAAAAGACAAGGGAATAAAAACTTCCCCTTGGACCTGCAAACCTAAATCCAAATCTCTCAAACACAGGTGCAGTTATCCCCTGGGAAGAGTCAGGTCTCTCACATTAACTAAATTGAGCACTAGAAACAAGGACCTATTTCTGTGCCCTTATATTTGGGAACAAACAGCTTCAAGCACCCAAGATTTAAGACGTTTGGTACAAACTGTTCTCAGCAGAACCGTTATGCTGAGCAGCAAAGATAAGCCAGAAAAGACACTGCAGCTCTAAAAAAAACCCTATTCACCACCCCCATCAAAATAACCCACAACAGAAATCCAGATTTCCATTGCCTTGTCCTCTGCCAGCATCTTTCCAATAATAGCATCATGGCTTCAGTCAGAAGAGATACGCGTGGTCCGAGAACGATGCTGATCAAAGCAAAACACCCAATAAAATTCACAGTGCTGAAAAACCCTCAACAAATCTGACAATAAGAGCCCAACATCTTGATTATACATGTTCTTCTATCGATAAATATAGTAGCAGGCTTTCATGTCTAGCTTTTACCATTCTAAAATATTCATAAAGTGGGAACATTAACCAACAAATATGCTCATCATGACCAATCGGAACAGACAACTACCTGCAGTCCAACACCTTTAATACCAACTGCTTTTACTGTAAAATAACACTAATTCTGCTGGAGCGGATCCAGAGAAGGGCAACAAAGCTGGTGAGGGGTCTGGAGCTGGTTTTGTGAGGAGCAGCTGAGGGAGCTGGGGGTGTTCAGCTTGGAGAAAAGGAGGCTGAGGGGAGACCTTCTCGCTCTCTACAACTCCCTGAAAGGAGGGTGTAGCCAGGGGGAGTCGGTCTCTTCTCCCAAGGAACAGGCCATGGGACAAGAGGAAATGGCCTCAACTTGTGTCAGGGGAGGTTTAGGATGGATATTACAAAAAATGTTTACATTGAAAGGGTTATTAAACCTTGGAATGGGCTGCCCAGAGAAGGGGTTGAGGCACCATCCCTGGAGGGATTTAAAAGACAGGTAGACATAGTGCTTAGGGACATGGTTTAGAGATGGGTTTTTATCAGAGTTAGGTTGATGGTTGGATGAGATGATCTTAAAGGTCCCTTCCAATGTGGACAATTCTACAATTCTATAACACCACTTGGCAAATTTACAGCACTGTAAAACATTCCTCATATTTAGACACTCAAGTGCACCCAAAAGCTACATTCATGCTACTTGTAAAGATATACCATAACACCTCAGAGATCCCAACTCATTCATAGTCCTAAAAACAAAACACTGATCTCCATGTTACATATAAACAAGCTTGATGGTGTACAAGAACATACTCACGTTCTCTATGAACTGCGTATTAGACAACATAAGAAAGTCATTGAAGACATTATGAAGGCGACAGTCGGTGGCTTTCGTTTCACTAATCAATCCATCTACTTGCTTTTTGATTTCATGAGTCCTGGAAATGGTTTGCTGTGAGAACTCTTGCAGAAAACGCAGAAGCTGTTTAACACAGAGGAAAGCACTAATCAGCATCCAACTCCTTTTCTATTTCGGCACCATTCACAACATGGGCAGATTTGACTGAGCATCAAAATAAACACAACTTAGACGAAAGCACCCCCACGTACACCCAGGACCAAGACTCATCCTGCTCCGTTTCCATTCTATTTTGCGTCTCCTTTGGTTCCAACTCTTTGTTTAAGTTTTCTCGCCCAGACCAGAGGGCTAAAGCAACGGGGGAGCCTGCCGACCGTCGGGGGCTGACCAGGGCTGCCCTCCCCGCCCTCGGCCCGGCGGGGATCCCCCGAAGCGCTGCTGCCCCCCGAGGGCGGACAGGCCAACCCCCGGACCAGCTGGCGGCAGCACTGCCCTGCACACGGCTCCAAACCCCAGGGGGTGGCCCACACGCCCCTCAGGCCCGATCCCAGCCGCACCACTCACCCCGGCGTCCGAGGCCAAAGACCAGCTCTGGCTGCCCTTACGGATCTCCTCCAGCGACCAGGGCCGCTCCCACACCGCTGCCGGCTCCGCAGCGTCCCGCGGGGCCCCGTTCATCTGCGGGAGAAGGGAAGATGAGCCGAGAAGCCGGTGACCGAAGACCGTACGCCCCTACCTCCCGCCCGCCCTGGCGCTTACCGTGACCACAGGCCGCACCGCTGCCTCCGCGCCCGCCGGCGCCATTCGCCGCGCGGCGATCAGCTGAGCGCCCTCACGTGACCCGCCCCGCGTGATGTGCGTGCGTGCGTCCGGACGTTACGTACGGGCGGCAGGGGGCGCGTAGCCCACGAGCGGAGGGCGGGAAGGGCGCGAGGCAGCGGTCTCTCTAGTCTGAGGTGAATCCCGGCGCCGCCGCCGCCCGGGTGAAGGCGCAGGGGCCCGGCGGTGTCTGAATAGGGGTTGTGGCGACCCCGAGGGCAACCCCTGCCGGGAACGGCCCAGCCTGGCAGAGCGGGAGGAGCAGAGGAGGTACCTGAGGACCCAGCCGGTCCTAGGTCGGCCATCGCGGCCTTGGGAGGGTGGCTGGGACAGGGTGGCTGAGCTCCCTCCCAGATGGGCAAGGGGTGCTGTTACCGCCAACCGGATAAAACTTTCTAAGACTCATTGTAAAGTTCAGGAAGCAAGCATTCTTTATTGTGGTGCTGGGTGTGCAGGGGATCGCTCCTCCTGTTGTGCACGCCAAATGCTGTTGTCAAATTTATATACAATAGGTAGACCTATTCAATGGAATTCCACAAAAACATTAGCATATTCATAATATTTCCAAGAATTCATGTACATACTATAATACATTTTGGGCACGTGTAGCTGTGCCTTTTCGTGGTCCTCATTTTGAGTGAGGGTCGTTTCTTCCTCCATCTTCTTCACCTGTCCTTTGGCTCACCTTTCATGTTGGCAAAACATTCTAGCTGCTTATTTGCTTATTAAAACTAATTATCTCCCTGCTGCCGCTTGTTTGTCAGACAATGTCCATATTTACTGCATCCCTGTCTCAGGTCACCATGTTCTCAGGTCCACAGACATCCTTTCTTATCACACAAAGTCCTTGAAGCCATTTGGGATGGTTGCTAAAATAGCTACATTTCTTCTCTAAAAGCAGGTTCTCTACAGTTTAACCATTTATAAACTAGATAAAATCTGCCTTAGGTATCAGTGTTCACGCTGTCCTTTCAGAGGGTTGAGGGGACCGTGTCTCCCTGGTGAGGGGGGAATGAAGAACCAGGTGTGAGGTGGCTTCGACCACTGCAACTGCCTCAGGGGTCCGACCCCCTTGACGAGGAGACCCTTGGTGACCTGGAATGGACACGTGCATGGAAGGGCCCTTCTTGACACCGGGAGCAAAGCCGAGTGGTGGGAGTAGCAGGTGGTGACAACACGTCTGCACCTCGGCAGCGTTCCCTGCTGGAGCACCGCGATGCCAGTGCCCCCTCTGACATGTAGAGAGAGACCCCTGCCTCCTGTTTTCCTTACGGAAGTAAGCACAAGACATAACCTTGCAAGTCAGATGAAGTCTCCCCCGATTTAAACCAGGTTAGTCTGAATAAACCCACGCTTCTATAATAAATCATAGAATCATAGAATGGTTTGGGTTGGAAGGGACCTTCAAGATCATCGACTTCCAACCCCCCTGCCCTGGGCAGGGACACCTCCCACCAGACCAGGTTGCTCCAAGCCCCATCCAGCCTGGCCTTGA
>JAOQGH010000002.1:19077434-19089419 GCA_025769975.1 Gallinago jamesoni
GCAGAGCCCTGGAAGAGGCTGCCCAGAGAGGTGGTGGAGTCTCCTTCTCTGGAGACATTCCAGACCCACCTGGACACGTTCCTGTGGGACCTGCTCGGGGTGACCCTGCTCTGGCAGGGGGTTGGACTGGATGTTCTCCAGAGGTCCCTTCCAACCCCATAGCATTCTGTGATTCTGTGACTGCACAGAACTGAGCTCGCTGATTCCCATGCTTACAGGCATCCTTAACTCTGTGCCATCACTTGCTACTTGCATGTGACCATGAGATCTGTGGGTTTTTCCTCTTTTACTTATTTTTTTAAACTCTTTGTGTGAAGTGGCTTCTAAATTCCCATTAGCATTTGCCCATGGAGAAATTACAGCTCACAGTGGATAAAGACTTAGAGTCTTGACATGACATTCAATCTAAATTTAAATACAATTCTCTCTTCTTGATAATCTGTGTAATGATATGCCATATAGCTATCCTGGGTAATCTTTTTTCCTGGGGGTAAAACCTTTGGCAGAAGTACCGCTTTCTGTTGTTGTACCCTGGAAGTGCTAACAAAAGCTTAAGCAGACAGAGCACTTGGTTAAACTCACAAATATTTACAAGGCGAAAAAATGAAAGTACCACAGCCAGCTTTCCCAATAGCTAACAGAATGTAAATATGTTTTTATAACTTCAGAACAGGATGCAAACAAAAGAGAAAGTCAAGTCACGATTAAAAGATAAACGTTAATATCACACCCGAAAGAACCCAAACACGGTTTGTGCATTGTTCTTCTTTTCCCCTGCCACTCCTCATTCTCATGCAGAGGTTGTGCTGCGTGGCTCGGGACAGATTCGGGGAGACCTGTTTATCCAAGCCCTGTGACTACCAGAGCTCCCCAGGCTGCAGAAGGACTTTGGGGGTGACGAGTGAAGTCAGGGCTTGGAGATGCCTCTGTCACCGGTGCCCAGTGTGGGAAGGAGTTTTATGGCTAGAAATAAGTACGTGTGTGCTGTCACTGGAGCAGCACAGGAGCCTGAAGCCCCCAGAGGTACTTCCCCTCCTGCTTGGGCTTCGTGGCAGGTTAATGCAATGACAGAAGGCACCACTTGCCTACCAGCGTATTTGTTTGAGTGGATTCAAAATCAGCTTTCCTTTAAAATAGATAATTATAGCCTGTGTGTGAGAAATAAGCAGACTATGATTACCCACATCGCCTAAAAGACCTTGCTGCCACGTACTGAGTCAAATGACTTGCTGTAGTAAGTCGTTGTGCAAGCAGGAAAAAAATAACCAGGCTGATAAACTTGGTTTAGGTAACTAGAAAACCTAACAGAGGGGAAAAAAATCCGGAGCAGAACTGCTCTGGTTCCTCTAAAGGAACCTGGACTTGAGCACACATTACTTCATTGGCTCATGGTTTCCCCCACATGAGTTTGATCCTTCTTTGATCCCAAAAGTTCATCTCTCATGGTAAAATCATGGTCTTGGAGGATGGCCATTCCCCTGGAGCTCCCTTGGTGTGGGGTAGGAGTGCCTAGTGTGTGAGGAATGGGGGAAGGTGTCTTTGGGGTTCCATCTCTGGGTTCTGCGGTTCTCTACAGTCATGTAATGAAGTCTGAATCTCTGGCACACTTAAGGGAATCAACCAAAGCCATGCACCAAGTCAGTATCAGAATGAAAAAATAAAAAAAGCTCCCGAATCACATGGTTTTCTACTTCAGTCTTTAGCAAAACTTTGAAATATGAAACTCACGGGACTAGTGACATTGTGCTCCACTCCCACTTTTGTAAACAGCTCAAGAAATTAAAGTTCTTGTATCAATTGATATATCATTGTTGATAAAGCGACACAGAGCCAGGATGGCTGTGGACTTACGTTCCAGGCTAGATCCAGCAAAGCCTTTCACCAAGCACATGCTTGAGAACAAGTGGCTCCACTGGAAACACAGAACTACCCACAGGGCTAAAGCTAAGGATGTATTTAAGTGTTTTGCTTGACTCCAGCCCTAAGATCTAATCTGAAGGCTGAAGAATTTCATGGGAGTTTTCCAACTTTCCTCAGTAGGCCTTGAACCTATTTAATCTAAAAAATATATTTCCAATGTATATGAGCTTTAGTTATCTGTGTGACTTATGTGCAAATATTTATCTAGAGTATATGACTATGTTCTATGGAATCAGCAGGGAACCTTGCACAATACTTGTTCTCTCACTGAACATTAATCTACCACGAGGACATCTGCCCTCTGGCTGTGCAGGACCTGAAAGGGAAGGCTTTTTTGATGGAAAGTAAGGTCATTAAATGGTTCGAGTTGGAAGGGACCTTAAAGATCATCTAATTCCAACCCCCCTGCCCTGGGCAGGGACACCTCTCACCAGACCAGGTTGCTCCAAGCCCCATCAAGCCTGGCCTTGAACCCCTCCAGGGATGGGGCAGCCACAGCTTCTCTGGACAACCTGTTCCAGTGTCTCACCACCCTCACAGCAAAGAACTTCTTTCTAATATCTAATCTAAATTTCCCATCTTTCACTTTAGAACTATGACCCCTCATCCTATGGCTCCCCTCCCTGATGAAGAGTCCCTCCCCATCTCTCCTGTAGCCCCTTTAGGGACTGGAGGGGGATCTAAGGTCTTTCTGGAGCCTTCTCTTCTCCAGGCTGAACCCCCACAACTCTCTCAGTTTGTCCTTGTAGGGAAGGTGCTCCAGCCCTCTGAGCATCTTTGTGGCCCCCTCTGGACTCACTCCAGCAGGTCCATGTCCTTCCATTGCACACCCAGCACTGGACATAGTAGTCCAGGTGGGGTTTCAGAAGAGCAGAGAAGAGGGAGAGAATTGCCTCCCTCGACCTGCTGGCCACGCTTCTTTTGATGCAGCCCAGGATGGGGTTGGCTTTCTAGCTGCTAGTACACTGTTGGCTCATATTCAGTTTTTCATCCACAAATCCCCCAGAGCCCTTCTCCACAGGGCTTCTCTCCATCCACTCATCGCCCAGCCTGTATCCATGTTTGAGACTGGGAAACTAGGAAAGGTCTAATTATTAAATCCTTAGCAACTGTCCCACTGACAAAGCCTGAAAAGCGTTCCCTGCTTTTTAGTGGTCTTGCATTCAAAAAAGGCAGAACATCAATACTGTGTGTTTTAATAACCCAACCATTTCAGAGGAAATGTTGAAAATGATCAGAAGTGATCTTTTTGGGACTGATCCCAAGGGTGACACACTTTTCACAGGAGGCTTTGTCAGGCTCTCTTCCTGCTGAGTGACCACTGGTCAAAAAACAAATTAGCGCAGTGCTACGAAAGCAATCATTCTTGAAAAAAAAATGTATTAAAGAATGCAACTCTTTGGAGATGTAGCCAGATCTAAGCCTTTAGGAAGAGACTCAGTTATTTTGAAGCAAGATCTGAATAACTTGAGGCAGGAGGCTCCAAGGCATGGAGCCACCAGCAGACAGTCAGCAGCGTGGCTGGCAGGGCTCCAGCGTCTCTGTCGAGAGCTCATTGGCAGAAGAATAAGGTGTTCTGCTTAACAAGCGCCTTGAAATCAAACCCAGCCTTGCTTTGAGCTCTCTATGGAAAACCACTGGCATAAGATTTCCAGCCAAGCCCAGGGTGACCCAGGGATAGCAAAGCCTGGACGGGGTAGGGAATGGGAAAGGGAATGCCGTAAAACTGGTGCCAGCCGGTCGGTGCTCATCCTCTAGGCTTTCTCTACACTTGTACGAAACCTGGGAGAAAATACAAAATCATTGCTGATGGAGTTGTAAACAACGCTCGATGTGACAAATGACGGCTAAGCCTGGTCGTCTTGATGGCGCAATAAATTGTGCTTACTTAGTCAAAGCTTTGGAGATTTTTAATAATTTTGTAGGAATGGGAATTTTAAATAACTCCGTAAAATATAAAACCTGTATCAACAACAGCGCCCCTGGTAAGAATTTAGAGATGCAAAGCAGATGTTTTGTATCAATATGGTGCTTGAGACAGCGTATGATCCCTGGATGCATATACGGGAAAGGCGCTGTCGTGGAATCATTAGGTCCTTTATAGTATCTGGGGTCATTTCCACAGGACTTACAAGCTTTCATTTGATACTCAGATTTGAAATGAGATACTGTTTGAGACAGCAGTTACAAAGACTGATGGGCTACAAGAATGAAAGGAAACCTGTGCTCCTCAGCTGAAGTGCAAAACCCCTGTAATCACGTGGGAGAGGTTATAGGCTGACTTGACACTGTGTAAGTGCAGACAAGAGGAAGCTTTTGATGAGAAAGTGCTAATATCTCGTGTATCTGGAAGCAAAGGATGAGAAAGGCAATATATTGAATAGCCTCAATAACATAAACGTGATTTTCACAAGATGTTTAAAAACTTAGTCAATATTTAAGAATAATAAAAAAAAAAGTCAGGGGTATAGCCTGTAAAACCGAATGCTCAGTAACTTTCCACAAGTTATGTACTTCTCACTGAAGGAATATCAAACCTACACAGACTTCGACTTCAGCATTTCCTCCAAGAAGGTCATGGAATTATGTCATGTACTTAATTTTTTATGTTTGGTTTTTTTTTTTCTCCTGCTGAATTCTTTGGATTGAATACATCCCAAACCCGGATTAATTATTAGTAGTACTCAGCAATACATAGTGCATATGAAGAAATGAATGATAACTTTTCTTGCCACCATTCTAAAGTATTTACAAGTCTGTGTTTAATTTACTCAAAAAAAAAAAAAGCCCAAAAATATTTAACTTGTAGTACAGCCAAATTGTATTGCACTTATCTGTCCAAAGTTTCTAAATGTAATCTTAAAATTATATGCCAAATTTCCTGTAGCTGGTGGTAAATCTCCCACAGGAATGAGTTTCAAATTGCTTGCTTCCATCGTCTGGAAGAAAGTATTTCTTTTTGAAACACAGGTAAGGCCACAGTCTGTTATTCTATTCTAAAAAGAGGTTGCAGGAGCAAGAGAAAGCCGAGTATTTGCTTAGCACTCTGAAATTTGTCACTGCTTGTGAAAGTATGTGAGTGTGATCATGTACTCGATCACGGTTCCTTGGGTCAGAGCCTGAAGGGTCCCACAGGAGCAACAGGAAGGTTTTGATTTTTTGAGAAAAACCTTATTTTAGTTGAGGGGAAAGAGAAATGTTGTTCTGTGATCCAGCTTTGACCGAGATCTGAAACGTTAAGAGGTTTGAGTGCTGGTGATGGGCAAGTACCTTCAGTTGCGTTACAGTGCACACCACACATTAAACAGGGGGATGCAAAGAGCTGGGAAAAGCTCCGGAAGCTATTAATACTCCATTTCCTACTCCAAGCATATTGCAGCCCACTGATAGCAGAAACCAGCAACACACATTCCTGCCACAGCTAAAAATCACCCAACCGTACAATACCGCCTACAGCTTCACTCTCAGTACTTGCATTTCATCAGAAAGGCATTTCTGCTAATCATAATGCTTCCAAGGAATACAAAGTTCCAGGTTCAGCCTTTTACTCAGGTCAGGGCTCAGCAGAATCAAACATTTTCTCATTGCCACCTGGCAAAATTTCAGTGATTTCTTCAGAAATTTCAACATAACTGCATTTGAGTTGAGTAAACATCCCCCTGTCCCTTCCCTCTAGACTTCAATTGCTCAACATAAAGTCACCATAAATTATTTCCTCCCAGATTCTGTATAAAGCACTTCTAGAATTCTTCTGGAGGCTTGGAGCTCTTTGGAAGCCAGACATTCCACAATGGTAAGTCAAAGCTTTGGAGGTTTTTTACTGAGGCTACAGATAGCTATTTTTTGCTTTAAAGCTGCAAAGGAAAGGTATTTAAGAGAGTCACGTAGTTAGACATTTTTAAACGTGGATATATTCTATTTAAAACTGCAAGGTGCAGAGGAAGTAAGGTACCTTTGTGAAGATTACTGTGAATTTTATTATTTGGTTTTGTAATTCTCTGCAAGAAACCGTACACTTAGATCTCTTGGGTCTTTCACTTGCTGTTATCCTTTTCTCAGGAAAGTTTGTGAAAATATTCAGAGCTTGTTAAACATTAAGGAGCGTGCTTTTAAAACCTATAGATGTGAAATACAGTTTGAAAGATAGTCCCTTTACAATGAAAAGTGTAATATACAGTGAGTTTTTTTCTGCATTTCTCTTTTGATCTATAAAATTGCGCCCTGTTTCAGCTCTTCAAGCCTCCAAATGTGTTTGCAGAATGTGAATCAACAGTGAGTTAATGGTAAATAGATCGACAAAGCCCTGTGGCCCAGTTTTCCTCTAATTTCTGCTCATGTAATCCCTAAAGGGACAGACATCAGTTATTACCTTTGATGAGAATCTCAGGAATGGCATAAGTTTTACAGAGAGGCAGTATTTTCTGTAATATATGTAGATTCATAAATAAAGGGAGAAATTATCATCTACTTTTTCTGTACCTGAGCTTTCCTGGGGGCTTGTCTATAATGGGACGAGACTTAGGTGAACAAAAAAGATCTGGTACCTCATTCCGCGTTAATTCACCCACGTTCAAAGGCTGTTAAATCCGGTTTGGAAGAGAGCAAAAAAGGGAGGGGTGGGGAACCCCAAACAAACAAAACCTCATGGGTTGAGATAATGATAGTTTAATAGAACAGTAATGTTAGAGGATAATAATGGTAATGATGATGATGATGCTAATAATGATAAAATAATATACAAAAATAAGTAATACAACACAAGTCGCTCTCGCCACCCAATGTTTGGTTGCCCAGCCCATCCTGAGCAGCCTTGGTAACCCCCATTTATATACTCGCCCCCCCAGCCAACCCCTAGTTCTATACTGAGCATGAGGTCTATGGAATGGAATATTCCTTCGGCCAGTTTGTCCTGTCTGTGCTCCCTCTCAGCTTCTATGAGAAGCTGAAAAAGTCCTTGAGTAATATAAACATCACTTAGCACCAACCAAAACAATATGCCTTATCAGCGTTATTCTCATATTAAATCCAAAACACAGCAGCTACTAGGAAGAAAACTAACTCTATCCCAGCTGAAACCAGGACAGCCAGTCACCACAGAATAGCACAGTTTAGGAGTTTCAGTCTTTCTTCTTAACTTCTCTCATGAATTCCTTGTCATGCTTTATCTATTAAACTGCCTTTAATCTCAGCCCACGAGTTTTCTCCCTTTTGCTTTTCCAATTCTCTCATCCCACCAGTGGGAATGAGTGAGTGAGCTGCTCCGTGGTGCTCAGTTGCTGGCTGGGGGTTAAACCACGACAGCCACCTATTTCAGAAAACGTACTGAACGTAATGAGGTCTGAGAACTCCAACTTCCAAATCTGGAGAAGCTGTTGTACCCAAAAGTGAAGCAATGGGATGCTGTTTGGACAGCGATTTGCTGGAGAAATTGCTAAATCTGAATTCACGCTGTGGGCTCTGTGTCTCTCTTACAGAAGAGCTTTCTGGCTTTCCTTATTGTGATGGGCATCATAGTGACCCTGGGTGATGCATACTGCTTTACTAAAATTAACAAGCCCGGGGAGGGCGACAAAGGTAAGAACAAGGAAAATCTTCTCACTTGATTGTTCTGCAGCAGCTCAGCTCTGTGTGGAGCTGCCAGGAAGGGCTCAAAATACAAGGGAGGGAGGAGACGTCAGAAAGACGTCAAGCTTTCAAAATAATCTGGGTAATAACCCGGAGAACAAAATGATTTCTACTTTGCTGTTGTCGAGAAAAACATTTTATGAAAACTTGAAATAATTTTTAAACTTTTCAGCCTTTACTTGGAGGCTTAAAGGTCATGTTTTGTTTTGCTACTGTCTTCCGCAGGCTGCACCATGGATGGAAAACTGTACCCCTTAGGAAAGATTGAGAGGACAGAAAGTTGCTTCCGATGCAACTGCAGCCCACAAATGATGAGTTGCTGCTCCCTGTGAGTCTGAACTTCTTGCCAGTATCACTGCTCCTAGAAAAACCACAGCTTTCCGAGTGCTGAGGATGAATTAGTTTCTGGGGGCACAAAAGAGCCTTTCCTCACCCGTGTCACCGAGCTAGAATAGGCCACATACAGCTGTTGATCAGTTGGATCCTTGGCTGTGAGGACCTTAGCTCACATCCTGCTGACTGGGAGTGGACACGGGCCCTTCCAGAGTCATCCAGTTGATGTTTGCCTTCAATTTTGAGGAACTTGTGAACCCCTCTTACACTGCAGTTAAGTCTTTCCTTAGAGGGAAAGTGGGGGTGGGAGGGAATTAATTCCAAAAGGAACTTAAGTGAAGCTCCCCTAAAGGGTTTGTGACAATCTGAATCATCAGAGGTGCTTTTCTCCAGTAAACAGCTGACCCTAGTGCGACAAGGCTCTGCTCTGAAGTATCCACCTCCATTCCTCTTACCCTGCCTTATTTCTTCTGATTGCTTTCGATCTAACATCTGCTTTCTCTTCGCCAACAACAGCTTTCACACCCCTATTGGTTACGACAAAGAGAACTGCAAAGTCGTTTTCAACAAGGAAACCTGTGACTACGACGTGGTGCAGAAGAGTGACCCCTCAAAGGAGTGTGTTGTCCACTCCCGTGTGGGCTAACAGCCCGCCTGCTCTCAACCCCTCTGCGCTGTGCAATTCCTCTCCCCTGCCTACAGATGCTTTGCCATCAGAGAACCTCGAAGACGTGGGAGATGTTGTAAGAGAGAGCACTTCAGCATCACACTTCCAACCTCCCAACTGTTCTGATTCAGTGTGCAAGACTCCTAATCAGAGGCGACGTCCCATTTCTGTCATTACTCAGCTTGTTTGAATACAATAAATCCAGATGAAACACCCAAAACCACTTCATAAATTGTGGGTCATTTTATGTAATAACATGGGGCCATGTCACCTTCTTTGAGAAAGGAAGGCATTCACCCACTGCTCCAACAAGCCGTGCCCCAGCACCCTGGCCCAAACCACCCTCATGCTTTGCAGGTTCTGGTCCAGCCAAGGGTCACGGCAGATGTTTTAGCTCACCAGGTATCAAAATCCATTTTCATTTGGAAGGGATGCAGTGTTTTGGATGTGCTGTACAACAGCTCGGGGCACACAGTAAAATCAGAAGGATTTCACGTGGTATGTTTTCCCTGGCTTTGTTTTTGGTAATTTCCCTGTGAACATTGTTTAAAAATTTCTTATGGCTTCACTCAAGATGACTCCTCTTGGGGGGAAAAAAATCCAAACATTTTTCAAGCATTGGTATTGCATTCTTAGCCTTTTAAAGTTCTCCAGACCACAGACTGGGTATCAAGTCAGTAACTCTGTGTTTCTGTGCAATTTCTTCCTGCAAAACCAAAAAAATGTGAGGGACCAGAATTAGAATCAGTTCAGCTTTTTCCAGTACAAACATTCGCAGGTGCCTTTTTTAAAATCTGACTTTCATTCACCAATTTAATCATGTCAGTCCTCAGATTTCCCCTAAACAGCAGCACGTGGAAATGAGCGTTCTCACGTTGATCAAGGTTTTAAGGTAAGTTTTCTCCAAAGAGGTTTCAGTCTCAACTGGTGTTTGAAGGAATGTTCACACTTACAGAAGAAACAGCTGCAGCTTCTTAGGAGCAGCAATATTTTGAGCATGGAGATCCAAAGACTTCCCACCTCAATGGCTCACAGAACTGTTTCTTGAGAAAAAGCAGGTTTTGTGTATGTTTTTTAAAATCTCAGTTTTAAAAATAAACATTTTTATCGCTCAGAAAAGGGGCTTGGAGGCTCCCCATGGATTATTTTTTTTAACTTGAGACCACTGAGAACTGCACACCTCAGGATTAACACCCAGTTCGTTGTAGCCTGGAACCGCGCCAGGTGGCACCGGAATGATTTCAGCATTCCAAGTTTTGCCTTACTGTAATCTTCCAAATTAAGGCTACGGTTTTCTTAGGAAAACTGGTCGATTATCTCATAACGCTAACAGCACTGCCACCGATAATTTGGGGCTTAGGGTTGGGTGGGTTTTGTTTTTTTTTGCCTTCACAAGGTGATGCAGCTGCAGGAAAGCAGGATGGTGAATCACTCCCCCTGTTTTGAAGACTTGTCGTTATTTGCAGACCACAAAGAACAGGTTATATGCGTGAGACAGAAACGTGGAGAGGTACCAGCTTGGTTTTCCATCCTTCCCAGCAACGAAACTGCTTGTTGATGGCTAGTCCAATGTCAGCAACTTCCTCAGAAATCCTTCCTCAGGCTTTGAGCTTTGTGAGCGTACGAACTTCAAAGTTATGGAAAATGTTCCCACCAGATAAAACTTCCTTCTAGCACATGTACAATATGTTTCTCTGTCAACAGTGCACTGTATATTTTAGTGCTGTTTGCTTTTCCTTAAAACAGTTGTCCTTTCTCACATGCAGACGTGGCAGACTTTAACAATTGTAAAACCGGTGTACGTTGTACATCGCATTGTCAGTTTAAGGACACGATTAATTTATTTGTAGAATTATGTTTGCTTATGATCTGTGAGCCGATATGCCTCACGCTTCCTCTTGCTTTCCCCCTCCCCATGGCAGCTGTAATGAACCTACTGGTTTTAATGGCTGGACGTGTGAACTTGGCTTCCATAAGGAATCCTGCACTTACTGTCTCCTGGAGGAAGCTGGTTCCTCTCAAGAATGTGAAATTAATACTGAAATGTCGGGTTAAGAAAGAAGACTCCTGGACTTCTTTCATTCTAGTGCATCTCTTCTTGCTTTAAGGCTGGTCATCTTGCATTCCTCTTATCTTTGTGGTCAGTGAGATGTAACCAGAAAGCCCAGGTGAAGAATCACTAAGTAAAACAGGTGAAACTTCAAGAAAGTCCTGCAGGATTTTCCCTGCTGTAGGAAGAAACAGGATACTCTGTTCAGCAGCATAAGTGGAAAGAGGGCACAGAACTGGGCAGAGCACTCATACTTCAAATATTTTTAGTAAGAAATAATGAGCAGACAACACAAGATTTCAAGAGTGATGTCTGTTGGAGGTACCTGTTCCCCGCACAAGAAACCTAACATCCCGTACACAAGTAACACGAAGAAGAAACACGACGTAATATGGGCCACAAATGACCTCGATAATCAGTATATGATGGGCTATCTACATAGAGTTTGCTGTTCTGAGTGGTTTCAGCACCAGAGCATGTCATTAGGGGCCCCTGAGGTCACTGTTCACATCAAAAGCTTCTCCACTGTCCCTAGATACTAGCTGGTCTGAAATGTTGAGAGAAGAAACAACACACATGCACCTTGGTTGGATTTTTGGTTTTTTGGAGTTGAGCAACCAGCAAGCTGACTGGGGTTCTAGCTGTAAGAAATTCTACAATTTCCACTCCAGCACACCAGCATCACAAATTGCTACGTCTCTGGTGATTTTTGTTCACGTACAAGAACTGCTGCAGGGTGCCTATCTAGCAAAATATTGCATGCAAACTCCACAACACATAGGAAAAAACTAATTAAATGGCTCAGTAATATTTACAGAATTAAGGGAATGTAATATGACAGAAGAGATGGGGAGGGACTCTTGATCAGGAGGTTAAGCCATAGGACAAGAGGTAAGAGTTTTAACCTGAAAGAGGGGAAATTTATATGAGATATGAGGAAGAAATTCTATCCTGTGAGGGTGGTGAGACATTGGAACAGGCTGCCCAGAGAAGCTGTGGCTGCTCCATCCCTGCAGGGGTTCAAGGCCAGGCTGGATGGGGCTTGGAGCAACCTGGTCTGGTGGGAAGGGTCCCTGCCCAGGGCAGGGGGGTTGGAACTGGATGATGTTTAAAGGTCCCTTCCAACCCAAACCATTCTATGATTCTAAATTGGCTTCATATATATTTGTGAGAGATCCAAAAGGGACAGTTGAACTCTGTTGATGTTGGTAAAGACATGCCCAGTGCCAGTGCTCCTGGATTGACATGTTCTGCTGGTTTACCAGTCAAAAGCATGAGCTGAGCGGCTGTGGTGTCCATCATCTCCTGTTTCATAGAATCATAGAATCATAGAATCATTTCAGTTGGAAAAGACCCTTGGGATCATCGAGTCCAACCATCTACCTTACTC
>JAOQGH010000002.1:19092990-19104215 GCA_025769975.1 Gallinago jamesoni
GGTCTGGTGGGAGGTGTCCCTGCCCAGGGCAGGGGGGTTGGAACTGGATGATCTTTAAGGTCCCTTTCCAACCCAAACCATTCTATGATTCTATGATGTGAGGAGCATCACGCAGGCCAAATTACAAATGAGTTTTGTCCAGGGAAGTAGCATAGGCTTAGTTTATCCATCTGCAGGGAGTAATAATCCATGTTTGCACTATGGCAACATATTTAGAAATAAGAAGCAGGGAGGAGAAGCCCTTTCTCTCTGTGTGTGGGATGAGTACAAAGCAGGGAACAGACTGGTGAGAGCTCAGCCCCCTGACCGATTGACTCATCGGTTGTTTTCCTGACCCAAGGAAAGTTCTTAAGAACGGAATGGCTACTCCCCTGGAGTCCCAGACTGCTCTTCCTGAACACACCTAGTCTGTCTGTCTGTCTGTCTACAGATGAGTGGAGCTGAAGGAAAATAAGCACTGGAAACATGTAATTATTTGGGCACAAGAAGAGCTGATACGTGCCAGTAGGCAAAATAAACCGAGTGCCCCAAAGCAGAGCTTTTTCTGGGAAAGCCAGTGCTACCACTAGAAAAATAAGGTAGCATTGCCAAAGAAACAGAACGTATTTATAGACAAAGACATCTAGAACCCCCAAATCCTCCACTCTCTTGTCCCATCTTAATAAAACCCTGCTTTCCAGATCACTCACCTAGAAACTCTCTTCCGTGACTCTTGGACGGGAACTTTGCATCCAATATGTGAATTGGGAGAAGTTTTATGGGCAAAGTTAATCTTGCTTGAAATGAGGAATCAACAATATTTGGTGGTAATGAGGGAGGAAGTCAAAGCCTTTACTTAATTCTGACCAGGTCTGTGCCCAGGTTCCTTTCCTCTGGGTGCTCCCATTTCTGTGCTTAAAGATGAGCTATTCCAGGAAAACTGATGCTGCCGGGAAACAGGGGGACCCAGGACACCCTTCTCCATGTGCTGGGACAGTAGCAGCCCCGCTCTGCTGGGGGCTCTCCGTGTTTGCCATAGGGGGGGTGATGAAGTAAGAAGCCAACAAAGATCTTTGCACGAGCACCAGGGCTGTATAATGTGTTTTCAGGCTGCCTTGACTCAAAGGGAGAGGCACATGAATTTGGTTCCTGGAAGACAGATGACTGCCATGATTGTTACTGCTCCAGGAGTGGAATTCAGTGCTGCACCAGGTGAGTCCAGAGCAGCAGGGGGGAGAAGGGGGGGTTGCTCCTCTGCTGCCGTGATACACAAAGCACTTCCCTTTGCACAAGGGGTCACTGAGAAATGACCATGAACCTTCTCTCGCTCGCTTCATATCACAAAGTCCTGCATCAACCCAGCACCATCATCCCTGAACATGCAAGAAGTTCCTCTGACACATATTCTTGACTTCAAAAAAGGACTTAATTCTTCTTGAAGCTATAACTTCTGGAAAGATACTGATTCGAGAGAGAACATACAGTTAACTTAAAATTTTTTTTACTGCTCCTGATCCACATCTTTCACATCTTGACAGGCTGAGAGAGTTGGGGGTGTTCAGCCTGGAGAAGAGAAGGGTCTGGGGAGACCTTAGAGCCCCTGCCAGCCCCTAAAGGGGCTACAGGAGAGATGGGGAGGGACTCTTTGTCAGGGAGTATAGCCATAGGACAAGGAATAATGGTTTTAAATTGAAAGAGGGGACATTTAGATTGGTTACCAGGAAGAAATTCCTGTGAGGGTGGTGAGACCCTGGCCCAGGTTGCCCGGAGAAGCTGTGGCTGCCTCATCCCTGGAAGGGTTCGAGGCCAGGCTGGATGGGGCTTTGAGCAACCTGGTCTGGTGGGAGGTGTCCCTGCCCAGGTCAAGGGGGTTGGAACTAGATCTTGAAGGTCCCTTCCAACCTGAACCATTCTATGATTCCCAAAGCCACACATTCACACTGTGAATAGTCCCTCTCTACTCTGAGAAGCAGCCCAAGATACTCTGGCCTGTCTGCAATTTTCACTATAGCGACACCCAACCACTCATGCAATTCTTGTTACATATATTGAAAAGAAAAATAAATGATATTTGATTAGGAAACAAATACAGCAAACAGCCCTTGGGTGTTTGTCAGATCAGTAAACATCAGCTCCCCCCTAACCCTGCTTAAGCAGCAGGCTAAGTAATTTCTGAGCTGGGGCACTGTGTGAGCACCCTTTTCTGCTCCTGAGCACCTCTTCAGGATAGCCTCTTCCTATCAAGAGTGTAGATGCCATCTCAGATGGAAGCTCTTTACCTCTTGGCCTCATCACCGCTTTGTCTTTCTTTTTCCACTGACAGCTTTTCATTTCCATTTGGCTATGACGAAGAGAAGTGTGAGAAAATCTTCAACAAGGAGAGCTGCACTTATAAAGTAGTGGAGAAAAACGATCACTCAAAAGAATGCCCAGTCCAAGGGTGGGTGGGCTAATGGAGGATTGTGGATTTGGGACATACTTCCTTTTGTTCTTTTAAGGGTTTTCTCTCTCTCAAATTCGAAAACGCTGAAAAACGCAGCTGTTGAGTGAAATCTACTCATAAAACCTAATGCATACTAAAACTGAATATCTGCTCACAGCAGAGTCCCTTGGTTTCTCTGCCTTCTGCTTCCCCAGGAAGAAAGAACTGATTTCTTCCTTCCTTGAAAGCAGAGATTAAAGCTGACATTTTTAAGCATTCACAGCAGCTGCTAACTTTAGTTCTGCTCCAGTCACACTTCTGGGAGTGTGTTCTGTTATATGTGCACAGCTGTATTTTAAAAGCTAAAATAAAAATCAGATGAAATATAAGAACTTCACGTGACTTATTTTCTTCTTTGAGAATGGAAACCTAAAGAATTATCATTCCAAAACAACACAGAAAAGACATGAAAAGCATCTTAAAAATCTTTCTGAACACTCTCTTTTCTGGTAGAGTGTCTTATACGATGATCTTTTATCCTATATCGTTCTCTGGGCCTGCCTAACCCTTGAGCTACAAGACTCACCAGCTACCCAGTTTGACCCAGCACTGTACTTCCATTGTACCCACAGTCCCCAGCCTGGGGTTTGGGTAAGAGAAAGGGTGTTTTATTCAAATTAACACTTAAGAAATTCAAGTTGTTACACCGGCCACGGGCAGGACTGTGGGTGGATGGAGAGACTGATTTGGATTGGGCTCATACAGGGAATAAACTCAGCAAATCCCCAAACAATAACCACGAGTTTCACACGTGCTGGTGTGAGCTCTCCCTCAGGTGCTGCCTCAGCATCTTCATGGGCACATTTGTTGACTTGCCTCTTTCTACAGGTGACAATGAGCACTCTGTGTCCCCATGCTCTGTTTCCCTGTAACAGGAAGAGTGTGTCAGAGCACTCCTTTCTTTGGTATGATCATTAAAGATCCCATCCAACCCAAACTGTTCCATGGATGCCTTTGTCTGCAGAAGACATCCAGGTTCAGTTGTAAGACACGTCTATGGGGAATATAAAGTCTTAAGTAAGCTGTGACAAAAGATTTACTTTTCCTTTTGAGGCTGAGTGGACCCATTCACTCAAACTCCAGAAAAGCCAGCCTTACTGGCACTCCTACACGATCCAGACCTATTTAACCCCATCTGAAATCCACCCAAGCACCTTCCTCCACCATGTGCCAAGGCTTGGTACGAGATGTGGATCTACCCTGTCTGCTGTGCAGAAGTAGGAAAGATTCATTTCACGTCAAACCCAGAAATCCTCCAGGGAGGAACTTGCTCTTCTCTTGTCTGCTCCAAGTTCCATCACAGAAACAGTTGATGTTACCTATGGCATCTAGTTTTGGAGGACCAGAAGCACGGCAGAGACTTGGCAAGCAAGAAGTCTAGCTGTGGGAAGATGACAAAAACCTTCAAAAAAAAAAAAAAATCAAGAAAGCGGAGACAGAGCACACACAGCTCTGCTTTGCTCTTCCCACTTTTGGAAAGAGATGTTTTATCTCAGCGTTTCACTACTTCAACACACACAGCTACAGTCCCCCACAAAAAATACATCCCCCCCACCCTCAGAGCCTTGGATCGTAACACCACTAGCTCCACATAGTGGGAAGGAAATGTTCACATCAGAGTTTCCTCAATTATCCTGACACGATAAAGGTTTAATAGGCTCTGCAGAACCTTGGAAGGCAACGCAGCCCAGGCAGAGCAGAAGTTCAAGCTACCCAGGGGGGAGCAGGGCAGTTCTCCCGGGAGCCCTGCTAGGAAGCCAGGCAGTTTCAGATGGCTGGACCTCCACCCCCAGTAATTCCTTTCAAGTCTTTTGGGTCCCAGAAAGATGTTCTTGCCCTGAAAATGAGATCTAGGGCTTAGCCTACCAGCTACCAAATCCTTTAAACCAAACACCAGAACACACATATAAATCTGATGGAAGTTTTCCTGTTAAACGGTGTTTATCACCTAAAACGTAATGCTCTTGTACCCGATTAATTTTTTTCCATTAGGATTTTTGGCACAATCTTAAAAATGAAATCCAAATCAAACAATCACGAACAAGGAAAGCACATATCTCATTTACATTATGCATACCAAAGAAGCTAGAGATTTGCAGTTCGCGTTCTGCTTTGCGCCAGTTTTGGAAAACTTAAACTCAATTAAGAACAATTTTGCTTGTTGACTTGGCTCTTGGTTACCTCTCCTGCTGGTATGCAGGAAAGTTTGCCTTGGCACCTTTCGCAAGCTTCTCTGCAAATCTGTTGTCGTGTGTGTGTTTCCCTGGGCCCAGCTGTGGCTTATTTTAGGGCAAACTGTTTGGCTTTATAACAGATATCGACATGAAACTTCAGAATAAGCAAGTCATACGACTAAATCCAAAACACTCAGCAAGATCTGGTTACTTGAACACTCCTCTCCGCCCCCTAAAATTCTATTTTTACATCTCATTTCTTTCAGTGTGTGAGTCTCAACCACTGGCCCATGCCTTCTACGCTTCTCTAGGGTTTCAGTGCTTTTACATAGTCAACACTTCACGTAGATCTCCATTATGGAGCACTGATAAGCTGCAGTCCTTTACCACCACGAGATAACCTCCTCCAAAATATTCCAGTATTTTTCCCACCATAATTCCAGAGCCTTCTCCCATTGCTGCCCTGACCTGCCAGAGATAGGCTAAATATACAAAAACAAGCAGGTTTTGTGTATATATGTATATATAACTATAACAACTCGGAGACTGTGAAATAATTCATTCTCTGAGCTGTATAACACACAACTCACTCCAGCCTGGGGTATGAAAGACAGACTGGGCTGAAAGACCAGCTTGGGACTGTGTAGCTTCTCCAACATGCTATTCTGAGCCAAATTACTGTCTCGTTAGAGAACAGCAGCTCCCCGAGGCATCTTGCCTCCCTTCTTCAGTTCCTAGTCTTGGGACTTTCTTGATCACATGGGGTTGGAAGGGACCTCTGGAGATCATCCAGTCCAACCTCCTGCCAAAGCAGGGTCACCCAGAGCAGGTTGCGCAGGAATGTGTCCAGGTGGGTTTGAATGTCTCCAGAGAAGGAGAGTCCACCCACCCAGAGATGGGTTAAATGAGACCAACTCCGTAACATCACTATGGATCCTGGAAGAGGCACTTGTGAGCATAACACCCAGAAGTTCAGCATCTGATTTGCCTACACAGCTGGCTTTAGACCTACGTTCTTAGGATATAATTACAGTTGAGCAGCCAATAGCCTTCATTAACCTCTCCCTTCACTTTCCTCCGAGTGCTTCTTTTAAACGGGTGATTCTTCCATCTCCCTTCAGGTAAGAAGGGGCTCAAAAGTTAGAATGACCAAAATGGTACAAAAAACAGAGAGGGGCATGCCAGTACTATTTCTTTGGTGCTCACTGCCAGCCCAGAATTTCAGAGAGAACCCAAGTTCTTCAGCAAACTGAGTGGGAAGTATGAGGAGCTTGGTTGGGCAGATTGCTGTTACATCCCAGCTACATTACTACAGTATTTTTTATCTACAGATACGGCAGCTCTGAAACTCTGTTACTGCTGAGGTTTTTTGTTTGGTTTGTTCATTTTTCTCTCCTATAAATTGACTACAGTCACTAGATGGCATCCTTGTTCTGCCACTGCGCTCCTGGGGGGAGTGGATGGACCTGTTGGAGCCACAGAGAACACAGAAACCTGGATCCTGAGCTCAAATCTGTCAGCTGAGTCAATTTCTGTTTGCTCCAGTGAAGTTTAAGAACACAAGTGGGATTTTAGAAGTTCCTTTATTCTATATATTTATATTCTATACCCAAGAAGGTATCATAGATGGGAGTGAGTAGTTTTAAGAGGGTTTTTTTTTGTTGTTTTTTTTTTTTGAACTTAGACATGGACTGGCCTGCCTGAATTAGTACAGGAGAAGACTTAGCAATAGCACTACTTCAGAGTTTCAGTCAGGGGGCAGATGCATTAGCAGCTCTGATTGCTAACAGAGAAAAACCAGGAGTTTCCCCTTGCAGCACAACAGTGCGCCGAGTCAGATGTGATGGCTTGAAGACATCATTAGGAATAGAAGGGAAAGCCTCGTATTAATTCTGAAATAGGCTAGTTCACAGCAAAAAAGAAATGAAATAAAATAGTGCCGCAGTCTATTTTTGGGAAGAGAAACTACTTAGTCTTTCTTAACAGTAGAAGCATTGATAGGACCAATCTCATGCTTTAAAGCTTGTGGTAACCAACTTCTTTCTTGCAGACCTCTCAATCTGCAGTTTTATTGTATCAGTTCCTGGCTATACTGCCCTTTTTCCACTGTATTTTTCTTGCTTCTAAAGAATGGAGAAGGCAGATGTTGAAAAGTAATTCCTAATTCTTTGAAGGAAAAAAAAAAAAAAATCCTTGCCCGGTTGATAGAGGTTTCATGTGTCCATGCCAGTAACTGCAGTTAACATCAGCTTTAGAAATTAATTGATGCATTGTATTAGTGCAGCATCCCTTAACTTTGAAGGTTAGAAGCTCCATTTGCTAACCTTGCCTCTGCTCAGCCGTAAGGTTACAGTCTTCCTAAAGATTTTGCTATGGGCAGGACTAGAAGTTCCTTCTGCACGCCCGTCCCCCAAGATTTCCAGCCAAACTCCTCAGAGAGGAGTCAGGAGTCAAGATGAAGACAGAGAAACTAATGTGTGTACCAGGTTAGTCTGTGCAAAAATCCCTCCTCCCCCCCAAAATCCCCAGCAGTTCAGAGCTGTGAGAGTATTTTCCTGCTACATGTTACTGTTGACAGTAGAAAACATCTTTAACAGAAGAACCCAAGACCACAGGTACAAAAAGGCAGTAAGACACTCAAATTTGCAACTACACACCTATGGACACTTCATTCCATTAGCTTGCCGTGTTTGGCTTTATCCTCATCATCATACAAGGCCACAGGCGTTGGCTGGAAGAAACACAAATGGCAGAAGACACCAATTTACAATTCAGGAGGTGCCCGCGCAACCAGCCGCTGCCACCCTGCTCCTCCAGCATGGATTTGGGAGAAGACCCCAAGAAACAGTCGTGTTTGCCTGGTTGCTACAGCACACTGACGTCATGGAATTAAGTTGCAATGCTTTATTGGTCAGATCAACACTTTTGGAAGAGGGTGGATGGGTGCAGGACACATAGACAAGACTAGTACACTGTCGGCAAGAGGCAAACCAGGAGATGCTGGTTTTAACGCAAGCCTTGATCACTAAGAGCTGCTGCCAGATTCCTGTGACTTCACGACGTCAGGCAGCTCGGGGGTGCTTGAGAAGGGGTCAATGTGCAATGGTTCAAAGGTGCCATTGCCAGGTCTAAGTAAAGCCAAGCCCACCGTGGCAGGACCATGAGGACGGCAGCTTTGGCTGCTCAAGCCACAGTCTAGCAAAGTCCTGTCATCATCGTCCAGCAGCTGATCGTCTTTGTAGAGCCGCTGCTCCTCTGGTGGCCTCTTCAGTATTCCCTCCACCACCTTTTTCAGCTCATACACGGTTGTTGTCTCTTTGGCCTCGGTGAAGATTGTTGTCTTGTGACGGCGAATCATCAAGTAGACGTCCATTGTTATCGCTGGGCTTCCTGTGGTCCTGTCACTGGGAAAGAGATTCCAGTCTTCTTAGTGAGAAACCTGTGCTTTCAGGAATAGCTGAAGTCAAGACAGAAGTATCATTAGATGGATGGATCCAATAGGGAAGAGGATGGGGGGGGGGGGGGGGCGGAGGGGAAAGCCCTGCAAGGAGCTGTTCTGCTAGACAGACCAAGATCCTCCTGTTCTACACAAGCAGAGCTATTAAGTACTTTTGTGTTCCTAATGAGATATCATCTCACAGAGATATTTTTACACTGTTAGTGAACATTTGTATTACTTCAGAAAGGGTTTCAGTCTCAGTTTGCTCTGAGCCATGTGCATCTCCCCGAGATCCCAGGAGGAGCCAAGGGTGCAGCTCCCTCACCACAGGAGAACGCAACCCACAAAATGCTTGAGCTTTGTCAGCTTCTACTTAGGCAAGAGAGAAGAACTTCTCTGCCTCCTTCACATGCTCAGTAAAGACAGGAAAGTTGATAGATACCAATGTGTTGTGAGTTGTCAGACTATTAGTGTTAAGATATTTTAGTCTCATACTGCAGTTCCAGGAAATGAGCTGTCAAAATAGCTCCTCACCTAGCACCAGTGCTGACAGCAGGGACTCAGCTTCCCCTCTTCTCCCACAGAGCTGTCTACAGTGGAAGAGACTCACACAAGAGCCGAGTGGGAGGAGAAATTAGGGCTGGCAGCACTAGCTTAAAGGGAAGTCTTCAAAACCCACCCATTTTAGGAGCACTTTATAGTAGTGCCAGCGTAGTTGCTTGTCACATGGAGAGCAAGTCAACACCCAAGCTCTGACAAGCTCAAGAGTCAAGGACATCTCCCCAGAGCTGCCATTACTGGCTCTCACAGAGAAGTTCAGGGCCATCTGCACCCATAGACACCAAGTCCCCTGGAAAAAAAAAACAGGTGGACTTTGGGGATCTGGGCTGCTCTTGTCTTTGGGATGAGAAGGGTGAGGTCCAGAGGGTCATGAGCAGTCACCACTCCACTCAGCTGGAACCCCCTCAAGAAATGGGGCAAGCCGCTCCTCTGGGTGAAGGCAAGCAGTGGCCATGGTCAGCTAACTGCAGCCCTGCACTGCTGCAAGAAGGCAGCACTCTTGCTCTCTAGGTCAGAGAGAGGGGG
Organism: Gallinago jamesoni; assembly: GCA_025769975.1. Taxonomy (NCBI): domain Eukaryota; kingdom Metazoa; phylum Chordata; class Aves; order Charadriiformes; family Scolopacidae; genus Gallinago; species Gallinago jamesoni. Next base: position 19,102,151 of record JAOQGH010000002.1, read on the forward strand.
AAAAAATAATAAGATTTAACCTTGTTTTTCTCTGCCATCTGCACTTTGCTATCACTGGCACATGGCAAGCTTTCCACAATGACCCTAGGCTAGAGTTAATCCCTTCTATGGTCACACAAGCTAGACTACACCAAAGATAGTAACACAGGCAAGAACTCTGTTCTTCCAGTATATTTTTTTCCTGTCTAACAGGCAGGTAGACACTATTCCAGCCTGGCAGAGCCCAGTTCATCCATCCCTGGGCACTGTCATCTAAGTATGGCCATAAACTGGTTCCTCATGTCACGCCAGCTCAGACACTCCCATGTGCCTGTTCCAGCCAGAGGTCCCTGTGCTCTGCTCTGTGTTCTCCAGGAGAGGGGAAGAAAGGAGCAGAGAGACCCCACGAGTCCAGCATAGCCAAAAAGACAAGAGGGAGCTGCTCTGGACTCAGACTCGGGGCTGATGCAAGGGGTTAATTCCTGCTGAAGGCAAGTGGGACCTTGGGATTTAAGTAAATTTGTGGTTTGAAACCAAAATCCCATCTACAATCTTAGTTCTGAAGGAAGGAAAAAACGTTTGCCTCTCTTCAAGGCAGTGGAGGAGTTACACTGTGATTGCGTTACGCCAGTTTGCTGAAAAGTTTAAGAACAAGTCAGGCCTTCTGCAGGAGCAGCGGTTTGAGAACTCAACTTGTGCTTCAAAGGGAACACCTTCAGAGACACAGCCAAGCTGGTGGTTGAGTCACCATCCCTGAACGTGTTTAAGAGTCCTTTAGATGTGGTGTTGGGGGATATGAAGCAGGGCAGAACTTTGTAGAGCAGGGTTGATGGTTGGACTCGATGATCCCAAGGGTCTTTTCCAACCTGAATGGTTCTATAAGCTGGGCAAAGGGGAGCACGCGCACAGGCTAAACAACTCAGATTCCTTCAAGTTTTAAACAAATAAAAACCCACACATACAAAGGACCCAACTGCCATCTGCCCCAAACCAGTGGGAAAGAAAGGCAGATTTAATAGAGAAATGTCTTTTTAAAACTTACACCCAGGAAAGGATTTGGGCATAGGGCATTTGCGTACCCTAGAAGCATGAGGCTTTGAGCAATCTGCTCTAGTGGAAGGTGTCCCTGCCCAGGGCAGGGGGGAACTGGGTGATCTCTAAGATCCCTTCCAACCCAAACCATTCTATCATTCTATGGGGGAGTCAATCTTGAATCCTTGCTGCAGAGGGAGGACAGTGCTACCCACAAGTGTTGGCCACACAGATGCTGCTGCACCTCTGATAAGTAGCAAACTATATCCTACTGACAAGGAGCAGGCCACACATATGATGCTTTTTGGGGAAAAAAAATAAAAATATCAAATTTCATTAAATCTATTTGTTTTCCCAAGAGTTGCCCACACATGAATGCGGGTAAGGCTCCTACCTAAAGGCTCACTCCCGTGAGTTCAGCTAAGAAGAGAGGCAACCAGTTCTCAGAGCCAGAAGGAACATCAGTTTCCCTTCTTAGTTTCTCTTTAAAACAGTTTGACATGAACCATTTTGAAGTCAGGTCAGATTTATTGATGTGCGTTAACCCACTTTTGAAGCCCACCATATTGTTTAGTAATTAAGCAGTTTATTGATGTAGTTTCGAATCAGGAAACACAAGGTGAAGCAACAAGACAACTAGCAGACCTTGTCCAAAGGCACTAAAGGCTACTGAAGAGACATTTTCAATGTGAGAAAGTTTCAAACAAATTATGGAATTGATACCCTAGTCAGAGCCTCAGTGACCTGAGGCCACCATCCAGGCACCCCTCTAGCTTGAGGAAGGGCCACAGCCCTGTTCCTCCAACTCCAGGCATCTCCTCAAGAAAACTCAAAGCCCTTCTAATTGGCAAAAGCTTCCCAGGGCAGAACTGCTTCCTCAACTTGGCACAGAGTCACTGTTTTAGTCAAGCCGCTACATTATTTGACCAGTTTAGTTTGGCAACTTCTCTGACAGATAGAGGAGCTAGATAAACAGGGAATCACAGAATCACAGAATTGTGGTGGTTGGAAGGGACCTCAGAGATCATCGAGTCCAACCACAAAAAAAACAAAA
>JAOQGH010000002.1:19105237-19150190 GCA_025769975.1 Gallinago jamesoni
GCCCTGAAGAACCATGTCGATACGTTTCTTAAATACCTCCAGGGATGGTGACTCCACCACCTCCCTGGGCAGCCCATAAAAGGGAAAGGCAGTGCTGGACGTTCCTCTCATCGCTTCACGGTCCTCAGGCTGAGGACACCCATAACTCAACTGCTGCCATACCTCCACAGCCAGTGAAGGAGGTTGTTTAACTTAAGTCTGTACATCTAGAGCTGGGCTACAAGCCTTTCCAACAGAACAGACTCCAAGGGAAAAGGGGTAGAAAGAAAGCACAATCTCCAATGGTCTCCAAGTCTTGGAGGTAGTCAATCTTCTCACCCATCAGCTAGGCTAGGACAACTTAACCTTCCATTAGCAGAGAACCTTGCTTAGTACTACAGCAAAAATGCACACAGCGTGCTTTAATGTACATCTCAGGTCAAGGAGGTAGAGCTCCCAGGACTTTCTGGCAGCAACATCACACTACACCTCCACTTCCTATCTCATTTCTATATTTTATACATTTGTCTACCTGAGAAATAGCAAGAATTATAAGAAAGTTATTAATATAGTTATTCCCCTCCAAGAAAGAAAGGATAATTAACTAATCAAGTAAATTAATCATCTTAAGTAAGAAGAATAATTTAGAATCCACCATAACCTTCAAGTCAGAGGTTGCTCAGAACATTTCCTTGCAATGGTAACACTTACCCCTCCTCAAACACCACAAGATTTGTCAAGACTTGTCCAGCAGGGACAGGCCAGAAGTGGGTCTGGCCTTTAGTTACACTGGACCATAATCAAATAATCTCAATTAAAATAAAAACAAATCCATATCACATACTTAAAGTCTTAGTAGTATAAGAAATACACCCCACTTTCACACTATTGCTTCTCATAGCTTTGAGCAAATTATTCCCTTCAGACAGAAGCTCATTCATCTGAGGATCACCAGAGAATATTTTTTTTCTCGTGGCTCTTCCCTGGATGCCACAACTGCTTCCTGCAGCAGAACCCCACACAGAGAGCAGAACCCACCAACATCACGAGGTTAACACAAAACTCAAAGGCCACACTGCAAAGCCAAAACAAACTACAATAAAAGGATTAAAGCTTCTCACTGAGCACATGCAAACAAATGAACAAAAGGAACTTACATAAATCAAATCTTCTGTCACAAAGACCAACAGCAGCCACCTCCTTCACAACTGCCCTTTTATTCCAGGTCCCTCAAGACACCACGCTCCTCCTGCCACTGTCCCTTTTAACCAGAAACCTCTTTCAGTGCTGCTTTGCTTCCTCTAGCTATTTGTCAATCGGTGGAAGCTAATGAGTTCAGCCATACCAATCAAGGCATCTAATTAAACCCAGGTGTGCTGAAAGAGCCACGCTAATGGAATTAATGCAACTCATTATGCTGGGAATCCTCTGGTAACTTTGAAAACTTGTTATGCCTGTGCTCCAATTCAGTAAAGCCACAAATCCCTCCAGCCCCAGAGGTGTAATGGTTTTAAAATGAAAGATTTAGATGAGATATCAGGAAGGAATTCTTTGCTGTGAGGGTGGTGAGAGCCTGGAAGAGGTTGCCCAGAGAAGCTGTGGCTGCCCCATCCCTGGAGGGGGTTCAAGGCCAGGTTGGATGGGGCTTTGAGCAACCTGGTCTGGCGGGAGGTGTCCCTGCCCAGGGCAGGGGGTTGGAACTGGATGATCTTTGAGGTCCCTTCCAACCCAAACCGTTCTATGACTCTGTCTGTGCTACTTTTCCTGCCTGGTTTTGAGATGCAGCCCCACACACTGTGTGTTGCAATGCTCTAATTGCATAAAGACCCAGACACCTATGGCAAGGTGTGAATTGAAAGAAACGTCCTCATTTCAGTGGCACAGAGACAACACTGCTGTTTGTGTCCAATTCCGGCTGTGTTTGAGGCAAATGTGCATATGGGGAAAGAAAACTGGGACTTTTGCTTTCTTTGCCTCTCCCCAGTCCTTAACATCACTGTTGCTGCCATCAGGAGGAGAGCCATGAGTGACAGCCATCCTGACTGTTGAGTTTGCTTCTGGACTGAGACAATGCACAGCTCATCTCACTTCTGTTGCCAAAAAAGGTGCTATCTGGTCATGGTGACCTGCCTCTGCCCCCAAAACCCAGCTTTGCCTTGCCGACTGAGAGATATAAAACTACAGCCCGTCCCTGCAGGTCCCTACGTATGGACAAAATAACGTGTCCCGTATAAAATAATTGAAAAGGCGATGAATCAACCCGAGAACAGTGGACTCTCCACACCGCTGCACTGCATGAATGGCCTGTTCCAGGCCTGGGGGCCATCTCCTCGGAGCAGGTCAGTGGAACAATAGTGCTCTGCTGCCTCGCTCAGCACGTGCCCTTTCCCTACCGCTCCTTGATGGGCTGCCAGTTTTGGGGCTGGAGCTTTCCGGGGGTCGGGCTCTTCCACCCACACCAGTGCTGGTGTGGAGTAACTCGTGTGCCCGCTGGGATTTCTTCGGATTTGCACCAGCACAATGGAGATCGTGATGCCAACGCTCGTCCGCCCACAGAACAAGCTTTTGCAAGACTCTTTGAGGTGCCACCTTCTGATGGATGGTCGGGACGGGTTAGGGTGCCCATTGGCACCAGGGGTGCTCACAGTCACATCACCTCCCCTTGCACTGGCCATTGTTTCCTCGCTATATATAAATACACACCACTCCTCATTAGGAAATGTGAGCAGCCCATGCAAGTATGGTAAGTTAGAGGCTTAGAATGTGTGTGTGTATGTGTGTGTGTGTGTGTCACAGAATCATAGAATCATTTGGGTTGGAAGCGACCTTAAAGATCATCGAGTTCCACTGGAAACATTCATTATTGGGAACAGTAGGACTCATCCTTACTTTTGAGCAAGCTAATCTGCTAGACCTTTGAAAAAAAAAACCAACAACAAAACCACCTAACGTTAAATAAAATCTCTTGTTTCTTTTCCAGAAATTCCTGCTGCTCCTTTACTTGATCCTTCTCTTCTCGAGGACTCTGTGTGATGCTCGCTGTTACTTTAGACCAGCCAGCAAATACGGTAAGAAGGGGAAGTATATTAGACATTCCCAAAGCATTAATTCAGAGTTTCAAAGCCTTTTTTTTTTTTTTTTTCTTAGAAATGTTGGAATAGTATAATACAGGAGGAACGATCCAAACAGCTGCATAATCAGGAACCAACCCACCTGGAAGCATCTCCAGAATCACACACAGAGGGACTCTTCCCTGTTCAATAGTTACCCTCTGGGCTGATATATAACTGAAGTCCTTGCCCAGGTGGCAAAAAACATGTACTTTTAAGCAGCGTTGACTAACCTGAGGGGGTGTACCTGCCACTAAAATCAAAGCAAAGACAACACAGCAGGTGTTTAAAAAAAAAACAGAGGAAGCTGAAGTCTAATAAGAATTGGGGAGGAGGGAGAAATTAATGTCTAGACCTGTACTTTGGATATCAGAAAGGGCAGAAAGATCCTACCACAGCCATAAGATGGGGCGTTTCTCGGATGCATTGCAGGAGCAAAATAGTGGTTGGTATCAAGCCGTGTCACACACGCAGGGACGCTTCAGGAGCAAAGGCACCATCTCCTTCCTACTGGCCACCGGTTTACATTCTTCCCTGGGGTGGCTCGAGGGAAACCAGTGCTGTGATTGCTCGTCCACAGACACAAAACTGTGGTCTGTGCCTGTTGATACAGGTTCATGTTGGTCTGCTGACTATCACTTTCATGCAGGGTGCCTTTCGAACAGAAACCTCTATGTTTTTGGCGCGGTGTGGAAGACGGACGATTGTTACCAGTGCAGGTGTAAGATGACTGCGATGATTTGCTGCAGCCTGTAAGTCCACCCAAGTTATTGTTTGCTTATTCAAGGGCTGGTTGAAGTGTTCAGACTTTAAAGAAACCTCATTGAAAACGTGCATTGGAATTTCATACTCACAGGAGCAAAATTCCTCTCCCTGCTTCCCAGTTGGCTCTACTCATGAGCAAGTAGAATAATCTGATGATTACATAGATTTCTTTGGGAGGAAACAAAATGAAACACAGTCAGGGTCTTCCCACCACATGGCTCTTCCTCATCATGACCTAGTTCTTCTTTTGATTCTGACACTAGCTGGGCGTATGGTTCTCTTTAGCCTCTGTTTTCTTCCTCCTCCTATTCAGCAGCTTGTCTCCAGATACCCAAACACCCCACAACAGACATACACATGGACTTGTGCAGCTCTGCACCAGAGCAGTGGCCCGCCTGCAAGCATCTAATCAGGCCAGAGCTGCTCCACAACTTCCCCATGCTGCCAAGAGCCCACCCTTCCTGCTTACCAAAATGGGGCACACGTGTCCTGCTCTGGAAATTTGCTTCCTAAATCTTCTTGTGTGTTCCTGCCTCACGAGTGGCAGGTGACACATCAAGGACAGCTGGGTCTTCCTGAATATAGTGGTGTGAACCAATTAGCTCCTCAGAAGGCTGGGAAAATTCTTCTTGAGGTGAGGGGGAGAGAGTCCCACAAAGGGAGGACTGTGAGGAAGGATACAACCCAAGGAACCCTTGGTGGGAAATATTCCTGGCTGTCCTCAGCCATGGGAAGGAGGGAGTCAGCCTGTGCTGGAAAGAGACTCAACTGGGAGGTATTCAAGCTGGGGTGATTCAGCACTCTTTAAGTGGTTTGTAACTATCAAGACAGTCTTAATTTGAATGGAGAAGACAGAATTAATCCCTATTTTGTCTCTGCATGGGAATTTATACCAAGCCCTAACAGCACGACCAGTGAGAACTGCATTTGAACCAGACAAACACTGGGAAATCATCTGTAGCAGCCACAATGAGGGCTGTGCATTCCTCCTGTGATAATCTATAGTGTTTGTATTAATGGAATCCATGAGCCAAATGGATCCATCCCGTAGCCTTCTCCAGGATGGCTGTGGCTCAGCAAGCATCCTTCTCAGCCCAGGTCTTGACTGCTGATTTTCCTTTTGCCTTTCTCAATGACAGGGTTGTAATCCCCAAGAACTATGACAGGGTGAACTGCGTTGGCCTATTCCACAAGAAAAGCTGTTCCATCCGAGTGGTGAAGAAAACTAATCCTGACATAAGCTGCAAAGTCTACAACGGGATTGGTTAAGACCAAGTGATGTATTTCTCCTCTTCTGCACCTACCCCAGAAGTTGAACATGCTCTGGATCTCACTGGAGAACGTCCTCTGAAGGAATGGGTTCGCCTCATGCCTTTCACAGCTTTAATTCTGCCACATCTATCTCATTTCTGACACTAAGTGGTTTGTCTTATACATTTGTACATTTGTAACCAAGCTTTACCACAGATAACTTTGTGATTTTTTTCCTGTTGGGATCCAGAGTTAAATAAATTTTCGTGTACATCAAATCACTGCATTTCCTTCTAAGTAGTTGCTGATCGGTCTTGTTGAAAACAGGAGAATTCATGGTGTCCGTAAACGTTTGTAAATCTAATTATTGATTTGGAAATCATCTAGCTTTTAGAGTAACAGGTATTATATAAATTGCTGCCAGACGAACGGATTCATTAAGCTATTACTCTCATTGACATTCCCAGAAGGATACGTGTGCTTGAAAGATGGGATGAAGCAAAGCAGAAAACATCCCTTTGAAAGCCTCTCCCCACCCTGGTGCCTTGTGTAGATCAACACATTAGTGCAGATGCACAAAGGAACATATATCCCCAGGAGATGACTGGTAGATTACAAAAAAGGCATGCCCATGCCCGAGAGTCCAACCTGCTGCAAAGAAATGCCATATAAATAGCTCTGTAGCCTTCCATACCAGGGTAGAATTTCCTGCAATAATCTTGTTTGGATCAAAGTCCACTGACAAACAACCCCATGAAAGCTGTTTATACAGAAAACCTAGACTATAAAACATGTTTAGCCAGTGGACTTCAGGCACTACATGGTGCCTGGTACAAAGTCCGTGAAAGTGGTTTATATGAGTAATATCCTATAAAACATATTTATACAATATTAAGAGCTATTCTAACAAGAACGCCGTACAGCCTAAAAGGGCCAGATAAATCATTTGGGTGTTCAGTTTATTCAACACTGTCATCATAGGTGTTTTTTCTTTGTCTGCCTTGCTGAAGTGTATTACAAGGAAATATTTCAGCTGATGGAAACAGCAGCTTCTTTTTAATATCTGTTATGGAAAATCACAGTCACGTAGTCTACTTTCAAGTGCAGTGCTGAGTATACAAGTCGAAAACCTGTACAAAACTAAGCAAAACAGCCTGCCAATGTTAGAAGAAAACTCATCCGTGGCTCCAGATACTGCCAGAAAGTCATTAAGGTGATTCCAGGAAGCAGGTAAAATGAGAAATACACTTGTAGCTTCTTAAACCTTTAGTTAGAACTGCTTGGTAGCAGCTCCCTTTGACAACGTTCCCCTGTGTCTCCTTGGGGCATCACCGGACCTGGCTGTGACCCTTCCAACCTGTGAGTAGCAGATGCTGGAGGGGCCCTCGCTTTTCTACTTGCTGGAGGGTGGATGAGAGGATTTCAGCCTCCACAGGTTCTGCACAAAGTGGAGAAGGCTGACAATGGTTAAAATACCAGTTATGCTTCAGAGAGGGGTAGAGATTCTGACAAAACAAAGCCAAACTTGTGCAAAATACCCGCAGGCGAGGACACCCTGTAGACCTGCTGAGCTTAGCACACACATGGACTACGTACTCTTCTATGGTACATTTTCTCCTCATGCTTTCATCATCGAGTCCCTAAGTCCTATTCCTTGTGGACACTGCTCAGTGTTTAGCGGTGCCAGAGAGAGCAGGAATCCAGAGGCTGGAGCACAATTAGATTTGCTAAATGTACTGTAGGAGAATTGATCTCCGAAACTCCATGCTCAGAGGAAAGAAAGACACAGAGCATCAGTGGAGGCTGATAGGGCTGAAGGTCTGACACAAGAGCGCTGGAGGAGACCCTCAAGGCATTCAGAGTGCAGTGATGATCCCACTGCTGTGATAATCCTATCGTTCCCAGGGAAATGCTTAATTGCACCCAGTGAATGTTTCTCCATAGAGGCTTTACTGTCACCAGAACCACTTCCAGAAAGGAAAGCACAGAGGACTATGTCCCCCATGCATCTCTACCCCCTCGAAACAGGTTGTCTCTGTGGAATCCAGCTGGTTTAGGTAATAAACTGCAGAGAAAATAGGACAGTTCCCCAGTGCCTTCCCCTGACGGGAGCACGTGCTGTGGAAGAGAAGGGGAGCAAGTCCTCTTATCGGTCCGTGGGCAGTGGGGCAGCCCCTCGCCGTATCAGCTACGGTTTCTTTACTCCATCCCCTATAAACAGCAAACAGGGCCTGGGCCGTTGGCTGCCAGAGTCAACACAAATTTACTGATATGAGCAGAAACAGCCAGTCTGACCAGCACATGACCAACAATTACCGGGACTACGGTCCTTCCACGTTGCTTCCCAGCAGCAAACATCCTGCGTACGTTGGAGTTCCCACCCTGGTGCACCCTCATACAAGTAGTGCTTGTGCGTTCTGCAGAGGCCTTAGTGGGTCAGGACCCTCCCAAGGGCTCTCTACAGGTACACGTTCAGTTGTCCCCACCGTATCATGAAATAAAACATGGCCAGACCCAAACCAGGCAGCTCAGACACCGCTATCCCTTTCAGCAGGAGGCTGAACCAAACCTACAAGACCCACCTGGATGAAGGAACAGGCATCTCCATCACTGCCTTCCTGCAGCTATTCTCATTCCAGGTATTGTCCCTGCTCTGCCGAGGTCCAGACAGCTACCCCACAGCAGCTCCAGCCCCACCACATCTCTCAGCTTGTTCCAGTTACACAAACCAGTGCAAGGTTGGAATGACCCAAGTCCTGCTCCCACACCAGTTAATAGTGAACACTTTCAACCCTGCAGTTCGGGCATGATGTGGAAAGAACATAGGATTCTGAGACAGTGCCACTCACCTCATCAAAACGGCCCAGAACCTTGATACATCCTAAAACAAAAATAAAAAAAAGTCTGTCAAGAAGAAAGTCCCAGGTGCCACAGTGAAATATTGGTGGTTAGGTCATTTCCTGACCCTTGGGCGAGATCCCCGACCTCAGGAGCAGTGTGGCAGCCCTTCTCTGCTGACTTTAAGAGAAGAACCACGTGCTAACTTGCTCCTTAACTTGCAGGCTCTGCCCAAATGTCCGAATTGAGAGAAGAAAAGTGACACATCCTGTCTTTGAATATTTGGAAGGCGTGGAGATAAAGCTGGCTGAGCGACGCTGAGAAGAACAGCCTCACCAATCAAAATACCCTCTCAAGAAAAGGACTGCCTGTTTCTTAGTGTTTCCCCCCCCCTTTCTTCAATGCTTTAAGCAGCAGAATAAACAAGCGTATGATAAATAAATTAAGGAAGGAACAGAAGTGAGCAGGCCAGCTAAATAAATCATTCTGGCTTTTCTGGCTCCAGTAAGATAGGAAGCTTCGACTTCCTAAGGAGCTGGCAAGAGGCTGGAGATCTGTGTGGGCTGCTGCCTCCTCAGCTGGAAGCACAGACTTCACGTCCCTTTCCTTAACAGATCAGAAAGGTTGTCCCCTTCTGAGGCGCCCGGGTCCAAAGGGAAAGGCTGGGATACGGGGTGCTGGTTCCAAATAGCTGGAAAAATCAAACTCCCAAAAAGGAAGCCGGGGAAAAATAAGTCGAACAGAATAAACAGCAACTCAGGGATGCCCTGGAGAAAGAACCCGGTCACTACAGACAACTCTCCAGCTCACACCAGTCATTACCCAGTTTTAAGCTTCTCAACGTCACAAGACATGAAAAAAAAAAAAAGCCAAAATATTCTAGAAGGACTTTAAATACCTCTGCTTCGATTATTTCTTAAGCGATAAAAGATATCAGGTAAGTGCTGGAAGTACATGGGCACATCTGTAACAGCTGGTACTAGGGAAAAAAAAAAAAAGGAAGAAAGAACACAGTACAAACAAAACACTATTTCCCCATTTAGTTTAGTTGATAAACACTTGTACTTACTTTGATATTGAAATGCTTTATTTCTGTTGACATATTACATGATTACAAATGAAAACACATATATTGCTACTTCTACACCTCTAGAAGGGCCCCACAATAGCAAAAGCCTAGGGACTAGTTAAGTAGTTGACCATGGTTTAAAACCCACTTTAAGACTGAAATTAGGTTATTCTGACAGAGCCCTTGGAAATAATCTGTTTGTGCATTTTCCCAATGCAAGATCAAAAATTGCAAACCCGATTTGTGCCTCAGTTTTGCACGAGAAAAACCTGGGAAAAATCACTGAAAACCGGAACTTCTGCAAATCCTTCTTTTCCTCTATTTCCAGCTTTCTCAGTGCTCTCCTCTTTGGAAGTCCTTTGCCTGAGCAGCAGTGTCCCTCCCCTCCTTTCACAATTTAAGACCTTGCAGCCTGTATCCCTCTGAAATAAAATTCCAGCCTCAATCTGTGATGGAATGGAAAAATGGAGAAAACTGATAGTGATGACCTTTTTATACATATGAGGCAAAAACCTCTTTGTAAGGGAGTCTCGTCTGAGTGAGAAGAACAGGATCAGGCTCCATTCCTGTATTTGGTCCCTTTGCTTCTGGCTCCTTCCACCCGAGTACATGCTTGCCTGCAGCCAGGGCTCCTTCCTGAAGCTGCTCTACCTTTCAAATATCTGTAGAATCTCTGTATTTATGAGACAGCAGAGGGAGCCAGAAGTTCAAGGTCGGGCCATTAACCATAAAGCAGAATTCATTGGCTAAACTGCAGGGAGGGAGGGAAGGAGGGGAGAGGGAGAGAGATGCCATCCGAATTACCTACGGGAACAGCGGGGAGAGCTTCTCTTCTGGATTGCTAAAACACAGAAGACATTTCTTGTCTGTTACAACATTCCTCCTTTCTTCCAAGATAGAAACCTGCAGCAAAAGCAGGGATTTTCTCAATCAGTAACAGGTAAGAATTTTCTAAATTATCTCTTTTACACTGATCTCTTTATTTTGCTCAGATCTTTTTATTAAAGTTATCGCTTTTTATTGTAAAAAATTATTCAACTTTCACTTGTGTGACTGGCAGCTGATGCCATCATTGCTAATTCCCTTTCTGCTCAAAGCTTCCTCTGCTTTGGGTAATTTCTGATCAGGAAATGTTAAGTAAGGATTCACCTGAAATGCTACCAAGGATCCGAGGCAAGAGTCACATATCAGAAACTTTTAAGGGAGAGTTATTGAGTAGTGGATAAATTAATATAAAGGAACAAATTTTAGAAGAGCCTAAGATTACAAACAGTTCAGTTATGATTATTCATTTATTTAACTGTTAGAGTAAACAGGACATAATGAAAAGCATTCAATTAGCATTTAAATTCCAAAATTGATCCATTGATATGACAGAGACATGAAATGCAGATTCAAGAGAAGCCACGGGTTGAAAGGTTTTATGCATATTCATTCCTAAAAGCAAAGAATTCTTGCACCATCCTTCATTTCCACAAAAATAACGTGGATTTCTTTATGATTTTAGAACAATACAGAAAAGGGGGGCAGAAATATTAAGTGAACTTGATCCAAAGTCCACTATAATCAACGCTCTCTGAATCCAGTCACAAGGCCAGGAAAACAGTAATAAATACTTGGTTCTCTTTGTACCATTCTTAAGCTTTTGTCCATCTTGGTCAAGAAAGACTCATCTGCTCTTCGAGACCTGTACGGCGTGAAGCCCAAGAGGACCTAGTCTCAATTTGTTCTTTAATATCACCCTAATAAACATTAATGTAATTATTAATGGTAATAATTTAGCAAGAAGGGCTATAAAAAGAAGGGAGGCCTTTGCTGTTTACCATTCAGCTTGCATTAAGGTTGAGCAAACAATTGCTTTTACCGGCCAGCGCCTGAACCGAAACATTAAATGTATAGTTTTGAAAGAGTGGATGTTTTTGAGGGAAATAAGGCATTTGCAGATGCAAAAGAAAAGTGATTTGGGGGTGAATGGAACATTTTGTTTCATTGGAAGCAAAATAATCATAATCAATTTCTGAGCTTTTTGTTAGTAACCCAAAGGGCTTGAACTCTACAGGAGTAGATGATAACAAACCCGGTGTTTAACCCCATGGAGCCCAAGGTCTATCTGGGTTCTCCCTCCTCCATCTGATTCAGAGAAAGCATTTGAAGGGACATCTTTCAGCTCCATGAAACATTCACAGGGTATGGGTACCCTGAACCAGCGTTTTCCACCAAAGAAAATGACTATGTTTGACAAATGGACAAAAGCCTGACTTGTCAGGAAAGGCCCAACCCTTGTACCTACTGAGCAGAGCTTTGCAACCTTTCAAGGTGCAGGAGGGAGATGGCAGCTTCTTGGGGGATCTTTGGGGTTCAGGTGTGCTCCTCATCACCTTGCAGTGTCACAGAAAGCCTTCCTGGTTACCACTGGAAAATATTTCTTATCTACTGGTTCCTGAGACTCATTCCTCACCCAACCCATACAGTTTCTGGCCGTTCACATCCCGTCGCCCTCCAGATATCCTAACTACCTGCCTGCTAAGGTGCCCATTACAATGATTTATGGATTCCCCACCTCCTTTGGTAAAGATCACCTTTGTAAAAATACCTTTTTTCTTTTTAATCTTGCGCACAGGAAGTCATAAAGACCTTTAGTCTTAAGGAATGAGGGACTGGACATTCTCCAGTCTGCTGACCTGCTGGTCACATTTTGCCCTTGAGCTGGGTCTGTGTCTTTGGTGAGGTTGCTACAAATTTAACCAGAAAATAAAAAAATTGGAGTAAGGACTTGTGTAAAACTTCCCTGATTTCTACAGGATCAGAGAAGGTTAACTCGTAATATAAGTTCATACCCCCTAAAAGGTTTCCTACTGAAAATATATGGGGTGGGGGGGAATATACACTTTCCTGGGTATTTATACCACCTCCCAAAGTTATAGACTTATAACATCGATACATACAATTCTTTCTATACCCAAATTATGCAGATTTTAGAAATTTTTAACATACGTAGCTTTTTCAATGACCTAAGATAGTTGCTCTCAATATTTTTGCAACACAGAACTAAACAAAGCCGAAGAGTCCACCACTAAATTTCATTGTACCAAATCCCTTAGGGATTTAACGTTCCTGTGGGATGTCTGTGCATACTCAGTGGCAGGTTTCCTCTTCTAGTGAAAAGTTGCCTTCCTGGGAATCTGCAATGATTTTTAACCTTTCTCTAGGATCTCTCTCATAATCACATGTTCAATTAACATCTGAAATGTGAATTCCAGAGTTCCATTAAACCTTTCTACTGCTGCTTTGTTTTTAGTTTACGAGAGGCAGACAAATGCTGCTTTACTCCAGATAATTGCTGTAAGTCTTTAAATGAGTAATGCTATCACTTCAGCTCTTTAGTAATCGCTTCTCTCGGGAAGTCTTATGGACTGAAAGCTGCAAACATGGCTTGAGCAAGAGATGAAGTTCTGAGCCAGACAAACGATTGCTTCTGAGTACCAGATAATGAAGCCAAAAACTCCAAACTTTTTTTCTTTTTTTCTTGGACTTATGTCTGATGTGGACATTGAGCCACACTGACCATCACAACCACGGAGACTGGGTTTTGATGACCAGGAGGGGATGATCAAGATGAGTTTTGCAAGAATGGCCCAGCATCACCAGTAGACCCTTGCTTTATCACGCCTCCAGGAAAAGTTTTTAGAGAGATTTTCATGGCATGTCTTCAAGCCCAGAGGTCTCTCAAAAGCATGAACTGCCTAGGGCTACGTATTGTCTATCAATCAGCCTCCCTGAAAACCACTGAAGGTTTCATTTTCTTCCCTGACCCTGGGAATTCTGCAGAATTCCCTTTCCTTTGAGGAATTTTTTCCAGGAAATACAGGATAGGCCCCTGGGGCAAGGCTTTCAAGTTCACTAGTGATAGCTGGTTTCCTTTTTTTGAGGAAACCCAAGTGGCATTTATTAGTTTAGAAGGCTGGGTTGTTCAGAAAAACAAACACTTCAGACCCTTCAATCTCTCCTTCCTGGCATCCAACACAGAGCACAGCGATGACTATTTATAAAAGATGTAAGTGAGGAATGTAACTTATGCTAAGATTAAGTGTAAGTTATAAGTCATATTAAGTTCATCAAACTGACATCTCCTCTTTTTCCCTCTGTATCCTTTTAATTTGCTGCAGGCTTTTGTTGACACTCATTTTTTAGCGGAACTCTCATGCTGCATCAATTAGAGAAGAAAACCCTGCCTTTTGGGCATGGTAGCTTTTGTTACTGACCTCTTTCCTGAAGTTCATTAAGGGTTCTGAACAGGAATCACTCTTTCCTCTTCAAAAACAAACAAGCAAACAAAACCAATCCAACTTTTCCCCCAGTCCATCAGCAAACTGGTTTAGGAGGCATGCTGCGTGCTCCAGGCTAAGTATTGTTTCACTTTCTGGAGACAGAAGCTGATTTTTATCGCCCATAAAGTTTTTGCTATATTTTACTGGGTAATTTGCAAACCTTCGATACAGGGAGGGGACTAATACCCTTTTCCCCCCATTGCGTTGGTTATTTGGTATATTAGCTAACTTTTGATTCCAATAGCTAAACAGAAAGCGTACACATTGCTTATTACTGGCTCTTAATTTAGACCAAATGAATGGCAGTCAGACACCTTGAGATTACACAGCATTTGGCAGTTCCTGACCTTGAGAATCTGCCATCCAAGGGTACCATAAAAGGATATATAAGTATAAGGTCACCGCAAAGTTTGTTTTTCTATTTTTCTAGAACTGCTTTTATTGTGGGAATAAGAGATACGGAGAACTATGGTCATAAGCTCTGAATTTCCCTAAAACATCAAGGTTGGGGGGCAGTTTTAAGTCCTGCACAGTGCACCACGAGTTCCCTTGAGACACTGGACAACTGATGTCTTACCTTCCTCTCTCAAGCCCTCATATCTGTGATGAAGGTGATAATTTCTCATTTACCTCTGGGCAGAACCATGAGAAGGAAAGCCCAGAGGATGCTTGACAGTCACCTCGTGGAAGACACCATGGGATGCGAGGTGTTAAAAGAAAGGGAGCCCCTAACCCAACAAAATACACTGCAAAGCCTTCAGAGATGCTCTTTATCCCCACCACGTTTGCCATCCATGACGTGCACAGCCATGCCCTGCCCTTGGCATTCCTCTTGGGAATGCGCTTCTTAAGGCTGGGGGATCCACCTTCTGCTTTTCAGGTGGTTCCTCTGCTCACTCTTTTTGCTTCAACCTTATTAGCTGTCCTCACTCACGCCTTGGTATGTCCAAAAGTGCCTGGGACCCTTGGGAGAGCTTACTTCATGGGCCACAGATGTTTGTAATAACTCAGCATGCATTTTTCAAGCAACAAAGGGGAACCAATGTGTTTGTTGTCGAGGATACTGTAGCTAAGGACACTAGGCTGGTACTCTAGCAAAAAGCTCGTCTGTTCGTTCACAGCAGAGTCTGTTTGTCCTGTCCAACTGCCAAGACTGAGCTCTTTTTACTGGTACCACACAATATTGCAGGCTGCTGGTCCCTTTGCTCTATTTCATCTGCAGCATCTCTCTCCGCTGGCCAGCGGCCATTTAAAGCTAACGGGGTGGTCAGTGGTTTTGCATTCTATATTAATTTTCATGCCAAAATAGACCTTTCCCTGCACCGACCCTCCCCGTGCGTGACCCTGGAATCCATACATCACCATTGCTGCTTCTTTTAGTTGCAGAAAATAATACAATCAGTGCACACGAGTTGAGTAACAACACAAAAGGAATATTTAAACTACCGAGAAAATGAGAGTACAAGAGGAAGAAAAGGTTACTATCTTTCACTCGTGACTCTTTTGACTGCCTCAGACAATAGATACGGACAGATGACAGGTAGATATAGGTACAAATATATAAATTAACAGATCTAGCAAAGCAACAAAAGAATTGACTGAACTGATTTTTGCTCATCACGCAGAACAGAGATCCCAAACCACCTTTTCATTTACTCTACACTGTTGCTTTTGCTAATTCCTGAAAGGCAGCATCCAGAAGCATACAAAACAATTCATAAGGAGAAAGACAAAGCAAACAAAAAACTGTAGCATGGTGGATGCTCTTTTGTGCCGTACTGGTTCCCTTTATGCATGCAGTTGCTCAGAGTAAATGCTACTCCAGGAGATAAGCTCCCTATACCATTTTATTTATGTATTCATAACTTGACCACGTGTTTTTCTGGAGCTCAGAAGTTTTCCACAGCCCCACAAACTTGTTCAAGTGGCATTTTATTGCTGAGGAAAGGGTCATGCAATGAGTAAATAGTGTCGTTCCCCAAGCATTTATTTACTTTTCACTTAACAAGCCTTTGTACAGCATGTAACTGCCTCTGGCCTGAGGAGAACTCCCAGCAGAGTCAGATTTATTTAATTTTTTTTTAACTTTGATTCCTGAACATAGAGGGTTTGGACTCCAGAGCTGAGATTATAAAGCAAGCTCTGCTATGGGTGGATCACTACAGGCTCCCAGGAGCCATTTGGTAGAGTCCAGGCAGTCCCATGGCTGAGATTGCCAAAAACGTGCAGCCTCAATAAAACTTCCTGGTTCCCATTGAAAACCAATGCTCAGGGCTCGCAGCAGTGGCTCAGACAGAAACACTGTCCAGGGGACAGCACATCCTAATAGAACATTTGAATTCCCTTGGTTAAAACCACTAAAGTTATGCTGAGGAAGAATCAATAAGAACCTTCTTATAAGGAATTAAGATAGATTGTCAAAATCACCCGCTCTTACAGCCAAAATCCAGAGACTGGACTATATTTCAGATAAACCCTCTCATGGCCACACTGGCCACCCAGGGGGAGACATCCATGTCTCATGGGCACCGGAGTTCATCCAGAAGGGGGAAGCAGGGAATTTGGACTGCAGTTCCCATGACCTATTGCAGCTATGTTGAAGCTGAAAAAATGTCAAAAGGTTTTTGAGTCCTTCTAGATTTTTTCAAAGTTGCCCCATGTTATCCCTCCTGAGGATACGAGCCTGAATTTTTGCATGGTGATTGTCTCAAGAATACGTGGGTTCTGGCTGCAATCACAAATGCATGTCATATCAGATATTTTAGTGTTGGCTTTATGCATCTCATATGATTTATTTTTCATCTTGATGTTTAGCGTGATTGAAGGTAAATGCAGCCCCACAATGTGACTTTTGCTCAATTTTTCTGCTCAAAACCAGAAATTACACACAATTTTTACCCCCAAGCATGTTTTGATCCAGTTTTCTTGGAACACCACTCTGCTGTATTAGTGATGATCAAGATACTGCGCTGAGTTAAATGATGAAGTGAAGATGTTCTTAAATCCATGGGATAACCTCCCAACTAGTAAAGGCAATCACGACTCTGCAGAGCCACACAGACTTCCATGCCACAGTTAAGCCAATGGTTCTATTTTATGATCTAATAAAGTATATAAAAGAGAACTGAAGAAGATTAGCATTTGCTTCCCTGCCTACCCCGCTATACTTTAGAATATCTCTTGTGGCATTACTGAGCAATCTTTTTTCCTTTCCTTTGCAGACAAACCCAGATCTTCCACAGCCAAACAGAAGAGATATAACCTTTTTTAGGCTGGCCCCAGAAGACCCAGATTCTGGTGGACACTCACCTTTTTGGAACAGACATTTTGGGGTTCAGGATGAATAAGACAAGAGGTGTTAATGACGGTTTTCCTTTCCTGAACAGTAAGAACTGGAGCTCAAATAGAAGTTTCTCTGCGCACATTTCTAATCAGTGCAGGAACATCACTGACCTTACTGTCTTTCTGGCCACCTCTTACAGCTTGGAGACTGTCCTAGGCATTGTGGGGAACATCTGTCTGATCGCTGTCATCGCCAGGCAGAAGGAAAAGGCCAACGTCACCAACATCTTAATTTCCAATTTAATCATTTCAGACTTGTTTATGTGTCTGGTCTGTCTGCCTTTCACCGTTGTTTACACCATGATGGACTATTGGATATTTGGGGAAGTCATGTGCAAAATGACCTCTTTCACCCAGTGCACATCTGTGACAGTCTCAATTCTTTCCCTCGTCCTTATTGCCCTGGAAAGACACCAGCTCATCATAAACCCAACTGGCTGGAGGCCAAGTATCTCCCAAGCTTATCTTGGAATTGGAGTGATTTGGATTTTAGCAAGTCTCATGTCCCTGCCCTTTTTGACCACATCCATCTTGTCTAATGATCTGTACCAGCAGCTCTCGCACATCATGAATTTCTCCACTGACAAGGCCATATGCATCGATTCCTGGCCTTCCGAGCAACACAGACTTATCTACACCACCACTTTGCTGCTCTTGCAGTATTGCATCCCACTGTTCTTCATTATACTTTGCTACCTACGCATCTACTTACGTCTACAGAAGAGAAAGGACATGTTTGAGAAGAGCGAATACAGCAACCGAGCGGTTCAGCTGAGGAGGATAAATATTCTGTTGGCGTCAATGGTCGCTGCTTTTGCTGTGTGCTGGCTACCCCTGCATGTTTTCAACACTATCGTGGACTGGAATTACAAAATCATTTCTCCTTGCCACCACAACCTGATCTTCTCGTTGTGCCACCTGGTAGCCATGGCTTCCACCTGCGTCAACCCTGTTATCTACGGTTTCCTCAACAGCAACTTCAAGAAGGAGGTGAAGTCGCTGATTCTGAGCTGCCAGCATAATTCAGTAACTGCATCTATGGAGGAATACGACCATTTGCCTTTGTCCACCATGCAGACTGAAGTCTCCAAGGGCTCCCTGGGGTTGAACTGCAGACATAATTCAATCTAGCGAGCAGAAAACATTTCAGGAGTGCAGCGACACCACGCACCAGCTATTACCTGTTATAGCTGGGATGTCAACAGAAACAGCCTGAGTTTTGGAAGAACAGGCAAAGAAAGGTCGTAAACACATACAGTAGCTCCTCTGGTGCGCAAGTGGTTCATGCCATTGAGATGGTGGAGCTGTTGAGGAGACTGGGCTGATGCACCCACGGCTGATCAGTAATGGAGCTGTGGCTGGACACAGACTGACACGGGGATCCTCAGCTGAGCTCACACAGCTGTGGGAGAAACCCAGACCTCCAGTTTCAGCCCTGGAGGCTACCAAAAGCCTCACTAGAGAAGACTCTTCCAGTTTTTTCAGTATTAGTAAGACTTTTTACGCACAGCTGACACACCAGTGGAACAGCTATGTAAATATATACATTTTTTTTGTGCTTTACCAACTCTCATGCCCCTTTAGGCGACAGTAAACTTTCAGCAGATCTAGTTCACGTCAAGGAACTGGATGCTTGTATGAAACTTCTCTGTCATAGAGGCTTGTGAAGAGCTGTTGCCTCTGCAAGCGGGGACACAGAACAGTGGCCCCAGTACATCAGGTGGCAAATGAAAGTGGATTAAACTCTTAAAACACACTGAGATCACACTCAGTGCTATTTTTAAGCAAATGAAAAACAGTTGTAAATCTACATGGAAACTAGCTTGACGTTTTAATTCCTGCTGTGGTCAGTCAAAAAGGCATGGTGGCACAAGGCAGCTGGGCTGCTGGAGTTGTTCAAGGTCTTGGCAGCCCACTTCTGCTTCAGCAGCTTCTGGGTACTTCAATTGCAAAGCATCCCATTCAGAAGGCCAGAACAGGCATGAAAACACGTTTGTAGAAACGATGTCAGACGGGGTACACTCCCAAAGGAATAAGCACATGCACGGAGGCTTCCAGTTTCCCATTAAAATCTAACCAGATGTCAGATACCAGTCCCACTCACTGGCACCAGCCACAGAGGCAAAGCTGAAGTTCCATCTAGTCAGGAAAAGGCCAAAGAAAATACACAACTGGCATCCAGTTCAGGTGGAGACACATACCTTGAAGCCAAACTACATGTCAATACTCACTGAAGTGAGGGGTCATGCTTTTTCACATCTGTGGTATTTTTAACCTTTGTCCACAAAACCCGCAAACCATAAACTCATTTTAACCTCTGGAGCCAGAGACATTGCTCAGTGACTACTGAGAAAACAAGAAGCAGGCACGTCCAAGCAGCCCATACTGAGGAAAGGATTAAAAACCCAGTAAGGCAAAAAGTTTAAAAAGGAGCCCAACCAGGTCAATGCTAAAGAAATATGGAAGCATATTCTGATCTGACTTGTTAAATTAACTTCAGCAGAAGACTGGACTGGGTAACCCCCCAAGGTAATTTCCAACTGGAACAATGCCATGATAAGCGTGGAGATGATGAGTTTGCATCGAGTTAAAACTACCCGATGTATGGTTATACAGAGCGCTGGAAAACCCTTAGCTGGAAGCCCTCTGATTAGACAGATTGGTAAATAATTAGGTGAGGAAAAAATTATTCCCATGCTGTGGTCTGAGAATATGGATATTGGACAGAGTACCTGAAGGCAAGAGCTCTTGGTAGCAAGAGCTACCAACAGGTATGAGATCATCCCCTCAGCTGGCAGAAATGGGAGTTAATCCCTTGCCATGAGCTGGGGGCACAGAAATCAAAAAACCTTCAAGTTTGGACTTGAATTCTCATGTGCAGAGTCTTAAAGCAGAAGGCACTTTTGTGCAGCCACCCTTCTACTTCTGGGCAGAGCCTGCATATCCCAGTAAGACACTTCACCTGAGATTACCTTTTGTATCTTCCTCAATACAAGACATTTTTTGCTTCTGTCAAGTGGACTTCTACTTTCTTTTTTTCTTTGTTACTTGCCACAGCGTGATGAGAAGTTGTTTCTCTTCGTTTGTGTGTATGCCACGTCATTTCTAGACTGGACATTGAGTCTACTAGAGACACAGAACAAGAGGACTCTGGTTTTACCTTATCTCCAGTGTGATTTTCACCACTGTAACTGAAACAACCACGCGATGCTGAGTAGCACAAAATACAGTGACTCCTCCTCCTCAACTTGATTGATAGCAAAACTGTGTCGTATTGTCAGAAGGTTTAAATACTGCTTACACTTTGTAGTGTTTTTTGTATTTAGGATCAACGTCATCCAAGTAGCCTTGAGTGTTTCTGCCTGTTCCCTGCATTTGTGATAATTCCAACATTTAATTAACTAAGATGCATGGCAAGCTATCGTAAGAATACTCTGCTACATATGAACATAGAAAATTATTTGATTTACGATCTTAAGCCTACAAAGTCTCAAGCACTGGTGTCTTAAATGGAACCACAATTACCTTTAGAATTTGTACTTCAATTGTACACTCTTACCGCATGTTAGAGACCTCCACTAGGGTTGGATGTTTGCACTGAGCATTGGGTCCCAATTCTTCCTGCAAAGGGTAGAAATATTAGTGAAATGCAGTTAATTCTTAGTTTCACTGTACTTCACATGGCCATTTGTGTCCATGATCACAAATACATATCCAAAGCGAGCAGATCCAACGGTACAGAAACCCAGACAGACACAAAGAGATGCATCTTCCTCCAGTGATAAAGGGAAGTGTCAAGTTTGGAGTCAAGTACTGTTTATTGCTAACAGGACTCTGGACTTGATAAACTAAAAGATTTGAACACTAAAAGCCCCTAAACTGCACCCATACCTCTAACTGCAAAATTGCAGATCCTCAGAACACCCCACCAGCTGCTGCCTATCCATCTACTCACATTCCACCCCGAGGGTACACGTTTTTTCAACCTCTGAAATTCCCCAGGTAACTAAATAAACTTTAGAGTAAATCCAGGAAAAAAAAAATATGAAAAAAAGAAAATCTAAATTCCAAAAGACTAAATATCTGTGCCACGTGTAAGCCCTGCTTTTACTTCCACAGCAGGACACATCCTGCTGTCACAAAGAGCTGTCAGAGGCAAGTCGCCTTTGTCACCGCTTCTTCTCTCTGTGTGGACATCAAGGCTTACGCAGCTGGGCAGAGATGCAGCAGAAGACATCACGCTGCCTGTTTTTAAGAGCTGCTCTAGCAACTGTTCCCTTTGAAGGCAGAGGCACAAGGCTGGATGCAATTATGCCTCCATGGTTGACAGAGCCCTGTTATTTGTCATTTGGGGGCTTCAATGGAACCAAGAGGGGGCTGTGGCTCTTCAGTCCCAGCAGAGGGTAACGGAGCAGAAAGAGCTTCCGTGTGTCTTACCCGCTCTTAAATAACAAATAAGGCTCATACCTAAAAAGGATCAAGCATTTTGGTGTTCATTGTGTACAGTGATGCTTTCCAGTATGCTCTTTACAAAGTTCTGCTATGGAGTTACAAAAGCCATGTAAATAATGAATTTATACAATTCTAAGACCTCATCTGAGTATTTTATTTTTTTAAAATATCTTTTTATAATCTCACCTCTTGTGACGTGTTGTAAGAAGACAGTAAGGCTTATAGAGCAGAAAAACATCTTATTGCTGTGGTATAAGTGGCATCCTATGAGGAGTTTAATAAAAATAATATCACCTGTGTAACTTCACTCTATACGTGCTTCTGTAAAGTGCATGATGCTATTCACAGTATAAAGTACCTAAAATTTAGTTCTCAACTAGTGTTTAAGAGAAAATGAGTTATTCTGTATCATAAGAGCCATTGATATATGAAGGATGAATGGCTTCAGGCATTAGTCCTAAGGACAATGATGCAGCACAGGCAGCTGAGGAGGAGAGGGAAGGTGAAGTACCAAAAATTCAGCATCAAGGCAGTTGAATATTTTGATGCCAAGACTCAGCTCAGCTTCACAGACTTCCCTGATTGCACAGGAAACTGGATCCCACACAGCAAACTGTCCTGGACCGGGGCCAGAAGCAGAAAGCAACCGAGACTTCCGAGAAGATGAAATCCAATGTGGGACATCTAGCAAAATTTTATTGAACCTCAGAAATGCTTTGACTGGGTTAAAAGAATTGGTAGATCTCCTAGATCTGGGTTACCTACCTCAAAAGAAAGTAACCCAAGTTACTAGGGGTGACCACAGGTTGTGCTATAACCAGGTTATACTTATTGTTATACCCCATCCCTGGAGAGGTTCAAGGCCAGGCTGGATGGGGCTTGGAGCAACCTGGTCTGGTGGGAGGTGTCCCTGCCCAGGGCAGGGGGGGTGCAACTGGGTGATCTTGAAGGTCCCTTCCAACCCAAACCATTCTATGATTATACTGACACACACTGAAAGAGTGGGTGGCAGTATCTGCTGCCTGTCTGGCATGTTGATGTATGGCATAAGTGGGAGGTAGCCACCATCATCAGGGGTTGGTAACGATGTCATGACAGGAATCAGGGTCAACTCTGTAGGTTTGCAAATGCAGTGCACACACACACACACACACACACACACACACACACACACACAGTGTGGCAGCCCAACAGAGCTTACTGTAAATTAAGACATCATATCTGAAGGACCTCTTACTGGGCTCTTCTGCTTTGACCCATGCTTTTTCTCACAAAATCACTTGTTTCATTACAGGCCATTCTCTCCAAAATTTCTAATTCATGAAACACAGGCCTGATTTTCAGGCCAGGATGGATTTCAATGGAAATTGTTGCTGCTAAGCCCCATGACTAGTCTGGGTTTATATTTGATGAGCATCCACATCGCTTTTATGACCTTCCCTCACTTTCTCAGCTTGCTTTACAGAGGCACTTCTTGGAACTCAGGAAGTCATAAGTAGAATAACCCTGAGATTTATACTTTTGTATAATGTTTTTTTCCTGCCAGACAATGCTCATTAGGCCTTATTCAGAATTGTTTTGTTGTCCTTTCAATAAGTGCTTAGTAAAAATGAAGCCCAGTAACAGTGCAGAATTCTACAATGGAAACCTGGGATGAAACTGGATTCCAGAAATTGATTTTTTTTTTTTAGAACTTAAATTGATGAGACTGTACCACCTATTTATGAAAAAATGCTCAGTTAAATAGTCATGATAGTCATCCCATATGATAGAAAAGAATGTGTTCAATAGCAACTATAATGCAGATTACCACCCATTTTTTTTTCTACCTATTGGCAAAATACATGCTAGACATGGTGATATCATAATTACAGAAAAATCCTTATTCCTACTGAGTATCACAAATACAGCATCAAGATGCAACTTCTGGCAGTAGAAAGATAAGTTTTGTCAGTCAAAGCTATGATGCCATCCAGAACACAAATCTTGTACTTCAACTCATAAAACAGGGCAAAGTTTTGTTCTTAAAGTCCCAGGAAAAAATTTCTGTCCTTCGAATATAATAATTTTAGCTCATGAATTACTGAGCCCCTTATCCAGACTACAGGGATACAAAGCCTTGCTGTCAGCAGCTAGTGGGCAGATACTACTTCATCACTCATAAATATTTGTCTCTGTTTCATTTTATTATGGAATTGTATTATTCCCATGCCGTGCCTGTAGTAAGGTAATGAACACTGATTTATCTACTTGATAGGCTCACTTAATGACTAAAAGCAATTACACCTGTCAAGTATTTCTTTCATTTCAAGACAGATTGTGAAAGACTTCCCAGTGTCCTCAAGACCAATGTAATCACTTTCTGAAACACAGTGTTCACAGCAGAAAAATATTGGAAGGTTCTGGACTCCTTGGCATGTATGTTGAACTCACAGGAATTCATACAGTCAGAGAGTTTTGTTTAAATTAAGGGCAAATAGGCAGACTGCTTCAGGAACAGAATGTGCATATACCCCCCCAGGCCTATGTTTTTGGGAATGAAAGACAACAGAAGCTGGCTGACACCTTGGTTATGATTTTTAAAGCTGCAAACAAGACCCTGATCCAGCACATGCTCAATTCTTTGCGCTGCAACATGAATCCACCCCGTTCCCCATTGGCAAAGGTTAAGCTTTAAGTGGGGACAATGCGAGGCTCTACGCTTCAAAACGTTTCCACAAATTACAGTCTCTTAAAACAATATGCAAAGCATTCCCGGATTAAAATATATATAAGATGAATCACACGATCATATCATTTCTGGGGGTTTTGCCACGAAACAAGAGTACGCTGCACATTTAAAAAACCCTTCGCTACAAAAATCCACTTTTCTATTTTGACAATTTCCAAGCAACACCATGCAAGGATGAAAAACAGTCCCTTGTTCTGCAAACAGGTTGAATGCAGTCAAAAAAAAAATACATTTGTTTACTTGAAACTATGTCAGGAGGAGAAGTTGCTTGGTTTGAGACTTGCTACTCCGCAGTATTTCCTTGGTTAATGCATTCGCTTTGCTGGAAAGAACAGAAAGAAACAATATAGTAATGATGAACACCATAAAGCACATGAATGCACTATTGTGACCGGGCTGGAAGTAAATGGCATGATTTTGGGCAGTACAGGACAGCTAATAGCTTCTCTTAAATATAATAAGATGGAACGTGCCTTTATGTGAAGCAGCCTGACTGAGTATCACCTCTTACAAATAGAATTCAGGTGAAAGAGGCAGCAGCAGGCATCTGTGCCTCCAGGGCACAGGGAACAGATTTAAGACATTAACCTTAATCCTCTTGTACCTGGGAGATTACGTCTTTAGTAGTTTTTTTAGACCTGGAAACAAATCAATTGATGCTGCTGTTATGATTCAGCCATCGGCTGGACTGGCTGCATTCATTTTTGTCTCCACAGCCTGTTATTATATTTAGGGAATGAAAATAACCACGGTGATGCTTATTTTAAGTGTGCTTATCAGTGGCAATCTTCCATTTTATACTAAGAGCAAATTATGTTTAATATTTCCTTTTATAAACAAATAAAAGCTAGTAAGAGGTATGGGGCCAGTAAGTAGTACCAGCACCCAGGAACATCCATTCTTTAGCAAACTTGTTTTAAAACAGCATTCATAATATCTATTCAGGAAAACACTGTCAAGTGTTTTAATAGAGCTTTACAAATCTCTGTTCTGTCAGGAAAGAAAATCTGTGCTGCCTCCTCCCTTAACATGCATTTATCGTAAGTACCAGCAGCATCTCCCACAAGGAGTTCCAGGCCTCCCAGTGCCATCACGGGGCCCAGAAGTTAAGTGTAGACCCCACAGAACTTCATTTCCAGCTGGAGGAGACTCTGACTTGGACACCACCAGGCTTTTTCCTACGTGCCCCAAGCACACGGCACCTACTCTCTGCCACATGAGACAGCAATGATGTGCAGGTAATTAACTCTTGGGAACAGAACACACCAACAAATTATATATCTTTGCACCTTATCTTTCTCTTCCTGGAGCCCTGAAGACACAGGCAGATAATTTTTCTTAAAATGGGTTCAGGGAAAGGCTATTGCCTTGCCCAAGCTGCTGATACTCATCTAATGGAGCAAGCCTTTGGAGAAGCACTTGGCTGGGCAGCTCCTGGTCTGCCAACAGCAGCAGGGACCGAGCCCTTCACCTTCCCACCAGTGGTGATGACACCCAGGGGATTCTGGACATGGTCATAGCAGGATTTCAGCTGTGCCAGGGAAGTGGCACAATGCAGAAGTCTAAGGTCAGGGAGAGTTCTGAGGATCTCATTTTGGAACATAGATGCCTAAGCTCCATCTAAATCCCAGAATGGTTTGGGTTGGAAGGGACCTTCAAGATTATCCAGTTCCAGCCCCCCTGCCCTGGGCAGGGACACCTCCCACCAGACCAGGTTGCTCCAAGCCCCATCCAGCTTGACCTTGAACCCCTCCAGGGATGGGGCAGCCACAGCTTCTCTGGGCAACCTCTTCCAGTGTCTCACCACCCTCACACCAAAGAAGTTCTTCCTAGTATCTCACATAAATTTTCCCTCTTTCAGTTTTAAACCATTACCCCTCATCCTGTGGCTCCCCTCCCTGATCAAGAGTCCCTCCCCATCTCTCCTGGAGCCCCTTTAGGGACTGGAAGGGGCTCTAAGGTCTCCCCAAGCCTTCTCTTCTCCAGGCTGAACAACGCCAGCTCTCTCAACCTGTCCTCAATTTAGCGATAGTAAATTCAGTTCCAAGGTGGAGGATATTTGTAACTGCACAGATGTTGAACCCAGTCCCACAGAAATACACTAATCAATAATCCGCTTCCATCTTAATTGTACCTGGGCCTCCAAAAACTGCAGCCCCAGCATCTTCAATCCAGAATAGACTCATGGAGTAGGAGCACTGGAAAGGAGATGAGGCTGCCCAAGGTGACCTGAATAAGGATAGGCACTCACACAATTAGAACAGTTCCCCTACTTGGTGGAGTCACTTGGTTTTATAATTAACTTAGTTTAAACGAGTTCACCTCTTGCAAGCTGTCGTACTAATGAGCCATCCAGCCCCTGAGGAACACGTACCCGCGCAAAACTTGCTGGAAATACTTTCAGGCAATATTAATTCATATTTGGTTAACTGTTAGACCTCCTCAACTGCACCTAAAGAAAGCACACCTGGGTTTGTATATTCTGCCCATCCCCACATGAAGACTACCCAAGAGATATGCTCAGCTGAAGACAGAGACCTGATTCTTTTTTAATTCATTAACATCAAGTAACAGCTATTCCTGCTTTCAGCAAGAGACAATGTAAGTCAGTGTGCAATTATACAACATGTTGGATCCAGACATCATTCCGGTCTCTTCCCAGCTTTCTCCCCATCCACTTGTTCATCATCTCATCTACTGTGACAGTACGTCCCAGCAGAGCTGGGAACTGGATAGCTGACCTGACATGCATTTAAAAATAACTCTCAAAAAAAATAAACACTCTAGAAAAAAAGAGAAAATTGTTATTTTTAATCTTGTCTTATCATTGATCCAGTTAATGCTGTGGCCCTATAAATAGTTGTATCGCCACAAGTAAAAAGACCCTGACCTTGCAGCATGGGAAAAGGCAGAGGAGGGGGAATGTTGGAGACTGGGATTTCTTAAGACAGCTTCACCATAGTCAACATCGTGCCTAGTTAAACCCTCAGTCTCTGGATTCATCCTTCACCCACACTGAGGGGAGTGCGGTCAGAACCTTCACAGAACCACAGAGCACCCGAGTTTGGAAGGGATCTCTTGAGGTCATCTCGTCTAACCCCTGAGCTCAAGCAGGGTCACCATAAGCAAGTTACCCAGGACTATGTCCCAATGGGTTTTGAATATCTCCGTGGATTGGACCTTGTTCCAGTGCTCCCACTTTGCACAAACACCTACTTCATCTCACTATCTTAAGCTTAAATCTTCATCACATGAAATGGTACATCTGCACCAATTCCAATGGGATGACACTGATTTACATTAACTGAGGTTTGTCCCCTACTTTGTTTTTCCCACTCCAGTTTTCTCACCAGAAAAAAAATCAGTGCCCTAGTTCAGCTGCAGGCTCAAATTGCCCATCTGGGATCACATTAGCTCACAGGCCAAGACAGAGTCTTATGTTTGATCCCAGAAGACAATACCTTTGAACTTCTTATTGAAATTTAGGCATCACTTGCATGATTTTATCTTTCCTTACAAGGGCAGCTTTTGTTTGGTGGTGATATCTCGTTGGGCAGTGCTGAATGTATAACCACAGTAACATTTACTTCAGACCCCAAGATAGAACAGAAAGCTGTGACAAACAGTTTCATTGGGGACCTTTGTTTGAACAACTGTCCTTTTAAGACCTGATACTTGTTGCTTTATTTCACATCCTTGCAAATATCTCCATTATTAAGTTGCAGTGGCATTTTCTGCTTTGCTGATTATAATTATCAGAGACTTTTCCCCCCTGTTGGGTACAACATGAAGTTCCTGGGGCTCATTTACCAGGACATTCTGGTGTAAGGACACGGCAGTCAACAGCAGGGGTGAAGGCCATGTCTGGTACTTCTACAGCAGAAGGATGGTGCTTGGCTTCTGCTACTTTAAGGAGACCATCCCTACAGCTGCAATCCAAACCTTTAGGGCATGGACTGGATGCATCAGACCAGCAAAACGTCAGCTTATCTATCTTTTTCCTCTTCTGGGGTCTTATTTTTTAAAAGCAAATTTTTTTTCCTAAGCTGCCCTGATTAGATAGTACTAATAACATTAAGCTAAATTGGTTCCTTGGGAGATGTCCCAATTAAATGGCTATCCTAATTAAGCACATCCTGATTAAGCAGAAGATCCTATAATTATAATAATAGCATGTAATAAAAACTGGCCCATAGTTTTGTTCAGACAGAAAGCATTTTGCAAGCCTTATTTACAGGAACCACTTTATCCAGAATTGAAACACAACCAGCTCTTGGGTGAAATGCTACATCTGTTCGACAACGTTCAGTAGAGCAAAATAGTCCTTCAGAGCAGGAAATGAGACATTCCACACCGTACCCACAGCGCAGACAATGTCACGATGAGGTACATAGCATGGTGTTTGGATGAAGTCTTTTGACTGCTCTGAGCAGAACGCCTGCAAATGATCACAAGCACACCCCAAAGTGTGTAAGTGTGTTTTATAGAAGCTTCTAAAAGGAAGGTTTAAGTTCCATGCCAAATGGAGGAAGAGTACCCCATGTTGAACTTCCTCGTGATAAGTTCTGGAAGAGTTTCATTCCTCTCGTGACACCGTGGATTTTTGACAGCTTACCATACTGAGTGTAGCACAAGAAGCCAGGTAGCCTGGGATAAGCACTAATGAGAATAAAGAGAATAAATTTGCAAGTCCTTTTTCTTCGATGAGTTGTAGAGCTGAGATCCTGACCCTCTGCAGCCGTCGCAAATGCATGGCATGGCTTTTGAGGGCTACTGTGCCAGGGGGAATTCCGACTGTGTGTTTTGGATGCTGTTCGTGTTCCAGCTTGCATAATCACATTTGGCTGGCTCAGTTCCTCTCTGGATCACAGTGGAGTATGACAGCCTCATTTTTTAGTTTGTCCTACACAACAGTGTAGAGAAGATGTTAAGTAACTCTCAGTAAGGAATGAGAGTCAGATAAACAATCTGAACAAACATATTTAGTTATTAAAATTATTCTCTTTTTTTTTTGGCTTTTTAGTGACAAAAGAGCAGAAACGAGGAGGCAATGAAGCTCAAATACTCAGCTGATAAAAACTGAGTGAATACTTATACAAGCAGCCGTGAGCTGATAAATTACCATTCAACAGAATAATTGGCAAAGTCCAACACCAATCTATTCCAAGGAGCACATTTAACAGCTCTCTACATCTCTCCCAGTTGTCCTGCCATTGTCACATCTGAGCACTTGAATGCTATAGAGATACTGCAATATCTGTTTATTCAATATTAGTCCAATATTGGGTGGATGGGAAGTCTTTAAGCTCTCTACCACAACCCTGAGGAGCAGAGTCTGATCCCTACACAGGCTCAGGAATATTTATAATCCAGCTGCACAAGGTGCGTTGAGGCGGTGGTGTGGAGGGCAACAAGGCAGATCCCTTGAGTCCATCTTCTGAGGTGCCATTATAAGATACTAGAGCATCTTTGGAAGAAACCAGCAGTTACTGGTGCTGCTGGGTAACAACACAATGCTGCCCTTCCAGCATTACAGTGAGCTCCTGACATGAGGCAGCTATGAGAAGAATACAGGCCATCTGAGGATGGATAGAGCAAATGCAGGGTTGTGCAAGGACCTCCTGCAGAATACAGAGACCCACGTTGAGGAAAGAGCTACAGAAGCCTGGCCAAACTGGAAAGTAAGACTACTAGGATCAGAGAAACAGCCAACCTATATACCAAAACTGACTAGAAGAGCTTTGCTATTCAGGCTGCACTTGGTGTTTGTACCCACATTTGGGAAATTAAGTCAGAGAGAAAGAAAAGGCAGACCAGGCAAAGTGGCAAAGTTTGCATGAAAACAAGCTAATGCAGGGTTTGAAACTGGAAGGCTTTCATTGAGGTACTTCCTGACCATGTTACCTGTAAGAATAAAACCTGGTTAGCGAGGAAGAAGCTTACCTGGTGCTGTAGCAGATGGTAGCTGTGGGCCAGCTCTTACAGTCCTGCCAGGTGGCTGTGATCCCTGACCACCTCCGTGCCAGCCTTGCTTGAGGTCTCCTTCCCTTACCCCAACCTGCCAAGCCTCTAACCTCTCCGTGCTTTAATATATCTTTCCATGGTGCACAGAAAAAGAGTTAGCAATTTTACAGGAGGTACCTGTGCTCAACCTTCCCCAAGGTGTCACTAGCTTAGGACATCCTCTTTTTTAAGGAACCATCCTAAGACTTCTAGCAGTTGAGAGCAGCACAACAATCACTCCTTATACCCTTCAGGTAAGGGCAGAATTTTTTTTTTTTTTTTGATAAAAACATACCTTGAAGCTTCCAGATCACCAAATACAAGTTTATGTAAGCATCTCAGAATAGAAATCCCCCCCAAAAAAGTACCAAATCCCAAATGGTAAAGAGCTTTTAGTCTTTTAGCTAGACCCCTACCAACAGTTACTCTGTGGGGAAATGTGCTAGGCTCACAGTAATAAACACTATATTCATTTACTGCCTCTTTTCAAACTCACCTGAGAGCCCCATGTCTTTTAAGAGCATAAATGAAGGACAGGTCTCCCAGGCCCCTCCCTAGCAATTAACCCTGAAACAATTATCTTTGATTGCAATAACATGAACTTTGATTTTTCTCACCCTGATCTCTCAGCTGGTGATTTCACACCCAGGGTGTTCCCAATAAATGTCAATCAATGGGCTTCCTGCTTTTATGACTTTGGTTTGGGTTTGTGTTTTTTTTTCAGTGCTAAAGGTAGTAAAAGTGCATTAGAGTTAAAAAAGCTACTTTCTGCAAAACATGAGGCAATTTTTTGCAAGCTTTAATAAACCCTCACAACAATCTTGAAAGCGGGGCAAGAGTTATACTCGACGAAGTGGCAGCTACCCCAGTAGGGGAGGCTGGAAGAGTGTTTTATTTAAAAGGGCCTATTTCCAGGCAGCCAGGACTTGCCCAGCCTTTGGGAATTCACATCTGGTTGAATTAAAACCAGATTTTCAGCTGCGGCGAAGGAGCAGAGGACCGGCTGAGCCAGCGAAACAGGCCCTTCCTGCGAAGGGAAATGAATTCTGCAGCGTCGTTATCGTGGGGGGAGCTGGGCCAAAGCTCCCTCCCCGTCCAGGCCCAGCCAATTTTCAACCATCCCAGAGTACATTTAGCAGATCGTTTCGGTCTTCATTTCACTGGGGCATCCTGAACTGAGAGCTCAGGCATGAATAAATAGGTTGGGTTTTTTTCCTACACACGCATGACCACGGGCATCTGGTACAAATTATGTTTGTTCTGTCCAAAGAGTGATCCTTTTCCACCTACTCTAAGTTGAGCTCTGCTCAGATTTCCATTCCTAAGCGATTCCATAATTGCTGAGAATTTTGTCCTTAAATCAGGATTTCGTTTTCAAAACATTTTGAGAATTTTGAAAATTCCATTTTCAAAAAATGTCATGATTTTGAAGTAACCTTAATAGAGCTGCTCGCTATTCATGTGAACCTGCTGTTGGTTTTCTTTTTTTCTCCAAACGCTATTTTGTCTCATAGTCTAAAAATCAAACTTTGTTGGCTTATAACAGTACCACTCTTGTAGGATGGGCAAAGGCTCAATGTTTTCGTAATTATATTACAAAAGACATCATGCAGGCCTTGTTTTCCTCAGTAGGCTTTCTGTTAAATTGTAAGATCTTCAAAATTTGAGATGAATTTCCCTGCCTTTGGAAAACCAGGCCCCCTTCCTCCATGGGCTGGGACAAAAATATTATTATTATAGCGGTCGTCTTGGGAAGAGGCATGTCAGACTAAAAGAAGATTTACTTCTGAACTGGAACCTCAGACAGCACGAACTGGGCTTTCTGTTTGTTTTCCAGTGACCTAGGTGCAGATTTTAGGGGGCCTGGTGCTGGGCACCCCACAGGTGGGAAAGGGAGGTGACTTTGGGTCGTGGTTCTGCTCTTCTGCCCATGTGGATTGAGTGGCTGGGTGAGGCTTCAGCTCAAGTGTCTTCAACCTGTGTCATCTCTGGGGATCACCTCTGCCAGGAGGAGTTATGGACATACAAAGTCTATGAACTAGTCACGGTGTGTATGTAACCACTATAAAATTGGTGATAAATATTATAAAATATTAAGGGTGTTCTTAGAGTCTCCTTCATGAGATAGGTCATAAACAAGACTCCAAGACACCCTTAATATATCGATTTAAAAAAAAATAGTCTGGTGTGCCCAGACAACACCAATATCTTCTCCTCACACAACTGGGGCCGTGTCAGAGCAGAAGCACTGCATACGGCACCACTGTCCGGTCTCTGCACTAAACACTGACATATGGGAACCACCCACCAGAGAAGATGAGCTCTCAGAGCACGGTCAAGGCCGCAGAGCGGGAAACCACTCCAAGGACTGTGTCCTGGGGTTGACATGCAAATCATTTAGGCCTTTGGAAGTAAAAATCTTGTGTTGCCTATGTTCATAGGGCAGACCTATAGACAGTCTCTAGGAAGAGCAGGCCCCAGGTGGTGATCTGCCAGAGCTTGCAGTGGTTGATCCTTCTGGAAGACCCCTTCGCGTTGCTATGATTCAGCATCTACTTCTGTATATTTATTATTACAAGCACTTTATACACATATATTTCTTTATGATTAGAGGTGCTTACCTCTTATTAAAGTCAATGGGAAAAGGAAGTTTTGTGCAGCCCTCTGCTCTGACCGTAGGTCATGGTCTTGAGAAGATGGTAACTGGACCTCAGCCATCTCAGAGAACGTAAAATCCACGGTGCTCAGTCCTAGCCTGGAATCTGTCCAGACAAATCAGCTACCAGGATTGGAGCCCAGACAAGCTGGGATGTTAATAAATCCCTTTAAAGTGAACTATTTCTGGGGTAAGGTTTCAATTTCCTTTGCAGACAACATCAAGGTCTCATTGATAGCCACATACTAATATTATCGAGAAACAGGAGCGCGTTTTTCCAACTGGCTTATTCTAGACGAAAATGGGAAATATTTTAAGAGCTCTGTTGCAAGTTCAATCTGAATATCTTGACCCCTGGGATTATTTAGCCTTAAGCCTGGATGTAATAACTTCACCCTGCCCTCAAGACAGAAATATTCTTGTTCTTAGTAGGATGTCTGTCTCAGCACAAAGTTTTGAGGCTTCAGAATATAACATATCCACTGGTCATCAGGTGAGGGGAGTTATAACAACAATTAGTGGGACAACCTCTCTCATTAAACTAACTCCCAAACAAGTATGTTTAAAAATAATTTGGGCTTCTCTTTAAAAGGCTGCTGGTTTGCAAAGCAGGAGCTGCGGTGGTGGTAAAATCTCAGTTCCCTGGCTGGCAACTCAGAAAACCTGCAGGCGGTATATCTATATCTGTACAAAGACATACAGCTATTTTTTTTACTGGTGTATGGCACAGAAGTTTTACAGGTTATTTTTTACACTGTCACCTCATCAGATAGCTTCACATCAGGTCCTTACAGGTCACCTTTGCTTGGGAGGGAAAAGGCAGGCATAACTAACTTTATTTACACATTATACACTAGTTGTTGAAAAGGGTTGGTTACAAACACAGATGATTTGAGGGTTACATGAGACAGGGCAAACATCAAATCTCAGTTCCCACGAAGCAACGAGCCTCGAGAGCTGGTTCCAAGTAGACAGAAAGGCAAATTGTGCCACAGCTCTATCCAACGGGGTGGCAGGGTCCCAGCTCAAGCTCCACTTTGCTCCAAGCAAAGCTCTACCACGTGGTGAATCCTGCCCTGTACGTCCTATAAAGTTTACTTACCTTCCAGCAGACTCGGTGTCTGTCAAAACCTCCAGCTCTGGGAAGCAAGAATTTCAGTTTACCCAGAAAACAGAGAGCACAGGAGACAGTGACAGCACAAGCTTCCATTTCCCTGATTCTCCTGCTTTTCTTACCCTGGGAATGGGTCACACACCTACCTTTTCTTGGTCTCTTTGACTCTCTGGATCGATTCTGATGCAAGTTGTTTAGAGAATGCAAATATTTACCTGGATCCACAGCAAAAGAGGGAGATGCATTTGGCAGAGCAGCAGCCTTGGACCCAGGAAGATGTGATTTCGTTGCTTGGAGCACCACAGCCCTGCTGCAGGGAGCAGCATCGCTCCTGTACTCTAAAACAGAGGAAAAATGTAATGGGACTTTATGCTCACAAGGAAGTATTCAGGTACCACAATAAGGGTGTTGTGTAAATAACACACAAGTAACAGCAAGAGATGTTTGTTCTGCAACGATTACCATCACGACATCCAAAACTCACTGCGCCAGATTTATTTATCAGCAAGACACAATCATAAATCCATGATGCCTTTCAAGCACTGTGACATTCCCTTCCTGCAGATGGCTGGAAATGTTCTTAGATACAATATTTGCAATTAGGCTGCTGATGAAATTAGTGCTCTGAAATGGTTAGTTTTATAGATGCCCATGTTGCTCCCTCTGAGGCTATTACTGCTTTAACCTCTTTGAGACCTTGGCTGAGAGCACTTTCTCAGGACTGCAATATGGAGAGTGCGGGTCAGAAAGGAACATAAAAACATAGAAGAGGTGGAGCCCCCCGGTGGGTGGTTTGCCTGGGGCTCTGATGAACTGCATCCCAACCCCTGCCCCACTGCTGACCCTGGACGGGTCCCTCACCTCTGTTTCTGCCTCAGCAAAATGAGGACAGTTCTTCTTACTGCCTTCTAGCCCTCCTGCCCCCGGCAGAGGACATGCCGTGGGAGAGCTCAGAGCCATCAGCATTCCCAGGGGCTAGTCCTGGCACCTCCGTTTGGCATGCCTAATCGTCATTCCTGACATGTGCTGCCCTACCCTTCTCATTTACCCAGCAGGAGGGTTTGGGGCATGTGTTTGAAACATTCAGGGAAACAGCCCCTTCAACTATTGCCCCCGAATTCCCTCAGGAGAACCATCCTGGTGAACACACTGCTGAGAATGGGCTGCCCAGGGAAGGGGTTGAGGCACCATCCCTGGAGGTGTTCAAAAGACGGGTTGACATGGTGCTGGGGGACATGGTTTACTGATGTTTTTTTTTGTCAGAGTTAGGCTGATGGTTGGACTAGATGATCTTGAAGGTCTCTTCCAACCTAGATGATTCTATAAGAACACTTGACCCTTACCTGTAGACTGGAAGCACATCAGCGATGGAAAGGGTCCATCAGGGATACAGGGGCACATAGGTCACATCAGGGATCTCGAGGGGTCCCATACACCCAGGGCACAGTTGCTTGAACCCACTTTGCCACTGTTCGCTGCTTTGTGCCTTTGGGATGTGCGAGCAAGCAGAGGAAGCAACCAGGAAACACAGGACTTAATGAAGCTTGGATTCCTACTTGCTTTGCACCCATCCATGTCTGGGGCTGGTTTTCACCTTTCACGGACAATAAAGTAATTTGCTCATAACAAACACCTTCTCCTCTGAAAGGGGACTGGCGTGACTCATAGCGGAGGCATGAATCAAAGAGGACTGGCATGAAAAGCTCCTGCTCATTTTTGAGGGCTGCATTATGCCCTGATTAATTGGCAGCGGCTTGTGGCTCTATCAATAGGACACACTCCCTGGAAGAATGACACATTTCCCAGAAACCCTCAGCAGACCCAAGCATGTATTATAGATGAGATAGGAGAAAATCATCTGGGTCTTGTTACAAACCCGAGGTTTAAATCAGTTTTGCTGGAAGGTCTGCCAGACTTTTTTTATTATGGCTTTCCTCTGAAATAAAACGAATTTCCCCTGAGGCAAAGGATTTAGCTAAGGCACTGGCCTGCAGCTCAGACCTGTTCTCCCTCCTTCATTCTGCTTCAGACACCATGGCTGGAAGGTTTCCTATGCTTGCTGAGCTGGGGTCCTGGTTTTAAAAGCCTCTGTATGGGCACAATGTCCAAATCCAAGGAGAGCAACCCAACGGGCTGACTGGTACGTCCCTCGCCTCTCCTCTACCCACCCCGCTGTCTCCCCTGTGGCTGTACAGTCTGATGATCCCACCAGGGCAAGGCTCTGAGCCGGCACCAAAGGAAGGAGGTGGGTTTGCTATTAGTGAGCTAAAGTAAGAGCTCCCTGCCCGCCGAAGGGGATTTCTCTCATCACCGAGCTGAGGTGATTCCCTTCCCAGGGAAAGAAGTGCTTTTTGCGTGTGGTCAGACAAGACCTGGGAGCACTGACAGGCAAGAGTCCGTAGAATCACATGGGGTTGGAAGGGACCTCTGGAGATCATCCAGTCCAGCCCTCTGGCCAGAGCTGGTCCACCCAGAGCAGGTCCCCCAGGAACGTGTCCAGGTGGGTTTTAGATGTCTCCAGAGGAGACTCCACCACCCATCTGCACAGCCTCTTCCAGGGCTCTGCCACCCTCACAGGAAAGAAGATCCTCCTCATGTTTAGGTGGAACTTCTCACATTCAAGTTTGTGCCTGTCTCCTCTTGTCCTGTCACTGGGCACCACTGAAAAAAGACCAGCTCCATCCTCTTGACACCCTCCCTTTAAGTATTTATAAGCATTGATCAGATCCCCCCTTAATCTTCTCCTCTCCAGACTAAAAAGACCCAAGTGCCTCAGCCATGGTTGGGAGCAGGGAAGGGGGAGCAGAAAGGATTCCTTTCACCATCAGTGAGTTGTTCAGTTGGTTCAGGCAACCCCTTGAGATAAATTTGCAGCCTCAGGCTACATATCTCGAGGTAAGTTCTCCACTGACCTGTCCCCAGAACCAGCTCATCACCGAGTCAGCCAAGTGCCAGAGTAAAGGACGTACATCAGGTCTGCTAGGGCAACAGGTAATTAGCACAGCAGCAAACCTGTGTCATTAAATCACATCCTAAACCACCTAATTTCCCTTTGGCTGGATCTACCACCCATCTCATACCTTGCGTGATCTTTCTATTTAAACTCAGCCTTGGATCAGGAGCTTCCTCTTAATATGGACTTGTACAACTCACAGCACCATGGGGACCCGATGTTAATTGTATGTCTGGAGACCGTAACTACTCTTTAAGTAGTCTCACGAAAAATGGAAAGCATTCAACTGCTGCCAATAATCCTGGCTGCCCAGTAGCGCTCCCTCCTCGCTGCAGTATTTGCAGACCTACTTTGGAGAACTTTTCCATCTTCTCCTGTTTCCTGCAGGGGTATTATCTGTGCTTGCAGGGATTCAATTAATGCCATTGATGTGGAATGTTGTTCCATTCATCACCGGTCGCTGCATCTAATGAATAGGATAATCTAATTCTCCCCAAATAAATATGACACCAAATTAAAAGAGTTCATAAACAGCCTCCAAAATGGAGTGAGTTTGTTTCAATTTATTGCCTTTCAAATTGCACTGGATCCCTCAAGTACCAACCTAGCTCTAAACAAGACATTGACTGAGTTTGAAAGTTTATTATCACTAATGTTTGCCTTTATTTGTACTAGAATTGAGTATTAGTGTTAGCTGGAAGAACAGCAAAAGGAAGGTCATCCAAATGCCGCAGCTTTTAACCACAATTTTCCTAAACTAGTGAGAGCGCTTTAAGGCACGCTGTATTCTAGACAATTATTTTTGCTGTGTTTACTGAAACATTTAACAAAGTGGTTACGATCTACCGTTAGAACCATGTGAAAAGTTCACCAGGAAACCAGGAAAAAGTAGTAATTCCTACAAAGTACTTAGATAGCTGAAGAAAAGACTTCTCTCCATGTCTTCCACCAAAAAACAAACCGAGAGTTCTTCCAACTTTTTGCCTGCTATAATTTTATTTGGGAATCAGCTGTTAGAGAAATAATTACATAAGTGAAGACAGTTGATCCTGGCAAACTTTTCTTTGAATTTAGCCTGGTTTTCGGTCTCCTAAGTTGTTTGACCAGATTTTCCAGAATACTTGGCAAAAAAAGAGATAATCCCCATGCCTTTGAGTTTCTTACAGGATGATCTAGATGAAAGAGGAAGAGAAAGGAACTATAGACTTGGTGTGGTGCTTAGAAAGTATATCACATCGGATCACCAGTTTAACAATGGACAATGTCTCATGCTTCAGAACAAACTGACCTTGTAATTTACTGCTTGAAAATCCTAGTTATTTAAGAGCTTTTATTGTTAAATCTGAACACTTTCCTGAAATTAATCAATTTAGCCTCATTACAGACAGTCCTGAGATGTAAAGATCTATCTCTATCTGGCTTTTACAGTTAGCAGATTACTCATGGTAATAAAGCTCCAGCTTAGAAATTTGGGGCTATCACATCTGCAGAGCAGAAAACCACCTTGTGCAGGAATTTTTTCCTTCAGTCCCAAAAGCATGACAAGCAGTGAGGAATAAGTGGATTTATCATAGACTAGTAGAACAGTTTGGGATGGAAGGGACCTTTAAAGGTTATCCAGTTCCAACACCCCCCTGTAATGAGCAGGGACATCTTCAACTAGATCAGGTCACTCAGACCCCCATCCAACCTGACCTGGAGTGTTTCCAGGGATGGGGCATCAGCCACCTCTATGGGCAACCTGTTCCAGTGTTTCCCCACCCTCAGTGCAAACAATTCCTTCCTTCTATCTAGTCTAAATCTTCCCTCTTTTAGTTAAAAGCCATTACCCCTCACCTTATCACAACAGGCTCTTTTAAAAAGTTTGTCCCCATCTTTCTTATCAGCCCCCCTTTAAGTACTGAAAGGCTGCAATAAGGTTTCCCCAAAGCCTTCTCATTTCTATAATGATTTTCAGAGACCTCAGAACATTTTTCATCTCAGCCCTAGGCTCAACCTTTCATACTCCATGTGTGTGGCACGGACTCTGAAAGGTTTTTTTAACTTTGCCTGCAAGGAGAGAGTGAAGGTTGAGACGGTGACTGCGTGGGGAGAACCAGGAGATCCTGTCGTATTTAAGCAGTAATTTCTAGCATTAATATGAATGATTTGTACGATCTTAGGGAAAGCAGTAGCTCTGTTTATTTAGTAAAGTTGGTGGGGTTTTTTTTGAGTCTAGGATACCAGAATATTGAATGAATATTCTAGTATTTTAAGTTAGGGAAAAAGAATTCTAAATAGCTAATAAACTTCTGAACGGTAAGCTGTGGTTGGAATTGTTCAGCAACGGAGTGTGAATAAGCTTCTGCCCCTTCCTTTTGCTACTCTTCTGCTGCAAATGACAAAGGTGGCCATGAGTTAGCATTTCTTACAAAAATGTTTCATATTCACGTGCCGTAGTTGCTTCCTAGCAAAATAATGAAGGAAGGTTAAGGTGAAACCCTGGAAACCATGGAAAGGCAAGACCAAGTGACCAACACAGGGAGGTAACAAAGCTGGTGGGGGATTCTGATATGCTTCAGAAGCTTTAAATAGGAAGCTCTGGCACGGCTAGAAGTTGACATCAGCTGTACTCTTCCTATTTCTTTTTTTCTAGACCTTTTGGGAACTTTTAAAACTCAGAATTTAGCCCCCACAGCCCTGATCTTTTCTATTGGAGAAGATGGCTAGTGACATTTAAAGCAATGTCTCTTCCCTCCCTTTTGAAGAATATCAGCCTTTATTATGGCTAAAATAACACGTCATCTTTCAGCTCGGTGGCTAAACCAAGGAACCAAAGGGGAAGCTGTGGTTCTTTGGTTTGAACTAAAATAGAAGTTCAGGAAATATTTTGGAAAGTAAAAAAAAAATAAAAATATTCTGAGGCAAACTGAAATATTCAACTTTTTCCCCTCCAGAATGTCATGTTTCAGCTTCAGATTAATGAAAACTTTTAATAATTGTTTTTCATCTTGAAGCAGTTTTTAACATATAGTTGCCATTTTAAAATCAATACATGGAAATGTTGACTTTCTCCCCCCCTCCCCTTATTTTTCTGCCTGAGATTCATTTCTAAGCTCAGTTAAATTTCATTTATGTCCACCAAATGCCATTTTCCAGCAAATTTACTACTGTCAATAACATTCTGCCCAGTGCTGACCGTGATTCTATGTTTCCCTAGAACATTGTTACACATGACTCAGTTCCTGCTTGGACTGTAACTCAATTTCAGAGCTCACTGTCATCTATAACTCCAAAGAGCATTTTCAGCTGAAATCCTAAATTGAATTACAGATTTGTACTGCATTGCTCACTATTTATTAATAATATTGTGCCTACAACATATCCTGTTCTTCATTACCACAGAGCGAACAGTACTGGTTCCTCCCTGTGATCCAGAGCTATTTATTTCTCCAAATGTTAGATCCCTGCATGTGCAGAATCTAGGGACATCTGCATTTCTTTTGCAATAAGTACTTTTATCTAAGCAGTAATGCAGAAAAGGTTTCGCAGGACTATAAAACCCCTTGGATGTATCCGTGTGATTTATACGTCATAGAAAAATAGTCCCCATGTGCCATTCTTCTAGTAGAAATACTAAATATCATGGGATAAAGTCCCCGGGAACTTTGAACTCCCGTGCCAATGAACCCCTTTAAGTGTCAGGGGTACAACTTTCATCCAGAAATGCCAGTCCTGAGCCTCTAACAGACACGAGCAGACCAAGGCACGATGCTGACGTACCACGGCTAATTGAGATTCGGAACAGGAAGGGATATTGGGAAAAACAGAAGCACAGCTTGAACAAATCATACTTTCCTCCTAACAGACAGGAGCCCAGGTCCCCAGGGCTGACTGTTTCTATCATCTCCTGGGAGGACAATCAGATATAAAACATAAAATACTGATTTTTTTTTTTTTTTTTCCCTGTAGCATAACATAAAGTTTTTAGTAAACAACAAATTCTCTACTGATAATTTCTCGGAACCTAAAGGATGAGTCCTTCAGGTTCAAACAGATGACACCAGAAGGTTGAACAGCAACTACTTACAAGGTCAGTATTGTTTGCAGCGACGGGAGTGATGGAGAATTGGAGTGACCTTCTTGTTTACATGTGGTATGAGAAGAAGAGGTCACTGCACTGTGTCAAACAAAACATCCAGGCACGGGGATGTGCTGCAGTTATCGACCCCAGCCACTGAAGAAGTATTTGGGGTCAGTTCAAGCATCTGGGTTCAGCGTGGAAGTTGAAGGAAAGCCTATTATGGCTTTGGCACAGTCCCATTTAGCATCTTACAGTATGGTATTATGTGTCCTGCAAGGGAGATACCATCCATTAGGTCCTGAGGCAGGTCTACAGTTTGTCATCAGATGGTCACCTAGCCAGCAAAAAGAGCTCCTTCAAGAAAGCCAGGCAATAAGCCACCACACCAGGAGACTCCATCATCCCATCTGGATGCCCGTGGCAGGCAGTATTTCCTCATCGCAGTACATTAGGTTAATAAATCAACACTAATTTACTGCTAATTTATTAATTTACGACTAGAAAATAATAAATTTCCATTCAGATAGGCTCCTATCTGCCTGGCAATGAGGATGCTCTCCCCTCAATCTTCCCTTCAGCCCACTCCAGAGCAACTAATGGGGCCATCCACTCTTGCCTGACCACACGTTGTGCTGTCCTTGTTTTGGCAAACCCACTCTCTGCTGTGGGAAGAAGAAACACTGTCTGGGCTGCCTCACAGATGCCCCAGTGCCAGCTCTGGTCCCTCAGGCAAGGCTCTTCCCCTTCCCCACACTAGCCCCGGCTCAACAGCCTGCACCGCCCAGAGGTGCTGGGAA
This sequence comes from Gallinago jamesoni, assembly GCA_025769975.1. NCBI lineage: Eukaryota > Metazoa > Chordata > Aves > Charadriiformes > Scolopacidae > Gallinago > Gallinago jamesoni. The sequence continues at coordinate 19,146,689 of JAOQGH010000002.1, forward strand.
AACCAATGGAAGACTGAACATCCTTCTCAGATTATTTCCTCACCCTTAAAAATCATTCCTAAGCACAGGGAGGTGATATCCCACTTTGACAACTCAGATATTTGCTGTTTTCTTCTTCTACTTCCCTACAGGAGCAATGGGTTTTTTTTTAACCTCAGTTTGAACACTTGAATATGTTTTATCCAAAACCACTCCAAACTACTGCAAAATTGAAATGCAAGTGAAGCCAGACCTATCCAATCTTTTCTTCTTCCCTCCAGAATTCAGGGTGATAAGGTATGTCTTAAGCAGAGCCTTTGTTTGTCTGTGGTTGGCCATTGCCTGGGGATCCTGTGGTCAACCTACTGGGTTTGAGGCCACATCTGCACTGGGGTGCTTGAAGAATTAAACAACATTTATATAAAGTCAGCTTTCTCTGGAATAGGAGCCCTGAGGGGTTAAACATGATTTTATGTGCATTGGCATCATATCTGGAATAGATTTTTTTTTTTGAGTTAGTTTTCCCAAGTGTCAGGAACAAAGCTGGTGGTTGGAGTCAACTATTCCTATGTACAATGGGGTGTGAGTTGAGCAAAGAGGTGAAGTACCTACACCCCAGCCCACAGCTGGTTACCACAGCTCCTGCCCTCTGGGTGCTGTGTCTGGGGACACAGAGCAGCCATATGGGGAGGGGGACACAGCAAGGTGGCATTAGTGCCATGCCTGGGGACCACCTGCACACGGGTCTTCCTCAGCACAGGAGGTGGAGAAAGGCTGGCCCACGGGCAGCAGAAGGCCTGCACCAGTCCTGTGCATTTTTCACATTGCCCCTATTACCTCTTTCTTGCCAAGCGTTTATCTTGATTTTCGTGCAATAAAATCACGTTAATTAAACTGTGAATGAACAGAAAGGCCTTAAGTCAATATTTGCATTTGGAAAAGACTGGTTAGAATGAGCTTAGGAATTGATTCCGCTTTATTAAAGCACCTGTTCACCCAGGGAACATTTTAGCAGTAATCAATACGTAATTAAGTCTTTATTGATGTTTTACAATTGTTTTGTTTCCCAGCAATTATGGTGATAGAATCAGCTTCCCTCAGTTGTTCCTGCTTCCCAGCTTTACTACTGAGCTCCGGGGAGCCTGTGGGCAACTCTCCTTACATCTCCCAAGCTATTATTAATAAATTGGGACCACAAACAACACTGAAACAACTCTCTAACCCTAACCCACCGTGCTAGGCACAGGCCAAGGAGGAAAGGTCAACCTCTGAGCTGGAGAACCTGACAAGAACAACAACAAGAAGAGCTCTGAGGTGGTGTAAGCACGAAAATTTCAGTGAAATCAACAGCCAGCCAGCCCTGAACTAAAATATCTTTGAAGAGCTGAGCTTTCATTAAACTTTTCCACCTGTGGTTTTTTTTTTTCTTCTTTACTTTTACTTGCTTTATCTACCAAGTCCATCCAAGCTGGGATCGCTTCTCCCTTGCTGCCCATCCAACCCCAGGAAATGCAAACGTTGTGGGTACAACCCCATAAATCATCCACCCTCGCTGCTTGAGCAGTCACAAATTCCCATTTGGCCTTCCCGAAATAAAACTCCAGATGCTGGGGGAACGGCTCATATTTTGCCTAAAACCTCATAATAAGGATCTGGTCAGAGGAGAGCGTTTCTGCAGAGCATCTTGGCTGCACCAGGACTAAGTGGCTGCGGGGTGAGGGTCCCCAAAAACTGGAGTCACACAGGGGACATCTGTCCCCATGCACTCCTTTGTTACGGGAGGGGATGTGTGAGTTGTTTAACAGGGAGCAGATCTCACCTCCTTGTGCTGGGCTGGAGCCCTGGCCCATGCCCCAGGCGTTTGGGCACTTGGTGGGAAGTCGAGGGGCACAGGGCCACCAGGATGGTCCCTCAAATCGCTCTCCGCACCCGGTAGCCCTGCCGGGCTGCATGCAGGCTGCCACCCACAAGATGGTGGTGTAAGCACGGTTTTCTCCACAGCAGGCACCCCTGTGCCCAGTCCTGGCACGTTTTCTCGCTAGGAATCACTGCCTCAACCCACTCTGAAGCAAAACCAAGGAGAACAAGTGGCTCCCCAAATAGTCAAAATCCAGTGGGTCCTCTAGCCAGCAGAAGTCACGTGTGGCTGGCCCACAACCCTAAAAATATGAGCAAAGAACTTCCTCTTGATGTTCAGTCTAGGGATGTGTCTCCAACTCATTTTAGTCCCAATGAGAAACTGGGCTACCAGTAAAAACACAGAGTTGGGGGTGTTCAGCCTGGAGAAGAAAAGGCTCCAGGGAGACCTTAGAGCCCCTTCAGTATCTAAAGGGGGCTACAGGAGAGATGGGGAGGGACTCTTGATCAGGGATGGGAGCAATAGGATGAGGGGAAACAGTTTTAAAATGAAAGAGGGGAGATTTAGATGAGATATTAGGAACTAATTCTTTGCTGTGAGGGTGGTGAGACAGTGGAACAGGTTGCCCAGAGAAGCTGTGGCTGCCCCATCCCTGGAGGGGTTCAAGGCCAGGCTGGATGGGGCTTAGAGCAACCTGGTCTGGTGGGAGGTGTCCCTGCCCAGGGCAGGGGGGGTGGAACTTGATCTTTAAGGTCCCTAACAACCCAAAGCATTCTATGATCAGAGATTGAAACCTCCTTCTCTTCACATTCACCTGGAGATACCTGCAGATACCCTGACCCCAGCTTCGAGTCTTAGTCCCCCTCAGCCTCTGGCAGAAAATTCACCCACTCCATCAGAAATACTATATCTCCAAACACAATGGTTTTTGGTCATTACACATTTAAATGAGTTGCTTTAAGCCGGGGGAATCATTCGGCAAGGCAGACCTGAGCTCCTCAAAGCATTTTGTCCCGTTCTTTCTGTACCAGTGCCCAAATCTGGGGCCTCGCTCAGCAAGTGGTAGGTGGTCATGGAGGTGGTGGTGGGGAATTTTCCAAGGGAGTCCACTGACTTCTTTGAAGTTTCTGCAAGGTTACGAGCAGAAACAGTTCTGCTCCCAAGGGCAAGATATCCTATATTCACCAAAAACCAAATAATCTGTCCCAGTTGCTCTTTCCCCGCACTCTGACACTGATGTGACCCCCCTGAACTTGCCGGTCCCCCCCCGTAGACACTCACACAAGCAAGAAGATAATAAATAAATAAATAAATAGAAAAGTCAAGCAATACAGCTTTCAACTTTCACATGCTTACAGCCAGTTTGGCTCTGCCATTCCTTGCTCCCCGCTCCCAGTGGGAGCCCCCACTGTAAGTTATGCAGATAAGGCTGCTAAACCAGTCCCCCCCCCGGGCTGAATTCTCCATCTGACCCGTGCCCTAAAGCCCCATTAACATCTGGGACTCCTTCCAGGTCCACCTTGCCAGCATCGACTGGTGGCTGCCGTACCAGCTTGTCCTAGCCCAAGCTTTGTAGGGGTGTTCAGGCTCGTGCAACACCGACGGTGGGCTCAAAAAAAAAATAATTTAAAAGAAGCCTTAAATTTCATGTCTACGTGGGGGGGG
>JAOQGH010000002.1:19150200-19167031 GCA_025769975.1 Gallinago jamesoni
ACGTGCCCCCCCCCCCCCCCCCCCTTGCCTTTCACAATTTCTTAATAAAGAAGGGAAATTGCAGAGAACGAAACAGAAACGAAAAAGAAACATTCCCACTTGGGTTTGAAAAACTGCTAGGGAAGGGAATAGCCTTTAATGTGTAATGAGCACCCACGTCCTTCAGAGACCTTTGGAAACCTAGATCATTAATTTAATCTTCTTTTTCTCCCCACTTGGATCAATAGAAAGATTTTTCTACGTGTGCATTCACAGACTCTTGGTCACTGTTCATTTCCCTGCTGTATCCCTTTCAGCATCTTCCTCCGAGATTTCGTCAGTCACTGCCACAGAGATTCAGTAAAGCTGTCTTGTAATCCCCACTGGTGTCGTCCTGACAGGAGGAAAAGAGGGAAAAATAAATAAATAGGTGAGTGTGGAAGTTCCTTCCTTCCTTCCAGTTCTTTCCTTTGGAATGCAGGTGAGCAATGGCCACAGAGCAGCACAAAGTCAGCCACAAGCGAGAGCAACCGAGCCTGATGTTGGTCAGATTTTATATCTCTGGGGCTTTATGCAGCATTCTCTCCCCTTCAGGAAGAGAGAGAGCAGTATAGTTAGCCCTGACACATGATTTTTTTATTTTTTATTTTTTTTTAAAGCCACAAATGTGGTCATTTTGGTCTAGGGAAGCACTTCAGAGAATATCACCGGATAAAAAAATGTGCTCCGTTTGAATGTTTTTGTGAGGACAGGTGTAAAGCCAGTTCCACTTCTCGGGAGGAACAAATGTTCCGTGCAGACCCTTGAAGACTGGTCATTAATCAACATGACAGACACTGACAGTGCCAATTAGAAGAAAGGGCCCTCATTACAGAACCAGGCTTCCCATGGGGACTGCTGAGGACAGGGCTTCTGTGCCATTTGCACCAGGGGAGAAGAACGTCCCAGAGTCCTTAGGACAAATGGTAAAACCCAGCATTTCAGCCCTAAAAGGGGAGAGTCACTCACTCGGGGCTGAGACTCAAACCTCAGAAGCTCCAATATGCTTTGACAAGGTTCAGCTTCTAACCCCACCTTACTACAGTATAGACCAGGCCTTCACCTGCCATAAATCAGTTAAAAAACAAAACAACCAAACCAAACCCACAAACAGCACTCTTTTGACTTGCATGGCACTGGCTCAACATAGTTAAGGACACCAGAGAGAGGAGAAAATAGCACAGCAGTGTGGGAAAGGTGTAACAGGGAGGATTAGATGAATCTAGGTTCATCTAGGAGGTCATGAGATGCACGGATATAGTCTGGTCCATGAAAAACCTGGAGCAGTGTCTCTTCGGGGTTGGCTTTGCCCAAGTTGGTCACAGAGCAAAGAACCTGACTCACCTTTCAGGCACATGTGTCTCTCAAGGAGCTGATTTTTAATAGGCCTAACGAAGGAGAGCAATGATCTCTGCAGAAATGACATCTATGCTGAAAACAACCGTGGAATCATCCCACAGTGCTGGGCAGGTTAGGAATGCATGTGATGGCTAAGAACCACCACATGAAGATGCTGCTTACCAGAATCATACTGGAGAGAGACTTTCCTGCGATCTGCTTGAATTCAACCTTTATAAGATTTAGGTCAACTTCACTTCGAGAAACGATCACCCTTATGAGAGTCCCATCACGGGTGCCAGCCCCCTGAAATAACAGATGGATCAGTCTGTGATGTTAGTGAGCGTTCAAGGGATAAGCTATTGGAAACTGGCTCGACAGGACAGGAGGAACTTTCCAGACATCACTTGGCACATGTTCTGCAGTACATCTGCTTCTCCTTCTGGAGGGCCAGCTCCCTCCCCCTGCCAGGGGCCACTGTCCATACCACAAGCCCACCATGGAAGCGTGCTGGAAGTCCTTGCACATGTCAAATGCAAAAGCAAACATGCTACAGAGTTGGAAGTGGGCACTGAATACGTATTGTCCTTCTGCAGCACCACCCCAACAGCAGTTGGTTTCAACCAATATTGTTTAATCACTCACAGGAAAATTAAGATTGCATTGATAACAAAAATAACCACTCAGCTTTCCCCAAAGTTGGGAGAGCTGACAACTTTTACGAAACAGTTGAGAGTTACAGGGGCACAACCTGCAGGTGCCTTACATGTCCCCACCTGGGACTCTTCCATTTATAATGCCATTGGGAGAATTGCTTCCTTAAAAGAAAATATTGTGGTTCAATCCATTATGCCAACATTGTGGGCTAAACTTCACCATGGTCAGCCTCTTAGAAAAGCAACTTCCAGAAGTTTTGTCCATGTTCCAGAAGGTGGGACTAGGCTCCTTGCAGATTTCTAAGTCAGAAAAGCCAGGCTCCCTTGGTGTCTCGAGCTTAAAGGCTACTTCTCTTCCCAAAATACTGAAGGGATTCTGCTATTACTGGCAACAACGGCACTAAACTTGCTGGATTTTGTCAAAACCTTGGGTCTTCTAATTCAAATATTTGGAAGCCACATTACAAACTTAGTCCAGTATGAAAACAAGTATTCTACAATGAAGAGTCTTACCTTTAAAGCGTGGTACAGCCTCTCTGCAAAGTAGACACGGATGTTCCTGGTGCATTTCACTAGATGTACAAAAAACCTCAGTGAGAATCGATGGTAATTCCAGCCCAGGGCAGCAGGTAGCAGAGATTCAACATGCTTTCTGTTAATTCAGTGTGCCCCTGGGATCCTAAAGCACCCTTTACTTCCTACCAAATGCCTTTATTATAAAGTAGATCCATCCCATAACAGTCAAAAGAAAGGGAAATGAAGCCCCTCTTACCAATAGCCAGCATGGCATCTTCAAGTGAACCATGAGTTTCACTCTTGATAGAGTCTTCTATGCTCTTACCGGCCAGTTGCTGGTATTCTTCAAACACTGTTTGAAACACAAAAAAAACCCTTAAACTTTTTGCCAAGCAACTGCTCAGGCATTTTGTGCCCAATATTTCCAGGTATTGCTTGTATGAAAACACAGACCCTCCTTAAGCAATGGCCATGTTTGCACCAACTTCAGGAGGCTTCAGTCAAGCCCAGAAATCAGCTACAGCAACATTTGCCAAAAACCAATCCATCCACAGGTCTTAACTCCTTCCAAGTTCAGTCACCTCATGTTCATTTGGAAATCTGAGCCGTCAGTGCTGCCTTTAACCACAGAAATGAAGCAAACAACATAAGAGTAAGCACAACTCCATCATTTGGTCTTGTGTTTGTTGACATCACTAGCTTCAGGAGTCAAAATAAAATCTGGGACTAAGCTGCCTATGGCACTTGGACTTTTAAATCATAGAATCATAGAACTGTCTAGGTTAGAAGGTACCTTTAAGATCATCTAGTCCAACCATCAACCCAACACTGGCAAAAACAAAACCCCACATCTCTAAACCATGTCACTAAGAACTATGTCAACCTGTCTTTTAAATACCTCCAGGGATGGTGCCTCAACCCCTTCCGTGGGCAGCCCATTCCAATGCGTAATAACCCTTTCACTGTAAAATTTTTTCCTAATATCTGATCTGAACCTCCCCTGGAGCAACTTGAGGCCATTTCCTCTCATCCCATGGCCTGTTCCTTGGGAGAAGAGACCGACCCCCCCTGGCTACACCCTCCTTTCAGGGAGTTGGAGAGAGCGAGAAGGTCTCTCCTCAAATGATGACAATAGTTTGGGAAAACTAACTTGTTCAACCACAATTTTTAACAGAAACAACTCAGAAAATATGAGCAAAACGCAGATGCAGATTCTGAGCTATTTCAACTCCCACATTAACAAAAGCTCAGCAACAGAGTTGTTGTTCACCTTATACACTCTGGGTGCTCCAGGGTTCAGAGTTACAGCTCTCAGCTTTGATTCCTAGCTTTCCTAGGAAAGCTCCTAGATTCCTAGACTAACAAGAACTGCTATGTGATGGAATGGACATCTTCATGAAGTAGGCTCAACATTCAAGAGCAGATACCTAAACATTGACACTCGGATACTTTGGGGAAAGGCAACACCACTGAATCGACAGATGGATACAACCTTCTCCACGCAGGCCTACTCTTCATATTGAAAACAAACAAATTAGCTGCAATGACTGCACTCAAGCTTTGAAGATAAATTGTTGGTTGGTTTTGGGGGTGTTGTTTTCTAAGCGATGCTGGAGATTAAATTTGAAACACAAGGGGGAGCTGGCCTCCAGGGCCTAGAAAACAAGCCTCAGAAGACGTCAGCCTGAAAAAGCTCGGGCATACCTAATTTATGGCCAGCTAAATTTATCAGTTTAGGTCCAGCTGATTTACACACTGCTTGATATGCTCCAATTCAGCTGACGCCACAAAATCCGTTCGTCAGAGCGTTGGACTGATGAGACAAGTCCCTGCTGCACAGGGCAGTGGGGAGCCCAGGCTTTCCTTAGCTGGAGCTGGCTCAGTGTCTTCCTCCCTCAGAAGAACCTGGAGCAGAAATGCAGGGTGCACCCTGTGGTTCTCCAACAGTGAAGAACCAGCTACTTTTTTGGTGATTTTTGGGTTCACAGAGGAACTCATGTCCAAGGTGTCATGCATCTGTCCCTTGCATGCTCCTACCTGGTTAGAAAGGGACTCTTTCTTTCTCTCCTCAGGTTTATAAAAAGAGCTATACCATCCCGCCATCATCGCTGTATAAGGACTCCTAGATAAGCCACCTGACTTTTTTGCAAGCCTTCATAGGTTTTCATGAAAGTTGGCAGCTTTTGATCACCGAGTGACCAAGGTTTAGGACAAAGACTCCGGTCCTTATTTCTGACCACCCATCTCTGCCACCCAGAGCCCTGCCTCTTCTTTTTGGTGAGAGTGATTTCTCCCTTGGGAATATGGGCTCTGCTCCTTACCTTTCAGCAAGTGCGTGGCGCTCCTCGTGCACAAGATGGTGATGAACTGTATCTCGTCAGTGCCCCGGATTTTCTCCCCAGCAGCATAAAGAGTCTGTAATTTAACACAGAACCATCAGAGAGATGTCCTGTGTGTCCAGCTGGCAAAGGAACAGAGCCTGCCTCAAGGCACTGCCGGGGGAAAGGGGTCTGAAGTGAAAACAGCGCGCACTAGGCTCTCACAGAATGGTTAATTATGAAAACCCTTGACCATATCTTCTAGTCAAATTGGAGCAGCCACTATCTCCACCCTGCCCAGCCCTCCTGCAGCAGCCAACAATACTTCTGGGGTTTCCTCCCTATTCTTTGCTCTCCCACGCCACCATACTCATAGAGTTTCTCGCATCAGAAGTGGCTGAGCCCAAGCCCAGCTCTCATCACTCCTCTTTGGAACAACAAGGCTCAGCGGTGCAACAAAACTGAAGAACCCCAAGTTGCTTCCACTTGAAGGCCACCCCTCCCCAAACTATTGTGGCTCCATCCCTCTGCTACCTAGGACTCTGCTGCCCACTGGAGCACTCTGAAGCTCAAGAAAGGCAGGATACAGGCATATGACTGATCACAGGCATTTGAAGGTACCTCTGCATCCTGGAGAGCCTGTGCTGTGTCCACGTAGAGGGTGGCATTGTCCCTCTCACCCTACGAGAAGAAAAAGAAAAGTAAGACTATGAAGACATGAAGATCCTTCCATGTATAAGCACCACAGCAAACATTCTGGGCAAAGATTGATTACCCTTCTCAGCTATCTATTTCTGCAGTCTCAGACAGCACAAGGGCTGACTCCTTCACTGAAAGGCACCCAAATCAGTCATGTGGAGCGCAGCCAAAAAAATTGCTAAGTTATTCAGCTGCTAGGCAGGAAAATTTGGGAAAAGTGATAGGATAAACACATCTGAATGCACTCAGCAATGAGGACACAGACCCTGGGAGAGGATGAATCATAGTTGAGGGGCATTGTTCTCTAAGAACACTGTAGACTGCAATGGCTTTGTCTCCCTGCAGCAGAGCTGATGGTGAGTCCCCAGCTCTCTCGCTGCTGCTGAGGGAGGGGGTTCCCTGCTTCAGTCACATTGGAGATGAAACAGGGGTGCAGTCCAAGTGACATGGAATGGTTTGGGTTAGAAGGGACCTTAAACACCACCCAGTTACAACCCCCTTGCTGTGGACAGGGACAACCACAGGTTGTTTAAAGCCCCATCCAACCTGGCATTGAACACCTCCAGGGATGGGGCAGCCACAGCTTCTCTGGGCAACCTGTTCCAGTGTCTCACCACCCTCACACCAAAGAATTTTTTCCTAAGATCTCATCTAAATCTCCCCTCTTTCAGTTTAAAGCTATTACCCCTAGTCCTATGGCTCCACTCCCTGATCAAGAGTCCCTCCCCATCTCTCCTACAGGCCCTTTTAGGGACTGGCAGGGGCTCTAAGGTCTCCCTGGAGCTTTCTCTTCTCCAGGCTGAGCAACCCCAACTGAACATGTTTGTTTCTGCAGTTTATCTGGTGATCACGACTGTATCATTTCTTCTATTGCACGCCTTCTCCAAAAAGGAGGAGAAAAACGTGAAGCTCTTTAAACCCTCATTTCTCTTCTCCAGCATTACCTGCAGAAGGCAAACCAGAATCTGCTCAAAGTAGCCACTTGTTTCCGATTTTATGTCTTCTTCCAGATCAGAACCGTATTCTACCCAAGGGAGAGAGAAGGACAAGGGAAGGGTTTGTTATTTGGGTGATATAGTTGGGATATTACCAGTCACCCAAGGACACACAATAGCCTGACACTAGTCAAGAATGTTGTTAACATAAAAAAAACCAGGTCTGAGATCAGCTCACACCCCCATGGATGAGTGACCCAAGTCAGCATTCATATCCAACGGAGTCTTTAGCTCCACTAATGTCCGAGAACCAAACACAGAGCTAATGTCAGAGATAAAAGTTTAAGCGACCAAAGAGATACCAAGTAGGTACAAATACAATTTTGATAAATTCCCATCTTGAGGATATTTAATGGGGAGAAAAAGCTAAGTGCATGGCTATAGCTTTGTTTGCATTCTGGCAATAGCCTCTGCATCCAAACTGAACCAAATTTGTGATCTGCTGACCGTTCCCTCTAGCTCGATGGAGAGTTGGAAAGGGATTTTCAAATTCTCTCTGAGTAGTCCCATTCTGTTTGCCAGGCTGAAAGCAGAGTTAGGTTGCACCTTCTGGTTTTTAAAAAAATCCCATTTTCCTGCTGCCGGTGCTAAGTTGGTAACACCATTCCCGATGTGCAATCGGGCACTCACACATTGCTCTGACCATACAAATGAGAGCCTCAGGCATTTTACCTTCTTTGTAAGCCTTGATTATCTCTTTGATCTGTGCTTTCGTCCGGGATGCCAGGATCTCTATGATAACATCTTCACTTGTTCCTGCACCCTTTAATAGAAAACAGAGTGGAGAAATAAAGGTGGGGAGAGGTATCTAGTCATGGAGTATAATTTATTGCTAGAGAAGTATAGTCAAGGGAGGAGTCAGATGGCAGGGAAGTGAATGCTGAGCCACGAGAAACTGTCAGGATGAAAGCTGAAGACACAAAGCACATTTGGTTTGAAGGTGGTTTCTTTTACAGAGGTGCCTAATTGACTTCTGCAGCACATTTCTGGATCTGGATCATTGATGACAGACAGTGTTAGAGGGTTACGATTCCATGACGTGGGACAACCAACGCTCGCCTAGTCAGTCCATGTTAATAGACCTCTCTGCATGTCAAACTTGAAAAGGGACTGTATCAAGAGGTAGGACCCCAGCCAACCCCAGCCTGACCCTCCCACCACCACCCCTTGGTTTCTTAAAGGTTTCATGTCTCAGGTGGGGCACCAGGGCAACAGCTTTGTGTCATCAAGCTCCATTCACAAAAGGCACTGCAGAAAGCAGTGAGCAGATGTTTAACCATCATCTGTGGATGTTCGTTCCTTGTCAAAGCTGAGTTTAGTTTTGCTGCTGCCTTCCCCAGGCTCCGAGACGTGCGTGTACAGAAACTCTCATACACCCCTAAATATTAAAGCAGCATTTCCCCCCAGATATGCATTAATGGCAAAATTAACTATTTCATAGAGTCATAGAATCATCTAGGTTGGAAGGGACCTTTTAAGGTCATTAAGTCCAACCATCAACCTACCACTGCCAAAACCACCACTAAACCATGTCCCTAAAAGGGCATTTCTCAAAGGCCACTGCTAATAACAAACTTAACCATGTGACAACCCAGTTAGTATCACTTGCGTTAATTAGCGCAGTTACAGGAAATTAATGCTGGATTTGTGCTGCTACGTAAGGGTCAGCACGCAATTTGCTCACCTTCATGGCATCATGGAGCTCCTTGGCATCATACTTGAACGGGGAGTACATGAGGGCTACCATGAGCCTCTCGAAGTCACCACTCAGTTCAGACTTCAGGCTTTCAATCAGGTCCTGTTAAACACACACCACACAGTTACATAAAAAGTCTCAGAAGACCTCTTTACTGCCCGGGGCTGTGTCCATCCCCATGGCCTACAGCAATGAAGCTGAAGGACAATATTGTCTTGTCAGTTTATTAGAAAAGGTCCTGGGACTGAAAGAGACACCTAACTCCAAAAGGGGACGTCTCTAGGTCCTTCCACATTCCCTGTTGTCCCATTACTCAAGCTTCTCCCAGATACTAATTAATTCTGCAGCAGAGTAGGGAAGAGGAAAAGCTCCCTCCACTCTCTTTAACTGAGTGAGCAGAACCAGGCAGCTGAAGGCTTGAACTGAGCAAGGGATGGAGCTTCACCCAGCCAATTCCCAAAGCCTGCACATGAACAGGCACCCAGGACTTCTGCAGAATCAGACATAGAGTCTGTTTGAATCATAGAATGGTTCAGGTTGGAAGAGACCTTCAAGATCACACAGTTCCAACCCCCCTGCCCTGGGCAGGGACACCTCCCACCAGACCAGGTTGCTCCAAGCCCCATCCAGCCTCACCTTGGATAGACTTGAAGATAGACTACCAACTTTCCTTCCACTATAATGCAAGTTTTTAGGGTACGACTCACCCCGTTTTAGTGGGGTGCAAGCACTCTATCCATTGTCCCATACTTGTCCCCCACCTCCCTTGCATAGCAGCCCCCCTTGAAGCAAGGGTCATTGGAGACCCCTGTTTCTATACTGACCCAAGAGCCTATATTGCTATTTTCCAACATATTTCCTTCTTTCCCCACCTCTTTAACTGCGACTCTCAGAGAACTAGCTGTGGAGTACATCTGGTGGAAGAGTTTTTCCCAATAAAAGTAAGATTTTAGCAAAGACAGAAAGATAGCTGCAGGAAAACATGGTTGTCAATAACAGCAGTTTGTTTTCATTTTCAGAATTTCCAAACAAATATAATTTAATAAGTCTAAGTTGAACTTTCTTTGGCATTTAGAAAGGCCTCAAACCAAACCGATATTTTACTCAAAATGCCACTCAGAAGGCTATCGAGTTTTTTAATGGCTTTGAAAGCAATAAATTATGCTTTTAGTAAAAATTGATTTTTTAAAAATATTTCTGGTCAGAAAATAAAGTTGGACTCGTTGGGAGAAAACCAGGTTTTCCAACAACAAAACCCCACAATTTCACACATTCGCTCCAGGCCTTATAAATAAATATTAATCTACTTATTTGCAAAAGACCTGTGCATTGTTTACACCACGCTTGCAGCGTGAACAGCACACCCATTTACTACATCCTGTGAAACAGCGACTGAATATGGTCTTGTTTAGGAAGAACCTTTCCAAACTGTGCTTTGAAGGATTTGGCAATCTGTTGACGCTGCATATTGCTCCTCTTGGTTAGGACATCAATTATAGCTTGTTCATCAGTCCCTGTGGGGAGCAACAATAAGACATAAACACCAAGTTGAGACTAGTCCAAAAATCCCAATTCAAGTACTCAGACAACCTTCCCTAGTTCATTGCCATCATAGAATGGGTTGGCTTGGAAGGGACCTCAAAGATCATCCAGTTCCAACCCCTCTGCCCTGGGCAGGGACACCTCCCACCAGACCAGGTTGCTCCAAGCCCCATCCAGCCTGGCCTTGAACCCCTCCAGGGACAGAGCAGCCACAGCTTCTCTGGGCAACCTGTTCCACTGTCTCACCACCCTCACACCAAAGATAATGTAGAAGTTTAAGTATGTACTGAGGAAACTTTAGTTGTCAATTTTCCACATCAAAAAAAAAAAAAAAGGTATCTCTGACTGCAATTTTCTTAAGGAATGGCTTTTAACTTGGCAATTATGAGCAGAATGTAGAATTTACACCTGTGGTTGGAGTCAACTCACCAAGCCCTTTCATGGCCTTGTACAGAGTCTGAGCATCAGGCGTGGGGTCAAAGTTTAAAGCACCGGTCACGGCCTTGCCCTCTTCTTCACTCTGAAAGAAGAATAAAAATATGGACCTTTTCACCACTGCCTTGGCATCAGTTGAAGAAAAAAAACAAAAAGTCTTTTGGAAAGTAAAATATTTTTATGGATTGCTTGGGAAAGGCACAGGAGCGTGGGGGGGTTGGTTCTACTAGGCTGGTTGGTTTGTTCTAGTTCTTCTCCTAGCTGAGTAGGCTAGACTTTCTTATTCACCCCTTAAACACAACACTTGATAACATTTATCCTCTCGTATTATACTGCTGTCAGGAACTGCATTTCTCAGTGGTTTGGCACAGGTTAGTTCCCCCCCACACACAGTTTTTTGATTTCATGGAACAGTCATGTTCTCATGGACCATTTCTCCAGGCAGCAGATTTATTCTCCTGCTGCTGCTTCGCTTCTGCACAGCTGATCTCAAGAAGGAAGTGTCTCTGTGGGAAGGATTTGGGCCAAGAGACTACCTTGAAGGAACGGATCCACCTGGAGAAGTGAGGGTTTGATGTTTTCCCTTGAACCAAGGGCCAACTAGACAGGGATCCTCCAGATAGACACTGGTGCTGGAGTCCCGGCGCAGAAAGACACGCTGAGACTTATTCCACTCACCAGGAGGCAGTGGGGCCATCAATCAGAGCCCATCCTTAAGAGCTGGAGCCTAACAAAAGCTGTTAGTCAAGGGACTGGCTGGAATACAATAAGGTCCTTTCAACAGGCGAGTACCTGAGGGGTTAGTCACAGGGAGTCACCACCACCTTATTCCAATAACGGACAGAATTTTCTCTTCCTTAGCAGCAGAGAGATTTAAGTTGCTCCAGGAAACTACTATATTCTCACAAATTTACTTGTAGGGATGGGGTTAATATTGAACTAATGACATCAGTACGACCTGATGGATTTTTCAATGAGGGTGGCCTCACAGTCAGATAAAAAACACCTTTGGATCAGAGTGTAAGACCAGAAGGAATCACAATGGTTGTCCCATCTGACTCGTGCAACATGGACCTCCAAGGGCCACCCAGCAGCCTCCTGCTATGGTGCAAGTCCCTTCTGCTCTTATCTCGTGTGCTAAAGAGGATCCTGTCCCTCTTCTAGAGTGTCACCCAAGTCATCCCCAGGTAAAAAAGCCTTCCAGTGATCCTCACCAGGCAGAAGAGCTTGTGGAAATTCCCTTCAGGACCTGCATTCCTGCTTTTTAATGAGAGGCTGGAAGTTTAATGGCTGTGTGCTCAGGAGAGCCTGTCAGCCGATGCCAGGTCTAGCTTGGTGCCACAGCTGAAGCATACCCAGGTGCTCAGGCTGGCTCTGGCCAAACTACTAGCTCAGGTGTCCTTCTCAAGTGCTTTACTAGTAGATACAGCTGGCACGTGTTTGCAGGCTGGTCCTTTTGCCAGCCAAGCTCTGGGAGCAGTGACAAACAGGCAAGAGGCAATGATGAGCATCAAGAGAGGCAGCGTGTCCATCAGCCTGGAAGAGGTCTTCAGTTTACAGAAGTTTGCTTTACAGCCAGCACAGGGACAGAGAGGACAGTGTCAACAAGAAACTTCCCAGCAGAAGTTGAGTTGGCAGCTCTGAGTCCCAATGACTACTGAGCAGCAAATTTAAGGCCATGGTGAAGCTCTAGAAAGAGCAACCAACTAAAGCAATGCCACCCCCAAAGGTTTGTCATCAGTCTAGAACAGGAGATTTGGCTGAGCTGGTAGGACCATCACAAGGGCTCCTTTTCTGCTGCCCTGTGAAGTCAGCCAGCACCATCCCACCTGCCCTGGAGAGCAGGTTACACGGAACCATTTGAGTTTGCTCTGAAAGAAGATGGACAATCCTCCTTTCTCCTGTGAAAGAAACACTTTGGACCTGTGCCTAGTGACTCAGAGAAAGAGGGAGTGCAAAGCTGAGCTTTCATTTGGAGGCAGCGCAACCAACTTAAACAATAGTCTTTTTTTTTTTTTTGGTACTAAATTCCAATAAACATTTACAGCCCATCCTGGCTCAAGCAGCGCACTCATGACTCATGCATACGCCTCATTATCCATGTATTTAATTGTTCCAGCTCAGGTACAGTCACACTAAGTTTCCAGAGTAACCCCGTTGAGTTTGGTCTTGTTTCCCCAGGTTAATTGATCCTACGATTGCCCAACTGAAACGACTTGAGACATCTGTCTTAACCCTCATGTGAAGGGGAGTAATTGGCAGGAAGGCAGTGGAATCAACGTGCCTCACAGCTGGTGCTCTGAAAAGTTTTACCTATAAATCAAGGGGAAGGGAATTAAAAGTTTTCCTACCCAAATATTTCCAAACCTAAACAGTAGTTTATTGAAAAGCTGGAATTTGTGGCCAGGAGGGGTTGCTGGGTTTGGTCTTTTTGGTGTGGTTCCTCCCCCCCCCAGTGGAATATTTCTGAAAAAGTTTCACATTTTTTTTTCATTCTGTTTCCTTTACAACTCTGTTTTTTAATGATGGGTTTGGAAACCCAAAACAATATTCTTCCATCCTTCCTTTGCCCTCTCATCTACTCTTCATGCCTCCACCCCCTACAACACCAACAGGTAAAAGATTGCTGGAGCTTTCAAGGGCTTTTCTCCTTCTCCTTTTCTCACTCTAAGTTTTCAAAAGATTCCCAGCTTGGGGTAGGGGTGGGGTTGGAACAGATCAGCAGAAAGGGAAAAATTAAAGTCAGAGCTACCCCAAGCTTTGGAAAAAGTCCATTTTAATGTATTAAGCTTCCAAAAAGAAATAGGAAGACAGAGGGCCATCAGGGGAAAGGAAGATTACAATTTTAATATTTCTGGGGATGAAAAAAAATCATGATATGTTTTTAGATGATGAAAAGTTTCCTATCTGAAGTTTATCTAAAGGAAAGTAGAAATTAGCTTGGTATCCCGCAACCACCAAGGTGTTTTGTTTTTGTTTTGTTTCTCCAGTTTCCACCTTCACTATTGCAAAATTGTAACCCAGAATTTGAAAGATGGTCATGTCCCTCCAAAGTGGTTTTTCACTCTTTGAAGACGTGTTGCACCTGAGGTAATATTATAGACCCCGAGACAGCTTTCCTACGCTTCCCTGGCACCTTTGCTGGCACGTGGCAGCAGAAGCCCCTTTGAGACCCCCTGCTCAGCTCACCCCTTGCATGGGCTGCTGGAACATGGAGCCTTCTTCATGATAAAGGAAAAGGACAACACAAATCTTTCCGAAGACAACACAAAAGCAGTCAAGAGAAAGCCCGTGCACTACCAGCAGTGGTGCTGGGATCGGAAAGATGACTTCTCTGCCAGTGTTCCTTCATCCCATATCTCCAGCAGGTCATGGTATATAGGTATCTGGAGATCATAGAATGGTTCAGGTTGGAAGGGACCTTAAAGATCATCCAACTCCAATGCAAATTCAGCTTGGTCTTGAACCCCTCCAGGGATGGGGCAGCCACAGCTTCTCTGGGCAACCTGTTCCAGTGTCTCACCACCCTCACAGCAAAGAATTTCTTCCTAATATCTCATCTAAATTTCCTCTCTTTCAGTTTAAAACTGTTATCCCTTGTCCTATCAAGATAAAATCTAGGGGTAAACATGGCCATGGGAGAGCTGCCACCGATGGCAAGACCCATGCACGCCACCAGAGCTGCCTCCTGCCTCACCTGACCCCTGCCCCGAGGCTGCCCCAGCACACCCCACCAGCATTCCCCGCTCCTGCCACATCCCCCCCCTCCAGAAAAACCACAAGAGTTTAGAAGAGAACACACACAGCACTTCTGGCTCCCAGCAGACACACAGGGTGCCCAAGCCCACATTGTGGCTGTGATATTAAAAACCCACCAAGGATAAAGACACCACGGCTTGGCCGCATCTCCATCCCTGACCACAGCCTGTCCCCAGCACAACTGGGGACCAGAACGGGGACGGGTCAGTACCCTGGACTCACTGCTCAGCAGATGACAAGCCTGCAGCTTCCAGACCTCAGCTGTGTCCCTTTGCTGTCCCCCTCCACCACCACCTCCCCCCGCACAAAGGGGGACAAACACCCCCTGTGCCCATCTCCACTGAAGGACCAGGGAGGGTCTGCTCGTCCTTGTAAAGCCAGCAATCACCTCAACACCTTCTTTCAGTAAGGTTCTGGAAGTGACAAAAGCTGTTTTACACTCAGGAAAAAAAAATAAAAATAAAAAAAAAAATCAGTAAACAGGTCTGGCTGATTTTTAAAGGGAAACTTTTCCTTCCCACCCAGATGCAACCTCTAAGTCAAGGTGGTTTTAGTTGAGGATTTCCTCTACTTACCCAGGCCTTCCACCATGCCATCGTGCTCTCAGTAGTGGTACCTGGCTCTGTTGGTGAAGAAAACCACACGCATCACAATGAGGGAAACTGAGATTTGAAGAGAGTAGGGGGGGAAAAAAAAAAAAAAAAAAAGAAAGAAAAATTCTTTTTGATAAACTTACCACCAGAAAATTGAAATAACTGTACTCCTCGGGAGGCTTATTCCCTCTGGAAGCTGCAGAACGTAACTGGCCTCTCTGTGCTGAGAACATGCAGGTATAAGCCAGCCTTATCTACAAATTCTGTGGGGAAACGCCTTCGGGCATGGCTCGACCTGTTTTTCACATGTGATCTCATGGGGAGAGCACAAGTTGCTCAATAAACCAGGCTTCCCTGGTGAGGAGCCCGACATCCAACCCCGTTGACTAAAGCTCACTGCAATTTTTCCACTGCTCCTCCCCGCACACACCCTTCCCCACTAACATTTTGGCCCCTGGCACCAGCACAAAACACAAATTACAACCAGGTAATTCCTCCACTAAGACTCAGTGAGTTCTGCTACCACAAAATAAGCCGCTCGCTCTTTACAACGGACCCTTTCTATCTCGACCGATCTGGAACGCAGCAAAACAGCACTGGAGGAACTTCACAAACCCTCCTCTACTGCCCTTCCTTCAACAAAGCCTATCAAAAACCTCAAGAAGTCGTCACACTGTGTGTGTCCTACATCTTTATAGTAAAGCTCAGTAAAGCAGCAGACCATAGAGAGGCTTAGAATCACAGAATGGTTTGGGTTGGAAGGGACCTTCAAGATCATCCAGTTCCAACCCCCTGCCCTGGACAGGGACACCTCCCACCAGATCAGGTTGCTCCAAGCCCCATCCAGCCTGGCCTTGAACCCCTCCAGGAATGGGGTAGCCACAGTTTGTCTGGGCAACCTCTTCCAGTGTCTCACCACCCCCACAGGAAAGAATTTCTTGCTAAGATCTTATCTAAATCTCCCCTCTTTCAGTTTAAAACCCTTACCCCTTGTCCTATTGTTCCACTCTCTGATAGAGTCCCTCCCCATCTCTCCTGGAGCCTCTTCAGGGCTCTGAGGTCTCCCTGGAACCTTCTCTTCTCCAGGCTGAACCCCCCCAACTCTCTCAGCCTGTTCTCACAACAGAGGTGCTCCAGCACTCAGGAGGTTTCTCCCCGGAACCTTCTCTTCTCCAGGCTGAACCCCCCCAACTCTCTCAGCCTGTTCTCACAGCAGAGGTGCTCCAGCTCTCAGGAGGTTTCTCCCCAATCCCATATCTTGCATGACACGAGTCAAGAAGCATCTCTAGGCTACCATAGGGCCAGCATATTTAAGGCCAAGAACTTCCAGTGATGTCAAGCCCAGCAAAGCTGTCACAGGGCTTGCACAAGCTGCTGTGCCATGTTAAGGCTTCGCAGTGGAGTGTGAAATGTTTTTTTGGGGTTGATTTATTTCTTTTCCTTTTTGTGTTTGTTTTAAAAAGAGCCGAACTGCTCTTAATGCTTTAATTTGGAGGAGTGTTTCTGTGAAATCAGCTAAAATATCTCACGCTTGTAGCAATATTTTCCTGTCTAGACTTTTGTCAGAATCTACCCGTGCCAGCATTTATTTATCTATTTTAAGTGGAAAGCTGCCCTGATGGTAACGTTCCCACCAGCTCTATCTGAACCCTCGTTATGTAGGAGCTTTGTCCCCTCTCACATTAGCAGACCCACACGGGACGCTGGTTAAACCCCAAACTATGGGCCCCTCTCGTTTCCTTTCCACACGCTGCTATTTCACTTAACCCAGCAGGGTCCCCGGTGGCCTGGGAAGCTGCTCTGGCCATTCCCAAGAGAATGAGCTGTGCCAGCTGCTCCTGCCTCAAAACACATCCATCATATGGCAAGGACAAGCTGTGAAGGAGGCATTGCCCTTGCCATAATAAGCGTGTCACTAGGGGCTGGTTTCTAGCCGTGTTGGAGAGGCAGGTTCATCAACAAGGGGAGCTCACTGATGGTCCTCCATTCCCCCTCCTCCTGGGGAGAATCATGGAATCAATTGTCAGATTTGGAAGGGACCTCTAGAGATCATCCAGTCCAACTCCCCTGCCAAAGCAGGGTTGCCCAGAGCACATCAGTCAGGAGCATCCAGGCAGGTCTTGAAGATCTCCAGAGAAGGGGATTCCACACCCTCCCTGGGCAGCCTCTTCCAGGGCTCTGCCACCCTCACTGTAAAGAAGTTCTTCCTCATATTTGAATGGAACTTCCCATGTTCCAGCTTGTGCCCGTTGCCCCTTGTCCTATC
>JAOQGH010000002.1:19172394-19198231 GCA_025769975.1 Gallinago jamesoni
AACAGGTTGCCCAGAGAAGCTGTGGCTGCCCCATCCCTGGAGGGGTTCAAGGCCAGGCTGGATGGGGCTTGGAGCACTAAAATTAGCAATTGTGCTGCTAAACCAGCCAGCTCTCCTTAAGCTGAGGGCTGTGGTTTCGCTGTGTTAGTTGAAAATCTTCCAAGTGCTTAAGTGTTTGGTTTTTTTTTTTCTTGGAGACCTCTGCCAGACACGGGTGGGTGAGCTAAAACCCGTCCCTCCACGATACTGGGGCGGTTGGGGTCCACGGGGTCAAACCAGAGAGGATGTGTCCAGGGTCAGGGAGAGAGCAAGAAATCAAAACAAGCTCTGCCGGGAGGCAGACCCAGCAGCACACACCTCCAGCACGGGATGGCACGAACTACCGGCTCCCTCCTGACCCAACTACCTCGTGTCCCAAACTGGGTGTTACTTTCGGCGCCGGTTTTTGGCACAAAGGTGATAAATGAGGGATGTGAACGTTTCAGACACGGAACCGCCGTCATCGATCGGCTCAGTTGGGTGCAAGAGCAGGAGAGGACAGGGGTTGCCTGTTTTTTACACTCGGTGCACGTTTCAGGGTTGATCGGTGTCTCTCTGAGGAGCAACCAGGTCACACCTCACAAGTGAGTGTGCCCTGTGAAAAGCACCGAGGAGGAAACACAGCACAGGCTGATGGATGCCCAGAGGAGGCCACAATGATGCTCAGAGGCTGGAGCCGCCCCTCTGCTGTGAGGACAGGCTGATAGAGTTGGGGGGGTTCAGCCTGGAGAAGAGAAGGCTCCAGAGAGACCTTAGAGCCCCTTCCAGTCCCTAAATGGGGCTCCAGGAGAGATGGGGAGGGACTCTTCATCAGGGAGGGGAGCCATAGGATGACAAGTGAGAGTTTTAAACAGAAAGAGGGGAGATTTAGATTAGATCTCAGGAAGAAATTCTTTGCTGTGAGAGTGGTGAGACCCTGGAACAGGTTGCCCAGAGAAGCTGTGGCTGCCCCATCCCTGGAGGTGTTCAATGCCAGGTTGGATGGGACTTTGAGCAACCTGCTCTGGTGGGAGGTGTCCCTGCCCAGGGCAGGGGGTTGGAACTCAGTATTCTCAAAGGTCCTTTCCAACTCAAACTATTCTGTGATTTTTTGGTTGGTGTGAAGATGAGGAGGACCAGAGGGCGGGGTGGCTCACAGGTTTTACAGGCAGGGAGTTGCCCCTTGGCAGGACAGACGACCAGAGAGCACCTTGAGAGCATCTCTGTTTGGTGGGTGGTAGAAGAGGCTGTTGCTGGAGCTGGAACTGCTGGTTTAAGCAACGTTTCCACAGCAAACCCATCCTGAAACAGATATTTATTTATTTTTTAGTGCTGTTTTAAAGCAATGCTTGTTTCCCACTCTGCTCTAGAGGAGTTGGAGGCAGCTGCTCCGCCGTGGGAAATAGGCTGTCGAGCCCTGCCCTCCAGTGGCAGTCTGGCCAGGCCACCACGGCCACCATGGCCCAATGTCCCCCTCCCCAGCCCGGCAGAGCCCAAATGGCCACTCTGTGGTCATTAGTGGCCTCACGCCTGTGTGAGGTGGCCTCCCGTGTGAGGTGGCCTCCTTTCCACAGGTGACAGCCCTGCTGAGGAACATCTCCTGGCTGGCATCGCCCAGCGTCTCAGAGCATCCACGCTGGGAAGGGCCCTGCAGCCCCCAGAGGACAAACACACAGTAACCATTTCCTTGCTGCTCACAGCTGGAGGGTCAGGATTCCCACCGAAAACATGATGGGAAACACTCTGTGTTGCCAGGCTCCTCCATGAGGCAGGGGGAAGCATTTGGGGAGGGGGTTTACCCCAAGACCCTCGCTGGGACTCCAGCCCCACCTCTGGGAGGGATGCTCAGACAAGGAGATGGGTACAGTGAAGCTGCCATGGCTCGTGGTCCCTTTTCCAGGCTGGGGGTCTGCTCAGAGCGCGGCCTCCGGGGCAGCTCCCACCCCCTCCTGCTGTTGTGCTGGAAGACAAGCAGTGACAGAGTCTTGGGGCTCACGGGCAACCCTACAACAATAAATGAACAGGCTCCGGGGGCTGGCATTTGCCCTCAGCCCACTCTCTGAGGACCAGCAGACCTGTGGGGACAAGTGCTTCTCCATAGTTCCTCCTCTGCCGTCATCCCCCAGGAGCTGGTCAGGAAAGGGCCAGATCCCAGCAGAGGGACGTCACGCACTTTCCTTGGCTGCAAACACACCCACGGTCTGTTTCTGCACTTATTTCCTGCTGCTGAGCTGGGGCTGCTCCTGAACTACCAAAAATCCTGGGATGCCCAGACGTGAGTCATGCCCACGGCCAGCACCGGGAGCATCTCCAGCCTCTTCCCTCTGCCCCGAGGGGAGCTGCAAAGGTACCCGGGGAGGAAAGCTGGGGGCTGCTGGGGCTGAGAGAAGCCACCACCCCTAAAGGTCATTCTCCCCCTCTGCTCTGCGCTGGTGAAGCCACAACTGGAATACTGCGTCCAGGTCTGGGCTCCCCAGTTCAAGAGGGACAGGGAACTACTGGAGAGAGTCCAGTGTAGGGCAACTAAGGTGATTAAGGGATTGGAGCATCTCCCTGGTGAGGAAAGACTGAGAGAGCTGAGACTCTGGAGAAGAGAAGGCTGAGGGGAGACCTCATCTATGTTTACAAGTATCTAAAGGGTGGGTTGAAGGAGGATGGAGCCGGACTCTTTTCAGTGGTTCCCAGCGATAGGATGAAGGGCAATGGGCACAAGCTGGAGCATGGGAAGTTCGACTCAAATATGAGGAAGAGCTTCTTTTGGGTGAGGGTGCCAGAGCCCTGGAACAGGCTGCCAAGAGAGGTCGTGGAGTCCCCTTCTCTGGAGATCTTCAAGACCTGCTTTGATGCCATCCTGAGTGATGTGCTCTGGGCAACCCTGCTTTGGCAGGGGAGTTGGACTGGAGGATCTCTAGAGGTCCCTTCCAACTCTGTCAAATCTGTGAAAGTAGCTGCAGAAACTGCCCAGCCAGGAGAGCTGAGCAGTTCAAACAGCCAGAACTGGGGTCTGCTTTTCCAGCGAGGGAAACTGAGGCACAAAATGAAGGGCAGGGAAACAGCCATATTCTCCTGCAGTAGCATCACAGGAGGCAAGGAAAGGCTTAAACCTGGCTGTGCCACGCCACAGTAGTGGCTCTGCAGAGCTGGTGAACCCAGGGACACTCTGTTAATTCCTCAGGCCCTTGGGGAGCAGACAACCGTCGGCTCAGGAAAAGGAGAAAAAGTGGATTCATGTGGGGGGTGCAGAAAACTTCACCCTTCCAGGAGACCACGGCAGAGCTGCTCTGCGTCCCACCACCTGGGAAACATCCCACCTGCTCTCCCAGGGCAGTGCTGGGTCATACTGGCCGGGGTTAGAGGCAGAGCCACTGGGAGGGAAACGAGCTATTTCCTATTTTGACCCGTGTGTCACTTCAGCGACACAAGCCATTAGGATTGGCAAAAATAACCCACCGACCCACAGAGAGGGCTGGGGAACTCCAGAGCCTGCAGAGAGCTGCAGTTCCTCCATCCCCACTTTTTCCCCTGGAGAAGCACAGCAAGGCACCAGCAATACCCGGCCAGACCTGCTGGCCTGGGAGGAGACAGACCCCACCAGGGTCTCTGTGACTCTTCTGGTGGGCAAGCTGTCACCCCTGGTGTCTCAGAAGCAAGCTGTGCGCTCTCCTGGAGCAGGTGGCTCCTGGTGACCCACGACGATGGGTGAAGTCAAGTCCACCATCATGGCCTCAAGTTGCACCAGGAGGGGTTCAGATTGGATATTAGGAAAATTTTTTAAACTGAAAGGGTTATCAAATCATTGGAATGGGCTGCCCAGGGAAGTGGTTCAGGCACCATCTCTGGAGGTGTCCAAAAGACAGATTGACATGGTGCTTAGTGACATAGTTTAGGGATGGTTTATATCATGAGTTAGGTTGATGGTTGGACTAGATGATCTTAAAGGTTCTGTGAGTCTGTGAAGATGATGGCTTGTAAGGATTATTTACCTCCTGAAGCATCTCTCTGCTCAGGATCTCGCCGCGTTTCCTGACTGGCACCAGGCCCCTCGCTGCTCTGGCATCCCCTTAGCACCGAAGATCCCAACACACCTCACACAGGTGCAACAGAAATCCAGAAAAGAATAGAAAAAACCCCAAAACCCCAACCTATAGCTGACCAGGACTAACCCCTACATCTGGGCATGTTCACTTGTAACTCAGCTGTCCCTGATGCACAAGGAAGGAGAGGCCCAAAGGAGCCAGCCTTGTGCTTTTGAAGGGGATGAGCTGTCACATGTGTTTGCCATATTTCCCCCTCGGCTTTGGTTGGCCAAATATGCCTTTGATGATGATGGGGAATCTTGGGACTCTTGTTTTCTGCCCAAAACATCTTCCTACATCCTGAAAAAACAGAGACTAGGAAACATTTGAGGGCATTTAGTGTTCTGCGTTAACAGGGTGTGAGCCATGATCAAAAAGGAAAGAATCACTTAATTTAGTAACCTGTGTCAAACGCCCACCTGTTTATTACATAAATAAGCCTTGGCTGCCGCGTTCCCCTGGGAAGACTCATGCTCTAAATCCATCAATCCCTCTGCCATCAGGTGCACACCTCCAGCGTGAGGTGTTCTGGGTGACAGGACCTGGGACGTTCCTGCAGAGCCCCTGTTTCTATCCTGAAGGAAGACATTTCACCCAAGAATCATGGCCCGGAGGTTCAGCAGGACGCCGGAGGCCACCAGCACGGACCAAGGGCAACTCAGCTGGGACGAGGACAGCCCACCTCAATGAACTCCACGGCAGAGACACAGATGGGGCCACCCAAGGACCTTTGGTGAAGTATTTAGCCACGGACAGCAATCGCGCCGCTCCGAAAGCTCGACAGGAAACATTTCTCCACCCATTATCACCGGCAAAAACTTCTCAGCAGGATCTTCCCTTTCTTCCATGGAGCTCTTTCATCTTCTCTCATCATCTCACAGCTCTCCCCAGTGGCGGTCACAAACGAGACTAACTCCTGGCTGGGAAACTGCCAGCGTGCCCCCCTTTGCAGAGAAAAGGGGGGTCCTCAGCGTGCAGGGAGGGGGGCACTTCGCTGCAGAAGATGATGAAAAATCAAAATTCAAGATGAGCCCTAACCCGAAGGGCAACGCACAGGCACGGGAGCCAAGATCAGGCCACTTCCAGCAGGGACAACGTGCTGTGCCTGCGGTTTCTTGGGGAATGGGAGGACTGGGAGAAAGGGCTTTTTGTTGTTTGTTTGTTTGTTTGTTTTTTCAGTTCCTGGCTGAAGGCAGTGACATTGGGGCTGTGGATTTTCCACGCAGCCAAAGAGGGGCTGCTGGGGTACGGTCACACTAAACGCCACTCCTGAGACCCGCGGAGTGTGTTTGGTGAAAGATGCTAAATCAGCACCAGAGGCTATTTATAGGCGTAACCAAAGCCCTGGGTCTGCACATTCCCAAGTGCCTGGGGAACTTCAGGTCAAAGCTGAATTTTGTTGTCTCGGGCATGAATAAACCCAACCAGCCACAGCTGCAGCCACTGTGGGTTTTTTTTTTTTGTTAATGGGGAACAAAAAATGCCCAAAGCCTTGGCTCCGGGACCCCTTTTGTTTATATCTGATCTCTTCCGAGAGCCTGCCTTCCGCCTAAGAAGCAGATGGAGGAACAAAAAAAACCAGCCAAGGCCACAAAAACCCATTTGGGGCTAGTATTGTCTGGCCAGCTTCGGGAGCAGAGCGAGAGCCAGCCGGGTTTCTTTGTCAGAGCCCCCAGCCCCAGGAGGGAGGAGCACAGGATTTTGGCTGCCAGGCTGCTAGATCCCCCCCAAATCAGCGCCCATCACTCCTGCAGATGAGGCTGACATGGGCTCGGGGGAGTGGGGGGGGCAGGGGGAGGGGAGCAAGGACCAGCTTCACAGAATCACAGAATGGTTTGGGTTGGAAGGGACCTTCAAGATCATCTTCTTCCAACCCCCAGCCCTGGGCAGGGACACCTCCCACCAGACCAGGTTGCTCCAAGCCCCATCCAGCCTGGCCTTGAACCCCTCCAGGGATGGGGCAGCCACAGCTTCTCTGGGCAACCTGTTCCAGGGTCTCACCACTCTCACAGCAAAGAATTTCTTCCTGAGATCTCATCTAAATTTCCCCTCTTTCTGTTTAAAACTCTCACTTGTCATCCTATGGCTCCCCTCCCTGATCAAGAGTCCCTCCCCATCTCTCCTGGAGCCCCATTTAGGGACTGGAAGGGGCTCTAAGGTCTCTCTGGAGCCTTTTCTCCCGGTGGAAGACCCCACCTCTCTCAGCCTGTCCTCACAGCAGAGGGGCTCCAGCCTTTGCAGCATCTTCGTGGCCTCCTCTGGACTCGCTCAAGCAGGTCCATGTCCTTCCTGTGCTGAGGACTCCAGAGCTGGACACAGTGCTCCAGGTGGGGTGTCCCCAGAGCAGAGGGGCAGAATCCGTCTGCTCTCTTTGCTAAAGCCTTCAGCTCCGGCATCTTCTCTTGCGTGGTTTTTCCTTTGTTGTTTCTACACGTCGGATGACTTTTCTAGACAGAGCAGTAAGTGCTGGTCCTGCCCCGTGTGTCAATCACTGCTTGAGCACTGACCCCAGCGGAATTTGCTCAGCGTTTCCACTCTGCTCCCTGGGATCTAAAAGGGCTTCCAACCAACGATGCCCAACCTTAGAATCAGGCAAAGACTGAAATTTTCGGGCTAGAAACAGGAAACTGAGGCACAGAACATCGTCTCAAGTCGACTAATGAATCAGTGGCAACCTGGGGACAGGAATTCTGACAGCCCCACCCCACGTTCTCCTCCTGGATGATGGCCAAGCTGATTGGAAACCAGGGACACACAAGCTTACCCCCTCTTAAAATGACCCCGCCATGAAATTCTCTGTCGTGTTTAACCAGTAAGCACTTTTATTGGTGATTTTGAATCCATTAAGACTACATTATGTTGGATTACAAGACTTTGGCTACATCTCCCACATTTGCATGCAGGCATTACATTTTGCAAGGTTTTTCCCAGAAAAAAACAAAACAAAACAAAACAAAACACGGAGCAGGCGCAATAAAATGCATGAAGGTTATACGATTATAACACAGAAGCAGCACGTCAGTTACAAAAATTTGTACCACATGTACCAGTAACAAACCCCCCCCACTCCCACGTGAAACTTCTCTGTCCCTCAAAAAATCCCAGCTGCTCCTTTCGTCGCTCATCTCCATGACCTGGCTGTCTATCAGCCCACATCCTCACTGTTTCTAAAAACACACATCTTTTTCTAAAAAAAAAAAACAAAAACTTTTGTACAGTACATTATTTTCCCCCTTAAAAAATGAAAACATTTCTCCTTCGTTATCCCCTCCCCTCTAAAAAAAATGAAAAATCTACCATAATCTACACATCTGTTCAAGCACTGTTATACGTTAGGAATCTCTATTGCATTATTCAAAGGTATCAGATCAGTAACAAACTTCTAAACAGACTAGGAAGACCCCAAAATCCCCCAAAACTACAGAGAACTGAAAATGCTATACTGCATTATCACACTTGCATGCATGTATCCTGAGCCACCTGTATTTATTCACCTTAAGCCCCTTTTAATAAATAACTGTCCAGCAGTAACATCCAGAAGTGTGCTGTCTCCTCCAAATTAAACTCTATATTTACAGAAGTAGGGCTGTCTTCTCAGTGAAATGTGTTTTTTTAAAAAACAAAACAACAACAAAACCAGCAAAACGATTAAAGAGAGAAAGCATACTACTCATCGCGTTGCCTAAGGACCAACAGGAGTAAAAAGCCTTGAGGAGCACCAGGTGCAGACGCGTTTGAACTGGTACAGTTCATGAAATAATGTCATTCATCGTTATGCTCGCTCATTCAGAGAGAGGAACTCATTCTTTTCCTTTCTTCTTCCCCCCCCTTCCACCCCTCCCTTTTCACGTTCAGGCCCGTCTGCTCTGCAGGTTACTCCCACAGATGGCAAGACACCACGCACTGAGGTCGAAAGATGGCCATAAATATGCTTTGATCAAGGCGGTTCTCCATCAGCTTGAAGCCCATGGGGTTTCCCTCCTCGCCTTGTGTCCTCCTCACATCTGTGCTACGTGGGAGCCAAAGGTCCCCAGAATCCACATTGTGGGTTTTTTTTTCCTCTCGGATTCTCTAAATACTTGCTTTCCGCCACTTTCAAATGATGCCACGCGCTGAAAGGGATGGGCATCGTCCCACGGGAGAACATTTCTCAGCAGCGTTAAGTCCTGTGATCACACCTGATGCACAAGCACACGGGGACACCGCCCAGAGGGACTTCAGTCGGCCCGTGGCTGACTGACACCAGGTAAGGATCAAGCTCAGACGGTAAAATAACAACAGGTTTCTCCTTCTGGGCTGTCGTGATGCCCGAGATCACCGCGAACCGACACGTTTCTGCGCAGCCAAAAGGCCCTTCTGTCCCCAGAGCAGAATATTCACCACCGCCTCCTCGGCCAAAAGGTAATTCATCCCTTCCTTCCTCCCACTTCACCAGCAAACTAAACCAATCCTGCAGCGCTCCCACCACAGAGCTGCAGCCAGAACTGGAGCGACACCCCAAATGCTTAGTTTTATGTAGTGAAAATGCCAGGAGCTCCATTTATAGAATCATAGAACTGCCCAGGTTGGAAGGGACCTTTAAGATCGCCTAGTCCAACCATCAACCCAACTCTAATAAAAACCATCACTAAACCATGTCTCCAAGCACTATGTCTACCCGTCTTTTAAATACCTTTATGCTGAATCTGATTTTCAAATTCATGGTGCTTCCTGCTCTATCGTATATGGAACTGATCACCTGGAAGCCCACACCACTCCTACCCTTGCTGCACTTGCAAGTTATGCAAAAAACGTCAGTAATCTCCACAAGACTGGCTATTCCAGCAAGGGAGAATATTCCTCTCAACCGTACCTAACAGGCACGTTGGATGAGCCATTGGGAGAAGCCCTCCCTGAGCCAGCACCTCCAATTATCACCAATTCTACCGACACCAACATCAACACAAATCTGCAAGGGCTCTACCGACCCCTCTCAAGATCCGTACGGGCGCAAGGCAACATGAAATCTGGCTGCCAGGCTTTTTCATGAGCTAAAGTTTACTCCTGAGCCATCAATTCAACTTTATTTGCAGATATCAATCCTGTAAGCAACTTTTCCTTTTTATCATTACCTCATTTGTGAGCTCCACCTTTGTTTTGATCTCATCCCCACCGACTGACAAGAGACGCGGCACCCACCCAGCAGCGGGTCTGCCCCAATCCCACAAACCGCTAAACCTCAAACACCACGGTTTGTTCTGGCAGGGGAATTGGGTTTATTTTCCCTCTGTCGTTTCAATTCCTCGTTAGCATTTGATGGCTAATTATTCTTAGACAGCCAACGTGAGAGGCTGTAAGGTTCAACCGTACATCCATATTACAACTGGTTTTAGAGCCACACAAAATAACGTCAGGGGATGATCTCTGCTTGTAAAGCACCTTCCCCCACGTCCAGGTCCCTACCCCATCACTGGAGTCACCCTGTTTCTTCCACTGGTGGAAAAACTGATGTGTTTTATTTTCATCTTTCAGCTGAAGGGGAGATGATGAAGTGCTGACCGTGTGTGTGTTGCCACATGGCCGGTCCGTTCACAGGAGTGCGACTCTCCCAGCCCTTTTTGTAAAGGAAGAGAAACCAACCAAAAACCTACCCAGTTCCCACACACACACTTGTCTCTCCTCCAACCAGAAAGCCAGTCTTACAGACCAAATTAAGCAGGCCCTATTCAAGTGACTAAAAAGAGTGAGGACAGGGTTAAGCGCATCCCAATTCTCCCTTCTGATAACGATGAGGTCACAGGTCAGCAAAGTACTCGGGCATAAGGATGTTCCTCTGGACCTGCAGGACATTTTAATGCATGCAGAAGTGCTCTGCTGGCTCAGGCCTGAATTAGGAAGAGCTCCGAGCCCAGCTGGCACCCACGGGTGTGATTCCACTACCTGCACCAATACACATGAGGTAAGAGCGTAACTCAAAGAGAGCGGAGCAGTGCAAGGGGAGGACGAGGCTCTGTGGTTCTTCTGAGTTTATCTGTGACAGCCTGGGCTGCGTACACACGGCGTGTCCCAGGGGTCAGCAGAGATGGATGAGAGCTTGGTACGAAGTTCTGCAAGTGGGGCTCCCACTGGAAAAAGGCAAGCCTGATTTCTAATTGTAGCAGTGCAGCTTTCTACGCCTGTAACAACTGCAGGAAGAGGCCTTGAATCTGGAGCAACTGCTCAGTACAGCCAGTGTTTTATCCTGGACTTATGTGCCAATAACCACTGTGATGTGCTACACACCCAGATGGAGAGATAGGTATATGCTGTGTCCTAACGCAACATAAACACCATTTCTACAACTATCCTAATAACGCAGCCAGCGCCAAAGCGATCCAGCAACCACCCTCTCCAGGACAACGTGACGGGCAGCAGTGGAGGAAAAAAGCAAGCTCGGGTGTTATTTTGATTCTCTAGGGAATGATCTGGGCACAGCCCGCTCGGGTGTTGCTCAGTGAACACTCTCCATGGGCTGTCCCACAGTCCCGCGTCAAAAATTCCCACCTCTGTGTGGGTGCTCACATCACTCTCTGATGACACAGGGAATCGAGGGCACGGAGGAGCAGTCCCAACGTTTGGGAAATCCTCTAGCAAACGTGTTAAACCAGGGGTAGAAGCTCCTACCGACACGTCACGCCGTGCCTCTCAACCCCAGGCAGACTGCAAGGTTCTGTACCAGTAGCACCTGGGCTGCCTAAAGGAAGAGCTCCTCACGGAGGAACTCGGGTTGGAATCACAAGAGGATCTAGTTCTGCCTGGCAGTGAGATCAAAAGGAAATTTATCTCATTTCAGTCATTTATCTCATTTCAGTCATTTCAGTCAAATTCAGAAATTTATCTCAAATCAGTCCCTCAGCGCTGCTGATATAACTAACACGTGCTGTTTGTGTATCACAGCGTTCATGCTCAAATTGCACATATATTTGCTCCAATTTGGACCACGTTTTTTTTGCAAACAAAAACTAAACACCTAGCCAAAATGTTTTTTTCTCAAAATGCCTCTGAACTTTGGACAAATCCGAAGCCAGGTCTTGAACAAGGTTTGCATTTCCAGAACCGATTATCTGCCCTTCGGAGGTGATTCTATGCAACCAAATCTAAACACAGGCAGAGAGAGCAGGCTCCAAACTGATTTTCTCAGGAAAAAAAAAAATACCTCTCTTCTCTGCCAAATTGCTCTTGGCAGGTTATTGGCACACAGTCTCATTTTACCTTGTCATTGTTACAGCCATCCTATAAACTTCCGTGGAAATTCGACCTGCAGAACCAAAGGCAGAAAGTTATCTTTGCAATTCTTGTTCCCTATTAACTGTCGCAGGGAAAAAAGAAAAAAGAAAAAAAAAGCAAATTCCTCAATGAACTACATTTAAAACCAACTTGCAGGCGGCAGCGATCGGAAGAGCTGATGCACGGGCACCCACTAAAGTTATTACTGAAGGGTCCGACGTAGCAAGTCAGACAAATGTCATATGTAAATACATCTTCAAATGTATACATACAAAAGCTGCTGCTGTGTCTAGATGATCGTTTTGGTTTGTTTCTATACCCCATAGCTCTGAATCTATCCACTGAACGCTTACTCAGCACGTGTGGTATAAATATATTCATACACTAAAATTGACACGTGGCAATTTTTTTTTTTTGATTTTTTTTTGTGTTTTTTTTTTTTTGCTGACCAGCAACAAATTCTGATATCTTTTAACTGTAAACCAATACTCAATAAATATGCCGTGTTCAGCAAAGGGACATGTGTTGTCGATCGGGGTTTTGTTGCGCTCTAAGCCATGGGCTGCGGGGGCGGGCGGGAGGGAGGAGGTCCAGGGGGTGCTCGGGATGGGGGGGGTCCGGGAGGAGGCTGCCTGGAAGGGGGCTGCAGAGACACCGGAGGAGGAGGAGGATTCCTCGGAGCGTTGTTGAGAGGAAAATCATCACGCCGTGGCAGCTTTGGCGGTGGGCTGTAAGGGGCAGAGGTTCCATCCGATTTCACCCGGGTGAAGTTTATGCACCTTCCCTAGAGGAAAAGAAAAATTCATGATTCATAAAATGCAAGTGTTTTGACTCAGCAGCAGCTAAGCGAAGGGACTACAAGCAGAGGGGCCAGGCTGCTCTTCGAGATCTTTATCCAGTAGGATTCACTGCATCCAAAGATGTAACATTCAGTCCATGCTGTCCTGAAGGTCACCACCAGAAACCACTGCACGCTCCACTGTATCCAGAGCACACTTGGGAATTCAGCAGTATTTACTGCCATGCAACAAACCTTACAGATATATTTACCAGCTGGACTGCAAATACATTTGAAAAGATTCAGCCTTGATATTTGTAAAGTTAGGAGTACAGAAGAGCTAAATAACTACCCAGGATAAAAAAAGAAAAAAAAAAAATCAATAACATTAGAAATACTCAGATGAGATGCACCGTATGGGGAAGGAAAATTAAGAACAGAATCTCCCTCATAGCAAATGCAAAGCTGCAAACCCAACACTAATGCTTTTGCCTACGAGCCTTTCCTGCCTCTCCGCTGTGTCTCTCCCCAAACCATCAATTCCAAATATATTCATAGTCTATAATCAAAGGGGATCCCACAAATCTGTTTGCATTACTTTCACCTCAGTTAAAGTGATAGGCGACGTCAAACTGCTGCCAGTTTCTGCCACACTCGCTGATTTGTCAGACAGATGGGGAATTTAAAGGCCACGCGCCGCATTGTGTCACGAAAAATACGGTTGGGTTGGGAGAGTCTGACAGATAGAGGCTCGGGTGATCGATGTATGTATTGTGACACTTCCTCACAAAAGATTATCGGTGTTAGGCTGCCCTCTCATAAATCAAAGACTTCTGGTGAATACGGGAGCAAACCCTCCTGAGCACTTTGAGCAGCCATCGAGAAAAGGAGGTCGAACCCTTAGCCAGAGTTGGGATTAGCAGCCGAAAGGGAAAGGGAGAAAAACATGATAATAAATCATAGTTTGGATTTATCAGGCATGTTTCATTAAAGGATTTCTAGGTTGGGGAATTAAGCCCTCCACTCATCACTTTCCTAATAACTGAGTACCACAGCTATTCTACCTAACGTGCACATCCCTTTGGTGTTAGTTTACCAAAAAAATCCATGTCGTTTCTCAAATAAACATGCCAACTGCAGGATTTTTAATATCCTGTGTTTGAAAGGATTAACTTTAGGCATATAAAGCATTAAAACATATTAAACCATAGCGAACACGGACAGAAATCTGCACAGTCACCCATGCTCTCCCTGCACAGGGGATTAAGAGGGATTAAGAGCCGCCGGCACTTTAGTGGTGGTAACAGCACTTCTTCCCCTGAAGCACAGTGTAAATCAAAAATTTTGGGGAAGGAGTCAAGAGCTGCAAGGTGCGGCAACACCACGATGATCTCAGGCACAACAGCTGTCGGGAGCTGCTTTATTGTCTTGTGGGAAGCAGATGATGTGTGTAAATCCCGTTCTGGCTGGTTTCAGCCCCGCTCCCAGCACCGCATCCCTGGGACGGGGCGACCCGTCATTCAGGCACCACCTGAAGGTCAGTTGGGCGCCATATGGAGCTACGCCCTGCCTTCAGCTCACATCTGCACACTCCCACCGATGCACAATTATTTTGCCTCCCCATATGTCCCTCCACTTGTTAGGCTCTTGTCGTGCTGCTTGCCAAACCGGCTTTTCAAAAAGTCCAGATACTGAAGCAGCGGGATCTGCCCTTCTCCCAACTCCAGCTTTTATCCCAGCGTAACAATCACATGTGCAACACTTTGTGCTTCCAGGCAGTGCCTCCTCGACCACCTAGGATGTGTTTTTGTGTGTGGTTTAAGGGGAGGGGAAGGAAGGGAGGGACCTCTTGAAAGCCACTGCATCTCGTTTCTGGGCTGGTGTCGTCACAGTGCTCAGTACATCATTCCCTAGTGCTCATTCCCCAAAATCTTTAGCTACTGCTCAGCAAGTTTGCAATGGAAAGGAGTAACTGTTAGAAGGATCCAGGCAATTTGAAGAGTGCCATGGGCAAGTCTCTTCGCCCACGATACCAAGAGCACTTCAGCTAAAAGAATTTAAAAATTCTGTTCCATCTGCCAGTAGCTGTCCCTTCTCTCTGTTCATTTTAATACACGTGTTGGTGTTTATTTAACAAAAATCAAACCCGTTTTCATCCCTGTGCATGCCAGACTGTGCACAAAAGTATGCCTGCTTCTTATTTTTAGCTGCATTAGTTGACCTAATAAAAGATATCCTTCCTGTTACAAGTGTTCCTTGAGTTTTCATTCACCCTGGGTTTTACCCGGGGAGTCCCAGTGCGGCAGAGGAGGGTATCTGACTGGGGAGGATACACTTAAACATTTACTGAAATTTCTTGGTCTTTGACTTTGCAAGAATATGATACTTGCCCTCTACATTTTAGAATGGATTCAAATAAAATCATTCCTTTAAAGTTTGAGCGTAGCACTCCAAAACACTGGACCGCTAAATTTAAAAAAATAAAGTAGCTCCCAGTCAAAAGTATTACATGGTCCATGATCACATTTAGGATGCTGAAATCTGAAATGAACACGATTTCCTTGGGCTCAAAGTAGTCACCTTTCTCCCCAGTTTTGTTTACGGATGTTACTGGGATGACTCTGCCAGCTTGCCAGGGACATGGTTTGTCAGAACATAGCTTCGCTTCCTAAAGTTCAGTGTAAAAGGGGAGCTCTAAAATTCAAAATAATAGATTTGGGGTTTTAGGCTATCTACAAAACCACGAGATTGAGCACCTGGAAGAAGTCAGAATCACTTCAGCTCAGGGAAGGTTTTGATCCACACACCCAGAAACCAATGGGATATATATCTTCAGGATCAGTGACTTTTGAAAAAGCTGAATCTTGGAAAAATTAGAGGACAGGATAATCCCCATCCTCTAATAACAAACAAAAGCGTTCCAGCAGAAACAGCTATCCTAAAACAGCAACAGGACGGGAAACTTGTTTAGCAAATGTATTTATGAATGAGGTAGATTATGGGTACAGTAATTTTATGGATAAAGAGCTGAACGGAGATTGTGCAGAGTTCCCATTATCTGGGTTCCCTGGGCAAGTGTCAGGACCAGCAGCTGGCTCCTGGAGAGGCAGGATCTGTGAGCATGGGGCTTTGCCATAAACCTCCTCACACTGCACTGCTTCCTGCTGGCTGCGCGCTGAACATGTCACGGCTCATTACAACCTTCACGGATTTCCTGGGAATTGCACTGATTACCCTGCAGCACACAGGCTAGAAATTAGGGAGCTGCTGAAACAGTTTGTCACATAAGACCTAAGCCTGCCTGGTTCTCAGGCATATTCAAGTAACTTTCACTAACTCCCAACTCTTACATTTGGGACTGAGATAGTGGGTTTGTGTTGAAAAATGAAGTATTAGAAATGTGAGAGATTCCCATATCAGCAGTCTGGTGGCTGTTCACACTTTCAGGTCAGTAAATATGTAATTTATAATTATTTTCTAATTGCATTATTTAACAATTAAATTTTAATCGTCACCATTAATTATACTGTGGTTATGGCATTAAGCATTAACAATCATTTTATTAACTTGTAATTAATTTTTATATGAAGCCATTTTCAGTTATTAGGTCTCAAATCAAAACATTAGGTATCATCAATATAAAGTATTTGTTTATGTGAGAATCTGGCTCTTTAAATGTCTTCCAGTTTAATAAGTACTCTTGTCAACAACAATTTTCTGGGGAATCTATCTGGCAGCTCAGCATTGATGCCTAAAATGATGGTAAACCAAAACTATGAAAAGAGAAAATTAGTTTGACCTGAAGAGAGGAGGATTTTAAAAGCAAGGTCCAGTAAAATGGCAGCGTCCAACAATGGGAATAATAATTATTATTTCCTTTAGCGCTGTTTTTAAAAGGGAAAATCAGTTCAGCCCTTTCTTTACCCAGTGGGTTATTTGGCCTCTCTATAAGTAAACTCCTATCACTGCTGCTCCCTCCTTCTGAGGTGGGGTTATTGGAGGGGAAGGAAATCACTGCCTTGTGAATCACTCCTATTGCAAGAGCGAGGCCCCTATTATGGCCTTAGGTATGTCACAAAGTCAAGCTGAAAATTGCAAAACGATGAGTGCAGATGCACAGGGATGATCCTAGCAGCAGCAGAAAACTCTGTTTAGAGCACAGTGGGACAGCTGGGATTAGACTGAGGTTTAAGGTGTGGGAGGTAACACAATTTTAAACAAGACACATGTCCTGATCCAAGAAGGGGCAGTGATATTTAAAAGCAGCTGAAGCACGTGTGGATCCTTCACGCAGCCCACAAAGACACCCTATAAGCAACTTTTCTGCCTTTTCTCTGACTTTTTAGCAAACAAACCACCCATGAGGCTCGGCCACTGGCTCACTGGTGCAGCCCCAGGGAGACACGTTACAGAAAGTAAGGCCAAATAGCTGAGAAAGCAGGATTTACGGGGTGGGGGTTGTGGGAGGAGAAAGCACAGGAGATCTTCTTTGGACACCAAGGGTGTGATAACCCCATCCAGGGCATCCCCCAGGGGACGAGGGAGGTGGGTTGCCAAGGCAGACTCACAAAGAGCCCCATGGCATGCACCACACGTAACAGTGGCAATAAAAGTCATCTTTCGGTTCACTCGCCGGCCGAGGAAAAAGTCAACAACAACCAAAAGCCTTCGTTTTTCAGGCAGAAGAAATATGTCAAAGTAAGTTTCACTTGGGCTTGAAACACGTTTGTTGTTCAATTCAAAACATCTTTTCTTTGAGTTTCACATGGAAAAGGTGTTTAAAAATAATAAATTGAAAATAGTCATACTTTTTCAAAGGAATTTTTTCAACTTCAGCTAATTCCACTAACATGGAATATATGCAGTTTTTTAGCCAAAACCAAAAGAGTGATCTGGAAAACGGTACCCAGACCTACTAGGGAATTAGGATACCGATAGGAACTGTTCCGCAGTAGGGTTAATAGCTGCACTATCCCAGGTTTCTGAAGCTTCTTTAATCAGAATACTGAGAGCTGAACACAATCGAGTACTGATAGGTTCCCAGTTCATGCACATCTGCACACACTGCTCCTCAGTTCACAGTCTCAACTGTGCATGGCACTGCCTGAAACCAGGGATGGATTTCTGGGAGTAGCCCACTCTGTTAGTTTGAGGACCAGTGCAGGAATACACTGAAGAGAAGTGGGTTACTACTTCCAGCTTCCCCCTGGAGAAACCAGCCAATGCTGAGGAATCTGAAGGAGGAACAGCTCAGCCAAGAAAAATCAGTCTTTTAAGTGGGGACCAGGAGCCTTCAGTAAAATAAACTTTATGGTGAGCACATCCCCACCATCCAGCTCTCACACACCTGATACCACTATTCCCGCTCAAGCACACAAGGAAAGGGACCAGGAGAATCCAGCCCACTATTGAGGACAGAGCTTTTCAAACAATTTCTATCATAATCCATTCAGCAGGGAGCTGCACGTTGTTCCCAGCCCTGCCTGAGCAGGAAAATGCAGCAAAGGGCTACAGAGACCTCCCGGAAGAATGGCCAGAGTCACAAGACATCTTGCAGGAATGCACAAAACATCACATGTCTTGGACCTTGCTGAGGTTGTGGCTGAAGTAACGTGTGGTTCCATAGCAAAGCCCTGTTGAGTCTGAGCCCTAAAAAAGCTGAAATGGTAAAGGGAATAAAAAAGGATAACACCAGACATAATCAAAGTTAAGGTCCATCAGGCATACTTAATATTCAGTACCGATCTCAAAATACAGTCAATGCCAGACCAAATCCCACCCAAACCTGAGAAAAATATCTTAACCTAAATCTGCGCTCAAAATGCACAATTTACTGCCTTCCTCTTTTCTGACAGCTTTTATGGATGAGGCTCCCAGTATGGAGAAAGTGAGGAGAGCCACTCTCAGGTCATGTCATCTACCCAAGGTTATGCAGCAGCTTTGAGGGGGGGGAAGAAAAAAAATAAAAGGTATTTACAAGTTCAGGATTCGTGACTCACATCCCTTCTTTTAACCACAGCACCATTCATTTCCACACTTGAATGCTGACCAGACTACCAGACTAGAATGTGGTTCAAGAAAAAAAAAAAAACAGTAGTTGGTTTGCAAAAGATTTATCTCTTTCCTTCGGCATTTTCAGGGAAGAAGAGATTCCATTTGTCCATCACCTCAAACGGGGAGGACTTTGGAGCATAGCAACGACAGCAACAAACATCTGCTGGGTGCAACAGGCTCAGCCTTGAGACATTGGCAGCTTGCTGGGAAGAGCAAATTAGGCCACAGAGGACCATAACTGGTCTTGCTCAAACTGCAATTAAGTGTCATTGTGCTTTCCAGGGTGAATTGTTTGATTGTCTCTTCAGAAGCAAGCTGTGATTATGGTAAGCACAGAGGAAGAGCACAATGCTCTTCACCCACCTAGGGATAAGGATAATGATGGAGATTCTCAGATTTCTGGTGAAAATTGTTATTACTTTAATTTGCCTCAACCCAAAAGGTAAGATCATGGCCCAGCACACAGACAAGCTGCCTCTTTGTCCAGAGTCTGAAAACAGACAAAAGTATCCCCAAGCCATCTCTGGGCAACTGGCTCCTAAATGGATTTGCTGCTAGCCAGAGCAAGTAGATGGTAAACCCACAGCTGGGTAGGTTAAGTTCTGGACTGTCACCCGACTCAGAAGACAATGAGGGATGCACAGGTCCCAGCAATCCAACAGAGACAAGGTAAGGTGAGGTTCAGCACTGATCCGGGGCGCTGCCAAGAAACAACAGTCCTTATCCCAAAGTCACATTCCCTATGAAAAAAAAACCCCTGAGAATCGGACCTGGTGAACCTTTTTCTTTACCATAAATACCAAAGAAATATCAAAGTGGTACACATGCTTTAGGAGCAGCAGAAGAGCCCTCTGTCTACCTAACAGAGTCCATCTATGAAGTGCTCAGAGAGCTGTTAGGACCATGCACTCACCCTCCTAGAATTTACTGTTCATCTCATTTATCACCGTGGAAGTTCAGTACAACAGGAGTGAAGAACAACCTACATCAGCTACAGCCAGAGTCCCCAAAGTGACAGCTCAGTGTCTTAATGACAAAGCTGATCCTTCATCCTGTTGTGTAGCCTGTGCTAAGCAGGATTTGCACCCAAGGTCCATTTGTGAAGTCTTCTTCCATGTCAGAAATAACATGATCCTGGCACAAGTGAGAGGCAATGCCAGTTTATGAGGGCTTCTTGCAGGATGGGAAACTCATTTGTCACCAATTATATCTTTCCAGTCATAGTGCTTAGCACATAGAATGGGTTGGGTTGGAAGGGACCTTCAAGATCATCCAGTTCCAAGCCCCCTGCCCTGGGCAGGGACACCTCCCACCAGACCAGGTTGCTCCAAGCCCCATCCAGCCTGGCCTTGAACACTTCCAGGGACGGAACATCCTGGGAACTGTGCATTAGGATGCTAGTCCCACACCAGGGAACTCTTTTTCTCTGTGCCATGCCTGCTACAGCAGGAATGAACCCTAGAGATACTGGTCTCCTTTGCAAAAAGGAAAAAAAGAGAGTAAAATAGGGGCTACATGTCTCACATTTTCATTGAAAGTGACAAAGTGAGATCACCTACTGTGGCAGGCAAAGTCTCCATCTCTTTAATTTTCAGCAGCTTATGAAGATAATTGGATCCAGCAAGGTTAAGCAAAGGGAGAAAAGTCCCAGAACCAGGCAGCAGTCTCTGACAAATACAGCATGAAGGAGCCTGGTCTTGCTTTTCCAGCACCCCCTGCAGCTCTGCCAATCACTACTTGGGTGATTACAACACATCTCCAAGCAAGTGGCAGGTAAACCTGGTAAAGGCCATTACTCAGTCTTGAAAAGAAGTAATTAGTAGGAGCTCTAAATAGCACTGCTACGTAGGCAGCATGGAGTGACACGCGGGTACTGCCCTCCCCATGGGCTGCATTCAAACTGCTGACCACCCGTGGGCAGCAGCCAGAAAATAATTACTAGTCATTAATGATCCATAGGCTTGATGTCCCACCATTCACCTGGGGAGTCCCAAGTGCCTGGGAAGCCTTAACTAAACCTCACAGCTGTAAGGAAGGTAAATACTGTCTTCTCATGATTGTTTTGCAGGCGGGAGAAGTAAGGTACATAGATGTTATGGTCAGCATTACAAGGAATCAATCAAAAATTGGAGGGTAATCTGACCTTCGGAGCTTTAACAAACCTATCAGTTTATGAGTGATTACTTTGAAAGGGACACACAGAATAAGGAACCCAAATACTCCTGTTCTTCTCATTTCAGAGGCTGGTGTTTAAAATTCCAGCTGCCATGCCTTGTTCAAAGTCACACAATGACTCAATGGTGAGAACCTGAAAGGACCCAGAAGTCCTGGCTTCAAATATGACCAGCAGCTTACAGTTTGTGAAATTTTTTGGCTGCACAGCAGCCTTTTTACTTTCAGTTTTATGGAATGAAGGAGAAAGAGGCTTTCAGGTTCTTGTACAATAGCCTTCTAGTGCCCATCCCTGGGCTTTGCACGTGCAAAGGGTAGTACTCCTAAAACATAACTATTTTCTAAGTAAAGTCCCACAAGTATACAAGGGTGATGGTGAGAGCAAAATCCAGTCTACACTCTCACTTTCTGCTGCAGGTAATTTTTCACTGACATAAATGAGATCACTTTCTAAAGCTTTAAAGTAAACAAGAGCAACTCTGCCTGGGGGGAAAAATGTAGGGTTTTTTTAGTTGAGGTTTTCGGTAAACCAAGCCTCTGAGAATTTCCTGTGGCACTATGTGCTGAAATGCAAAATGGAATGGATTTGCTGAAAGCAGCAACTAAGCAGACCATTTGAAAGAAGCATCTCACCTTCTTCTCTGCACATATCAGGGCTTTTAATGCTGGCGTGCTGGCGTTGGTAACAGCCCCACTTCAGATCCTTTGGGACAAAGGGAAGAGCCTGAAAGTTCCCTTTGCAGAGACTATTGACAACCTGCCCCACCAGCTGCTGTGGGTTCTATGAGATACTTCAAGATAGCCAGACATTAGTATTTCCCAAACTCCAGTCTTCACAGCAGCCCCCTGCAAGGTCATAACTAAGCTGAGGAGGACACCAACGCAGAGGTGATGGGGAAGTCCTCAAGGCAGCCTGAGTAGCCTGAGCAACACACAGCTTACAAACCCATGTGGCCACTCTGGCACACCCCCTGTTGCCAGATTAGCAGTGTCCCCACCTCAGAGTTGTTAATCCCTTTGTTGGGCAAGAAGAGCAACTGCTGGTCCTCAAACCCCCAAATTTCTGGTGGAAGAAGGAACAACAGCCTAGCTCTATGGGATCCATCACTGCAATAGTTGTTTAAGAAGTTGTTTAAGAAGTTCCACTTAAACATGAGGAGGAACTTCTTTACCGTGAGAGTGGTAGAGCCCTGGAAGAGGCTGCCCAGAGAGGTGGTGGAGTCTCCTTCTCTGGAGACATTCAAAACCCGCCTGGACACATTCCTGTGCAATGTGCTCTGGGTAGATCCGCTCCGGCGGGGGGTTGGACTAGATGATCTCCAGAGGTCCCTTCCAACCCCATATGATTCTATGATTCTATGAACAGTAGCACAAATGCTGATGAAGCCTTCACCATTGTACATTACTTCAAGTAAGAAAGCCCAGATAATCTACAGGAGAGCTGCTGGCCCCTTTTTCAACTCTCCACTCCTCTGCTGATGCCTTCGGAGAGCTCAGCAAAAAGCCATCCCACTAATAGCAGCCTGTCTGCTAATGATGGGGTAGAGCTAAGTGTGTGTTTATCCCCTGCTGTCTCATCCTGGTGCAAGAGGCTCCTGCCAGGGGTGACCTGCAGAAGTTGAGTGAGCAGGGTCCTGTGACCCTTTGCTGAGGTATTTGCCAAACTGAAAACTACCAATTTCAGTGGTGGGGCTTTCACCCTGAAATATAGGCCTATTACAGCCTCTATTTTTTTTACAGCAGAAAGATGCCCAGTCATTTTCTTGCTTCACTTCCAACATTCTTCAGCTTTAGTTAATTTCACAGGCCAGGGAACAGAGATGATCCTATTCTTCCACCAAATCTGACTCAATAGGATTCTTTCCACCCTATTTCCCAGATGTACGTTTGATTTTCTAATATTCCCCCTGATACAATAATCCTTCAGCGTGCCCAGTTTTACATTGCCTCTTTTGAGTCCCTTGTCCTCCCCACGGCAGAGCTGGAAGGCGAGGAACTGAGGATCTCTGTTGGGAGCCAGCCCCCTGCATGTTTCTTGACCGTGCAGGCGAACAGAGGCTCCCTTGTGCTGTGCACTGATAGAAATGTACCAACCGAGGGAGTGAAAGGCAGAGGATAGATTCAGATTATACAATGTTAGTGCTATCAAAATACAGCTGGGCCTAAAGAGCCTATTCAGAAGCTCTAGGTCGTGCTTAAAAAGTAAATAAGGTGTCTCGAGCACAGCTGCCTTGAAAAGGCAGCTCAGTGTAACAGTTAAATCCATTTTACAAAGTAGCATAGGAAACCGAGTCTGTTCTCTTAGTTTCCTTACACACCAAAAGAAAAAGGGAAGAGACTAAACTTTAAGTACTGAAGCTGCATATGTTTGGTTAATAACTAGACAAATTCCCTACCAGTATTTTTCCAAAAGTTGGAGGGCTGTAGTGTATCTAAATCATGCAAATTAAGACTACTTAATATTGTTATTGGGTGTAAAAATCACCCAGGCAGGAGTGTCTAGCAAAAAGGCCTCTGCACCACTCACACCCACAGAAAAGCACTTTACAGCCTCTACTGCTATAACTCTATAACCCCTTTCCCTGAAGGCAAAGGCAATGAAATGTATGGATTCTGGCCAGAGAAGGGTCACAGGGGAGAGAAAGATGGTGTCTCTGCTTGGTCCTCCTGCTTCATAGCTCCACTGCAAAAAACCAAATCTGAAGGTATGACAAGACTCAATTCTTATGGAGTTGTTCCCCCAGGAATAACAAGACAGAGACAACCGTAACGGTGCCAGGCTCTCACAGGGAAATCAGGAGAGAGTTCTCAACTAAGGTACCGCAGGGGCAGCACACAAACATCTCTGTGGCTCTTTTCAGAGCCTTTCAGGACAGACTCCATCCTCCCAGGAGAAATCTACTCCTGACCCACCTTTGGCCCACAGACTTTATCAAGACAAGAGATACTCTCTGCTACATATAGGACAAGAGCAAGAAATGTGTCTTTGCACAGAATTTTATAGAAACTTTATTCTCCTTTACTGTAATTTGTTTCTTCATCACCCTCACAGTTCACAACTTCTGTCATTAATCACTTAACTCTATTAATGTATCTGAGATGCATTTTTCTGAAGTTGGGTAGGAAGTATAAATTACTCTTGTAGAATGACTACCGCATATTTAAATTCAAAACCAGCAGTCCCCCAGAACCCACAAACAAAGAACCTATCCTTTGACTTCAACACAGGTGCTCAGGAACAAGGCTAAGAACTTACAGGGCTGTAAAAGGTCTCATTTACTACCTTGACTGGCCAGTTTATTCCTCAGTCTGCTCAAATCATCACAACGGAGACATTACTGCTGACCTTCTGGGGCGATACTTTTAAATAGATGCCACAGCAAACATTTTAGCTCATTTTGAAATCTCTGGTTCTTGTGACAAATTTTTAGCCTTAGGGTAATGTGAAAAGAGACAAGCTCACAAAAAAAAAAAAAAAAACAGAGAGAAAAAAAAAAAAGATGGGGTTGTTGGGAGGGAAAAGCATGGCTGCTAACAGAGAAGTGACATTTCATGTGTTTGTGACACCTTACCTTATCCCCTGGCTGCGGTCTCATAAGAGAGACTTGATCATAGCCTCGTCGAACCAAAGCCCACAGTGCATCAAGTTTGCCCTGG
This sequence comes from Gallinago jamesoni, assembly GCA_025769975.1. NCBI lineage: Eukaryota > Metazoa > Chordata > Aves > Charadriiformes > Scolopacidae > Gallinago > Gallinago jamesoni. The sequence continues at coordinate 19,196,395 of JAOQGH010000002.1, forward strand.
AATTGAAAAAAAAAAGAAAAATAATAAATGATACAACCAAGAAGTTTTTGGGGAAAACAGCGCAAGACTAAACTAACAGGTGAGTCGATCCAGGCTTTCTGAATTAAACTGTCTGCACAAACACTGCTCTTGTGCCCTTGACCTCTGTAAAACACTTATCTAGACAGCCAGAGAAGAGACCTCAGTAGGGTAACATGTACCCTATATGCAATGGGCCAAATTCAGCCAGCTCAAAACTCACTGAGGATGACTGTAATTTAGTGTGAACAATTCCCCTAAGAGGTACGATTAGACAAATGTTACATTAACAAAAGGCAGAACAACAAAAAGTACTGTACTGATGGGGGGCCAGCTGGAGGATGGATAAACAGCCACAAGAACTACCTACCCACACAGGCTTTAAAATTTGCAGGTACTTTCCAGGCAGTAAATTCAAGCACTGTTAAGATGATCTGTGAGCATTGGTGGGGAAGGGGAACCTCATCCCACAAAGCACTCGTTTGGGACATGGCCACAGGGTTCTGGGATGAGCATGGTATGTTGCTCCCTTGGCCTGTGCTTCCAGTCCTCCAGCCTCCTTCCCTGAAAGGGGAGATAACAGCTCTGCCCTGCCTCAAGGGTTGTCTGAGGATACATACATTAAAATACACCAGATACTATAACTATACCAGGGAGACACCAGATACTATAATGACACGGAAGAAATGGGGATGAAAGTGTGGAGAGACTGAGCGACTTGCCCAAAATCAAACACTACATCTTGTGGCTGAAGTAGAGGGGAACAGCACTGAATCCCAACCCAAGGCTTCAGCCACAGCACAATCAAAGGACAGTGCAGTTCATCTGCTCCTTTCCATACGCTGCCTCAAGATGGCACAAAGCAGCACTCCCCTTCTCCGTAAGAGTTGAAATATCTGCTGTGGCAACTCAGGCAGTGCAAGAGTACCTGAAAAGGTGTGAGCTGAGAGAGGGGAGATCTCTGCTCGTGCCTTCCAACCTTCTCCACTCTTCCTCAAAAAGCTATGGTGACACAGTGGCAGGTGAAATAATCATAGAATGGTTCAGGTTGGAAGGGAGCTTAAAGATCATCAAGTTCCAAGCCCCCTGCCATGCACAGGGCCACCTCCTACTAGACCAGATATCTTGCACATTCCAAGATATGGGCAAAGTTCAGGGTTACTGGCCATTTTTATAAATAGGCTCTTCCAGATCTGTCATAAGAAAAAGTGCACTAAGGAAGAGGGATGTAGTAACACGAGTGACATGAAAGATTTAGTAAAACGGAAGGGCAGACACTTTACCTTGATGGGAGTGTACCATTTCCGCTGGGAAGGTGGTTTTCGCACGTGGGGTTTTTTCGGCTTGGGTTCCCATGGCTCATACTCCTGTTCTGGCAACTTAATAATAGCATTTTTGGGCTTCTCCAATTTTGCTCCTTCTTCTGTTGACCCCTTGTCTCCCCATCGCACCTGAAGTCAGGAGAACACACTGTAAGCAGAGACACTACAGCAGTCCCCACCAGCAGGTGGTTTGCAGAGACATTAACCTAGTTCCCATCAGATGTCATCAGATGACACAAAGCCACCAGACATGAAGCCAAATTGATGAAGGCATCGAACTCCCACCATGATCAGAAATACACATTTAAGAGTCAAATAGTCTCACCCAAGTACTGGAACCCCTACCCTTTGCACCCTGCATTAATGAAAGGTGTTGTAGGACTTCATAGTACGTGGCCATGAGCAGGCAGTGGGCACTCACAGCCCAGAAGGCCAATTGCATCCTGGGCTGCATCCAAAGAAGTGTTGCCAGCAGGTCCAGAGAAGTGATTCTGCCA
>JAOQGH010000002.1:19198469-19220934 GCA_025769975.1 Gallinago jamesoni
CTTCCCTGGAGACATTCAAGGTGAGGCTCGACGAGGCCCTGGGCAACCTGGTCTAGTTGGGGGTGTCCCTGCTGACTACAGGGGGTCGGACTAGATGGCCTTTGGGGGTTCCTTCCGGCCTGGATGATTCTATGATTCTATGACTTGCTGGGAAGTCATTGCTTTCATTCTGTGAGCTCTAGTTTGGTCCAGATCCTTGGCTGGCTTATATTAGCCCACTCTCTCAGCTACCAATTAGATCTAGAAGGAGCTTCTGGTGTGATGTCCCTAAAGCTCATCATTCGGCCCTCAGCTGATAGGGATAGTCCTCACCTGTATCACCCATGGTTAGGAATATTGAATTGATTTCACTAACATGGTTATTAACAGGAATTACACATTATCTACTGACTCCCTGGAACACATATGCCACAGGACAGCACAGGGCAAATTTCTGTCACGGTCACACCTCACTTCACACATCAAGACCAGCTTGTGCATGAATCCCAGGGCAGGATTTGAGCCATTGGCCAATTTTAACACAGATGGGTTTTTGTGCATTAGGAGTTAGTGCTTAACTGAAAAAAAAAATAAATTAAAATTCACCCAAACCTCAAAACCAAAAGGAAAAAAAAAAAAAGTAAGAGAGGAAAAAAGGAAATATCACTGGTTTAAAATCCTCAAACCAAGTTCTTCCAGCCAGCCAGGCCCAGTGTAGATGGCACCCTCAAATACTTAGAACCAGTGTAACTCTGCCTGAGACAAGAGAACTGGACCCAACTGCGCTGAAGGGTTTCATTCTGTAAATTAAAACTTCTTTTGGTGCTTATCCCATTTCTTAACCTGCACATTTTTTCTCTGGCTCATCATGATAGATTCATTTAATTATTCATGCAAATGATGGCAGTTTGATGTCTGCTACTTGGACAGCAGATGCAATCAGGTGGACAAGCCCTAATTAAATCCCAGTCTCTAGTCCAGCAGAGGTGGCTTTTTAAAAATCACATAAAAACCATATTACTATGATTTATAATTAAACGTGCTGATTTTGACAACACAAACGAACAACCCAAATACCTCCATCCTCTTAATCCCACCAACACCTCGGCCTCCATAATAAGATGCATCCACAGTTGGCCACTTTTTCTTTGGCAATCCATCTTCATCATCTGATTCCTGTGGGAAAGACAGGCAGATATTACTGCTGTTCTCACATAAACAGCATAAACTATGGAAAACAAATGAACATCCTATGGTCCAAGCCTTGGATATCTGGCTTTGCGTGTTAAGACTTATTTGCTGACAAAAACAGAAGTCTCTTGTCTCTGCAGCTGCAATTTTAACTAGGGAAGCCAAAGAGGGTGCCTATTCCTCTCTCCAGGCAGCTTCTATTTAGTCAAATATGCATTGAGCTTCAAAATCACAACTGACTTGTAAAGGAAGGCAAAGTGGAGATGAATTGTACATTATACTGGCTTGCAGCAATCAGTTAGCCCAAAGAAATCATTTCTTAATCGAGCTTTTAGAACTTAATGTCACCTAACAGGGAAAAGAGCTACCACTGTGAGTTTTTTTAACATGTGCATCGGACCCTTTTCTGATGGCAGCTGTAACCAGTTATTCTACGCTGCTTGATTCTTTGTAGAGTCTGGCTCAAGCTGTACAGTTTGGAACCAGGACTCAGACTGGAGCATCTCCAAATCATCAGGAACCTCAGATCCAGAGTTTTTGACTTGCAATTATAAAGGCTGCAGACTATTTTTCTGGAGCATGGGAGAGGCTGAATCAGGTTCTTTTCTTCAAGCTCATTGTTCTGTTCTTACTTAACTAAAAGCCAGCAAATGTTTCTGGTTCGATAACCCTGGGGACACACCTCCAGGTCTGTCACCTGGAGCCAATAAAAGTCACTGGGATTTCTCAGAGTCCCTACCATTACATAGAGTCGAGGCAGCTGAAAGTCACGCCATGATATTCCCTAAGTACACGTGTAATTTAGGAAAGAGCCAAACAAGCCTCCTACAATACCATTTCCACTCCTTGCGTTCTAATATATTCACAAATAACCACACCTCATGCTGATATATAGATGTGCATGTTGCTCTTGGACTGGCCACGCACAGTGCTCTCTGGTAATTTTCATCCCTACAAGTACATTTCTTGATACACTGCCTGGACTTAGCTTTCACAAAAAAAAAAAATTAAATAAATCAAGTGAAATCCAAATACAAGAGATAGACACAAATTACTGTCAGATTACTAGGTGACATCTTCTCAAAATCACCCTACGTGTTTTGACTGGAATGTAAATGGAATTGAGATTCCAAAAGCCAGTAACAGCTTTTAGAAAACATGCCTTTTTTTTTTTTTTTTTCATATTTAACTCTTAGATTACACCTTGGAGGAAGGTATTTCCATTCAGGTATTTCCATTCAGGTATTTCCATACAGTGACATCTGATCTCTCAGCCATGGTTCATAGATCAGTTCCTCCAAGAAATTCTTTAGTGTGGCTGGGCAAGACTAGAGTTGACATTTTCATTAACTAGTAATGAGTGGTGAGTTTCTGTTTTGGTTAGGTTTTTTGGTTTGTTTTTTTTTATATTGTTTTGGTTTGGTTTTTTTTTATCCCAAGTCAGGGAAATAAATATACAAACCACGGTGGTTTGGTGTTGGGTTTTGTTGTTTAGAATTCGGGTTTGTTTGTTTGTTTTTAAGAGTGTAACAAATACACAAATAAGTTCTATTGAATTTCACGACACATCTAAAACAGTACCCAGTGACCTACATCAGCTGTTTGAATTTATTTATATCTGATTTCATTATGAACTGGGAGTACTATATAAAACATCCTGCCTCTTCCATGCAACGTAACACAGATTTCAAGACTTCACATCTAACAGCCCTTAGTTGCTGGCAAATCTGAGAGTAGCAAGTCATGATTAATCATGATGGCTGATACTTTTCCAGCTGATAAAAGATTTATACCCAATATGCCCTATGCTGAACACATAGCTAAGCAACACCAACAGCTACCACAAACATTTCTAAAAGTTATGGACATTTAATGCTTGCACTCTAGAACAAGTTTTAGGCAGCAGCAATAACAGATTGTGAGCTAAGGCAGATCACCATAGCTAGGAAGGCTAAGTATAACGAAACAACTATCCATACTGGATAAAGACAAAGCCAAGTAAAGGGATGGATACCATCTGTATTCTGTGTTATTCCTGGAGGCTTACATCAGCTCACAGTCTCTTTAATTGCATTGAAAAATCTCTGCTGGTCAGAATAATCGCAAAGCATCTGGGAACTCTGCTGCAGGGGTGCGACGCTCTCTGAAACCTCCTTCCAACACAGCACGGCTGCAATCGCACGCTTCGTGACAACACTAATCACCCTAAAACCAGCACGATTTTTGGTGCCTATTCTAAAGTTAAATTGTCACAGTGCTGCTGCCCAGGACAAGCAACAGGATCACATACACAGTAATGGTGGCCTCTGGCAACCTCAAAACAGCAGCTGTGGTTGCCTCCTGATATTCATGCCAAGTTACAGTGAGTTAGCAGCAAACTGCAAGCTTCTCTTGTGGGTTAGGCAAGTACTTTTCCATCATTTAACTGTCTATGCCTAGGAAAGAAATAAAGGCAGGCATGAGTTTTCCCTGGAGGTACTTTTATTTATTCCTATTATTTTCACAAAATTAGTACAGTGAAACTAAGCTGAGGTCAGGGTCAGTGTGTTACTGTCTCCAAAAAGAGCAAAATACAAGCCTGCCTCAAACAGCTCCCAGCCTCAATGGAGAAAGGTCAAATGTCCTTCCAAAGGTCACACTGCAGCAGAACCACAGCCAGGGCAGGCTCTTGCCTCCCTTTTCTGTAGCAAAGCCACAAGAATGGGCCCTTTGCTGTCCTTTCTTCCAGCTGCCAGACTTCGTTCCTTACTGCCAGTGTGGGCTAAACTCCTGCTGAGAGCAACGGCAATTTTACTGGAGGACAGAGAGCTTTCAGCACAGCTTGAGAAGCCAAGATTTGCTTACACACCTGTTTGATGCTCAGCAGGAGGAATAAAATACCATAGGAACTGTCGGTCTGTGGACTTCTGAGTTATGCACCTATTCTCTGTGGACCGAAATAATCTTGCAGTACATATATTAAAAAAAATAAAAAAGGTCAGAAAGCAGAAATAACTGTCCTGACCCAAAAGACTTCCTCTCACAGCCTTCAAGGTGCCATTAAGACGCCTACAGGGCTGATGTTCCTGGGCAGCACAACACACTACAGTGGCTGCAGACAGTGCAACAGCTCAAAAATAGCATACTCACAGGCTCTGGAGGTGGTGGCGGCGGTGGCTCCTTGATCACCTGGAATATATAAACAATGGGAGAAATCTGAGTTAATGGTAGGGTTCATCCATCTCAATGCTATGCCCTCACTGCTTTTTTGCTCCCATCACAAAAAGGTTGCCCTGATCCATTTGCCTATATTCAATCCCATCATTAGACCCACTGCTTTTCAGCAGTTGTAAAATAAACGTAGATGAGAAGCTAAATCCATCACGTTGACCTATCCGATTAGTCCAATACCTTGTTAAGTAATTGGTAATACAGCTCTGTATCATGGCAGTTCTGCCTTAATGTCATGCAATCACCAAGCCAGTGCTTGGTAATACTGAGAATCTGCAGGTTCTACAAATAAAATAAAATAAAACAAAAAGCCTAACTTTTGCCTCTATGGCAATATTAGTAAATCAGTTCCATTACACTTCTCTGCAGCAGGTTTCAAATCTCATACTACAAAGACTCAGGCCGTGTCCACGAGCTCACTCAAACTTCTCATTCAGTGACAAAATCATAGGCTGCAATATTCAAAAAACCAGACCAGAGTGTCTTCAACAAGGACTTAAAGCAATTTGTTGAATTAGGGCCTTACAAACCTGAGCATTTTTCTCAAACAAAGTTAACCACCCACTTGAACACTATGTGCTTTCACAGAGAAGAGATGAAGCCAAGTCAAAATAATAAAGCCCTGTACTTACCACTGTGCAGCAAAGAGGCCAGAACCACCAAAGAAGAGCCAGAGCTAGCAGCAGGAAGAGAATCAGGAGAGCGATGAAAAGGATGGTCCCAGTCAGCTGCAAACAAGATGATTACTTCTGAGTTATCTGCGTGTGTCACCAGCAAGGCAGGAGCCCTGAAGTCACACAATCAGACTTCTTAAACGGCGGGACTCCGGGGCCAGGTAGCTAAAGGTCTACATTCAAAATAGAATTAAATTTTCTTCAACAGGACTAAAATTAAAAAAAAAAAAAAATTCAAGTAGATTTTCTGAGTTTGAGAAGAGGTTCAATTCACCAGCAACTTGTGGTTCCAGAGAACAGGCAAAACCTGGCAGCGCACTGGAGGATAGCCTGAGACTGGGAAGATGTGAAAAGTGCTTGAAGAAATACCCGTGAATCAGGCTGAGGGAACAGGAGCTGGCTAGAGAGGAAGCTGTAACAGATTTTTCAAAGAAGGATAGGTCATTAGATAAATGGGAAAAAGAAGTTCCAAAGAAGATTTATTGAGGATAAAGTCCATGAGATTCACCTTATTAAATCTGAAACTACTTGCTGAATTCCCACGACACCAGAAACTGATGCTTAGCCCCTTTTACAACAGGAGTTCCCTTCACTGTTCCAGGTGGGTCAGAAAACAAAAAGGCTGAGGGTGGAAAATAAAGTACCAGGTGGTAAGAGTTTTGCAAAGTCTGGGTGAGATCCCAAATGGCTGACTTAGGTGGTACCTAGTTCTTTCTCAGGCCAAATCTTAGAGCTGTCAGGACTGACATGTTCAAGATGGGACTAACAAAACCACAGCTCCCACTCCAAGCTTATAGGCAGGTAGCCCAGTATCCCATATCCCCACGAGGGATGTCGTGCCATCACTATCCCTCTGCTGGTCTGTGGCTTCTTGTTATAGATGCAACAAACTGACTTGTTCTGGGACACACTATTTAGCTCTCCTCATTCATTTGGTCAGGGAGCAGCAGAAAGGCAAGGGGGAGTGCTGCGACATGTGCCAGTCCTTGCTCAAAGGAGTCCTGTTAGAAGACACACTACACAGCTGCAGTCCAGGGCTGCAGCCCCCCCCATCTCTGGCCCTTCTATGGCCCCATGTAGCGCTAACGCATCTGGAAAGCGGACACTTGAGGGGCATGAATTCCCAGTTGAAGTCAGTTTGCTGAGAAATGGATGAATAAAAGGCAAGCACAACTTTAAGAGGTATCGCTGCACGCCTGAAAAATAAATCCAAGCACAGTAGCAATGCAGTGCATGAGCCACAGACGCACATACCACTGTTACTGTTACTCCAAACACACACATTACCTCCTTGTTTTTTAGCTTTTGTTCCCAGGCATTGCTTTTCCCATGCTAAATGTTCATATAAATTGCTCAGACATTTGCCAGCAGCAGCTCAGGAGCTGCTGGCAGCAAGAAGCTGAAGAGTCTTCTTTTAATGATTAAATATACAAAGCATTATACTGAAGCTGGGCTTCGAAAAGGAAATAGCAGACTTCACGCAGCTGAACAGAAATAAGCACAGGGATCCCACAGAGGCTTTAGGAGTAAAGTGGAGAGAAGATACTTACTGTAGAGAAAGGACAGAAGGGCCAGCTGGGGAGGAGAGCTGAGCAGGCCAGCTGACTGCCACCCACAGAAAAGGAAACGGGAGAGGAAAGGAAATGGAGGGAGTCTCTAAAACGAGAAGAGCGAAATGCATGAAATCAAGACAAAGTTGGAAACTGAACTGCCAACCTCCTCGCTTACGGGGTGTAACCGGAGTGAGAGAGGCTTTTCTTGTACCAGCTGAGAATCAGGCTCCCTGCCTCCTTCACATCCAATCTGCAAGAGGCTGGTCAAAAACTGCCAGATTGACAGGACTGCAGATTGGATTCCTCTCTTTATCCTAAGGCTACTGAGAGGAAAGCTTCCTCCGACCGTGCTCTGGCCTGCAGGAACCCCAGCTAGGGCTGAGACTTCAGTCCTCATCAGAAATGAATTACATATGGGTAACTAAATGCACCAGTTAGCACTTGTGTTTCATTGCAGACTCAAAAGGTTTTATCATAGCCAAGGTGGAAGAGGGGAATAAAATGTGCAAATTTCATTCTTCAGTGGAAAAAAAAAAATTGAAATTTTTTTTGAAAAATAAAAATAATCATCAGGTGAAGCAGCAAACACCTCTGCTAAATTCTGAGTCTCCTCACTCTAGACTGCTCCGGCAATCTGGTGTGAGATTTCCCAGTTTCACTGCTGAAAACATCAGAAAATGAGATTTGCAAGTTCCAGTCACTGCCTCTGTCTTCCTTCCTTCCCTTCTGCTCTGCAGCTGTCGAAAAGGCCAACAATGATTACAAACCAATATGACAGCATTTGGCGTAGGCTATAAAAGTCCTTTTGACACAAATAACAATAAAGCTCAACTTTAATACAAAGTGTTTGCTCTCAGGTACTTCAGCAAACTTTATTTTATCCACAAGCACGAGGCCAAATCTTTAACCACTGTACTGGCTTTCACCAGCTATGGGTGTTGCCTATTTTTACTCCAAGGCAAAGACGATGACTGCTTTTAAAATCAGATTTTGCTAAAAGATCACTTCTAGCTGTTGGTTCCTGATGTTCCACCTAAGAACGGGTGGCCTTTTTGACTGGGAGATGCTCATATTGCAACCACTGCTGTCCAGCAGCAGCACATTCTCCCTCGGCTAGGCTGAGCAGCAGCGTTTTATCAAGAAGCTCATCCCAGGATCTGAAGCTGCTCTCTCTTTGTGGACATCTCCCATGACATCCAGAGAAAAGGAACTGGCTCCTGTCACTAAAACTGTAAAAATACCTTCGGGAATCCTGAACTAGCAAAGGCAAATTGTGGGGGTCTAAGAACAAATGCTGTAAGCTCCAACCAAAACCATAATCACGTAAGTTTAGAGGACCTTCTATGCTGTGGCCCTTCCAAATCCAAGTCCTGGCAGTTGCACCTTTCACCCCAGATCCCACAAGGGATCCCAAAGCTCCACTGGGTGTTGCTTCATGATGATCCTTGCCCCATTTTCCCAGATTCCCTTTCTAGTCAGATCCCAGCTTTGGGAATCTCTCTTTCCTGGGATGGGAATGGGCAGGGTGCATTTTGTTATAATCTTTTATTCAGTAAATTTATCACGATCTACGCATCATCAGTAATGATTTAATCTTAACTGGCCCTGGTTATTTTTCAAAGCTCTGCTGGGATCTCACCAATAACTGTGACACAGAAGCTGTAGAGAGCTCAGGCTCGCTCAAGAAGGCTTTGCCTGAAGAGCCACCGTCTCCTTCTAAGATCTCATGGTTTCTCTGTCAAGCCCCATTGCAATTACTTACACACTGTGTGCTGGTGATGCTGACAGAGCTGGAGATGAACGTTAGCCCGTTGTTCATGCTGACTTGTAGGAAAACCACCCTAAAGCACAAAACAGATACACTTATTTTTAGTGTCATCTTTATACCCATTGTTCCTTTTATTCTGGCTGTGTTTGAGCCATTGGCTCATGAACACACACGGATAACATGTCCTGCTGAGTCAAGGCATTTTCATGGCTCCAGGTGCTTACCTGCATTTGTCTCTCCACTTACCCAGGAGCTACCCTTTTATGTTGGCTTAATTGAGTTGGGGCATATGCTCTTTATTAAAAAACACCATCCCACCCGGGGCAAAGGGCACTAGGACAGTGAGTCATAAAATAGTCTCAGACATTTGCAATGCTACCTTAGATAGCCCAAGAAAATGTAAGGCTTTTTTTTTTTTTTTAACCCTTTCAGCAGCTTGAAGAGCCAGAATGTGTTTTCTTTTATATCCAAGGTAATCCAGAATACTTGTAGTGAGGTCAAGGAGTAAAAACACCAAAATGATAATGAAATCAGAGGACAATCTGACCCTATCCATACTCCAATATCAGAGAAAGGGTCTGAGAAAAAAACAAACAACAAACAAAAAAATCCCACAAAAACCCCACCAAACAACTTTGGTCCAACAAGCCCTTTGACTAAGCTGTGCTAAAGACCCAACATTGAATAGGGCTGTGCTGGCTTATGCTAGGAGAGGATTTGGCACAAAGGGGATGGAGGTAATCCTGCCACACACACACAAATTTATTAGCTTGGAATTTGGGCAAAATCCTGAGCTCTTAGCTCAGACATCCTCATCCAGAAGTCCCCTCTCTCTTAACACATGCTGGAAAGCAATACTTACTGTCCAGCATCTTCTATCACTGGGGCAGGACAAAGTAGGTAAGTATCCTGGACAAGGGTTGGCTTTTCATCTGTAAAGAAATGAATATAACTGTTACAGAGGAAAAAAAAGAAATTGCCCCAAGCAGGCCACCCCCTGGAGAAGTGTTGACACCAATTAGAGTTACAGATCAATTCAGCATGTACTGGTATTTCCCAATGGTATTTATTACAAAGCCAAGTAGTAGGATGACCATTCTTGTTGATGCCCATACGTTATCAGGCTGGAGATCCCACGCTAAGAAATGGAAGGACATCTCTGTTCCTGACAGCAGCGAGCAGCCATTTAGAAGCCAGCTTTGAGCAATATTCATCTTGTCTATCCAACAAGTGCGTGCAAACTCTACTCCTACTGAATGCTCTGAATCTGCTAGTTACTCAGGGGGTCAAAAGTACAGGGTTCAGTATTTTCCCTACCCACTTCCAAAAACACACACAAGAGAAGCCGAGGCTGCACTGTTTGAGGCCAGGGTAAAGGAAGAACAGAGATGGGGTGGAACTGAAGCGGACAGAGACTGGAGGAAAAAAAAAATAAAAATAAAAATTTGAGTATCAACAGATATGAGAGTTGTTTCTTCAGGCTTCACCCACCCAAGTGCACCTGAAGACAGAATTCACTTCCCTGCTTTGGCAGAGATGATGCCGTGAAAATTATAGTGGTATGTTTTGAGGCCAGATGGAGGGGAAAAAAAGTCAGCCAGCACAGATCAGTGCTGCAGACCTAACCCAAGGAGAACACAGCATGGAGGAGATATGGAATTAGGGCACTTTTCCTCCTGTGTACATCCAGGCCTGGGTCAGCACTCACTGTGTGAAGTCCAGTCAAGGTGCCAGTGCATTAGAGAGAAGGAAGAAAAAAAAACCCCAAAAGTCTGTCTACCTGGTAAACCACAAGAAACAAGCTCGTAGCAAAGGGCATCTGTAAGAAGAACGACAGCGAGACCACCGGAGTTTATTTAATGCGGCCTCCATGTAGGCAACTAGGATGGGAAATGAAGGAGCAATTCATGTGTTCCCTCTTGTAAGTGAATTCAGTGCTAGGGAAGGCACCAGTCTGACCGCGACAGGATATGAAAGCCTCTACTGTGCTCAGCCAACAAGGGTAGCACATACAGAAAAGGAGCAGAGCTTCCCCCCCGCCAGCGCTGTGCTTCACCCTGCCAGACATACACTGCTCCTCGGGAATAGGAGAAGACTGCTGAGAAACTGGACACTCAATCTTTTTTGGCCATTCAGTCCCTTGCCCGGCTGCTGAGACAGCAAACAAAAGACCCCGTTTAGCACAGCGATGACGGGGAGTTTCCACGCTACACACTCTCTGCAACGAGACCAACAACTGGCATCAGGAACGGAGCAGGCCTGGGAGGGCCCTGCTTTAGGGTGAATGTCTCCTGAACTGGTGAACAAATAGTCTGAAGACACCACCAGGGGCCCAAGACAGCGTTCTTTCTTTTCACTGGTGGTGAAAAAGGGCATCATGACTCATGAGGGCATCATTGCAATGACACTGAAATTCAGTGGGCAGCAGGACCCCCCACATAATGCCCACAGGTTGCAAGATTTGAATAAGGATAAATTTCAAGCTTCTATTAAGTATAGATCCCTACCCAGTCCCCTCCCCACATCCGCTGCCAGGACTCCCCCAACACGGACGTGAGGTGGGCTGTGTCACCTGTCCCCTGTGAGGTGACACAGCCACAAGGGACACTAGAATCCATGAGCCTGGACACTTACTGATAGTAAGGCTGTCATTGAGCTTGAAGCTGCAGAGTACCTGGTCGATATTTCTTGCATGATAAAAGCCGTTGCCTCTTACCACAACTTGAAAGGATTCTGTAAGAAAAAACAGGAAAGTTGTGAAAAGCAGCTCAAATACAGCATTTCTTTCCAGAATGATCTGAAATAGAACATGACAATGGCTGTCCTCTGCACCAAAACATTCACATTGACCCTCAATATTCAGTAGCAATGGGCAGGAGTGCCAGAGTGGCACTGGTGCCTCACGGAGCAACACTCATCTCAAGGTTCTTCCCACATGCATCCCATTGACCCTCAATACTGTGAGCCTCACATGGGTGATGGCATCCCATGGCTCCTCCATGGCTTTCGGGCCAGACACCTTTGCTAACCATAAGCACCAGTCCTTCCTCCTGTCTCCACAGTAGATGGCACTCAGCTTTCAGCAGCAGCTCTGTTCAGACAAGGTCTCCCCTGAGCCTTCTCTTCTCCAGCTGAACAACTACAGTTCCCTCAGCTGTTCCTCATAAGACCTGAGTTCCAGGCCCTCCACCAACTTCATAACTCTTCTATGGAAATGCTCCATTGTGTCATTGTCCCTCCTATAGCGAGGGGCCCAAAACTGGACACAGCACTCGAAGTGGGACCTCACCAGTGCCAAGTACAGGGGGACTTCCCTAGTCCTGCTGGCCACACTATTCCTGATACAGGCCAGGATAATGTTGGCCAAGAGGGCCACACTGCTGGCTCATATGCAGCTGCCTGTCCACCAACACCCCCAGGTCCTTTTTCACCAGGCAGCTCCAGCCACTCTTCCCCAGGCCTGTAGCAATGCACAGGGTTGGTGTGACCAAAGCACAGGATACCAGCACAGGACCAATTAATCTTCAAACCACACACAGAAAAATAAGAATAAACTACATGAAAGGTTTCCACTAGCAGCAAGTAAAACCATCATGAACAAGTCCATATGCCTTATCAATTATATTTTGACCAACACACTAAAAATGAGAGGAAAACAATGTCATACAATCATAGAATGCTTTGGGTTGGAAGGAACTTTTAAGATCATACTTTTAAGATCATCCAGTTCCAACCCCCTGCCCTGGGCAGGGACACCTCCCACCAGACCAGGTTGCTCCAAGTCCCATCCAGCCTGGCCTTGGACCCCTCCAGGGATGGGGTAGCCACAGCTTCTCTGGGCAACCTGTTCCAGTGTCTCACCAGCCTCACAGGAACCTGATATCTAATCTAAATCTCACCTCTTTCAATTTAAAACCATTGCCCCTCATCCTATCCAGGGGATATTGTCCTATGTCGATAGGATTGAGGGGAGCCATACCTTATTTTCAGGGATATGAGATCTGGCTTTTGGTAACATTTCATGTGATGTATTGCCATGTTATTTGTGTGCTTTGGAGGAAGGAGCTGTTATTGGATAACACTACACGAACCCCACAAGGTGGCCGAAATACATATTCAGCTTAGTTTGCCTGGTCTTCACTATCAAGTTACTGCAAGGCAAGCTAGCATGAGGATGTGGAGTGCTTTAGCTTTTCCGTACAAACAGTATATTCTTGCCAAAAACACATTCTCACTACATTGAGGTCTAACCCAACTCCTGGTGAACTGGACAAGGGCATGCACAAGTTATGATCAAACACTGGAAACCCACGCTCTGGTTTTCCTCCTGTGAACTTTCCCTTGGAGCAACGCTCTGAACTGACACAGGCAGCAAGGAACACGGGAAGCAGCGAAGATATTTTGGGAGGGGGAAAAAGAAAATATCTACTGGAGTGCATATTTAAGTGAAACACATGTTTTGGCACTTTTGTGGAAGAAAGATAATCAAATTTGAGACCTCACTGAGCATATCAAGAGCCAAACGTACAAAGCCAGCATCAGAATTTGGCCTCTTTTTAAAAGGAAGAGTTATACCTCCTGGTTCCCACTGGAGGTGGAGGGCAATTCTTTACACAAACAAAAACGGACTGAAGTCCATTCAGCTGCTTCTTACTCCAGTAAGAATCTGGAGTTACTCTGATTCATGCCTTGAGCCACTCCACATCTAACTTAGATGATACACTGAGAGTTATTCCTGATGAAGATCCCTTTCCTTTGCCAGCAGAGACTCATCGTCAGACCCGAGGGCAACTAGGTCTCTGCCCACCCTCCTGAACTACCTGCTCAGGACCATGCAGTACCCCAGACTTGCCCACTCCACAGCGACTGGAACAGCCAGCTAAGTTCTTAATTTTATATTATAAAAGCAGCTTGTTGAAATAAAATTGCACTTACATTACTTTTCCCCACCTCTCCTGAATGAATGGTCTTAAAAAGCAGAATTGATAACTACTTCAGTGGCTTTAAAAAGATACAGCAAGTAAGAGACCTTCAACACAAAACGTCGAAGGTAAAAGCTACATGTAGAAGTTTAGTCTTGTCAAGACAGTTTACCTCTCATGCCCTTCTTTTCACCATCACCGCCACCCTGCACAGTCAGTCGTGAACGACTGCCTGGGTGGTAACCTGTCCACCAACACAAGCTGACACTGTAGTTTCAATACCAGACTTGCATGGAAATGTAAACAGCTGGTACGGGGTTTGGTTGTTGCCGTTAAGAAGCCTGCCCCTTCGGATGCTCCGGAGCATTAACATGTTTGGGATGATGGTCTGTTGAAGTGGCTAATTCCATTTAATTTTGCGCCCTGGCTCTGGCTGCGTCCTTTTCTTCCTTAGTTACTGTCAGATCGTTGCTTGTAGCTTTTGACAAGACAGCGAAGGGAAAAAGGTCAGCGCTGAAATAACCGGGCGGCGCTGGCAGCGAGATGGTAGGTTGAAGCTGGTGTGCGCTGGCTGCGCTGTCGGCTTCGCTTCCGTGCCTCTGATGAGAAGCTGACGGCTTGCATCCACACCTGGCCGTTGACGTGGCCAGTAGGATGCCACATCCAACAAAACCTTTCAATCACATCCGCGTACCGTCAGCGTAATCAAAGCAATGATGCTGTCAAACGGGATACGAGGCGCCTCCAATCCCGCGCTGATAGCCTGTTTACAGGCTGCACGTCTGGGTCGCTTTAAATCAGAGAGGGAACGAGGAAGGACCCAACTATATTGCTCCACATCGGGGAGGATGAATTTGCAGGGTCAAAAAGCATTAAGCATCAGACGGCTGTCACACCACGGCCAGATCAATCTGTAAATGGACGTGCCAGAAAACTCCTCTCTCACAGAGAGCCAGAGTCCCAACTAGAATTGTCACCACATTGAAATCGTTTCACCAGCATTTTACTAAATCTCTGGCAAGTCAAAAATGAAGCCGAGATCACCAGTCATGAAGCTGAGATCACCAGTAACGAAGCCGAGATCACCAGTAATCACCAGCACAGCGGTAATTATGAGGGGCAAGAACAGTCACCAGGAGTGGGTCGGTCTGCTCTGAGCCCTGATCACAACTGGCTTCCACTGAGCAACACAAAGCCCTCGTGATCTCATACCAGACGTGATAACACATTGCAATCTTGCAAAAGGCCTACCATTTTTCCCATCAAAATTTGGAAATGCAAATTTGAATTACATGTTGTTCTTTTTAAAATAAAATTCCTGTCTTAGAAAAGAAGGTAAGGAATAGTGCATTTCTAGAACATCTTATGCTCTAATTTTCAGCCAGCTCTAAATGCGTGTATATTATTTTTTTTTTATATAGGATTCAGTGGCTATATATCTTACCTATACATTAACAGTAGACTACAGTAGTAATTATCTAATTTTAAAATGCATTAAAATTCTGAGATTAATGTGAAAAATACTGAAGTCTGTGAAGTCAAATCAAGTACATTAAAAAATAGAACAAATTACACATAGAGTAGAACTATATCAGACTGTCCAGGGAACTGGATTCAGGATCTGGACTCACACTACCACAAAGAGAGTTGTTCAATCCCAGGAGATTCCCCCCAGGAGCCAGCAGTTCACAAAGGTATAAAGATGAACCCCTGGCTGTGTTGATATAAGTGGGATAACAAAGGATAGATAAATAAATAAAGCCAAGCACAAGTGTAAATCTTCACAGCCTCACACTGTAAAATCTCTTGGAGGAGCTCATTTGAGATAAGACTTGCAGGACTAGACTCATAAGGAAAAAAACCCCAAAACAACAAAAACCAGTTATTTCATGCCTGATTATTGGTGCTAAACCAGCCAGAACCATTCGGAGCTGCAGTTTTGCCTTCCTCCTATTGTCAAGTACTTCAGAATTGAAGTGAAACAAGTGCAGGTATTTTGCAGAATCAGCAGCAATGCACAGAAACTGGTCCTGCCTGATTTATATTGGTCTGATTTGAAAAATGGTTTAAAATTCAGCTTTCCAGTATTCTTAACACTGTTCCAAACAACTACAAGAACACTACTGAAATCCCTCCTATTAGAACACTCACATTCTCATGTAGCTAAATAGCTTTTTTGGTAAGCAGAAAAGCTTGCAATAAGCTGGTGTACAAAAAATTGCCTGATTGATATAAAATAAGCAAGCAAAAAAAGGAAATAATTTATTACTGTGAAATAAAAAGAGTTTTGACATTTCAAAGCTTTAAAATTGTTTTTTAATCAGCTCCACAAAGAGATTTTTAAAAGCAAGATTTTATCACAAATGCCTACTCCCCAATTACATATTTAGGAATAGTTCAAAAGATGCAAGGATATTTCATTTCAAATTGAAATACTCAGGGCAGGATCATTTTGTGATCAACATGTGGAAATGAAGAGTGAACAATTTCTCTTCTGTGTGATATTTATTATATTTTTCCCAAGTTTCCTATTTTGATCTGTTTTCAAGGTCAGCTTTCACGCATCATTGCTATTTTATTTTTAAGTGCTCATTTTTTACAGTGTATAAGGAAACGAACACAAGACAGCAAACATCAGATCTAAACAACCACGCTGTAAACTGTACCTTCCAGCAAACTTATGGTGTCACTCTTACTCTGCTGCAATAGCCTCTCGAGTAGACAAAACCACAGCAAGTGAATTGCTAATGTAAACCAGAACAAATCCAAGTTAAATACAGCAGACATGAAAGGCATGAAATTATCAACAGCTCCTCTGGGGATTCTTTGCATTTACCATATACACTAATGGGTCCTTCACTGTGCATAAGGAAAACATTAGTACTTTGGAAAACACATCAGGAACCTTGCACTATGCAGTTAATTGTATTTGGTTCAATAAACCTGAAATTTCTGTGGATATTTTGCAAAAGTCTTGTTGGAGCCGCTCACGAGTCCTAGCAGATCCCAGGAATGCAGCCTTTCCAGAAATTTGTGAGACATCACCTCTAGACCCTAAAGCCCCTCTGGCAGCCTGGCTTTACATCACTTACGTCTCCTCCTTCTCTCGGATATTTTAAAAAGCAGTATCCCCTGTTCCCTGTGTGCTACCTCAGTCGACTCTCCAAGCTGTCATTCAGCCACAGCATCTATGTATTTATCAGCACCATTTTTTTTTCCTCCAGTGAGAAGGAGCACGCAGGGCTTTAGCCATGGCCCCAGGGGATGCTCTAACACATCCACGGGCTTCAGCTCCCATCCCACATTAGGGACCTACTGACATTTCATCATGGTCACTCGTTTGCCTTATCACATTCTTCTCGTGGAAACTCACCTCCTGCACAAACACTCGACGGTTCAGCCGCCAGGATCTCAATGCAAGACTTCTTGAGAATCTAAAAGAAGTAGATAATGGCATTTTTGGCAAATATTTTTATCTACGCTTTATTAATACAGGAAAGGGTGCCCTTTGCTGGGTTTCAGAATACCCAACTTACTGAATCAATGGTTCCTCTCAGGGCATAAAAGCCTCCCGTAACTGGAAAAACATGATCGATGCTGTCAGCAATTGTTGACAGCTGCAAAGAAAGACAATCATAAATCATGAGGGAAAAAAAAAAAATTACAGTGAACAAAACTGGGCCTTTCATACTTGCTAAAAGACATCATACTGACACAAAATGATTTACGCCTCAAGTAATTAAATAAATGCCTTCATCTGATGCTGTTACTTGTGCAGTAGTGTAACAGAAAAACAGAACAAGAATAAACCCAAGAAAGGTTACCTGAGTTTCATTGAAATCTTTCACTCCAACACAATAAACAATAGCTCCAAAGCTTCTGGCTCTGTTGGCCTAAAAAAAAAAAAACTGCCATTAAGTGCAAAGCCACATAATCAGTGGAGCCAACAATAACTGCCTACGGGTCAGACAGAAGCTGGTTTGGATAAACGTGAAGGTGACTTACTTCTTGTTCTGCATAATAAAACTGAACGTCTTGCAATTCTCCATCCGTCAGAGCAATAATCACACTGGCGGTCCGAACTCCTACGTGGAGGAGAGTTAACAGATTGCATACGTGTGACACAGGATTCAGCAATGCAAAAAAAAAAAAAAAAAAAGAAGTCTGAAGCGAGGAATTCCTTTTTGCTGACAAATAAAGGTAAAACTATAAGGCCAGACCCTCAGCCTCGTTTGTACAGACTTTATTGAAGATATACTGAAGGTCAGATGCATAATAGCATGCAATAAGCCAAAACCTGTGCACCTTCACATCACAAGCATCACTGATGGAGGGGCTTCTGCTCTAGCAAGGTCCACAGAACAGACTTCTCTGTTCTGAGTATAGCACAGGATCCACTGAGATCACATCCAGACACTTCGCGTGGAGAAGAGGCAAAACAGAACCGCAGAGGAGAAGTTTCCTCTCTTCTCTTGACAGACGTGACTCTACACAAACACGACTCTGCCCACGTTGGTGGTAGGAGACGCCTCTGCAAGAGCAGCTTTCCTGCCATGTTTTCAAGGTGCAATCCCACTGTACATGGCAGAGTGCTTCTATAGGGGGGTTCAGTCCTACCCTTCTTGAGCAACATGAGCTGCCAGTGAAGTTCACAGGAATTCTGAGCGCATTAAAACCTTAAGATCGGGCCCACAGAAAAAATTCACATCTTGTGATAAGACATTTCATATCCCACCTAAGCTTAAGTGAAAAGGTTGCAAAGATTTTGGATAGCTACATATGTACAGCGATATACAATACACTATTACCTAGAAAAAGACAACATGTTAACAAAATAAACCCAAATTAATAAGCCAACTATGGTTCAATCCACCATTCTGCTTCAATAGTTCTTAAGCAAAGCAACTAATACACATACATGTTACTTTCAGGCAAGTATTTGTTATTTTTTAAAAATAATCTCTTACAATTTCAAGTGTCTTTCCCCATACTGTCTGAAATTAAAGACTGATTAGTTCTGACAGGTTTCTTATGCCATACAGTCCTTCCCATGTCATGTCAGACACGGACATAACTCTTAAACAAATGACCTGCAACTGGGGGGGAAAACAGCTCAGATTCGTCTATTCCTTTTTTTTTTTTTTTTTCCCCTGCCCAGCATGCTGGAAAAAAGGCTGCAAAATCTGAGATCTTATTTTGCTTTCTTTTGAACTCTTGTTTCTTCCCTGATATTTTAACTTATAAATTCAGATTTCATCTACTCCTAATCAACTTACAGAATAGTTCAGCAGTTCTTAGTTAGATGTTATGAAGAAGAAACAAAGTTTTCAGCTGGACTCCTCAGGACTCTTGATTTCACTGCCTGAGAAGCCAATGCAGAGTCACTTCTGAAGACACTACGCTCGCAGCCTGTTTCATTGAAATGGCACTGACCCATTTCTCCATCTTCCAAAGAGACCATCAGCCCACAAAGGAGAACAACCTCCCACCTGGGTACCAACCAGGCAAGAAGTGTTCAGTTTAACTACTTAGGCCTTCTTTTGGTACGGACAAAAACCACAAATACATTCATTCCCCTCTCAAATTTGAGTGAAATTTTATACTTTAGGAACTCAGAATCTAATCCCAAATTGTTCATACTGATTAAAAATCTCAGCTGATTGCATTCATGCTAATGAGAACAAGAATTTGGGTGCACAAGGCAGACAGGACTGCGGGAGTCAGAAGGGCCCAAGGACCCAAGAAAATCTGGGTTTCCCTGTCCCCTGGGTGCAGGACAGACAGTTCTGGCTGTAATGCTCTGGTCTTTATTCTGCATTGGGTCAGATCTGTGATCATACTGGTCTCCTCTGGTCTTAATAAACCATGAATCACGCATTTAAAAGTAGGACTGTAGTCAAAATGGAATGTAGAGATTGTGTAACACCAATTCCTTCTCCAACACTTCTTTCAGCGGGTTTACTGCAGGTCATATAAAGAACTATCATCCCTGTCTTTTCAATGCAGATATATAACATGAGGGATATACAACACGTACCTCCATGGGTTTCCTGGTAAATCTGCTCGTTTGCCTGCAACGAAGTGTAGAACATTGTTAGCTCTTAAGCACACCAGCAGCGAGCAAAGCAAATTTTATGGGTATAAATCAAAGAAAGGGAGGTACTGTGATGCCTACCCTTTTAAATCCCTCATGCATGAACGTGTCTCCTCCGGGCACTTCATATTGAAGAATGTTGAGCCCTCGTCTTATGGCTTCCCTTTGGATTAAAAAAAAATAAAAAAAAAAAATAAAGGAGACAATGTTATTAAAAGTTCTTTTTTCTTTTGTTGAGATATTCCTGTACCACAGGTAAATTATGCACCTTCTCAATACATTGCAGAGAAAGCATGCACATCAGCTAAAATACTGGTAAAAACAAGATTTCTCATAAAAGACAATTTTTCTGCCAAACACCTATGGGAGGACAAAACTGAACATATGATACAACGATGGGATTAACATGTTCTAACGGTGTGATTCTGTCCCTGCTCCCTTGCTCTGGTATACGGTCAGGCAGGGTAAAATTGAATTAAAGCAAATGCCAGATATTAAACTCTGACAAAGTACAGATGGAATGAGAATTTAAAAGCTTATGACCCTGTCATGAAAAATGGGACAAATAAAAACTCTGTATTTAATCAATCATCAGGACAGTTGGGATTAGGACTCTTTCCATTATAAAGACAGAGGCCAAAAGATAGAGAACAGGATGTGAATGACAAGAATTTTCGTATCCTACACCAGAGACTGATCAACCTTCCTGGGGCACGGATTGCTCCCTGGTAAGAAGGTGGTAACTTTGATACCAGGACTCCTGTTGCGTAGCTTCTTACTCCACAAATACCTGTTAAGCAAGAGGATCGCTCAGGGAAATTGATTTCATTCATGACTAAAAGACCCTGATCCTTAGCAAAGTTTACATTATATTAATAGAACACAAATAAGGCACAAATACTCAACAGGCAAGAAGTAGGCAGTCCAAACATCAGCCCCAGGTGCTGTGAGACATCGTTTTTTTAAAAGAAAAAAAAAAAAAAAAAAAAAGACAGTGAGCACCTCTCTAAGCTCAAATTCACAGCTGGGCATTTTAGGAAATGGGAATCTATGTGGGACGAAGGTAAAACCAGGAGCTGGGATTGGGCATGTTGTTAGAGTAAAATGCACTTTTTTAACCATTCAAAGTATAAAATGAACTGAAAAGACATGCATGGTGAATCATACAGAGAGCAGTTTAGGAGACAGAACATTCAAATACCACGTTCAACATATTGTCACAGGGTTCCTGTCTACTTTCCACCTTGCAAAGAGCAAATCCACTTGGAAGAAATAAGTAAGTTTCAGCTCTGTCACCAAGACACAAGACCAGAGCCAAAACTCGATGGAGCCAGCAGAAACGTAAGACCCCAGGCAGGGTTTCTAAGTTTCAGATGAGGCCGTGGAGAAAAAAATGGAGAGGGCAGTGTTGTGCTTTGAAGACTGCTCCAGAGCCCCCCTCTTTATTTATAGGGTGCACCATACTCCTGAGGCCCTCTTACACAGACAGAAGCAGTAGCAAAAGCAAGGGCCCTAAGCTGAAATCAAAGAAAATACTTCAAAACACCTCAACAGGGATTTCTGTGCGAGTCAAGTTAAATCCAAAATTATTCTGGTTTTTTTGCTTTGGGTTTTTTTGAGGTGGTTTGGGTTTTTTTAGTTTTGTTTTGTTGCTGGTCTGGTGGTTCTGGGGTTTGTTTTTAGCTTTAAACAAAAGAGGATTTGGTTGTAAGGGTGGCAAGAAGAATTTTTCTCCAGCCTCAGGCTCTCTTTTTCTTAAGAAACTTGTGGCTTGCCTTTGCAAACCACCTCTGGCACAGGTGCTGTCTGGAGATAGTCCAGGAGAGGAGTGCGATAGCCTAGTGAGATAGTGCTCCAGCAGCAGGTACAACCAGCTGCTGGCGTAAAGTTCAGGGTTTTTGGATCACTTTGGGAATTTATTACAGTCTTATGCTCATCAGCTCAGGATCAGAGCTCTCCTACACAAAAACTGCCCTGATTTGGTGGTTGGGGATAGTGAGGATGTACTCCCTGTGTACATCCTGAGGACCAAGACAGACATCCAAATTCTGGTTTGGGGGCCACTTGCTGCTTGAAAGGAGGGATGGAGGTATTTCTGGACGAAAGCTGTGGGAAGCACTTGCCTGTTTTCTGTTAGCTTCATGACTGTAGTGCCTCGTGACGAAAAAACGATGAAAGACATCCGCAACATTGGGCTGAAACAGAAGAACAAGCCAGTTTCGTGTCACACACACATACCCATTACTTCAAGGGATTTTCATTTGCTTAGAAGCAGTGAATGAAAAAATAAATGATACATATATATAAAATTAAAATATAATCTCAAGAAAATGTTACCTTATGAACTTCTCAGCTAGGCTTTCCACAAAGGAGTAAATCTCAGTCCAATGATTTCTGACACTTCCAGACCTGCACACAAAACATAATTGATTACTCCAATCTCATTTCATGGCAAAATTCCTTGTTCCACTCTGATTTTTAAGCCTGGGCTATTCCAAAGGTGGTCAGGGACACAAATTACACAGAGATCTATGGAGATGAAGCAGCAAACCCTGTTGAGGTTCCTACAGCAGTTGTGTTGGAAGCTGTAACAGGAACCATCACAACAAAACCCACTGACTCAAAGAGAAGTAGAAATATGTCTGAAATGCTTTACTTTGAAACAAGCTTAGTAACTCTTCCATCTGCTTTTGTTCCTCTTATAACAAAATATTTATATTTTCTTCTAGTTTAATTAATTTTATGCGACTTCACAAAATCATCTGCCAGCAAATTATTTACTTTCCCAGAGCACAGCTCTGCCCTTGCAGCCTCACAGAAAGTCTTGACTGATCCTGTATTCTCCCAGAATGCGGGGGAGAACGTTTGCATGAATTACTGTTTGTTTCAACAGAGAAAGCCTTTTGAAATAATTCAGAATGGAAAAGCAGTACTCATAGATAATTCACTCGGCTAACATCCTGGACAGTCAGTCACAGAATCACAGAATGCTATGGCGTTGGAAGGGACCTCTGGAGATCATCTCCTCCAACCCCCTGCCAGAGCAGGGTCACCCAGAGCAGGTCCCACAGGAA
>JAOQGH010000002.1:19221034-19240559 GCA_025769975.1 Gallinago jamesoni
AGAAGGAGACTCCACCACCTCTCTGGGCAGCCTCTGCCAGGGCTCTGCCACCCTCACAAGAAAGAAGTTCCTCCTCACGTTCAGATGGAACTTCTTATGTTCCAGTTTGTGCCTGTTCCCTCTTGTCCTGTCACTGGGCACCACTGAAAAAAGACTGGCCCCATCCTCCTGACACCCATCCTTTAGGTATTTGTAGGCATTGATCAGATTCCCCCCTCAACTTTCTCTTCTTCAGACTAAAAAGGCCCAAGACTCTCTTATGCAGAAAGGCTGAGGGAAGGCTCCAGGCCCCTCATCATCTTTGTGGCCCTCTGCTGTACCCTCTCCATCAGTTCCCTGCCTTCTGGATCTGGACATAGTTCTCCTGATGGGGCCTCACCAGGGCACAGTAGAGGGGCAGGATGACCTCCCTTGACCTGCTGGCCAGCCCCTGACTCCATTACAGATTTCTTGTGAAAACATGGGCAACTTAGCTATATGCACAAACTTACATATTCATACTGCCATTACCAATATATAAAACTGGCTTTTTTCTGCCTAGTCTTACATTCTCAGAGTCCCTCGCAGTCTGGTGACACTCAGACCTCAAATAGAGCCTTGCATGCAGCAACTCTACAAATTTACAACAGTAAATAATAGGTGATTTCTATCATGCAGATCTACCCCATACTCTTTCAAGCCATTAAAAAGGCTACAAAGCATGAGAAGTCAATGGTTTTAAAAGCCCTCCCTAAGACTGTGGTGTTTATGAAGGAAAGGCTTGTTTGCTTTCCTTGCCAGGCAAACTCATATATCATGTGTCTTGGGCAGAACGATAAATAAAACAACAGCACATACAGAAGGGTCACAGGGGATTAGGCACAGGACTAAAAAAATTCCTGAAGTTTAACTACTGTAATGCAGTAGGTTTCCTTTAACTGCCATTTTCTGTGTAAATGTATTACAAAAGAAAAGTGAGAAAATGATCCCATATTACAATTCTCAGTTCCAGTACGGGCTTCCCAAGTGCCCCTATGCCAGTCACTCCTGTCAGGTACAGACCAGCAGGATTTTTCTGAAAGTCCCATCTCTGAACATGATGAAGTCAAAGAGATTTTTCTCAAATCTATGCAACATGCATTTACTGCTCCCATTTTTTTTTTTTTTTTTTTTTATTTTTTCCCCCCTGGAGTTGGGACTTTCAGTTTCATTCTGAGCTTGTCGTCCCACTTAAATCCAATTCCTGCAATTTCCAATGGAGTCACTTCCCCACATAGAATAGCCACAGTTCCGTACTTGGAAAAGAATGACCTATTTTGGAAGAGGTATCATATTTCTACTGCCAGCTGCAGAGGCACTGATGCAATCCAAAACAGAAAGCAGCAATGAATTTTCTTTATAACAGCAACAAACGAGCATTTCCAACACCTTTTTAGGACTGTCGGAGTTATTTCCCCTCCTTCCCCTGCTTTTTTTTTTTTTTTTTTAATTTACCACTCAGGCAAAGAATAGCTCGGCAAAACAGCCAAAAACAATCAAAAATCTGAGAAAATCATAAGCCACTAATGGCGAAAAACCAGGAAGACTTTTAAAGTGAAAATGCACAGATAACCTTAAGACTATGCATTTTCGTGTACTCTTGACTGTAAAGAAACACCCCTTTTTGGAACAACCAGTGAGACTAAGAGGAACTAAAAATGGCTGAAATAAACCTATAGATGCCCACCTCTGAAAAGCCAGGGAGGTTTCTGTCATGGGTGAGTCCCCATGGGACATACACCATGCTCCTGGATCTACATCACTGACCTACAACCCCATTGAGCAGAGGTTCTTCAGCATGGCAGGGTCTCCTTCTCCTCTCAGAGGACTTTTGCACCCACACGTCGCTTCTCAGTTGGGAAGAGTCGAAAGCCAGACAGAAATACTAGCAAAAAAATTTCACCGTTTCAAAATGTCAAATAAGGAGTACCAGCGAAGCAGTCAGTGTCACCTCCCTCTGCAAACAATGCTCAAGTGCCACCAATACCGGTCGTGCCAAACTCTCCAAGAACACCAGTGAGGGTGTCCTGACTTACAAAAGAACCTGATTTCCCACTCCTCCCCCCAAAACTCACCTCTAAATATCCCTGTTTGTAATGTCTTTTTATTTGCTGTTCCATATATATGTTTATTCTGGAGGCTTCTGGGGTTTGTCCTGATGTAGTTTCATCTGCTGCCCAGGGGCCTGACCCCATGTGACCCCCAACAGCAGTTTTCATGGCAAATTAAACAGAAACTTACAACAACAAAACGTTTGCTAAACTATATACTAAGTTGCCAAATGCTGCCAAATATTACTCCCAATGCTGATAAACAACAGCTGCCCAGGACTATTGAAAAAGGTCATGCCTTTCACTTCTTTGGGATCTTATCTTTCGAATTGCAGAATCACTTTTGCTGGTGGCATAAACTAAATTGCTGTGTGTCATGGCTGGATCAGACTTGGAGGTTCTTGCTTTGGTCTCCCATGGCAATTGGGATGCTCCAAGAGTACTGTAACCTCCTTTCTGACCATGGCCAATGCTTGAAGGCCATACTTATTTTTAACTCCACAGTTACCAAGCCTGGAGAAAGCACAGGGTCTTCCAGTGATGTTCTACATCAGAGGTTATTCTTGGACATCCATACAGAATTATTTTTACAGCAGTTTTGGTGATTTTGTGGTTTCCCTTGGAACTTTACAGTAATTAAACAAAGTCCCATTACTCAGCGTACCTCTATGAAGAGGAGCCTTGGACAAAGCCATGCCACGTTGTCTCAAAGTGCCATCAGTCAATAACCACAAGCAGATTCCTTGCCTGGCCTGTTTGGCCACCAAATGACGCTCTTCTGTAAGATTTCAGAGGAACTGTGAGGACTTCTGAACAACGAGGAAAGGGTAACGAAGCATGGAAGAGACTGGTGCCATGCAGAAGCAGCACCAGGCGTGGGGCACACACTCGTCCAAACTGGGGGACGTCATGCAGGAGCCATGCAGCCAAGAGGGAGGTTTGTCTCAGCAGATGTGCCAGGCCAGCACTGTGGCTGTCTGCAGAGAAAGACTGTGTTACAGCCAAGACCCATCTTGTTGGCACACGCCTTGGAGATGCCCTGCTTTCCATCACCAGCCGCCTGGTTTAGCTCCTCACATCAAACAAAATGGCCGCCACCCAGCCAAGCCCTGGGCTGCCTCCCTGCCCTCTCCCCGCCAAGGCAGCCCAGCGAGCCCAACATTCTCTGTGAAATACCAAGCCCCACAGGCCAAAGGCCTCCATGAATGGAGAAATAGAGACTCGTCGCTCACAAGTGGTTCTTCTGCCTGCCAGAGCCCAGCGGGACGGTGGGGCCTCAGCCCTCGGAGGCTACAGGAGTCTCATGGCGAAGGCAAACGCAAAGCAATAAACAGCTGGGGTGGGCAGCCCCACCGCCACAGAAAGTATTTCAGGGCCTGTTTCTGCTGCTGGTTCCACTGGGGTGAAACAGCGGAATTTCCCCCAGGTTCATACCCACAGAATTGGGACCGGAATTAGGCCCGAGCGACGTAAAAAAAAACCCACAGGAGCCATTTGTTGCCAGCACGCTCCCCGAGCTCTGCTCCCGTTACACACGAGACAAAGAGGAGAGTCAGCAAACCACAACATAGGAAAGAATGTGCTCCCGGCCTCATCGGGACACGGCTCAGAGGAGCAGCTGCTGCTGCTGTTTTCCCCAAATTTCACATTGCTACCGCTTGATGGGAGGGGAAAGAAGAGGAGGTCGGCGAGTCTTTCTGGGGCTGGAAGGAAGCGATGTGACCGCAAGGCCCGATCCTGCTCCCGCTCGCTTACTGCGGAGCTCAATGTCCGTATGAAAACGGTGAGCAATACCTCAAGCTGAGGTATTTCACTGCTGTTTGTGAAGACAAGAAAGTGCGAGATGGGCTGGAAGCCTCCTCTTCTTTCCCCTCAGGCTCCCAGAGGAGGTGGAAGCCGGAGCCCAGAGAAACCAAGAGGCACAACCCCAGCATATAGGGTACCACACTCAGCCCAGTTCCTTCAGCAGATAAAAACCAGGAGGATCATCTCTAAGATGCC
Source organism: Gallinago jamesoni (assembly GCA_025769975.1). Taxonomy (NCBI): domain Eukaryota; kingdom Metazoa; phylum Chordata; class Aves; order Charadriiformes; family Scolopacidae; genus Gallinago; species Gallinago jamesoni. Next base: position 19,225,105 of record JAOQGH010000002.1, read on the forward strand.
ATTCCTAGGCCATACGTGATTCCCAGTCACAGCTAAACTCACCTCAGGTGCCAGCACAGACCAACTGAAGGCCATACACATCATACCTGCAGCTTGGCAGTGAAAGCTAAATCCCCAGCACTACCCAAGCAGCAAACATTTTTATTTCCACACATACATACAGAAGGCAGCAGGACCCAAAGCCTTTCCTCCTTGCTAAAAGTGTGAAAGCGAAACCCCTCGAAGATGGAGAGCTGCCCCTTGTCCCATTCCACCCCCTATCCCTTGCACATTTGCCTCTATTACAGATTAGCTGAAAGCAGAAATTTCAGAGATCCTATGGCAAAAAACAGAGCCATTTATTATTGATGTTGGGTTCAGTTTGAGCACGGTGTCAGGGAAGGTCAACACCCATTGAGTTTTCAGGGTGCTACAAGTCCCTGTCCCCTCCAGCTACTGGTGGCCCTGTATATGGTCCATTCCTCAGAAGACGTGGCACTTTGTTGTCACTATCTGGAGAGCCCTTTGTGGCCACAACCACACTGCAGACAACAGAATTCTTGCACATGGCTAATAACTGCTCTGCAATAAAAGCAGACCCTGGGGCATCTAGTTTGTTGTGGTTTCAGACACGCACGAGCATGTTCATCCACCCCTCCGCTGCCTTCGGAGCCAGCAGAGCATTCGAAGTGACAGGGATCCTCCTCTCCCAAACAATGCTTCTCGCAAGCATGGAAGGGACCTTGACTGGGTGATTCATGCAGGCAAGGAAGGACTAGTTTGTATTATCTCCTCCAGAGGCAATTAGAAACACTGGCGGAGACAGCCATTCAGAGACAGTCCTTGCTTCAGAGTACTCCTAACATTAATGGACAAGACAAGGGCTGGAACGTGGAGGGGGAAGATGCAGAGAAGTGACTGGAAAACAGATTTTAGTTCTAGGCCAGCACCTCAAACACAGGACCCAAAGTACTTGGATCCAAAAGGCTTCATGACCAAAACCATGAATTTTATAAATAGCTTTTCTCATATAAAACTACTAACAACGTCTGCAGCAACATTACAGACTTCTGTAAGTCATGCCTCAAAACATTGCCCTTAGCTCCTACAGTAATCCATCTAATCCACAAATCCTGCCCACCTGGTGCTGTAGCTCTCACTACAGCTTTTGCCAATAAAATGAGCACAAAGTGAAATTCAGAAGCCATGCTCAGGCTGCATCCAACCATTTCAGATCTCCCTGCAAAGCCCCAGAGCTGCTTTGGGCAGCATCAGGGCTGGAAGAGCCACTCTCAGCATCCCAGTCCTCTTCAGCACAACACCGGGAGCAAAGCAGGACAATCTGTCCCAGTCACACTTCACAAGGCAAAAATGATAGCCAGGAGCAGGGAGATACAACTCCTGAGCTGTGAATAACTCCCAGGAGTCGATTGATCTTCTCTGCCTTTGAGGTGAAAAGGTTCCGTGATACCACACCTCATACAAACCCACAATTCACACCAGCCTTTGGCCTGAAAGCTCAGACAGGAGTAACGAAATGCTCAATCACTGAGCACACACAAACAAAAATCCTAGGTCAGTGGGAATCTTACGGTTTACTTCCTTGGCTCAAGCCCCAAATAAATCAGATTTAGTTACATGCATAAATAGACTGCAAATGACAAGCTGCCATGGCTTTTTCTTCCCATTAACTGTACACATTTTACGTCAAATAACCACTACCCGTTAGCTTTGCCTTCTGTTTTATAAATATTTTTTTTTCTTGGGGCAGAAGGGAAGAGAATTGGTTTTCCCAAGTTTTTTTTTCCTGCCAAAAGGCAAATCTGGCAGAATAACATCAGACAAAATGCAAACAAATAAAACCTGGTTCCAATAACATAGGTATGTCTGAAGCTGAATAAAAATTCACTTCGGAACATTCCAAGCAATTATACCTGGTTGTAAGAAAAATCACAGCCCTGGCTGCGACATAACCACAACAAAGAAAGATGCAAAAGGCAAAATACCAACAGATTATGTCTTGAAAGCAATAAGGAATATTGCTTACAGGCAGCTGGGGAGTATGAGAGGTGTCATGCAGATGATGTGGTTACATTGTGAAGGGGAAAGGGGGGGTGAGGAAAGATAGTCAGACAGGAGGAAGACAGATAGACACAACCATTTTTAAATACATAGGCATAAAAACCAACGCCACCTAAGGAACAAAGCTGATGCTTTCGTTGGGACAGCAGCTCCTCTCAATCTCAGCAGGCAGCTGACCTGCACCAGGTCCTACCACTGACGATGACCTGGAGTCTGGCTGCGGTAGGTAGATATTCTTGCTTACAGAAAGAGGAGTTCAGCAGTGATTTGTCAGTTAATACGAGATGTTTTTTTTCAGATGCAATTAAGTTAGGTGACAGACCGTGTGTGTTCAGGCACCTATCTTTACCAGCAGTCTGAGTTCCAACCACAACAATATCGTTAGCCACTTCTCTTCCCTTCTTCAGCGTGCAGAACGGCACGGGACCCAGATAAGCAGCTTCTCCCTCTGTGTTAAGCTCCTGCCGGTTCAGCTCCATCCTAAAACTCTCGGGTTGGGACTACGTGGGCGCAGGAAGAGAGGCAGAGGGCTACAGTGAGAGCCCAAGGCCAAAAATACTTGTAACTCACAAGTGCTAAATGCATTGAAGTCGCTGGCAAGGAAATCATCATGGAGGAAAAGGGGGGGGGGGCGCAAAATATGTTTACCAAACTCTCTTCTTTGTTGCTTTAGATCCAGCATATCATGAAAAACCAAGGTATGTAGAGATCAGAATAGCAGCTCCTGAAACGCCTTTTGTTCTGGTGGCTTTTTGGCTTCCTTGAAGTGACTCGGGAAACATGAACCTGTTTCCCTCCCAACACCTCCCACAAAACTGGCTTTTCACGGGAAGCTGGGGAGGTGGACACAGACCCAAAACCAGGAGAGGAGACGGAACGGGGCAGCTAATTTCCCACCTGATGAGGTTGTGGTCTTCCCTACCCGCTCCCCACCAGTGACATTCCCCTCTGGAGCAAGGCTTTGCTGAGTTCAAAAGGAGAGGCAGCTGGGAAAGGGATTACAAGCGAGAGGCTGGCCGCATCGCACTGATGTCTTTACCAAAGTTACTGTTGACAGGGATGCTCTTGGGACCACAGGAGACGAACCAAAAGTGATGTGAAAGGCAGAATTTTTGTGGGGCCAAGAGACAGGAATACCTTGAAGTCCAAGGGGAAGATGAGGAGCAGTGAAAAGGTAGTTAGGACAGCCTCCTCCCCCTGCCCCCCCCCCAAATAAAAGAGTTATAATCACTGCTCTAAAAGAAAAATCAACCAGGGCCTTACTCGAGACGTTTGTGCTGCCATGGTCTGTGCTGCGGAAAAAGAGAACATTTTCCCAAGGCTGTGCAGCTCATTTTCCCTCAAAATCCAAACAATTTCTTAGCAAACATCCCAGCAGGAAAAATGAGAAAGTACTTTTGACTGTCTCACATTCTCCCCCTTTCCCATCCTGTCTTACAGTCAAAAGATAATCAAAGACATTTCTTCCTATTGCGTAAATATAAAATACAGACAGCTCTGCAGCTCAGATCCGTCATGTCAAGCATCGCCAGCAGCAGGTATTTATGGCAGTCATAAGTCCTTACTTTAAAAGGGTTTATATTTGCTCCACTAATAAACAATCATAACGATGCTATCAGGCACTGTTATAATTAGAAGACACTAGAGGTCAGTCACCCTTTCCGCTCTGCAAGTGCGTTTCAGTATGATTACAAACAGCAGCTGGATGTTAGCAGGGAGGCAGGGATGAAAGGCAGCTATTTACATACTCAAGCACAAGGATGTCACCACAAGGCCTGACATCCAGCAATCAAATCCCTAAGAGGATCCATCAGATCCCAAGGAGGACCCATCCCTGGCAGTTTGGGGTGGGACTGAAAGAAGTCCTTCATGCCCCTGGGCAACCAAAGCAGGTGAAGCAACCGAGGCAGGTGAGGACCACTCGAGGCAGGTGAGAACTACTCGTGCTGGGCTTAAGAGCTGTGCTTGTTTAAAGGTAAACACGAGATCTTCCATATCACAGGCGACTTGACCGTGTCGGGGAGATGGCTACCCAACTGCACTGCACGCTGCCTTACCTCAGGCAGAGAGAGCGACTTAGCTACCAACCGAAAAACTTCTGCTGCTTCAGTGTGACACTCCAAAACCTCCCATGAGACCTCCAAATAAAAATCAAGCCTGCGTAGACTCGTAGAAGTCTGACATACAGACTCTGGGCAGCCACCCCTGCAGCCAGCACATGTCCAGTTCTCCTGCCTTCAAGGGATTTGCTCATTTAAGCATCCCCAGGGACAAGGCAGTCCTGATGCGGCTCTAACACGGTCAATCCTGAGGAGGACGGTGGCAGGTCTCCCTCCCACACACGTTGCCTTTCCCTTTCCACTTCTCGGGCATCCCAAGGCTTAGTTCCATCCCATGGAGTTAACCTAAAGGGCTGCAGTCAGCTTCAGACAGAGAAAAACTGCAAGAAGCCGGCGAGTTTCTTTTTCTAATTGGCAGCATATATATTATAACAATAACTTCACCAGCAGATGATCTTTTCCATCTGAGGGCCGTTGCCTGCAGGATTAAATCCCTGCAGACTTTGCCTGGCAGAACTGAAAAGGAAAAAAATCGTGCCCCAGTAAAGTCATTCCAGTAACACAGGGTGCTTAGATGCATGAGGAGGAAGGCTTGTTGTCTTCCTCCCATCTGCCTCCTACTGATGGGAGATCACATCTTTCTATGGGGAAGCACAGCAAAGCAGATTTGAAGACATTTTGGTTCAACCCAGGCGGACTTTGGAGACAGGGCCTGTCATCCAGCTGAAGAGAGGGATTAAAGGCAGGAGTTTGCATGGAGCCAACGCTCCAATCCCATCATTAGCCAGCTAATTAAGCCTGAACACATCAAACTCCAGACTGGCAAGGCACCAACAAAGGGAGGCCATCCCCAGGCCGTGTGGGGACACTCTGTGGTGCACAGGGCTGGGTTTTTCTGGGGATTCTCCGATGAGAAATTAGAGCCAGGATTCTTCCCAGATATTCGACAGCATGGATACAATTCTAAGGAAAAAAAACGTGTCCACCATATTTTCCACTTTTAACCAGCTGCTCTGATTGGCTTCCTGCCTTCTCCCTACCAGGAATACCCTGCCCTTCTCAACACTGATGGATTATCTAGTTCCTTTCGATGAACTCTCTCAAGATCCAGAGTTTACTCTCGCCTCCACAAAGCTCCCTGGGCTGTGCCAGATGTCACAGAACACAGCTGGGACTGAATACACCCTCAGCTCCTAAAATCTGGAACTCTTAACATTAGCCATGTGGATTGAAATGCAACCTCATGGAGGCCAGAAGCAGCTTGGCCACCACATGGCCACAGACTCAGCAGGAGCAGGGATGGACTCTTAAAACCACCCAGGGGCCCGAGTAACTCTTATGACAGCTTTTTACTGAAGAGGAACTCTTCGTTATAACTCTCAGAGGTTATAAAGGCTCAGTTTGCAACCGAAGCCAAAGAGAATTTTCCCACTGAAACCAAAAGCCCATGAGTTTTACTTTAATCATGATCAGGTCCAGTCTCTAGTGGGCCACTGCACCGAGCAGGCAACACCCGAGTCGAGACACAAGTCCTCTTGAAAGAAAAAGAGATGATTTCATGCCCACGATACCAAAGAGGAACCCGCTTACACAACCAACTGCTTATTGCTTGACACATGGGCAGCCCTGAGCAAATCACTCTCCTCTCTGCCTTGATTTCCCCAAATACAGCCATTATCCCAGCAAAGCTGGTTTTTACAGATGAGAAAGGGCACAGGAGGCGATTTTTGGGGGTACACGGTGCTTCTGTAAAGGAGGAAATCGTGCTGCAGAAGGCAGATACCCCGTCACAGAACCCGTTCTGCAATCAACACTTACAGGGAATTAATTGAACGTGGGAAGTGAGCATAATAAAAGTACCAGCCACTTCTTGAAAGCCTGGCGAGAACAAATGCAAGAACTAACCCCAGCCCTCCCCAGCACTCTTCCTGGACACCAAGGTTACTTTGGGAACAAGTTCTTCGTGAAAAAAGCCCACGCCAAAACAATGCCCACATGGTGTGTTAGTGCATCTTTTAGAAAGGCAGAATGCCTTTGGTCTTCAGGTCCTTTTGCTCTAAAAAAAAACCAGAATCGCTATTTAATGATGCTTTTTTCCTCCCTTCTTCTTGAGCCTGGGAATAGAACAGACCGGCCCCTGAGGGATGGTGGCCCTTTGCCTCACGCAGGAGGCCGATGGACCGAGCAGTTCTCCCAGTGGGGTAACAGGTACCTGCCTTGTGGGTGAGAATCACAAAGATTCAGTCTTTCCTAATGCCACCTCAGGTACATAACCCAGGAGGTAGCAGAACCATCCCACCCAGTACGTGCGGGAGACGAACAATTTACTCCTCGAGTTTAACCCTCGGCTGTCAAGCCGGAGCTGTGCACCAAGAGAAACAGAGATCTGTGCCTTCCAAAAAAAACCCTGTGGGTGCACCATTTTACCTCTCGCTTTGCCGGTGCTTGCTCTAACACGCCCACAAAAGTCAGCCCAACCATCCCCCCCGGCCATACCCAAATTGGGCTGACGTAGCGTTAAAGAAAAGCATTCGCCAACCTGTTTTAATAGATGTAGCTCAAGCACAGGTCTAGACAACTCCAAAGAAGCTGAGCAGAAACAAGTTTTACAAAGCCCTGCTGTGAGCCTGTAAAGAAGCAACCACCACAAACAAGTGGTCCGGGCTGAACTTCAGGTAGTAAATCCCACGGGTGACATCGCAGCGCTCAGCCCGGGTCCTGACACCGAACTCCAGGAGTGCTGGGGGCACGGACCAACATCATCCCCCACCACCCCCCACCCCAAATCCAACACGCCACACGCTACGGCCCCAAGGCGACCCGCTCTCCCAGGCTGGCCACTAGCCCAGGATAACACGCGGGGGCTCCCTCAACGTGCAAATTTTGGGGAGGGGAAGCAAAAATAAGGACCCTGCCCCAAGGCATCAGGTTTGGGACCAGGGGAGGAGGGGGAAGGCACCCGGAGAGACGGGGATGGAGGATGGGGGAGGACACACAAGGTCCCTGCTGCTGCAAGGAGGCACTGAAGGGTGAATAAACCTTTTTAAAGGCGACTGTCACTTACTTGTCCAGGACGAAGTAGAGATCGAAGGCACCGTGACAGGAGCGCTGCTCCTCTTCCTCTTCCTCCTCCTGGGGCCGGGCGCAGGAGGTGAAGCTCCCCGTCGCCAGCAAGAAGCAGCACAAAAACGCTGCTTTCTCCACGCCGCTCCTGCCACTCGCCATCTTTTCCCTTCCCTAATTCTCCCTCCTCCTCCTCCTCCTCTTCCTCCTCCTCCTCCTCCCCCCGTCCCTCTCCCCCTCTCCCTGCGGACCTCACGGGCTCTCGGGAACCAGCGAGGGGAAAAGGAGAAAAACGATAATAATTAAAAAATAAAAGATACGGGGAAAAAGAATAATAATAATAATAAAAAAGTAATAAAAGCCGCTAAGTTGAGGATCTCAGTCCAGCCCCGTGGGGCTCAAGGCAGCCCTGCCCGCCGGGCCCCGGGGTGCTGGCTGCGGGCTGAGCCCGGCCGGAGGGTCCCCGCAGCCCCGTCCCCATGCCCCGCTGCCGCGGCGGCTCAGCCCCGTCCCGCACCGTCCCGCAGCGGCTCCTCTCTCGGCAGGAAGGGGGCAGAGGGAAGGGAGCCGGAGGGGAGGGAGACAGGATCCTTATGGGGGGGAAAAGCACGAAGCGGGACTTTCCTGTTCCGGGATAGCGAGGTGGGAACGGCTGCGCCGAGAGGGGGGACCGAGGTTGGGGGAAGGGGGGGGGACGGGGACACTGAGGTTTGGGGACTGCAGTGCCCCAGCCCCGCCACCCCCCTTCTTCCTCCCTCCCTCCTCTTCCCTGCCGTGGTGCCCCCGGGGGCAGAGCGGCGGGGAAAGGGGCTGGGGGGGCTCCGGGAGGGGGGGCCGGGAGGGCTCCGGGGCATCCCCCTTGGGCCGCAGCCTCGGGGGGGGAGCAGCGGGGGTCCCTGGGGGAGGGGGTCTGGGGGGGGGGAAGAGCCGCCGAGGAGGAGAGGAGTTGCCGTGGGAGGTGGGCGTCATTGTAAAAACCTGTAAAATCATCGGGGGGGGGGGGAGAAGGTTGGGGGGAGGCACTTGTGAAAAATTAAATTGCAGGAGATGAGGGCGATTAAAAAGTTTACTGGAAAATAAATAAATAAATAAATAAATAAATAAATGGCGTTTCCTGACATCCTGCGGGCAGCGAGTAACGGGGAAACTGAGTCCCTTAACGGGGGCTCCGCACCGCACCGCAACCCCTCCCTGCCCCGCACGCCTGGCACACGCCGGGGACGAAGCGCTGCCCTGAGGAGCTGACCCGGCTCATCTGGCTGCTGTCTCCAAACTTGGAATAATTAGTGGCTTCCAGCCGCTCCCCCCCCCCTCCCCCGCGCCCCCTAATTAATGACAAGAGCCACCGGGAGGGATGCGAGCGGAGTCGCTTGGCGTGACACAGGCGGGACCAGACGTTTCTCTCTCTTTCTTGGGGGGGGGGGGGGGGGGTAGGGAGGGGGGAGGCTTTTGGAAGCGAGTCAAGGTCGAGGGAATCCATCCCCCGTGGGGCGCTGGGGGGCTGCCCCTCGGGAAATGCCCCCCCCAACCACCCATTGCTTCGTTGGGGGGCTCTTCATGCGGCCAGAGGATGCCAACAGCCAGAAGTCACCCCTCCTTCCCCCCGACCAAGGTGGTACCCGGGTCCCAGGGGGGAGCTCTGGAAGGAATGCGGGGTGGGGAGTGGTGTGTGTCCCCCCCCCCCTTCCCCGCATCACCCCGCAGCTCAATCCCGGGCCCTGCCGGCTCCGCGGGGTATTTGCGGGTCCATCGCGCCCCCACTCCCCCCGAGAGGGACACGCGTGGAGCTGCTCCCTCGTCGGTCGGACCCGCTGTCGTGCGTGTGTGTCCCCCCCCCCGCCACCTCCAGTGTTTGCTGCGGGGTGGGTTTGTCCCCCGCAAACCTGAAAAACCATTTTTTGGAGCTGCGGGGGGAGCATCTCGCTTTCAGTTCCCCGTTTCTGGGCTGGACCGGCGGCCGGGGGGATTCATCGGGAAAAGACTAAAGGGTCTGGGGGGAGGGGCGTGGGGGGGTTTAGCTGCCCCCCCGTTTTTAAGGAAGCAGAGGAAGAAGTTGAACGCGCAGCCGGAGCCCCGCCGCTTTAAAAGGCCGCTGTGCGGCGGCAGCCGGGACCCAGCCATTACTGAGATCATGGAGAAATGCAAAAACCCACATCCTTCCTGGCGACATTCACCAAAAATGAGCAAGCTGCTGCTGGGCGGCAGGAACTCAGGAATATATACCCCTCCCCCCCCCCGCCCCCTTTCCCCCCCCCGCCTCCTCCCGCTCCGCCGGTCCCACTCTTGTCCGCAGCCCGCAGGGTCCCCGCCGGCCCCGCATCTCCCCCTGCCCGGCAGGTCGGGGGGGGAGGGGGGGGGATTGGGGAGGGGGGCTCCTGTCCTCCCCCGTTTTGCTTTTCAAAAAAAGCGATAAAAAAAGCGATTAAAAAAGCGATTAAAGATGGGTGCAGGAAAAAAAAAAAAAAGGCATTACAAAGAAAAAAAAAATGGCTATAAGTATTTTCTGGCTAATAAATGATGTGACCCCGCAGCGACAGCATCTCCCTGCCTTCCCTTCCTTCTCCAGAAGATGTGCGGTCCCGGGGGGGAAGGGGGGGGGAATTTTTAAGGCTGGTTGGGCAAAATCAATGACCCCCCCCCAATGAGGGCTGGCGAGCGACTCCCGGGGCTGGTCCTGGACAGAAAAATATCCCGGGAAAGCCGGCGGGGTAAGGGGCTGGGGGGGCGAGGGCTCTGCTGGTGCCTCCTTCCCCCGCCCGGAGGGCCGGAGGGTGCGGGGGGGTGCGGGCTGGCTCTGCGGAGCCCACCCCCCCCAGCCCCCGCCGCCCCAGCCTCCTGTTTTCAACCAAAAAAGGGTGTTTTCCCATCTGCGGTGCGACCCTGCGGTGCGGGTCACAGCCACCGGGCGAGGTGTGTGCGGGGGCAGGGCCGGTGTGCGGGGGAGCGGGTGGGGGGCCGCACCGGGTGTATGAAGGGGGGGGAGCCGGGGGTCTCAGCCCCGGGGATTGCCGGTGGCCCGGGCCTCCCGGGCTCATTTTTTTGGGGTATTTTTCCAAGGAAACTCCATCCAACCCGTGAGCGTGAGATGCAGATCTTACGCGGGGATCCGCCAAGCCTTCTGCGGGAAAAATAATAAAAGTCGGCAAAAAAAAAAAAAATAAATATAGCCCTCTGCTATATGAAGGGCAGAGGGAATGGTCCATCTCCCTTTCCTGACCCCCGCACCCCAAATCAGGCGGGAGGATGGAGAGATGCTCGGGGCGAAGGGATGGGACGGTGGGATGCGGGACAGCCCCCCCCCCCCCGCCGCCATGCGCTCCCTAACGCGGGGTTTTAAAAGGGAACACAAGCTCTTGACCCCCCCCCCTTCAGTCCCCGTTGCCCAAAAGTGGCAGCGCGTGATTCCCCCGCGTTACCGGGATAAGATTACGCGTTAATTGCGCCCAAACCCCGTCCTTCCCGAACCACTAGACGTTCTTTTTCCCGGCCGGAGCCGCTAAACCCCGCATCGCGGGGGCACTAATCACGCACCCCGCCTTATCTCCTTTGTCAACGCCTTCAGAAGAATTTTTCTGCCGGGCGTTAAAGGCGTTTATCGGGAGCGACATCTTTCAAAAGCGATGCGGCCGCTCCGGGTGGCGGGGATGCTGGGTTGTGACAAGACCTTTGATGGTTTTCACTGGGCGGACCAGCCGGGCCACGAAACTCCTCGTTTTCCACCCTTCCCAGGGCTTTGTCCGAAGCAGTGATTTTTCATTTCAAAGCCACAATCCCTGCCCACACCTGCACCTCCTAAAAATAGCTTTATATTCAAAAGCGGGCTCAGATTCTCTGTCGGACAAGCGGCCAGAAGGCTTTTGGGGGTGGATTTGATTTTTTTGGGGAGTGGATTTGATTTTTTTGGGGGTGGATTTGGTTGCTTTTGGGTCTTCCCCCCACAACTTTAAAAGAAACTCCTCTTTTTAAAGTCCCGTTACAAGGGGGGACCCCCGTCCGCCTCCCGAGCCCCCCGGGATGGCTCTGTCCCGGGCTGGGCTCCGCGCCCCCCCCCGCAGTATGGTGAGGGGGGGGGGAGAGGAGGGAGGGATGTGGGTCCCGGGGGCGGGGGAGGGCTGGGGGGCACGGCTGGGATGCGGGGAACCCCAGGATGGGGAGGGGGGAGGCGTTTCCCGGGGTCTGCTCTGGGCGGGGGAGGAGGATGCGGTGACGGGGGAGGAGGAGGATGCGGTGACGGGGCGGTGCGGCGGCGGGGGGGCTTCTCGGGGCGGGGGGGAGGAGGGGGGGTGAGGGCTCCGCGGGGACGCGGCGGTAGCGGGATCGTGGGAGAGAGCTGCGGTGCGGGGCGGGGGGACACACGGACCCCGCTGCCGGAGAGTCCGCGGAGGGGCCGCGCAGGTGAGCGGAGCCGGGGGCGGGGGGGGAGCGCGGTGGCCCTGGGGACCCCCCCCCTTGGTGATTAGTGCTTAACCCCGACCCTGTCACCGCCCGCACCGAGGGGGCGGCGGGTACCGTCCCTGGGATGCGGGGCGGGAGGGAGAAGGGAGAGGGGGGGGCGATGCGGAGGCGGCTCCGGGCGGGGGGAAGGGAGAGGGGGGGGGGAAGGCACCCTCCCCTCGGCAACCCCGAAGGTGGTCGCCCCTTTCCCTCCCTCCCAGCTCCTCTTCTCTCGCCGAGACCTCTGGAGCATCGGCTGCCCCTTTCGGTGGGTGCCGTTTCTCCTCGTCCCTCCAACTTCCAGAGGTGAGCGGAGCGCCGTGGCCGTCCCGGCTTCTTAATTAGGGTCTAAGTGCTTTTAAGGAATTAATGAACTTTCTCCGGAATGCCGCAAATCGTTATTCTCTATTTGTATCTGAGATAGAAGCATAGAATTATAGAGTTGCCTAGGTTGGAGGGGACCTTTCGGACCATCTAGTCCAAGCGAAATTTAAGGATATCCATGTTCCTCAGGAGAAATTTCCTGCTGGTTGAGTAAGTTAGAAGCTGCTGTTGTTGTCACCTTTTAAATGCCTTTAATTTCTATCTCTGATTGATCTTTACATTTGCAAATCTTTCCATGAAAAGGTTTCTTTCTGCAGGAATTCAGTCTGCTGCGAATGATTGAAGCGTTTTAATGTCTTTATTCCGTGCTCAGACAGGTACCATTGGGAAGAAACGTCAATAAAAACTTACCGGGAGACATGATTTTTAAGTAGTTTTATATTTTTAGTGTGACTGTTCTTAAATAAAAAGCAACTGAACTCATGCATGAAAGTCGGAATGTGATAATAAATTATTGCTCAGGAGCTATCCCTTATTTTTGGCTTTTAAAAATGCAAAATGTAGTGCTTGACAGCTCTTGTTTCCATGTAATAATTGTCATTGGTGCTAGAGAGAGGCACCATTCATTCAGGCAATCGGAAGGCTGGGAGATTAACATTTATTTCTTTTAATGTAGATTTCTTAATCTACACTGAAGCATGAGCTGCTCTTTGAGGAAGCAAATTTATTCGGTATTTAAGCATCTTCCAGTATTTCTAAGGAAAGTCGAGCTGCCTGATAGAGCTCTATAGAGATGGCATCTTAGAGGGAAAAAAAATAGTTTATACTCACAGAAATACTAATGTAAAGTCAAAATATTACTTTAGCTTCTATTATCTGAACATAATATAACCAGATGAGAAGGGACAAAAATAAATTCTGTGCAAAGAATTATAGATTGTGTGGAAGATTTTGCAGAAGGAATTCCTAGTGCGATATCCGTGGGTATTTCTGTGCCTGCGATGCTGGGAATCAGTGAGTTTCCCTGCAGCACAGCCATGTGTTACTTCCAAATGCTGTTGATAAACGCCAGGTCAAAGATCAAAGTACACTGGTGGGAAACAAGTTCTTTTTAGGTTAATTATTTTAATTTACAGAATTCCCTTCCCATTAAAAGGTTTCGCTGCTTCATTGTAGCGAAAAATAAGTTGTTAATGTTGTTAATGGTGCTGTGCCCCACAGTTTCACATTGCATTGTATCCTTCAGCTCAATTCCTCGCTCTTACTGGAGCTGACATTATGTAGGAAGTTTATTATTAATGTAAACAAGATTATTATAAGTTACCTTTACTTAGTACTGTTGAAGAAATCTCTGGTATTAACTGTGTGAAAGTGACTGCTCTTAGTTTCCGCATATTTCTCTTTAAATACAGATAATGAATCTGCAAGAATGAAAAGATTATTTAAGTGTACGTCTAACTATACATACAGTTACGAATGCAGAGTGCATGTACATGTATATATGTGTGTACATATATAGATATGTATATATGCTTACACACCAATGTATTAATTTTCTGTCAGAAAGAAACATTTGGACAGATAGAATGTTTTTTAAATTAAGAGTTGCTGAAAATAAATAGCAGGACTGTTAAACAAGGACGTACCTTACGTATCTTGAACATCAATCAGTGTAATTTATTTAATTTGTGAAAAGGGGGCAGGAATGTGAACTATATGAAGAGAGAGGAAAGATCATTTGTCACTGTTTTCACAAGTGACAGATTTTGGCTGCCTCTGGTTGTGTTGAGCTCGGTCTGGTTGTGTTTGGGTTGGGTTTAGGTTGGGTTTGGGTTGGGTTTGGGTTGGGTTTGGGTTGTGTAGGTTGGTTGTTCCTCCCTTTGCTGTGGCTGGAGGCAGGGAGCAGTGGTTTTGTCTGGTTGGATCCCCGGGGGAAGGAGCAAATGAACAAATCTGGGTGAGAACAAATGTGTTAGCACAAATCGCTGCGGTCGGGGCTCCTATTTAGGGGAATAAAACAAGAATTTTGCTGAAAGTGGCTCCACACCTCTGTGTGGCAAGTAACTTCCCTACACTGCATTGAATAGTTCCTTCTCTGGCCCCCCTCCCATGGAAAAACTTTATTGCTTTAAAAAACGTTTGTTGTATGTTTTTTTCCGTGCGTGAGAAAAGTAGAGGCATTTTTACATTCAAGATTCAAAACTCCCGTGACATTTTGGGGGCATTTTGTCTATCGCTGAACGGTGAGCGGCGCCAGAGCAGGGGGAGCAGAACCCACAGCACGTCTCCGAGGTGACCGCTGGCACCATTCAGGTCTGGAAGATGAAATACTGGGGGTTCTGAACCAAAATATACCCGTAGCGTGTAGGGCACGTACTGTGGGGATCGCTCCTCCTGCTGTGCACACCAAATGCCGCCGTCAAATTAAATTTATACACAACAGGTAGACATATTCAATGGAATTCCAAGAAAACATTAGCATATTCATTGCATTTCCAAGAATTCACTTAAATACTATAATAAGCTTTTGGGCACGAGTAGCTGTGCCTTCTGGTGGTCCTCAGTTTGAGTGAGGGTCGTTTCTTCATCTTCTTCACCTGTCCTTTGGCTCGCTTTTCATGTAGGCAAAACATTCCAGCTGCTTAATTGCTCATTAAAACTAATGATGTCCTTGCTGCCACCTGTTTGTCAGACAATGTCCATATTTACTGCATCCCTGTCTCAGGTCACCATGTTCCCAGGGCCACAGACATCCTTTCTTATCTCACGAAGTCCTTGAAACCATTTGGGATAGTTGCTAAAATTTCTTCTCTAAAATTTCCTCTCTAAAAGAAGATTCTCTAGAGTTTAACCATTTACAAACTCCATAAAACCTGCCTTAGGTATCATTAATTTGCAATATTTATAGTCTGATAATCCTCAAACCTGGCTGGAGAGTTAAAACATGCTCCCTGTACCCTACAGGAACCCTGGTTTTTAGGTCTTAGGCCTTGAAGTCACAAGAGGAAGGTGGTGGATGAAGGTCATACTTCCATCAGATAGAACAGTTGCCCAGTGAGGAGTCAGCCCTTCAGTGCGATGCACACAAAAATCAAGTATTTGAGAGCCAGCAGACTACAGAGCTGTTGTCAGCTCCTCTTTATCCACAGGTGGACTGTCTGCCTTATGAATGACTCGTTCAAGCCAGTACCATCCACCAGGGTCCACCAGATCAGACGTGGTGCCAGAGAGAAGCCCTCATTCTGCCCCTGGGGCCAACCCAGCTGGAAAGGAGTCTTGACATTGTGTGCATTGTGGAGCCAAACTCCTAGAACCAGTCTGTCTGAACCGCTGGGACAGCAGCAAATAAAGATATTTCATCCTTTCTAATTAGGGCAGGACAAGAGGTAATGGGCACAAACTGGAACATAGGAAGTTCCACCTAAACATGAAGAGAAACTTCTTCACTTTGAGGGTGGCAGAGCCTTGGAAGAGGCTGCCCAGAGAGGTGGTGGAGTCTCCTTCTCTGGAGAC
>JAOQGH010000002.1:19270891-19282939 GCA_025769975.1 Gallinago jamesoni
TTGAACCCCTCCAGGGATGGGGCAGCCACAGCTTCTCTGGGCAACCTGTTCCAGTGTCTCACCGCCCTCACAGCAAAGAATTTCTTACATAGTACATAGTACACTCTAACTGAATTTTCTTTAGTGCTGAATATAGCAAAAGACTTCACATGTCTTGTTGATTATATTCCTCCTTATCTATTCCAGTCTGATGGTTATTATTTTTTACTGCAATAACTTGACTCTACTGATGTGTTCGGCTTGTGAACTCTGAAGAACCTGTATACTTTTTTACAGAACTCCCCCTAAACAAGCTGTTTTTCTCCCAGAGCTGTGCAGTCAATCTCTATCACCCTACAAACTGTGTGAGAACTGTGCACGTGTTCTTAGAATCACAGAATCACAGAATGGTTGGGGTTAGAAGGGACCTTAAAGATCATTGACTTCCAACCCCCTGCCCTGGACAGGGACACCTCCCACCAGACCAGGTTGCTCAAAGCCCCATCCAGTCTGGTCTTTTTTATTTAACCTCATACTGATTTTCACTGATTGTTTTTCCAGCTTTTTCAGACCTGTAGCTTTGAATTCCAATCCTGTCCTCCATTGCACTCAGACAACTAGGACTGGGCAGGGGGGTTTAGCAGAAGGAAAAGCTGAAGCTCTCTGTGACTCTGCTCTGGAAAGGATTAAAAGAGATGAACGGCACTAGAAAAAGAACAAAAGTGATTAACAAAGTGTCATATTCTTTTCCGCACCACATACAAGAAGCATGAACTGCAAAAGCTGAAGAGTCAATGAGAGTTAAACACAAGACATTTTTTGGGGGCTTGCATAAACTTGTATAGTTCCCCTGCCTTTCCTGTGGTTATGTTGATATAAATCAGCATCTTGTGGGCCCACAATAATTTTTTTCCCACCCACTGGCAATAGATGTAGCAATTTGATAATCTATCTTGACACTTTGAGGCTGAGCATTTTGATTTCACTCATTAATGAAAGGACATCAGCAAATTATACTGCTTTCTGGTGAAACATCTGTAACTATTGCCTCCTCGAGCAAGTACAATACTCTGCAATAGATACATATTATTTATCTGGGAAAAGGAGAACTTCAACTGCAGGAACAATTCCTCTTTATAAAGGATTCCTTTTTGTGTTTTACTCTGATCATCATTTTCAGCCCTTTATCTAAAACATTAACAAAAAAAATACTCCATGGTGTGAAGACTGCATTAAAAGTATTTGGGCATTACCAGGGGGCCAAAAGAGTCACTCAGGGAGATTCTTGTCACTTAAAATTGACATAAAACATTTACCAAAATCAGGTAGCCTACAATACTCAGATATTCATGATGACAAATGTTGGGTACAGATGGGAAGGTCTGACTGGAGGGAGAGAGAGGCAAACAGGAGAAGTAGGGATTATGGAACAGAGCATCTGCCTCATAAGCAAAATGCTATTTTCTGAATCACAAGCAATATATACAATATTTGCCTCTGGAAAGGCTGACTTTGGAAAAAAAGGCATTTATGCAGCAGACAACTCCAGCTGGGATTGACCTTGCTGCTGTCATAGAGGAGACATGTTCACCACCCCGTATTATGCTTCAGCAGCTATTCTAGTGTAGCAGATGCAAAGGTCTACATGCATTTCACTTGTCTGTCTCCTACGTCCCATCCCATCCTTCCTGCAGTTATTCATCATCACTTTCGTTTAATTGCATTGGATCTGCTTCACTGTCAAGGTCGTTATCAAGAAAATCCCACTGTCAAAGGAAAGGGTGGCTTGGAAGGTAGGCAGCACAAGAAAAAAACTGGTTATTAGGTTTTTGAGGAATACATGTGATACAGATTAAAAGAGCCACCCTATCCACGTACAGGACTGTAAAAAAATAATAATATACAAATGCAATTAGTGCCATCACGTAAGCTCCACTGTAATCTTAGGGCATTTGCTTTCTGGAGTATTGGCATGGAGTATTCCTGAAATTTTCCACAGCAAGCATCCCCAAGGCAGGACTATTGCTTCCCAGTGCTCAGGTGAATTTTCTTTCACCTCTATCAAAAGGAAAATCCTTTACTTTAATGTGTCTTTGTTCGCTTGCCCTCTTTCTCCTTAAAATGTCTTAGTGCCACTCCCTTGTTTCTCTGCCTCCCAATTTCCTTAAGCCCTAGGAGGGAATGCATACATTTTTGGAAAATATTTTAGCCTCATAAGAGCCCCATGCTTTTCCTCTGCTTTTTATACATTATCTCCCTTCAAAGAAAGCTCACATTCGTCCTGATTTTCATCCACACGGATGTGATTTCCTTCTTATGGATGTATCCCCGACCTCTTCCAATCATTTTGCTTGACAAGGAGCCGAGGTAAACAGAGGCATTAATTAGTATAATGGCCTTTCCTCACTAGCTCTACCAGGATCAGAATCCCATGTCATTTGACAAATCAGATCTTTGTCCTGTACATCCTGTTCTGAACATTCAAGGTCTGAGTAAAGTAAGTAAGGTGTGAACAAGTAAAAATAGCCATCAATTACCATTAACAGCTTTCAGTGAAAAAGCTAATTTGCAAGATGAGCCCACTTTTGTAGAATGGGGAGAAATGATCACGTATCACTACTGATACATTGTTAATAATTTAGCAGGGAGCTCTCTCAAAAGCATCTTTGGGGTGAAGTTTTCTACACCCAACAAATGTAGGAGGAAAAGAGAGTGACTGATTAGAAAAATCCTTTAATTAATTATTTCCACTTAAGCTTAGAGGCAAGAATGGGGGTGGTATTTCTTGGTTAACAAACTTGAAAAAAATGTCCTCCCCGGCAATGCTTTGACTTTGCCCTTGACCTTAGCGTTGGAGATAATACCACAAAGGTCATACCCACTTTAAATCATGCATACCAAAAACTTCAGAGGGTGGAAGCCCACCGATTTCCTCCCCCAGGAAACATTTAATAGTTACCTGACACTTGGTATACTCTGGTTCATTGCAAAGGCAAATACATTCTCTTCAAACAGTAATTTTATGAGTCCCCGGAGAAAAGACTTCTCTGATAGCCCTGCTAGAGCAGTAGCCAGAAAGGAGCTAACTCCATCCAAGACAGGGATCACGTTATCCCAACCCTCCCTTTAATTTGAAGATGGAATTTTAACAAGTGCTCCTGGGAGCTCCCTCCAACACAACAATGAAGAAGAAAGATTGCGAAGGCAGAGCAGTGTTTAAATACCCGGGCTCAGAACAAAGCACAGACTGTTACGCAAACCACACAGCAAGGGCAAAAGTAGATTATTAAAAATCAATTTCTCCCTGGGGCCACCTAATTTCCACCCAGATACTTCTTCCAAATTATTTCTAGGTCACTGGGAAACCGTCCTATGCTGAGCAGGAGATACAATCAGAACAATTTTCCACTGTCACTAGCAAAGGAGCTGCTCGTTATTCTGGTGTTAACAGAAATCAGGTACAGCAATTTTATACAGAAAAATCACTTGTGTTTTATGGGTGCATTTTATTAATTTTTATTTTAGATTATTAATTTTTGCATTTACTCCGGTTTAATTTTTGCATTTACTCTGGTTCAAACAAATTTTTCTTAAGTTACAAATTGGGCATTGTAACCAGTGGGGTTCTGCATTGATTTATTATACTCGAAAGGCCACAACACTGAAAGAGAAGGGCTCACAGAGACAATGAGGGGTCTCCCCTCTTCCCGTGAAGCCCTGCATATCTACTCGTGTGAGGGGGCAACTGAAAGAGATCCAAAACCTGAAGGTTGTTCCCAAATCACATGCATCCAGAACTACCATCTACTACCACGAGCTACAGCCCTGACTTGTCTTAGTGTCAGAGAGACCTCAGCCTCCAAAACCCACTCAGGCACTGGCTTCTCTGCTGGGTACAGGTAAGTTCTGGTGGGTTTATCGTACGGGCTAGAAACAGATCAGCTATCTGCCCCAGTGCTCCCATTCTAGCTGGCATCAGTATAGCCAGGTAGAAATCAACTGTACCTGTTTTGGCATGATCCCTGGGATGCTGTCCTTGGCATGTTCAGGGATGTAGAGTAATTTCAGGTGCTCATCATCAGAAAGAGCTTGCAAGTTGGCAGTCACCTTCTTGGCCAGTTCCTCTTCTGTATTAATCCTTTTATAAACGCCTTTGTTGATGTTCTGTGTGAGGTTGGATGCTATAACAGTCCCAATGTCCGCAAAGGCATAATTATCTGCCACGAGCTTGCCAATAGTTTGCAGTGTCTGTGGCACCTGGGCACGCAGGTTGGCAATCTGCTGAGCTACGGCCATGGCTTCGCTGGCCTGGATGGTGATGTGTGGCTCCACCCCAGACACACTCCATACTTTGCCGGTGACTGGGCTGAGCACCACTTGGCTGGGGATGGAGGCGTAGAGGGAACTGTTCCCAACCCGATAAATGCCCACCGAGAGAGAACCACCTACTGTGGGCTCACCAATAACCGTGGCCCGGTGTAGATCCTTCATGGAACGAGTGAAAGCTTCAGCTGCGGAGCCACTCATATGGCTTGTTAGGATGTAGATGTCCTTCAAGGAGCCATATCTCTTGCCGGCGACTTGGGGGAGAGTCCACACCTCCGTGCTGCGGGAGGTACTGCGATCGAAGACAGTGTAGAGGTGTTGCCGAGGCTTGGGCTCAAAGAAGTAGGAACAAAGTATTGGGATGGCGGTAGAGTAGCCACCTGTGTTGTACCTCATGTCAATGATCATGGCATCCGTGTCCACCAGCTTGTTCCATACCATCTGTATCAGCTGGGGTCCAATGGCCTTCACTGTTTCTGCCTCAGCCATCATATCAAAGCGAAGGTAGCCCAGGTTGCCTGGCAATACCTCAATTTTGAAGAGTGCCTCAATGATGTAGCCCAGCTCCTCAGGGCTGGGAATCATGTTGGGAAGCTGTTCTTCTGGTGTTGGCTCCACATGGCTGTGGAAGACGTGAAGCCGATGGTCCCCTGAGGCCTCCTGCAAGTCACTGGTAAGCTGGGAAGCCAACGTCTCAAAGTCTACAGCTGATCGATAACCTCCTTGGGCCCGTTTGGTGCTAAGCATAGCACTGGCCTTACTAGCCACTTCTGGGATGGCATAGTGAGCTTCTAGGAGTTGCCCCGTACCTTCCAAAAGTACTCCCATGTTCTTGTGAAAAGCTAGCACCTCTTCAGCCTTCTCCAGCGCATCTTCAGCCAGGACTATGGCATCAGGCACAACGCCTCCACCCATCCAGCTCTCCCCATGGTTGTCTATGAAGGTGATGACAGGAACTGTGACAGTGAGGCCGCGGGTGATTCCCTGCTGGGGCTGCAGCAGAGGGAAGGTACGGGTGTGCGAGAGGCTTCCAGCTGTGATCTCGCCAATCAGGGTGGCACGGCCTAGGGACTGCATGAGGTAAGCAAACTCCTCAGCAGCTGTAGCAGTGTGGTGGCTGGTGAGCAGGTAGATGCCACGCTGAGCCCCATAGGGCTGGCCCAGCAGTTTGACCTGGCTGTTGTGCTCCTGCGTGTGGTTGGTGCGCCTGTCGTAGGTTGTGAAGAGATGGATGGGGCCAGCAGCAGGATCTTGGAAATAGGAGAGTAGCACGGGCACAGCAGAGGAGGAAGGGCCACCGGGGTTGTAACGCAGGTCCATGATCAAGTTCTCTGTATTTTGGAGGGGCTCCCACACTTTGTGGACAATGTAAGGTCCCAGCTTAGCAAGCACAGAGGCATCTGCAAACTCATCAAAGCGCATGTAGCCAACGTTGCCCGGCAGCACCGACACCTTGAAGACAGTATCCACCAGGGCATGCAGCAGCTGCTCGTTGTCAGGTAAGTTGGCTGCCACCGCAATCGGCTTCTCAGCAGTGGGGGCAGCAGCTTCGCCTGGCACCGTGACTCGGACCAACAGGCGGGGGTCTTCAGATAGGGTCTGCATCTCAGTGTTGAGCTTGGAGGCCAGGTCCTCTGCTGACTGCACAGAAGAGAAGTCAGAGGTGACAAGGCGCCGCAGCAGCGCTGGCACCCTCTCCACTAAGCTGTAGTAGTCCTTCAATATGTTTGTGAGGTGGCTGAGGGTGGCCGGCACTGCTCTGCGCACTGCCAGGATGTCCAGGGATTTCTGCAAGGCTTGCTCTGCCTCAGTAGCCACACATGGCATCACCCCACTCACCTCCCAGCTCTGCCCGCCCCCACTCAAGGGGCTCACAGATCGTGATACGGGAACCATCATATAGAAATCGGAGGGGCCAATACGCAGCTTCTGGATGTCCAGAGAGCCCCCGGCTGTCTTCTCCCCGACAGTGATAGCCCTGTTCATGTGCTTGAGGATGTAAGCCACATCTTCAGCCACTCCTGTGGTGTGGCGGCTGATCAAGACAATGACATCCTTGTCCTTGCCGTACCTCTCTCCCAGCACCTTTGGCAGTGTCCATATCTCTGTGGTAGTATTGGAGGGTCGATTGTACACAGTCTCAACGTGCAGCATCTTGTCGGCTTCATGCAGGTATGAGACGATGAAGGGGAGGCCAGAAATCTGTCCCCCAGTGCTGTGACGGAGATCTATCACCAGGGCAGATGTCTCTATCAGCGTCTTCCAAACCTTGTCCACCAGAAACGCTCCAACTTTCTGTACTGCTTCCTCTCCTATGATATAATCAATCCTCAGGTAGCCAACGTTGCCCTCCAGTTTGTCATACATGACCACATGCTCAATAAGACTCAGGAGCTGTTCACGAGTTGGGGAAGCCTCAGCTTCTTGTTTGGGAGCTGCATGCAGCGATGGCTCGTAGGAAATCACCAGCCTTGGGTCATTCAAAGCACCTTGCACTCCAGCTGTCAAGACACTGGCCAGCATTTTTGGATCTGAGATGTCCAGGATCTCCCCGCTCTTGATTGCTTGCTCTATGGCTTCTTGCATTCCCACTAGGTTTTCAGGATAGCAGTAGTTATCCAGAAGGACTTTTGCCATGTCCAGCACTAGAGTTGGCTGAAAGATCTCCTCGGCAGGTATCCTGCACATGATCAGTGCTGAGAACAGGAAGAAATGTGTCCTGATCATTTTGGGTTTGTACGGAACAGAAAAAAAGAAGGAAAGAAGTCAGAAGCTCCTATCGATGAAGACGAATGTGGCTCTCCGATGGCTCTCTGTTGGTGAATCACTCTGAAATCCCTGCGTTGGATGCAGGTGCACTGAACAGATAAAAATCTTTTATCTGCATTAAACCTTTAATCTCATTAAAATGGAGTGCATCATCCGAAGTGCACCAATAGATGAAGTTCAGCTCCTTACTACATTACAGCCTTCTTATGAAACAGTAATAAACTCCAATCATCAAGGCAGATCTTTCTGGCAGTTAATTGTTTCCAAAATGTACAGTATTCCCTGTTACAAACTGTTCCTGCCTTATCCTGGCAGTGGATTGCTTAAATGCAAACGTTTGATATAAGCCCCAATTAGAAAAGCAGTCATCCAGTCTTTTACTATTATTTATGAAAAGCTTATACCAGGAGACTCTGCAGTGACTTAGCTGTATCGATAATTTAATTTTTTTTCAAAAGTTGTTGACAATACATTGTCTTTGGTATTTTTCAGTCTGAGCTGCAAAGGACTGTTCCTATATTCTATGACTAAGGGCTCCAAACGAGGAACTCCAGACTTTCAGAACAGCTCATAAAATCCAAGGTAATGACAGCCCGTTAATTTCTGCGCTAAGAACTGCAGCGTTTTAAACAGGACTTTGAAATACATTTGCCTCAACACAATACAGCTAAATCTGAGGTGACTTTAATCTTCATAATTTGCACTCAATTAGGATTTACTTGTAATACCATTGAGTAACATATGGTCATGTCTGATGACAGCTCCCAGCCAATAGACTTTAGGCTCACCATACCAAAATAGAACGGGGGGGGGGGTGGGGGGGGTGGGGGTGTTTTCTTCTGCCCACAATGTATTCGAGACCTTATTGTCTAAAGAGTTTGCGAGAGGATCAGAACGTGCGGGATGCAGCTGCAGGCTGTACCCATGTGAGCTGTCAACATTGGGAGCCCCAGGACGACACGACACGCCAAAGACACACAAGAACAGATTCTTGGCTTGAAGTCCGAAAAGAGCTGTTACCCCAGCCGTTCTGCTTGCTGGAGGTAGCTGCAGGACAGAGTCAGGAATCTGGGAAAAGTGTGGGTTTTGTATTGCTTTTAAAAGGTCACTTGTTGCTGTGTATGAGCACACGCAGGAGGGAAGAGCCTAAAGATGGTCAGTCCTTGCTGGGTGTGCTCTGTCGGTGCCACGTGCGGGTGTCATGAGTGACAAAGCAAAGCCTAGCACAGTCCTCCTTCTGGGTCATTCAATTATAGTAATAAAGGGGTTTTGTGAAGTTTCTTCCTTTAACAAGTCCATATAGGAACAGCCTCATCTATTTACGTAGGTACAATTTCATCCCATGGTTGATTTGTGTCTGTGTGTATGAAAATGTACAAATGTAAAGCCATCAAAGGGGACAATGAAATTGTTCTAACAGTCCATTAGAGATAGGACCTCTCTTTGGCAAAAGCTGTAAAACTCACAGCTATCTCTGCCAACCAGGCTGTGCTTTCATCTATAAAAAAAACTCCTCGTTTCAAAAATGTTGCCTCTTCCTTTGCCAAAGGAGAGGCCCAGGATACAGTTGAAATTGGTGCTGATAACATGTAAATAAGTAATTAAGCTTCATGTGAGGCATGGTAACATTCTGTGTGCCTCACTGGTAGAGAAGCAATGAAGATTCAGATCTGTTGTATCTTCTTAATTTTAGGGGGCTGTTCTATATTGTGACAACGTATGACATCCATCACAGACCTAACTCCTGGGCATCACCACCAGTTTGGATTGCTCTTCTTCTTTTCCTCCTGCAAAGAACAACCCAGCACTCCTGGGCAAAGGTAACCTGAACAAAAACTTTCCAGTGCAACCACGTTTTGTCCCAAAATTGACTTTTGAGCTATGGGATTTATTGCCAGTGCTGCATTAATTCCTCATGTGGCCAGTAGAGTGGACAGGCCCCTGGGCACATGGATTTTTATTCTTTTTCTAACTTACAGCTCTTCTGCTTGTCAAGCTTGGAAAGTTTTTGGGGCAAGGGATATCTTTTGATGCATTAATGTCTACCACACGCTCTACCTTTACTTCCAACCACTGACAGTGCCTCTAAATGCTGTCACCACAGGAACAATTGCACACGCTGTAGTGTACATTAGGACAATCAAGTCAAGAGACAAGATATTGTACTTCATAAATTCCCAACTTAATTTTTAAGCACCATGTGCTCCGTGCACTGACTGAAGCAGCAGACGTCTGAAATAAATGCCTTATTGTGTAATTAATGCATACAACCAAGAGGGGGATGATGCACAGATAATCTTAAGTCTGACATTTCCCACTTTGGCGTGCTTAACATTTTAATGTTATTTTACTCTCAGCAATTTTTGTGTGTCCCAACATCTTTCGATTAACTTGAAAGGGAAAATATAGATGAATTTTGTTATAATGGAAACAAAGCATAAAGAAAACATACATGTGATCTAAAACAACGAAATAAAAATGCGAAAATACAGAAGGGTTAGATGTTTCGCCTGCTGGGGAAGGAGGCTGGATTGTTCCATGGGTCCCTTCTTCTTGTTTCTTATTTCTTTCTTCTTTTAATTCCTGCTGGGTGCAGGAGGAGGGCATGCCCAGCAGCCAAGGAGCAGGGTTACAAAATGGATCCATTGTGACAGGAATTGGGAAAAAAAGTACAATAACCCATGTCCCTAAGAATATGTCAGGATGGATCTCTGTTTCTGTCTGTCTGTACAGTAGCTTTAAGCATGCAGCTTTCTATCCCGGAAAAAAAGAATGACATTGCATGTTTATGGAGTATACCTAGGACTTTCTTTTTTAATCCTTCAGTACATAGTACAAAATGGACTCTTATATTGACGTGAAACTACTTAAGTATAGGATAATGGTGGAAATAACATTAAATTATTTACCCTAAAAATCAGAGAGTTTAAATCACAGCAAATCTTGATCTTATTTTTTCAGAAGGGCTGTATTCTCTGTGCCCCTTTCTGCTTTTTGAATAGGAATTAATAAACTTGAATTGACAAAGCATTACTCAAATTTTCTTCAGTTTCAACTTGCTCTGCAAAGGGTGCTATCGGGTGTCACAGATGTTACATACAAGGAGTTAACCTCCTCTTACTCGGGATGTAAAGACATAGATGAATTGCCATGAAAATCATACTCAGAAAAGCGACAGTAACTGAGCATTTTTAACCAGGATACGTGCCAGAAAATTACATTCCACATCTAAATGAGTTCTATATATACACTGCTAAACTCATTATATGTTTTTTTTTTTTCCTAGCATAAGGAAGTATATCCACAGACTCACAATATTTTTCTCCAGTGAGGCCTTATCTAGAGGTTAAAAAAACATGAAATAGCTCTTTCCTGCCTGTAACTGTTGTAAAATTATAAGATTACAAAAAAAAAAATAATAATTTTTCTCTGTTTTTCTAACATTTATTGTGCGTTGTATCATGTTCTAAAGATTTTTATATCAGAAGGGCTGGAAACCGTAGCTGAGGTTTTTATGAAGGTAGGGTTTTGAGAAATATATAAAGAATTACGATTAGTTTTACCAAGTAAAAACCAAGATATGGCAACACTCCATAGTTCCATTTATTCCTCCAGTTGAGATGCCTATTTGTCCTCATGCACTTCATCACTAGTGCGCAGAAACAAAATTTGCTTCATAATGCAAATGTAAAATAAATGTTTTTCCCAACATGTATGACTGAAAATGCTAGGACAGTGGAAAAATTGTATTTTTCCACATTGGATCTGTTCAGCGATTTATTTCTCTTGCCCCAAATTCAGTGTGACATGTATCACTCACTGCTACCTTGGTAATTCTTTATAGATGGTGTTAGAAGGTGAGAATCCTTCCTTATGCGGTGTGGATTCTTCAAGCTTTGGAGAATGGCTATTTACCTATCCATTTCTTGATAAAGATAGCTTAAATTTTTATCAAACGTGTTGTTGAATGCAAGTATGTTCACTGAACTCTGAGCACCCAGATCCAAAATGTAACTCTACCATCTAATTTCTAATATAACCCAAGCCAAATTCTTATATTGATTTTAGTTTTGAGCTGAACTCAATAGCTCAGGCCCAACTCTAGCTTTTATAACTCATAAAACTTTACGATCCTTTAAAATCTGTCCACAAGTATTTCATTTTCTGACTTCCTGTGGGTATGAACTTCCCACATACTCTGAGAAGAGGCATTTTCTTTTATCCATCCCAGACTAGTCTGCAAGCACCGTCTGAACCACTCGCATCACATGCTAAAAAGCTTCCACGAGAGTGAAATTAAGTCTTTTGATATCTATTTTTCATTTTATATATTTTGCACCAATATTCCTTGATTCTGCTCTGCAGCTGATCCCAGGCCCATACAGACCATTTGGTGACTGATAAGCTGCAGTATCAGGAGGCTCAGCTGAAGGTGGCAGGAAGACCAGTTTTTTTCACTGGCAGAAATGCCAACAGGATAAAGGAGAAATTTGGAAATTAACTACTTTGTTTTCAGTGGAGCCTTCTAATACAGCCATATTTTAAATTACATGTAAGAATTAGAATTAATGTAAAGGTGATATTGGGCTCCTACTACTGGGAGGAAGGCTTTATTAGCTCAAACACAGGGCTATGCCCGTGAAGTATTTAATGCTTGCAGGACTTGGTAAGTATTTCTGGACAAACCTCTAGTACCTTTTATAGACATACAAGTCTGAGCCAGTGCTACTCCATGGCTGACTGTGATGGGCTAGACTGGAGAGCATAGGTATGGACCAAGACACTGATTTCGATTTAGTCCTTGTACGGGATTTTGATTTTTTTCTCTTAATATTCCCCTCTTCCCTTCCCTTCCGTGATCATTACCATCAGTCACTCCAACTTCCCTTCCCTTCCCTTCCCTTCCCTTCCCTTCCCTTCCCTTCCCTTCCCTTCCCTTCCCTTCCCTTGATTAAGTGATCATTATCAGTCACT
>JAOQGH010000002.1:19285836-19325065 GCA_025769975.1 Gallinago jamesoni
CCTTCCCTTCCCTTCCCTTGATTAAGTGATCATTATCAGTCACTCCAACATCCCTTCCCTTCCCTTGATTAAGTGATCCTTATCAGTCACTCCAACTTCCCTTCCCTGTTGGCCTGCATGGTACATGGCCATCACCCAAGCTACATTACCTGCCTGGTGATGGCCAGGCTCTGAGGAGGCTGGAAAGAAGAATCAGCTGTCGTCTGGGAGCAACATTCCTTGTGTTAAAGCTCAATTGTGTCCAAAATGATAAGCCTCCTTGAGAGGCAGCCTAAAAGCTTAATATCAGGAATTGGCAGTTCTATCTCAGCATTTCTGTATTGTCAGGATGTTTCCAGTATAAAGGTGTCTGGGCAGATACCAGCTGAACACCTCCAGATTCCCGTGAGGCCATTGACTCTTCATCTATGGAAAAGAAATGGAGATCTTTTTGACTTTTAGTGATCACTGGTGCTGTGTTGTGAAGTGGGACACTGCATCTGCTGTCCTTCTCTATTGGGACGTGTCACAGAGTGTGTGAGATCAGAAGGCATTGTGCCTCCTGTATACACAGACGAGGGAAGCTATGTAAAAACAGCCACAGCTATATCTCCTGACCAGCTTCCACCATGTTTATCTATTATAGTGCTATAGGGTAGCCTTAAAATCGGCTGTGGAGTTGACTGGTGATTCTGATGTTACAGGGCTGTTACACAGATAGCTAATGGGCCTGAGGAGGGCATGCTCCAGGCAGTTTTTGTTAAACAAGTAAGTTTCAATTTTAACTGTGCATCTGCTGAACAGTGCACATGCCCCTACTTGCACCTCAGAAGCTGAGGCCAATGTTCAGAATCCAGTGATGAGAGAGGGTTTTCTCAGTGTCTGATGGTGCCCAGCTTGAAACAAGGGGCAAGATGCTTTGCCTGCTCTTTGCACCCTGTATACTCTCTAGCACATCTTGGCCACCTGGCTGATTCGTTGCATCCCAAAACAGTTGAAAAGTGAGGGAACTCGAGCAGTTGTTTAAAATGAAATGTTCAAAACTACATAAATCAAGCTGCTAAATTTACAATGTTAAACCAAACATCAATTTGACACACACTTCAGCCATGCTGTAGGTAGCATCTGTAGTCACTACTGGGTTCTCAGTTCTTCTTCACCCTGGTGTCACCCTATGGAAAGATTCATATTTCGTTTTACTACCGTACTAACCAAAATCTTAAGCCTATGGGAATGTGATCGTTAAAGCTGGGTGGAAGAGCAATTGATTTTTTTGGTTGAAATACAAAAGCGACTTGTAGTCCAGTTTTGGGACAGGATATGTAGAGCTTCTCTGGAATTCTGATAGCATAGCTAGGATCTGAGTTTTTGAGCCAGAAATGGCTTTGGGTTTGGTTTTTGTTGGTTTTTGTGTTGTTTCTTTTTTCCTCCAAATAAGCTTGGGAACAAAGATCAACATTTGACTTGAGAATGGGGGGGAGAGGAAAAATTAATTCTTGAGAATTTCTCTCTTTGAGCGTGTGGGGAATGTTCTTACCTCTTCCCCACTTTTTCATTTAATTACGGACAAAGTCCTGTATTCAGTGAAGTCAAAATATAACTAGGACCTTGTGTTTTGATGACTTAAGGGCACACAGCTACAATTACCTTGACACGCGGGTGAATAACTTTTCTAATGGGATCACATCAAGTGCTTGTTCGGAGGTTTCTTTTCCTTGATGAAGAGAAGTTGTGCAAAATATCATGAGCTTAGGAGATGTGAACAAAACAGGGAGACAATACAGGGGGTTCTGAAAGAAGGAAGACATAACCATGATTATAAAATGACAGGAGACAGTGGGGAGTGGTAAAATGAGAGGACAGGAAGCTTAAGAGGTTAATGACACGCAGCGATGGATGGATGGAGTTTGCAAGGATCCACATCTCGGATCTGATCCAGTTGCAGCCCAGTTCTAAAGGAAAAGGCTATAAATCAGTCCAGGATTCTGGTGAATCGTGCTTTGTGCTCATGGTTTGTGATGTAACCAGTAGTTCTTGATAGAATTACAGCCACCCTGCTCACACTCACCTGCTATTTGCTCTGTATTAAGTTAACAATAGTAAATAAACTGTGTATTAGATTTCAAGCTGACCTGTTCATGGCGAATGAATTCGTCTTGCCCACAGGCTGCCCTAATTTAAAACATACGTATCCATTTAAATCCTGGTGCTTCCATACATAAAGCTACTGTTTAGATTTTTGCCTCATCAATATTCTTCACCATTTTGAACAGATGTGTAGTTTTCCCTGGGTTTGGATCAAGTGTTCTCTAATAGATTTTTATTTTTCTGTGTATGTGTAAGGTGGTGGAGGAGTAGAAGTTAGGTGGACTGTGGTGGCATTGTACTGCACTTACACCTATCACCTGAAGCCAACAGAAGATACTTTGTCTGTTCTTGTACAGGAAAAACTTTCATTAGAATCAAAGGAAGTTTGCTTTAATTGCAGGAAAGATGGGATACTTGTTCAGTGGAAATAGAACTGAAGTTAGAATTATTGTATGATAGTATATTGTAAGTCTCTTAGAACACAGATAAAAGTTTTCAGTTTTTCCCAGACTTCTAAGGGTTGAAAGAATTCTGTATGTAAAACAGAATTCCTCCTAAGAAGAAAATTTTAAAAAATTGGAGCCTAATGCCAGACTCCAAGGAATATATTTAGGCCTCTGAATAAATAGCCTGGGCTTTTCACAAGTGCTGAGCTCTGCCAACCCCCACTGCTCTTAGGGTACAGCTTCTAAGGCTGGATGTCATTTGACTGCATGTTCTTGCAAAGAAATACTAAGAATATGCAGTAGGTCAAAGTGGCTCCTTATCTTTGTGCGGAGATAAGGGCTGCCGTTCCTCCTAGGAAACAGCGTCTTAGAAGCGGAAGGCTGCACTTCTTATCATTCAAGTATGTGCCATAAAGGGGTAAAAATAGGGACGTTAAGGATAAGAAAGCTGAAACCAAGGCACCTGCTACCCACAGAAGGAAACTTGGGTATGAAATAAGACTGTGAGTTTCTTCTATTTTGATTACTGCAAATCTTCACTTACAGGAGTAAATAATTTGCCTGTAAAAGCCTCTCAGATTCCTGATATGAGAAAAGGCTTGTGGGACTTAGATTCCTGACTTTACTGTGCAGACTAAATTCTGTTTACTGAGTTTTAGCAGAGTTGGCTGGAGAATTAGATTTCAATACCTGTTAAACATTTAAAGGGCATCCTAAATCCTTATTGAAAATCCTTTAGTTTGTGACCTGAACAGAATTCATTAAACAGAAAAGCTGAAATAAGGTATTCAAATAGTATCCCCATTGCCCAATAATGCATAGTTCATTCAATCTCACAATATTTTAATCCAGTATTCACTTTGCCATGGTATATAATGCAGGCTATTTACAATGATTGCCATTCTTTAAATGCCAGTCTTCCTTTAAAACAAGCAGCAACAACCAGCCCCATACCTGCTCCAAACCTTGTTTGCAAGAATTTCGATGTGCATCACTAATGTACAGATTTACACAGAGCAGAAAAAAGGGGTATTCTCATTTTTAGTGATTCTGCCTTGTATACTACCTGCAGCCGCATTCTGCCACTTTCATGCCTTCATAGTTATATATCAAAGTGGGCACACCAGCATCATCCTTATAAAGAATGGAGATTGAATCCAATTTGGTTGGAACACAACAGGCCTTGGAAGCTTTCTTGGGGTTTTGGAGATGCACCAGAGTTTGGACAATAGCATGTTTTGTTGGGGTAACGTTATCTGTCAGAGGGAAGAAGCAACCTCCTTTACACTCAAAAGCCTCATAATCTTTCGGTGCAATGATCCAGGAATCCCAGCCAATCTCTTCAAAGTTCACATGGAGGGAAGTTCTCCGGCAGTGGTTGGCTCCGATGCTTCTCTTGCTTCTGGAGGAGTGCTGGTGGGGGCCAGTGATGGCCTTTTCCTCTCCCAGTTCCTCCTCTTCAGACGAAGTGTTGTTCTTCCCTAATTTCTTTAGCACACTTTCTTGTTCATGAACAATCATCTCCCGGAGCTCCACTTTGGTCTCTTTGGTCCCATTGCTGCGGTCATTGGAGAACACTATTAACAGGGGCAGATTTTTAGTGTCAGGGGTAACACTGATATCCAGCTTCCCACAAGTGAAACCACCCAGAACCTTACTCTCTATAACAACCTCCAGCTTGTTTTTAGTCTTCAGTTTGTCTGCCCTGACCCATCTTTTCACAGCGCTTGACACTTCAAACATCTCCCAGCCGCACTTGTGTATATTGTGGGAGACAAGGAAAGATTTGGTACTTTCTGAGTTTTCCCAGTGGTCATCATCTAGAACATCATAAATGACCATGTTGCCTTCCAGCCTAGAGAGAGACCCAACTTCCCTGTGACAGGAGATATAAATTCTCAGTTCAGCTCTGGTGATCTCCTCATATCGTGGAATAGAGATGTTGAAGAGCAAGATGTGTTTCTGAAATGGATTTTCTTCTGGTGAAGTTAAAGAAACAACATCTGCAATAGGAAATTAAAACACGTGGTTACAGTGCTTCTGACTGTCCAAGTAAGTTGCTTTGAAAAGACTCAGATCACTCAGAATTAAAAAAAATAAGTAAAAAATACCATCTTCTGGCCAAGTTTCAAGGGCAGGGAGTGAAAAGTGGAAATGCAGGTCCCTGATGTTAGTAGTATTTTCACCAAGATTGTGTGGTCAGATGAATACCTGGAAGGGAGCATGGTCTGCCCAGAACAAGCTGTGGATGATGCTGGTCAGTATTAAGGACATAAATAAGGCATCTGGGAAGTGTTCAGATTTAGCAATTTCTAAAGAGATTTTACCACAAAGAATACTTAAAAAAACCCTATGAATTTCCTACTCTTAGGAAGTATCCTACATATTTAAGTGTCTCTAAGAACTAGCTGTGCTGAGGCTTTTGTTGTCTTCAGATAACTTTGAAAGCAGCTTGAAATACTGGGAGTTTGGTGAAATAGAAATGTTTTTGAAAATCCGGAACTGAAGCTTCAGGTTCTGTCTAAATTGGGACTTGCTGGGAAAGAGTCTTTCATGCCCCAGTCCCAGTCCATTCCAGTTTGGACTCACTGAACTTGTGTGGGTTTTGTTTGGTTTCTTTTTTGTCTGCAAAGGACAACTCTGCCTTGAGAGGGGCAGATGTTTGTCTGGAAAATCAAATTGGTGATGTTTAAAAGTCATCACTGTCTGATGTCTGATAGTCAACGTAAGATAATTAGTCATTTATGATTGGGTTTTAGGGCAATTTTAGTTGGCTAATGTTGATACTTCGTCAGAGTGTTTCCCCACTAAAGCAGTTGGAGAGTCAGATACGGAAACTATTATCTAGCTCATACTGTTAAGGTTTCTTTCCATTTCAGGACTAGGAGCACTAATTTGGGAATCTGGAGCTCCCCATAGTGCTGTTACCTGTGTCTGTCTGGTTTTTGTATAAACAGAAGCTTCGGTTCTCCCTGTCTCATTTTTATCATAAAGATTGCATTTACTTTGAACTTTTTTACTTTTTCTTTTGATGGAGCTTTTAAATCTCTATTAAACGTTACACAGGCAGGGATTTTGTATTTTTTTTTAGTTGAGAAAAGCCTGACTATCCCTATCCATATAAATCCTTCCATCTAAACCGGAATTTGGGGGGAGCAGTGCTGTTACTTGCTTGGATCCAGAGACACATTTCCCAGTTGGCTGCTGCGGTTTTAAGTATGAGAAGAGTCCACCTGAAAGATGAGCTCTCTAGCATGCATGTCTCAATTATAGATGATCAAAAGTTTGTATTATAACATTAAAACTCTGTTCCAAATCTCTAGCTTTGAGAAACATGATTCATGTAAACCCTGTTATTCAGTGCATCATCTCAGTAGATGGGTTTGAGAAGACAGTATTGTACAGTAAAAATGCAAAAGAAGAAAACTAAAGGTAATTGCATTTTTTCAAAGATTGAAAGAAACTGCAGAGCAAGACTACAACCCAAAATTGTAATCTGTTTCTTTTCTAAAGAATCTGTGGAAGTTAGGCACTCAATTCTCTCTGAATTTCAAAAGAATCTGAGTACCTACTGTCCATGTACGTCTTTAAAAATTCTAGTCCACCTATTTAGGTCTTCTCCTACCTTCAGTACTGAAGCTCCGTACAATATTGGATGCGGGGATGGAGGACTTGTCTGCAGTATATCTGTTGTATAAGTCAATCATGAACTGGGGTGGTTCTTCTTTGGTCTTCACTTGTGAGGGGACTCTTGATAAGTTCAAACTCCTCAGTAAATCCGTCTTCATGTTCTCCAGGAAAGATTTAAAGTCGAAATGAGTCTCATCTTCCACTTCCCCAGGATCATGAAAGTGTGCATCAGGCTTTCTAATAGCCGAGAACTTCTCCCAGTCTTCCAAAGGCTTGCCTCTTGTCAAGCAGGCAATGATGTTGAAAACAGAGAGTGCAGCTAATACTCCAAAATAATGCATTTCTTCTATATTTACTTTCTGGTGGAGCAACAAGAGGACAAGGGTATTTTAACTGCTTAAAAATCTTGTTTAATTACAGGCAGAGGAAAGGAGATGGAAGGCAAACAACTGGAATGCCCTTTGCAAATCACTTTCTTGTGTTCTTTTTGCAGCCTGCTTCAAACCCCAGCCTCTTGTCAGTTGTCAAGCAGATTGGTTGTACACTTGCCCTTATCAGAGTCATTGATGCCATGCTTCAGCTTCTGTTATCTAGCAAAGCTCTTAGTTAATGAAGATTCTATAAACATCTGACAAACACATGTGGCTGGTGGGAAGGACACTGTATATTGTAAAGAATCCACATTTCGCTTTAGGGTCATCATTGCTTAATTATACTCTTTTATCATTTCCTTGCCAACACAGAGAGACGCTTTCTTAGGGACGTAGAAGATGATTACACTGTTTTCATCAGGACTAGAAAATAGAGATCTAGAACAAAATTACTCTATTAGCTATTAGTAAATAACAACTCACAAATCTTTATTACAGTCGGTTCACTTGCCATCAGAAAATCCCCCATGATTTGACGGAGACCTGTGATTCTGCAAGACCTGATCTCATGACAGTACAAACAACCTTAAAACTTCTTTCTGTTTATCAGCCAAGAGCTATTGTTTGTACACAGTGGAATATCTGTTTTGTGTCAAGTTTGCTTCATGTTGTTTGCAGGCTTGTCCATTTTCAGTTGGATTCCTTTGCTGTATGGGAATTTAGTCTTGTTTTTATTGTATCTTATGTAATATATTTCTTAGATTCTTGACGGTCAGTCTAAGAACAACCAGTCATTATTTCAGTGACCTCAAAATGAAGACAGAACCAAGCCTTCTAAGGCCACATGGAACATAAAAAGGTCTCCATGAAGATACAGAAGATTATCTATGAAGATACTGTTATACATTAGAAAAATAAGCCTAGGCAAAAATACAAGATTGATGATAGAATTTCTCATGGTACAGAAGGAAAAAAACTAGTTTATTTATAGACAAAAATATCACTTGCTATTTATCTTAATGAATGCATTATGATTTAATCTAATGATGTACAAGTTTTTTATCCATACCAATAATGTTTCATATTTCTTAAGCCAACTCAATCCATTCTGTACACATGCCATAAAGTCTGAATGGCATTATCAGCTTTAACATTAAAAAAAAATCTCATTGCAGAAATAAGGAGATCTTGTCCTTTCTGGCCATTCTTCTCCTGTTTTCTCGCAGTCCATACACAGTGTTTAAAGTGAGCCCAGACTTCTCAAATACTCACTTTTGTGTCTGTTTGAGTGACATCTGGGATCCAGGATTCTGGTTAATTATGTTCCTATGGTGTAAAGTCAGGGAGGGTCCTGGTCTCCTGCAGAGCAAGACTGTTTTACTCAAGGACTTTGTGTTTCCTACCTGCATGTGTGACTGGCTAAACCAGAACTTTTTAAAGGTCTCCAGAATTTATCTGAAGATGTCAAAGAATCAAAGATTTCTTTGATTACTGTAGTACTTAGACTAAGATATTTTCACACTTAATAATGTGGGGTTTTTATTTCATTGTGCCTGGCTTCACCTTCTAGACAGGAGTCCTCATCCCTTCCTGCCAGGCTTACGGAGCCCCATAGTGCTGGCATTTTCTCTCTGTCAAAGTACTTGTACAGTATAATCAAGTTACTTCTCGGTTTACTTTCTGATAAAATACACAGATTGTGCTTTTTAGTTGTATTAGAAGACATTTTCTCTAACTGTTTTTGTTTCTTTTTAGTGCTTTTTTTCAGAATTTGAATGTCTTTTTGAATAGGTGAACACTGGGGCTCTGCATAGTGTTCTAGTGGGAGTCCACCAGTGCCACCTGCAGAAATAAAATCTGCTTTCCTTGTGTGCTTCACTACTCCCGTGTGTATCTTTTGAAAGCTTTCATTAGCTCTCTTTACATAGCATCAGCTTGAATGCTCATACTGTACTGTAAGTTCCTGTTATCCACCAAAATTGTTTTAAGAATTATGGCTTTAATAGTTATGGGTGCAATCTTTTACTCAGTGGGAACAGACTCCATTCCTCATGCCTAGGTACTAAGTTCTGCATCTGCCCACCTTAGAATGAATTTTGATTACATAAGGCACAGCTAAATCAAGTCATTTATATAAATACTTCTCTCCTAAAGACTGTCTTCTGCAAATGCTGTGGGGGTTGTTATATATAGACTTCCAGTTCATATATGAAGATATCAAATAGTGTCAGGCCAAGCATCAGCTTTGCGGAAACTTTACAATGAACAGTTTGTTCAGTGGCAATTCCTTTTGAAAGCTGCTCTTTGGGGTTTGGCAGTGAGACAGTCATTAATTCATGTGATACACAAATATATTAATATTTGTCCAGTGATTTCTGTTAATTATGCAGTCTTGTGCGAGTGAATTAAAATAGTCCACAAAAACCTAAGTACATTCTAGCTGTTGCTCTTGCGTCTGGCGATGAAACTGTGGCCTCAAAGTATGAGTTGGATTTGTTTTAGAAAAAAAATGTCCTTAACACTTTGTTGGCTAGTATCAACTGTTTTCCTGGTTTATCTGGTTGTAATTAACCTATATTAATATATCATCAAGTTTTTTAGGATTAGTTAGTGGAATTATTTTGACCTGCTATTCTAAGTGTTTGCCAATAGTAACTTTATCTCGAAGTTTTAACGTTGAGTGGAATGGTTTACTGGTTCATGGAAATCAGGAGATCTGCTGGAACCAGGAGAGTAAGGTTATCAGTGTCTTCCAGCAGCAGCTGACTGCAATTGTGCCATTTCAAATGCAAAGTTTCATTTTCTGGAGGAAGATTAGACATCCATGTGCCAAAGACCCAGAAGGTAGTAGCCACTGCTAAACGTATAGTGTTTTAAGACCTTGTTTGCATTAGAGAATTGGACTGGTACAGCTAAACTCCAAATGAAATAAACTTTACTAATAGGAGAATTGTATTGCTTGTGAGCCTTGAGAGCTATGCCATTTACAGGTATAATTTTGTTTTGCCCGTGCTAAATAACATAGTTATGCCATCA
Source organism: Gallinago jamesoni (assembly GCA_025769975.1). Taxonomy (NCBI): domain Eukaryota; kingdom Metazoa; phylum Chordata; class Aves; order Charadriiformes; family Scolopacidae; genus Gallinago; species Gallinago jamesoni. The sequence goes on from JAOQGH010000002.1 coordinate 19,295,387, forward strand.
AACCTTTCAATGCAGACTAAACCTTTCAGGGGTTTATAGGTATCCTAACGAGTATAGGAGTAGCATTTTCCCGAATGTCCTATAGACCTTACAACAGCTCATAGGATGGCATCTCTTTCCTAATTACTGATCTTGGAAGGAAAGTTTGTACCCAAGGACTAATCCAAGATAGAGAAAATGTTCTTTAAGGAAAAAAAAATGCAGTGACTGATGAGAACACTAGGCTAATATGTCATTCTGCTCAGAGCTGGTGCTAAATGGGAGCAAGACTAGACCTACAGAAGAGGGTAGCTTTTCACAGGGAACAAAAATGACAACTGAAGATATTTTGAAGTTTTATGCTTATCACTGTTCTGTGGCAATAAATGATGAATTTCTGAGAACTTTTTAGTTTTGCTTTATGCATTAGCTTTTAGCATTACTTTGTCAACTGTAATTGAGTTTCTCATCATTTATAAGACCTTACAGTTTTAAGGCAGATATTTAACAGTAACAGTATACAGGGGTTTGTCCCAGTATTTCCAGCGTGAATCACTGTAGTACTGGCAGTCACTACAAAGTGCCTTAGAACAATTTACATCTTATTGAGAGATGTTCAGGAGGAACTAGCAAGAACTGCTACGAGAAAAACGTTGCAGAAACTCCTATAGGCACTGAATCTGGCTTTTATATAGGTTAGCATGTATCACATTTACATGAGAATCTGAGAATCTGACAATATGAGTATGGAATATTGGTGGCAGAAGTCGCCTAGCACCTTAGCAGGATCGGAGCCGTCCAGTTAGTCATTCACCAGGAGGCAGCGTGTGTAGTGTCCTTCCCCTAAACAATACGACTCGTAATGGATAAGATAGCGCAGAAGGTTAGACTGTCTCTTGAGGAGGAAACACTTCTTATCTTGCACTCTGTGCTACCTCACAGACTTCAGAAGTTTGTCCTGCTCCTGGTCTGCCTGTGCTTTTGTAGAAGGAGGTGGCGGAAAACGGAATATATGGCAAGTGTGTCCTGGCACAAAGAGATACTGAGAAAGGGGATTGACAGGCACAACAATGGACCATTAGCTCTTAAAGGAGTGCTGCAGTTACAAGGGCTACCATGAATGTATCAACAGAGGATTGTACAGGAGTTAAAGGGTTGCAGAGACTTTATTTCTGTGAAGACTTCTGACAGAACCACTGCCAAATATTGTGTCCCTTTTTGATGTTCATTGTTGGAAAAGAGCTGTGAGAAATTTTTTTGAGGCTTAGAATAAGAAATCAAAGTACCTGTTTAAATCTTAGCCAAAATATATTTTGACCCTGCTCTATATACTAAAAATACACAATGAAAGTATTCTGGATAATAGATGAAAGGGATCTAATAAAATAGGTTACAGTAAGATCCAGTGAATTGAAACTAAAGCTCAGCAACTTCAGACTAGGATTAAGCCACTGTGGTTGAACAAAGAGCACTAACTTTTGGAACAACTACTTATAGTCCAGTAGAGATATTCTATCACATGAAATCTTTAAAGCCAAATTTATGCATGTTTTTCAAAGATACTCCCAAGCTCCAAACAGAAACTACTGGGCAAGGTTCTTTGATCTGTGCTGTGCAGGAGGTCGGTCTAGATGATCACAGTATTCCCTCTGACTTTAATCTATTGAGGTGCATTATGACAAGCTTAACATGTATTTACATGTTTCCATCTAATTAACAGAATGTAACAGACTGCATTCAGAGAAAGACAATTCAACTATTTTTAGATACTACTGTACCTTTAATTTATTAGCTTTTGTTAAAAGCATGTAACAATCTAGAGGATATAAAGTATAATTTACAAAAATATAAATCTTGGTTATTTTATTTTTAGTATTTCAACATATTACTATATAGTATGTGTTACTCAGAGGATATATTTAACAACCTGAAATTATCCAGCAAACCAAAAGTGTGGGATATTACATATGTCTTTTGTTGTACAAATTATATATTAGGGAAGGGTATATTAACATACTGTTTATATGAAAGCTTATGCAGTGCACTATACTTGCATCCTGAAGAAAATATACATTTTAAGCCCTTTATTACAGCATCTTTTCAGTATAAATATGCAGATTAAGAGTATGAGTGTTTTAGGCAAAAAAGTTTTGATTTGTGTACAAAAGTGATATTCTAAAATAAGGCTGCCTTTGCAAGTTCACTTCCCAACTTCTTGGTTAACTGAAGAGATAAAATAGCCAGAAAAATATAGTCAGAAAAATAGCATATAAAAACATATTTTAGTCCTTTGATTATGGAAAACTTTAAACTTAAATTTCTCACTAAACACCAGGTGTCTTGGCTAGGTGGGTTAGGAAAGTATTTGTAAAAGCCTTGAATTCCTGCAAGAAGAATATGAAAGACAAACGATGACAGTGAGCCATATCCTTCCAGGTGGGAACGTGTATGGTTTTAGTCTCTCCGCATGTTTTCTGTCGAGGAATTGTAGACTTGCGTTCATTCATCCACACAAGTGGATTCATCTCCCATTCACAGTTTCCCAGTGTAGGCGGGCAGGATGCGTACGTCTCCTTCAAGATGTGTTTGTATAAATTTATCGGCAGGCGCAAGTTTCAACCGACATATTGGGATAGACCTTTAAAACAACGTTTTTGTTCTCATCTAAGAACAGGACGCTGAGTGAGCTCATTTTGTCAGGAACGCAGCAGGGTTCTGGGATGCCGGGAATGATTCCCACTGCTTTTACGATGCTCTGGATTGTGGCATGATTTGATGGCCGAACAACCTGGAACAGAGAGGGAAATAGTTATTGCTTCATTTATGAGCAGTCACTTTCCCAGATGGATTTGGACAATGACAACAGTTGTGGGTTTTTTTGTTTCTGAAAAAAAGTGACTGTATGTGATTGAGTGAGAGGGCCATGCAACATAGTCACTCCCTCACACGTCCAGCTTTCCTGCGCAGGGTGTATCCAGTAGATATTTTGTGTTCCTTATGCTGCCTTCACAAATACCAGAGGAGGGCACTGGTGGCACAGCCAGCAGTCAGGAGCCCAAGAAAGAATGGGCTGCACCTACGGGATGCTGGAGGCAAGCACTCAGGAGACAAGGACTCAACTGGGGCACACTTCTCAGCCATAAGATCTTATCTTTTGTTTTCTTAACCTCCTGTCGGACTTGGAAAATTGGCTACTGTAATTATTTCTAAAATAACTTTTCCTGTGTTCCATCAGGATTTCTCCTCGTATATGCTAACTTGGAATTAGTTACTTTTTCCTGGAGCAATTACTCTTTTAAAAGAGCAGAGTGCTCCAGAAGTAGTGTCCACTGGGGGGAGTTAGTTTGAAATAGTCAAACGAACTGACAGAGCCTTTCTCTTCATAACCCCATTACAAACAAGTACTACATACCTGTAGTCTTTGCCTGCTTCCCTCTGCCTTCCTCTGGAGGTTTTTTCCCACCCCTGAGCTATCCTTGAAGCGGGAGAAGAAAACAAAAGGCTGGTAGGGCGGGAGAAGTGTGAAGTGAGGCTTCACAGCAGCTTTACTGGTCAGGGTATTGAGGCACAGTCTTATTTCTACTATTAATTTTTGGATGCAGTGAAGCATTAAGCTTCAGTGACTCCTCATGAGTTGTCATGCTTGAATAATGGCCCAGCAAATGACTCCAGTAACAGTAGTGAACTTGTGTTAGTCATATCAGGTGTTTTGCTACAGTTTCACAAGTTTTCTGCACAGACCTGGTCTATGTGGCGCGTGAAATCTTTCATGGCTCTTGGTATGAGGCTGTCTATCGGGTGGAAAATGACATCTGTGGGACAGCAAACGGGGACTTTGCACACCTCCACATGGAAGCAGATACTTCAAGTGAGAAGAATTAATGTCTCCTCTATCTTCTCTGTTTTTTAAATAGTGATTGAATAGATACAAAACATGATTTTTCATTTCAACACAAAACGTTATGTAAATTATGGGTATAACAAAGGAGCTAGTTCTTAGGATAATTCATTTTTGAAACGTTTACTTTAAGTGTAACATATCAGCAAATCGGATCAGATGTTCCTCAAGTGACCTCATTTGAGCCATTATGAGGAGAAACTGTGAAATTCGTCCTTGATCCTATGGGCCTTCAAGACAGCATTCTATAGCAAAGTCCCAACAAGTGACCAATCCTGGAAAGTGCCTTTCTGTAATTAGCACATGGGCATAATTAGCAACAGCTTGCTCTCTCATGCCACCCTTTATCTTTAGATTTCAAAGTACAAACAAGCAGCAGTGAATTAGTGTCACAGCTACTGTGTGAAGTAGAAATAATCTTCTACTCGCATTAACCATGTCAGCAAATCTGGACAGCAAGAGAGTGACAGAAGTAGTTTAGGCAACTGCAGAGTTTAGAAATTCAAAGAACTTCAGCTTCTAGAATCAAGTTCTTACTTTAACATTTATGCAAAACCTCCTGAAGTGTTCCTGGCACTTTTGTTATTTCATATTGTTAGTTGAAAGAGTCCCAGATCCTAATGTACTACCGAAGCAGAATTTGTTGACCTCAAGCAGTGGAAAGCCATCATTGCCCTCTCTGCCAGGTACTGAGTCACAGGAATCCTCAGTTTGAACCTGCAGAAGATCCTACCAGGATCTTCTCCATCTATGCTGTCTCTAATGTCTTCAAGGAACACATAGATGTGAGCAAAGTCTAGTGGGAGCAGCTGTCTGCCAAAGCAAAAGCGCTAATTAGGTTTCTAATGCCTCCAAGTGTATACAATACGCATAAAAATGCTTATAGAGAAAAAAGGCTGTTATGGACCATTGCTCTGTACAGAAGCTGGCTCCCTGAGCCCTACACCCACAGCAGAGCCAGAGAGCACACCCATCCCACATCCAGCCAGGCTCCAAATTTTCCAGCCCTTCTGGAAACCTGGCACAAGTGTTCGGTGATCATGGGCAAGGCTTCACATTAGCCTTTGTACAGATGTGCTAAAGTGGAAAGCTTGAAATAACGAGTTGAGTGCCCAGTAGTGATGGCACTGAGGAAACGCTAATGTTTTAAATGCTGGCTACTAAGTTATACACAGCAAGGCAGGTTCTGCTCTTGCTTAATCTCTAGGACAATAGTATTTTAGGAACATTCTGGGCCTCAAAAAATAGCAGGATGGCGATGTAGCTGGAAAGCAATTAACTGCAGGTTCAAAATACTTTAGACCTGCTCCTCTGCCTGGCATACACCCCTTTTCAAGTCTGTTTTATCATCAGTTTTCCCCTCAGAGCAATAATAAGCAATACTTCTTAGCTTCAGGAAAGTTTTGGTTTCAGGTTTGAATTCAGCTCTCAAAGTGAAACTCCTGAACTGATTTGCTTACACGGATGAAATCAAGACAATTCATTCTAATTACTGTAGGCAAGGGAAAGAGTATGTTCCCACCTACTTCTACCACATGTAGGACTAGCATTTATTTGGCAAACACAGCAGTGCAGTCAGCTGTTATTAACCATAGAAGACAGTCTTCCTCCTCACGGTTCAGGGAATAAGAACTTTAGCAGTAAGGTAGGTAAGCTTGCTATAGCAAGATTTGTACCAGAGCTGATTTGTAACTAGATCAAGAATTGAAGTTATTAAAGTAAATGTGCAGAGTAATGTATCAATACTTTAAAAAAAAATAATCATACAATGTGATGATTCCTGGCAATACATGCCAGGTACTTAAATATAATTCTACCTCCATAGTTCTGAAAGAGTACCTTGGAAATAAGTTATCTGTTGTCCATCACAGTTGACGTAGACTAAGACTGTGTAGACCAAGTCTTCATGAATAGCCTTAATCTGGGTTTAGATTTAGGAGTGCCAAGATCATATGCATGCTTTCCTGACTTAGGGTATATATGTAAGAAAAAACTTTATTTCTCCCTCCTATTTAGCAGTTCTCTGACCTGAAGCTTCTTTCATGCTTAACTTCTAGTTATCTCTTCATTTGGAAACAGTCATTTAAAAAAGTTACGGCTGTGAACTTGCCTCTGTTTTTTCCCCTCTTAAAAATACAAAGGGAGCAAAAAGTAGACCTCTTCCAAATCAAACCCAACCAGAAATCCTTAAATCTATGTATCTGTGATTTAGTTTTAACTTTCTCTGGGTTTTATTTTTATTTGTTTTGGTTTTTTTGGCACCAAGATGGTAGTACAGCCACATTAATTTCTCTAGAACACAAGTGTCAAAATGAGAACTAAAATAACTGGTTTTGATTTACAAGGGAATCTTTAATATAGGAAGTAATATTTCCAGGTATGATATTAAGTAAGTTGGCAATATTCCAGCTAGAAAAAGATCCCCTCTCTTTTGGTTCTGTCATCTGTTGTGTCATGCTGTGTTGATCACAAGAAGCCAGATGTGTTGTTACATGTATCTTCTTTCTTTTTTTTTTTTTTTCTTTTCCCTGTTTTGGTATGTGTGAATGGTGTAATTACACTGTAGGTCTATGTCAGAGACCTGTATCTGAGGCTGTGTTTTGGTTTGAATAAGTTAAACGATGATGGTGTTGCATGATTTCTTTATACTACAACAAAAAAGTGAAGCTGTATGTGAGCCAGTGCAAGCTTTAATTGTTACCAGACCGTGTATCGATTTAAATATACACGGTTTAGCATCATCCAGAAACACAAGAACATGTGGTCAGGTTTGTACACCGTACCCTGGTGTCTGGATTTCCACTGTTCCTGGACTTAAACCAGCCTGAATATCTGCTCTTCCTGAAATCATACTGCTTGTTTCAATGCAAACATACATCAGTCTCCCTATATGTAAAGCAGGGCAGATTCCTGTCTCAGAGCTTTGAAATTCTCAGCTCTAAAACTCTGCTGAGTGACCACATGTGAAAATAGCAGTAGAATAAAAAATCAGGCCATTTGTAGGTAGAACTGCAAAATACCAACAGTGTCTATACAGGTTATGCAATGCTTCAAATCCTCCCCTCCTCTTTACTTGACAGTCCTATAAAATGCTGATAATTCTTGTGCTAAATAGGATTGCCAAAATTTCTGCTTTTTACCACAGAGCAAGTGAGTGGGAGTGGGCCAAATCAAAATTCCGTTGGAGCAGGAGTTCATGTTTGCCTCTCAGTACCAAATTTCACACTGCTTGTCTAGGAGGAATTCAGTATGCCAGCTTTAGAGTGTTACAGACCCTATTTGGCATTTCCAGTCACAGAAAGAAAATCAACTTTTTTGTTTCAGGAGGATTATCTTAATTTTAAGAATTTGGTAAATTAAAAAAGCACAAGAGAATTTTGAGACACAAATGTAAGCTTAACCAGAACTCTTATTTTCAAAGTGACAAGCAGTTTCTTAAAGTTAAAAAATACCTCAGTGTCACTACTCTGCTTTTTTCTCCTAAGGTGGAATTCAGAAATACTCTGATACAGTACCTTGGTTTATTATTAGCATATAATACTTCATACTTCTGCTACAACAACAGAGTAGTTTGATGATTTAGGGTGTGTAACCATATTTTAATAAGCTACATAAGTCTTTATGGTGCGGTTTCAAGATGTAAGATGAGATATATAAGGTAAACTGGAGACCTTATTCTTCAATTACATTTAAAGATAACTTGGAATCTTTTTGCACTCTGTGGGAAATGATCACAGTTGATAGAAATGATATTGCTAAAATTAATTAGGCTGAACAAGGCAACAGAACACAGTGAAAATGATAAAAATCTAAAGGAAATTCTAACCAACAAAGTAGTTGGATAGGCTGAATGGTAGACCTACTGCTTGCGAGCTAACAACAACAAAAAGACATACTACCTTGGGCATTGGGAATTCGCATGCCCCTGCACAGTAGTAGGCATCAAATGATTTGGGAGATATGATCCATTCATTCCAGCCAATATCAGCAAAGTCAACTTTCATGTATCTTCTTGAACAAATCCTTGGCTCATTCCATTGTTTTCGCCTTGCTTTCTTCATTGTTTTCTCATCGAAATTTAGCACCTGAGACTTTGTAAGTGTTTCTGTATTTTCTTGCCCTTTTCTCCTTCGGTCTTTGCGTGAGGCTTTTGGTTTCAAGGACTTGTAGGCATTCTCCCATATGTCATGTTTGTTGTATTTATTGTTGTTATAATCTACTTCTGGCAACTCATTGTTGTGAATAGAGCTAGAGATGTACGTATCCCTCCGCACTCGGGTATCGGTAGAAGCATTAGGAGACAGATTCGGGTCCCCATCATTGGAAGGGAATGGGTCATAACGCTGCAGGGTGACTGCCACACTGTTAGGTTCAGAGATTGCAAGATCATTGGCATAAACTAATATATAAGGTAAATGACTGGTGACCTGTTCAGGGAAGCCCTGGTGTTTCTCCCCAGAATCAAGCTCAGCACAGAGAATGAGCTCTCCAGCCCGTTTGGATTCTTTTATGATGTGTGAAATGTCCTTTGCGTGCCAAGTCCCTCGCCTTTGAAGAGACACGGTGATGTTCCCTTTCACTAGCCCATAGGCAGAATTCTGGTGAATACTTTGGAAAATCAGGTTGAGCCGCAGGATCGGAGGCAGGTGAAGGAGGCGGCAGGAGGAGTTTTTGGACCGCTTACAGAACACTTCCCGCTGCCGAGGGCGTTTGTCAGCATAGAAATGAAAAGTGGCAGCGAGGATCATCTCGGAATCCTGCATGGATGTCAGATTGAAGCAGTACAAGGGCTTCTGGGCCAAGAACTCTGCAAGAGAGGACAAAAAATATGGATAAATATCTGAGGCCAAAAATGGTAGCCAAACCCTTATTCCTACATAACTGGATTAACAAATATTGCTTTTCGCTTACCCGCTTCAAATCAGTTAGTATGGTGAGCTTGTCACTTCAGCATAAAACTATGGTGAATAAGAGGAAAAAATCCTAACAGTATTTAACACCACGTTACAATATTGTATTAAATATTACAAATATATATACAAATATTACAATAACATTGTGAGTGTCCAACACTCTTTTACACAAGGGATAAATCTCTTCCCAGAGATTCTCAGTTTCAGATTGTCTTTTATTCCAGGCAGGCCAGAAAAGCAATCCTATCCTTGCTTCTATTGCATTATAACAAAGTCAGTCAGAGACCACAGCTGAGCTCGGGATGGTACCGTACTCAGTACACTACCTGGAAACCTGGCTTACAGTTAATATTTAAAGTGGTCTAATCTAAAGCCGACTGCAAAGATTCCTGAAAGATCTCTGGGTGCTAACCCTGTGGGCAACAGCATATGAAGTTCATCATCCATAAATAGCCCACAAGAGACATTTCACAAAGGGGGTAGAAGTCAGTGTGAAAAATATTTTGGGGCCTGTTATTCTTAGAAGCAATCCTTCTTTCCAGTATACATCATGTGGGAACTGTGTTTAAAGCACTAGCTGGTTTCTAAGACTTGTGCTTTGATCTGCTTGGAGTTAGTGGCAACTGCTGTTGAATAGGAGCTGACTTTTAAATTTGAACTCTATTTGATGCAGCTTGTTTTTAGCTTGTTGAACAATTTGTGCTCAGGTTACATCTCTACCCTCCTCTCAAGGAAGATGAGCAATTTTACACTTACAACTATTTATACCATGTTTGTTTAAACAATAGAAACCCCTCTTAGTGTGCTTAAATGGAATCCCAGAAACAAAACACCATTCCCTCTCAGTCTAGCAGGTTTTTTTAATTTTGTTTTTATACAGGAAAGTGCTGGCAGAACCAAGAACTGATTCCTGTTCTCCCAAGCTCGAACTGGTACCAAGAATGCATCAAGGGACTATGGTGGGTAAGTCTGCAACCATTAGTTAACCCAAGTGCCAAGCTCTCTGTCAGCCCTTCTTGACATACCTGGAAATTCTCTGGCAGCAGGGAGAAAAAAAGACAACAAAACTAAGCCCCCCCCAAAACCAACCCCAAACTCATTGAACCCACCAGCCAGCCTTCCAGAAACCCTTAGGTTTCTTTTTCAATGCACTGTGGATGATGAGCCACAGGAATTTCGACACCACCAGAAAGGCAGCCACTGGTAACTGCCACCTGGCAGAATGGTCTTCCTTTTAAGCACAGTTTTATTTGAAAGATGGGAATCAATAGTGCTGTATGTCACTAAATTGGTGCTTGCTGGCTTCCAGTTCATGCTGGATAGAGCTGTCATTTGGATTAAACCACAGCAGATTAGGATGTTCATTAATTCCAGGCCCACATAGACAGTCTGAAAGTACAAATGTTCAAGTTTCCATCTACACCATCTGATTTTTTTCCTGATGCGGTGAAGTGGAACAGCCTGTACTGATGCCCACACGATGGTTTCAGAGGTGGCAGAAAGGCAAACAGGAATCATATTCTATGATGAGAGGCAATTTATTCCTGTCAGTTCAGGACAGGATTACTCTCAGCAAACTTTTTTAATCAACACTAGTCTTACACACATACTCATACTATGAAAAAACATAAAAGTTTAGATTCTATTCAAGTCTTTGAAGCATAGAAATTTCACAAGGAGTTATTATAATTTTTTTTAGTACTAGAATGCTCCATTCTGTAGATATGACCATGAAGCATATGCATTCCTGGGATAAAGGCGTCTCAAATACCAGAATCCCAGGGTTTCAGATGGGAAAGTAACTTGTAATGACAGCTCAGAGAAAGGGAATTTTAACTCATCTAAATTAATCCTGCATTCTGAAGTGAAGCAAACCCTTTGGAAGTAAAAATTATTTGTAGAACGGAGTAAGAATCTGTGAGTGTCCGGCTACTGAAAAGCCAGAAGCAGGCTTTTTAGGAACTGAGGAGACTTGATGGAGCACGGTCATATTTATCCTATTGCATCAGATTGCTCAGGCTTTTACCAACCTGTCAAGCAAGAATTGTTACATTTTCCAGGTCTGCTCAGAGTTGCACTGTGCTGTAAAGCTGTATACAGTAAAGCTGTTAAAATTTTACTGATTGTATCTACCTCCGATCACTGTAGAGAGGTTCAAGTTGGGAACAGAGGCAAGATGTGTGGAGGGTATGCACAAGAGGTTGGTAGAGGGAAAAAAAAGGCAAGTGGCCAAGGAAAGAAAATACTAGCCTTAGTAGGTAATCCACGTAGGAGAATGTTGCATTGCAGTAAGTGAGGATAAGCAACAGATCTCATGGTCTTTCTGCTAACACATTTGTGAGACAGAAACCTGCAGAGTTTAATTTAAGCGTTGAAATTATGTTAAAGCAAGGATCTAGAGACCAGAATTACGGTTCCCTGGGTAATATTGATTTGGTTTTCTTGCACGTATGCATAGTCTTAATTAAATGGCTGACGATTTCTATTGTTCAGGAAGACCTTTGCTTCATTTAGCACAGAGGATGGATGGTGTTCAGGGAATCAGCAAGAATCAATTTATGGGGCAGTTTCATGGCTTAGGTAGAAGATTGCTGCCATAACAACTAATTCCCCTCAATCTTAGAAACCTAGGAGAAGTTAGGCAATAACTTATTTCACATTTGGTCACAAACAACTTAGAACTTCACTGTGTTAACTAATTTCAGTCCATTGGTGCTGTTTTCTAAAGCTACAGAGTTCCCTGAAAACTGGAAAGAACTTAAAGAGAAAAAAAAAAAGAACTTGAGAAATTAGTTTATAGACTCTCTCAGCTCCTGTCAGAGAAATAATGAATCCTTGTGTGAACACATGTAGAGGTGAGCTGAGAGGGGGTGACCAGATGTTTGTGAAACACTCTTCCTGAAGTGATAACTACTGCTAGAAAAGAAATGAAGTTGTATTTGGAACACGTGCAAATAGCATATGCATATGTGTAGCAAGTGCCTCAAATTCAACATGGAGAAATATTATATATCCAATAACCCAGTCAACACCATTTATACCCTGTGAGGGATATGGAGGATGGCAATACAGTAGTTGAGGTGACATCAATAATGTGGATGATAAATCAGCAAACTAAGTCTGGACCCACATTTTGCACCTCTGGAGCCCTACTCTTGACAACTGTAACTAACAATGATGCTCGAGTGTCCCCTAAAAACAACTTTAAGCTGCAGCGTAGGAACAGGTTACAGATTTTTCCTGAAAAGGTACATGATTAAAAAAAAAAAAAAAGAAGTAGTAAGTCAATTGCTTGGGATAATAAAAAGGAAATTATTGGGTGTAGTCAGCTTTGCTTATCTCAATAGGATCAGAATTATCATCTGTATTTTGTATAGAACGGATGTTCCATGTGTCTTGTTAGAAGAACATGCCCATTTCTTCTTTCAGAGGAAACTTAGAATTTCTTGGAGGAGATGAAGAAAAACACACTGCCAGATATAGTTCTTCTCTCCTCCCTCATCTTGTGTCTTTCTATGGTTTATTTCAGACTGTTTACCACTAGGTTGATGAATTACAAAGAAATACAATTTATTGTCATAACAAAGGAACGTTGCTTCTGCTTTTATGTGGTGTTACTGGGGAGAGATGGGGTCCAGTAGAGAAGGTACATGGGTGGGACACAGAAGGTAGGAGTTTTGGACACAGTTGTGCTTTATTTCTATCACATGGACAGACAAGTTACCTCCAAGCATCTCTGCCTTGGTTTCATGATCTGACAGATGAGTAACATAATATTGATTTCTAATTGTTCAGTAGTGGGTAGAAAACGCTGCTATTTCAGTGGTCTGCACCAGGATTTAAACCACTTAGATGCAAGTGACTTGTTCAGCAGATTAATTGAAAAACGAAGCAAAAAGAATACAATGCAATTCTTGCATTCTTCCCAAATCGTTCTTGTGGTTCAGGGCCCCTGCTTGGGTAGCAGCCTGCGAGAGCTCTCCGTTCACAGAAAAAGAGGAGTGGTAGCAGGAGGTCATGAATAACCATCCACAGTGGAAGTTCCTCCGTAACCCCGTCAGTTAGCAGCTGCCCCATGATCCAGAGCCCAGTGATTTGTTTCTCTCCCAAACGCCCGCTTTACATCCTAACTCCTAGATTCCTAGCCATTGCCATCAGCCACTGGCCCTTCCACAGGATCTCCTCCTCCTTGAGTGATTACTTTTTAATGTTACATTTGACATAGGCTAAAAATGAAGTTGGGGTAACTTACGGGATATGGATTATTGTGTGATATTATAGTAAACCTTCCCTGAAACACTGTATGGTGCATTTTCTCCTATACGTGAGATCGTTAAATGTAGGGGAAATAGATTAATTCAAAAGTTTCAATCTTTCAGATGTGTCTTAAACAATGCAAAAAATTATATATATATTCTAGAAGCTGATATAATTCTTATTTTAAGATCTTAACCACAGTCTGTAAGAGTTAACCAAAGGAGGAAGGCATTTTCCAGGAAAGACATTTTGGGGTTTCCTTGGCAAATAGTAACACATTTGGAGTCTTAACTATGCAAACCTCCTCTTTCTTATTTGGAAGCGAGACTGGGGTAATGACAGTGTCGTTTTGTCGCAGGGTTTGTGCTCTCCCAGCCTCGGGGCAGGAGAAGCCGTGGGGAGAGAGGGAGGGAGGTGGGACACGGGTGTCCCCTGGGGTCCGGGCGGTGGAAGGAGGCGGCGGTGCCGCGCAGTTCCCGGCGGTCCCGCAGGCGGCACTCTTCCCCCCGCCGCCCGCCGAGTTGCGGGGAGAGCTGAGGGCATCTCGCCTGGAGCGCTCGCTACTGGGTTTTATGCTCCAAGTTATCCCTGGAAAAGATCTTTCGCCCCCGGTGCGACGTGTCCCGGGGAACAGCGCTTCTTTCGCCGGCGGTTCGCATCCCAGTCTTTCCGGAGGGAGATACCTTCTTGCAGATGCTCTCGGGGAGGGGGGAAGGCGCCCCCAGAGCCCAGGGGAGACACCTTTTCCGTGGAGTTACCAAGGACCCCTCCCTGTGACACCCAGCGTGACACACACACACACACACCCCGCAGCCACCGACAGCTTCGGCGCAACCCCCTCACCTTAACGGGAAAGAGGAGCGAGGGGGAAAGGAGGGGGGGCTCCGGCGCTGCCCGCCGCCCCCGGTCCTGCTCTTACCTGGCCTGGCTTTGAAGCTGCGGACCGTGTTGCCGTCGCCGGGCCGGCTCCCCTCCCGGTTGTACTTCTCGTAGAGCTTAAGCATGTGGACAGCTACCATGTCCTGAGCCATGCCGCCCAGCGCGGGGGGCGGCGGGGAGACACCGCGGGGGCGGCGGTCGGGGGAGGGCGAGTCCCGGGCGGCCGGCGGCCGGCCGGGGCAGGCGGGTTGGCTGCCGGCTCCCTCCCCCGCGGGCGAACGGCAGCCCCCGTGGCCCAGGGCCCACAGCAGGAGGCAGCAGGTCAGGCGGCCGGCCATCGGGGGGGATGCTGCGGGGCGGCCGGGTGCGGGGCGGCGGCGGCGGCTCGGTCGCTGCCTGCGTCTGGGTCTCCCGGTTGGCCCTGCCGCACCGGGGCGAGGGGGCGGCGGGGCCGGGGGAGGGAGGAGGGAGGGTGGGGGCGGCCCCCCAGTCCCCCCCCGTCCTCCCCCGCCGCCGCCCCTGATGCCGCCTCCGCCGGGCCAATCCCCGGGCCCGGGGGGTGAGGAGCCGCGGCCCCGGGGGCGGCGGAGCGGGGCTGCGGCGGGGAGCGGGGGCAGCACCAGGAGTCCCGGTGCGGGGGGAAGTTGCGGGAGGGGACGCTGCATTCCTCCAACGTGAGGCTTCCCCGCTCTTTAAAGCGTAGCGGGGAAAGGAGCTAAATTAATTAGCGCACAGCCGCTGATTGGAGACATATGTCACTGTGGCAGGACGGCACCTTGGCTGCCTGCGCCAGCGAGGAGCGGCTGGAAAATCATTTCTAGATGATAGAAGCGAATAGATAACCAGCGGGCAGGAGGACGGTGGGAAGGGACGGGAGGGTCCGTGGGTGAGTGGATGGATGGATGGATGGATGGATGGCAGGGACAGCATGAGAAGGAAAGGGTGTAGAAAGACTTGGAAAGGTCTTTTTTCTTTCGATCGGCTGAGCTGACGGTGTTGTCTTGGAGAGGCAACGCCGCAAATAGTGTTTGTTTCAAGGATCCTGGAGAAAAGAGAAGTCGCCGCTGGGTCCACACTCTGGAAGACCCAGTGTGAACTAGCCAAGAGTGCAGCAAGGGTCACTGATAATTCCAAGCAGATACTTAAATAGTAGGGGTTAAAGGGGCTGTGCACGGGTAAACTTTCGTCATTGGGCTATTTCTATGTGTGATCTGAAGGAGGAGAATACTGGCGTGAATTTCTGAAGGATTTACATGGCTTAGGTCGGAGGGGGTTGATTTAAAAGTGAATGGTGCATGTTGCGCTTATTCATCATGTGACACAGGTAGTTCTGAATCACAGTTTATAGTCACCCAGCGGGTATAAATGCTGCTATAATGAATAGCAGTTTTAAAGACAACCTATAAGGAGAGTGGTATATTTGAAGGGACTTTGTTCATTCTGCCTCCTTTTTTAAAAGCTTGTCCTCCAGTAGCCAAGACAGTTACTTTTCTTGGAGAGTATACAATGCAATAATTGAAAAATTGTTGGAAAAAGCTACTGTTGCTGTGTATAACACAACTCTTTTGTGATTTTTTAACCTTCAAGTGTCAATTCTGAGGAGATACTATTGAAAGCCTCTGAACCACAAGTTTGTAGTTTTTGGATCAGGGCAAAGAAAGGTTTGATTCATTTTTAAAATTAGCACCAGGCCACATTGCTCTATGCCCCTTGAATGTATGAAACGAACAATTTGCAAATACAAATTTGCCCAAATGTACGTTGCTAAAGTATCAAACCTCCTATTAATTAATCTTTGCTTATAAATAAGCCAAACCATCCTTTGATGCTTTTTTTTTTATTTTCTCCATGGTAGCGTGCTCATGACCTCCACTGGGGGTGTGAGCGAACCTTTTGTTGTTTGTGGTTTTTGTCTGTACTGTTTCTATACAATCAAGGTCCTGTGAAAAGGAGGAAGAGGCAGCAGGAGGTAGGAACAAGCTGGGCTATTTTGGACCAATGTCCCATTAAAATGTTCTCTCTCTCCTTAACTCACTCCAAACTCCTATTCAGGCATACACTTTGTATCAGTCTTTAACCTGCACTAAAACCTGTAGGACACTGATACTTTGACATTGTTGGGAAAGAATTAAAGAATCAACCAGGGATGGCTAGTATTTCTTGCCTTATTTTATTGCAGAACAGCAGGAATTCAAAGTCTTTAAAGCTCTGGTACTTTGACTCTTTTATGCAGCTGAGATGATGAAATAAAAATGTGTTTGGTAAAGGAATTCAAATTAGCACTGGGTCACATAATTCCCCTGTTCTGAATATGGCCAATCAATGGCATCTCTAAGGCATCTAGAGGCAAGAGCTATGCAATTTCTGCTCATGCAGAATAATATTCCTAGCGTGGAAATTTCTGCTAATTAAAGCTCTTGCCAAGTAGAGTCTTTTTTTTTCTTCTTTTTTTCCCTTCTTCTTAAATAGCTCAAGTCAAAGCTTTGCAAGCCAAGACTTGGAGAAAGTCTCCCTATAGTTAGAGCAATGCTTTCACGATTTTAAAGTGCAGATCTAAGCTTCCTGCTAAAATAATTGTGATATAAATAGTGTTACACACCCTTAATAACAACATATATATATCAAAAAAACCCAAATAATATTTTCTTATGAAATTAGAGATATCTGTACAAAGAATTATTATGATCTGTGCTTGTGTTTTGTTGTACAACATAATGTAGGAAATGCATAGGAAATATATAAGAGGGGATATAGGGCACTAGGAGGGCTATCCTTTTTGTTCTACAGTAAAAGAACTTACTAACTTTCTTTAGGGTTAGATCTATCTATATTAAAATAATTTTGGCTGACTTTATTTTAATAGTAAAGTCAGTAGCAGGGATAATGAAAGTCAAAACTCCAGGGAAGTTAACGAAACATAAATTATTACTGAATTTGGGCTTCAGTCCAAATTTCTGGTTACTACGTATTGTAGGACAGCTCATTCATTTTTCACTCACAAAAATATTCTGCTATGTTATAATACTACAGAGTTAGATAGGACCATACACCATACAAAACCACTCATTAAGTATATAACTTAATAATTAGAAATTAATGGAATGAAATGCAGTGGGCTGCAGGTTCTAACAGAAACTGATAGCAGAACTCTAAAAAACCTTTTCACATTTCATCCAAAATCATGTGGTGTGACAAGAATGATATACAGTCAGCAAAAAATAAAAGGCATTTGTGTTTTGGTCGGTTTTTCTGAACAACAGTGAAATTATATTAATACTCAATAAAGAACAAAGAGACATAATCATGTGTAGTTGTTACAGCAAGCAGAATGGTCAGGGCTCTCCAGAGCCCTGGAAGGCTCTCAGCATCTAGAGAAGAGTTTGGGCATATCAGGAAGGGATTATTGAGAGGGAAAGCTTTGCCTCTTGAAAAGCAGGATTCACTGTCCCACTCCATCCCATCAGCTCAAGAACAAGCTCTCACCTTGGATTTCTGTTCTGGATCCACACTGTCATATTCCAGTCTGTGGCAAGAATAGCCTTTCCCCCTGCCGGGCTCCCCATCCTTCATCTTTAGGAACAAAAGTTTATTTTATCTATCTTGCTAAGAAGCAAGAACTGCCTCTACCCACATCCTACTGCACTATCACTGGGGTGTAAGTACAGAAAGTGAGGGACTAGGAATGAGTATTGCTTTTCCAGTTTTATCACACTGAGACTTCAGAATTTATTTTTCTAGATTTGAAGACTTTCAGAACATGTGTTTATGACAGGTCTGTCTATTTGGAGGCAGAGACTTGGGTTTCTACCTTGAGGTCCGCCATTTATACTTGGAATGAGGATGGCATAGAAAACAGTCAAGCGTCTCCCATTCTGGTGATACCCAGAAGCTGCCAGTTTCTGCTGGAGGTTTTTCTCCATGCATAGGTTGGTAAGGGCAGAGATGTCAGCTGGTATTAGCAGAGGTAGTAATTCTGTGATGTTACAAGGTCTTCACTGGTCTGAAATGAAGACCGTGTTTTATTTTACTTTTTTTTTACAGCAGGCAGTTTCAACTTTTCAGTGACCCATGCACCACCACATAAAGTCATTTAGGAAGAAAAAAAAAAAATAGATGTTTTTTTCCCGTTAAGAAAGGGAAGCAAATTTTTCCAGTAGAAATTCCAGTGGTAACTCATATTTGTTGAAAACCTGGTTCGTCCAGGTTGATAACGCTGCCTTGGAACTCACCTGAACTGCAGTAGCTCCTGTCAATGTTTGAGAGACGTCTCTTTATGGTGGGAGGATGTGTCTGGCCATTGCGCTTCCTGGGATACATACACTTCTCTTCTGAGGGAGAGGGGAGCTGCCCACCACACAGGAGAACAAGAGCACAAGGCCACCAAACCACTCAGAGTGAGGCTGAAGCAAAAGCAGACAGCTTTAGAAAGGCGCAGGGCTTGGGGGGGTGTGTGTGTAAATCCAATCTCCTGTTCAAAAGCAATCTTAAGGAAATATTTCCAGCAGCCCTAGGCACCAGTCTTTAAGTTCCAGCCAGCAACCTATGCGGCTTTGAATTTCCTGTCCTTTTACTCAGTTTGTTTCCCAGGCAGCAAAGGCTCTTACTGGGGTCAGCGTTCAGTACAAGTCCCGAGCTCAGCCTCACGCACTTCACAGGCCAGATGGATACCTGCTGATGAGCAGCAGCTGCCAGGGTGCTTTTCGAGAGGATGAGTGGGGACGGGAGATGGGTTAGAAGGGCTCGATGAGGCTGCAGGGCACCATCACACACCCTGCACGGGTGCTGAGGTGGCCAGCTGTAATACGCATCTTCAGGCTCCTGTTTACAACTGGAATTTGAAGGAGAGGGCGGGGGAGAGGCAGCAGCAGCTGGGAACCATCCACGACCACAGCTGGTTTTGCAGAGATCTTCTCGCAAATTGGGTTGGGATGTCTCCAGGATTTTCTTGGTCTGAGTAATGCTGCAGACGAGGGGAGGATGTATCGTGCTGATAGGACAGAAAGGTTTCTGCACATGGTGGACTAGATTAGGCGAATCTTGGGGAAGTATTTCAGCAGCAGCTGCTGACCAGTAGGTGGCAAGCGTGCCCCTAAGTCAAGGCTAACCCATTGCTCACTTGCGTATGGGACACTGTCATGTCCTTAGGGTGACAGTTGGGATCACTTATGGTCCCGTAGCATTTTCCTAGCGAGCAGCTCTGTCACGTAGCCTCAATGTTTCCAGCTTGCATATTCACAGCCTTCTAAGGAGGCTTTGGCTGACCTCCTGCACAGTGCTTGTGGGAGAACCTGGCCCAATGAGGTACGCTTGGTCCTCACAGCTCTCCCCTGAGCTAGAGCAGCTGTATTAAGGATCCATGGTTTCTTAATTGCAAGTGATAGAGAACTCACAACAAGAATTATATTTCCATTAGTATTTAAGATTTACATGTTATTTTTATAAGCATTTTTTTTGCCAAGGTCTCTTTGTCATCTTTTTGGAGCACATGCTCCTTTGATCCACAACAAGAGACGTGACAGTGTGTGTTCTTACTATTGCAATTGTGTGGATCCATGCTGACATTCTTCCTTCAACCCTCCAAATACTGCAAAATGCATACTTTTAGATACATTCTTTTCCCAGGCAGGTGTTTCTGGATGTGAAGGTGTCTTCAGGATGAATGAAAGCAAAGAGAATGAGAGGTTTTAACAGGTTTCCAAGCATCTAAGCACACTTTTAAAAATAAAATAATTAAACTTCTACAGGAAACATGTAGTTCCAGGCAAAAAATACATGTTCAAGTTATTTTGACCATGATTCCTTACCCACCTTGGATTTTTGTTTTTTTTTTTTTTTTTTAGTAGATCAGAATGCTTTTAGGAGTACAGGATCCTTTTGTGGCTTTTTCTGGATCAGTGACAATCATCTAGTGGCCATGATGGCCTGAGTCAAGGCAAGATTTGAGGGTAGAGGTAAATATATATTTTTTAGATAACTAGAATGAGAAGGCTGGAAGTTTTTCTGAATTTTTCAGCCATTCTTGTTGGTCTGATGAGAGCTATTGCCTCTACCTCCCTTCCTTCTGAATCCATGAAGCCCCTTTTCATGATTCTTATTCTGTGTAAGCACTTACCTCTACTACTCTTCAAGCATTTCAGCAATTCAACAGAAGCTCTTTCTCCAGATATATTCCCTTTTCCATATTTCCATATGTCTCTCATTTTCTCAGATTCAGCATTTTTGAAGGGAGATACCAACACCTCTCACCTCTTTCTGAGGAAAATCCTATTCTGTCCTCCAGCCTTCAGCAGAAATGTCCATGAGTGAGTGACTAGAAAACACTAGTTTTCCTGAAGATTTCACCATTCAGCTGTATAATTGGAAAGAGTCATTCAGGTTGTCATCCCATATTATGTTCAATATGCTTAAAAAACCCAACAACCAACACAGAAGGTGACCAGAGCTCAAAGTGGAGTTTTTATTCTGATTTCCATAGACGGAATCCCTGATAATAAATGTTAATTCACACATTGTGTATAAACTGACTCCACAGATCACTGTTGTGTAGTTTGGGTCCATGCGGGTATTTTGCTTATTGTAAAAGAATACTAAGGGGATGTTTTCTGTTTTTCTGTTGTACTGAGTTGTGGGCCAAAATGTAACGTCACTACATGAACTTTGGAGTTGCACCCAAGATGAATTTGGCCCTGTTAGTTGTTAAATTCTTGCTATGATTGGTCTCAGCTTGCTCAGAGGGGGATCGTGCCAGACTAGCGACCACAGAAATCATCAGTTGAAACTCCACCAAAATTCTCATTCCCTGTAAATTGAAATATTGAGCTTTGAAATAAAATGCTTTGTTCTTCAATCTCACACTAACTTTTCATTAACATTATATAACTCTCAAGCTATTAGGAAGCTGCCAATTAAGCCAGAATGGATTGAAGTATTTGAGTGGAGAAAAATAGGAACATAATTCTAAATGAGGTATTGTACTATTTCTTGGCATCGTGTGGCATTTTATCTCTGATACTTTCAGACAATGTATTATCATTGCCCTCCACCCCCATTTACCCCAGATGTACATAGATGTAAGTAAACTAAGGCCTATCCTTAACATATTTATTTTATGAATTCAAAACCACTCATCATCTGTCTGAATGACACAACATGAACAATTTCCCAGCTCCTTCTCCCAGACTCCATGCAGAGGGATTTTTTCCACAGAAATAGCAGAAATTCCGTAAGAACTTAGAATTGCTTTATAGCAAAGAAATGAAAAAAACTTGTAGATAAATATTGGAGCAGAAGAATCATGAAGCTAACACTAGATTGTTTTTCAGTACTTAGAGGTATAATTGCATGTAACTTCAATACATTTCTGCTCTGAAAACTTGTTCTTCTAATACAACTATTTAGATTATCAACACATCAGTGGAACAAAAGAAACAAACATCATTAATTGATGAGTTGGTCACTGTTGGATTAAAAGGACCGTTGATCTAATGGCACGGCAATCCCTTTATGCACCCCTAACAGCTTTGTATGTTCGTGGTTTTTTACATGTTGGTGATTTCCACATCAAATAGCTATTTCCCATTTATGCACGGGCACTGGTAGGTTTCTGCAAGCTAACGTCAATTCCCGGGGCTGGCTGTAGTGCATTCCTGCTGGGGATGGGTAGGACAGGAAAATTCAGAATTATGGATAATCAGCTTGTGATTAGAATACAGTAGGCTGTCAGAATGACTCTCAGATATAGGCATGAACCCTACATTCCTAACGTATATAAGCATAAACCTAGTAAATGTTTATTTTTAATTCCTAATGTCAGAAAATAAGGAATGCAGAAAACAAGCTATTTTACTTGAAATGATGACTCTTTAGAAGGGCAAACTAGGTTGAAACTACTTGTATGCATGAATAATGTCCAGTAGTGGTTGAAACGTCCATACCTACAGAAATAATATAATTTCTTCTTTCATGCTTCTTTTCTGGAGGAAATATTGTAAAAAGAAACAGAATACATCTGAACTCTTGCTCAGCATACCATTGGATGGCATTCTGATACCAAGATGATGTAGCATAAGTTAGAACAGATATTCCAGACCTTTGTTTTCAGCATCTTAGTACCTCCCAGAGCCCAACAAGAGAACAAAGCAGTGGAATAAAGTAGCCCAAGTGAGGTGGGCAAAGCTTCCATGTCAGACTTCTGGCTCCAGCAAGGTCTAACCACCGTGGTTCTTCTCAGTGAGACAGCTGTGAAGCAACGAGCAATGTGTTCTGAAATTGGAACAGGCTGCAGCTGGCAGTAAAAGTCTGTAGTCAAACAAAGCTCTAAGCCTCTACTTTGTGTTTTTGGTGGGTCAGGCTCCTTCCACGGGAGCTGAAAGCAGCCACGGTGCCGCCGTGTCCCAGAGCTGGGAGTCGGAGAGCTAGTAAAGTGGCTCAGCAGGGTTGTGCTGGAGCAGAGGCAGCTTCCAGCGGCCCTGTCTTTAGTGAGGAGTGTCAAGTTTTTATGAGCATCGTTACATTTTTATAGTTTAATGAGTTTGACTATTAAAGCATAACAAAGCACGGTAAAAACTTGCCACGGCTCATTTCCGTGCTCGGTAGCAAGTCCTTGCTATGTGTAGCTTGGGTCTCTGGGAAATACTAAATAAAAAAGGCCAACTTAATACAATGCTTTTCACATCTTCCTTCTCCACTTTAATCATCTCAGTCCCTTTCAATTTAAACACAGTCTTGATTTGAGGTGTGTTTTATTCAGCTTCAAAGGTCTCAGGTGTCCAGGTCTGGAATTCACACCTAAGGGTTGACTTCTCCAGGAAAAAGGATGGTAGTTTGTATAAAGGTTGCAGAGAGATCAGTAGAAGACAAGTTTTGAAATGCACTGTCACAGAAATTAAGGAGCCCTGGATTAAAGAATAGGGTGAGGAGTTTCAGTAAAGAAAAGAAAGCAACTCTGAGTAGTTGCCAACGCTAAAAGTTGGACAGAATGGAGAATGGTGTGTTAAACAGTGGTGCTGGCATCTTAACTTACAGGAACATGGAGGTGGATCCAGGCTTCAGTCCAAGGGAGGTTTTTAGTGCAACAGCAATTCAGAATTCGCTCTAGCTACAGCCCATGAAGTTGATAAATCTCTAAAGAGTGTTAAATTGAGATAGACACTACTGCCTAGGATGGGAGTGCTGCAGAGAACATGGCAGGGCACTGAGGTGTTCAGGCAGGGATTCCAGGACTGGAGCTCGACAGAAGACCAAGTGCATGAAGGACAATGAAAAATACGGTGCAGAATCTGAAGAGCAGTTCCTTAGGGTGGGCGAGGGGCAGCATTGATTTTTGGTGTCTGTGGATGGCAGAGGGCTCTGTGGGGATGTTTCTTTGCATCTATTTCTACATTTATAAAGAAAAGTTAGACAGTATGATAATTCAGTTAAAATCTTGCAGGGGGAATTTTAGATGTCTTATATTTCTAGCAAGCAGCTTCAGGAAATAGACAAACAAAAAACTTAGAGCTTATATTTGATTTTGGTTTGTTATTTCGATGGGAGCTTTGCAAAATAGAGTTTTAAGTTTTCTATTGAACTGAAACCTATAAAGTGACTTAAAGGTAGTGGAGCACTGATGTACTTGTATTGTTTTTTAAAAAGGTATGTAGGTGCCTTAAGATGCAGAAGTGCATGTACCTAATGGCATTTCCAGAAGGAACCTGGTATCTATATTAGGAATTTTGGAAAATCTTACTAGGTGCTAATCGACAATCGACATATTTTCATGCCTAAATATGATTATAATTGGGTTCCTTGTGAGCTTTAGGATCAAAGTGCTTTGGAAATGTAAAGTATTTTATTATTATTTACTGTCTTCACTTAATTTGCTCATATGTTTTATGAGCTCTTGAAAGTCATTGCAAACTTATGGCAACGTGATCCAGACCTGGAACAAACCCACCGATGGTGATACATTCAGAAGAGATGTGTTTACCACCAGGCATTCCAGTGCTTGCCAGTGGTGCCCAGTCCCCAAAGATGGTTTGTTGCTACATTCATCTTCCTGCTCACAGTCTGCATTTAATACCACTTGCACTCATGACTCAGAGAACACAAGTTCATCATGGGGTTACTTGTTATTGCCAAAGAAACCACTCATTCTTTTCTTCTTATTCCCAGAAAAGAAATGAGGATTCTAGCAAACTATTCCAAAGGGAACTGGTAAATTCAGGGATTCTGCTTCATGACCCACGTGTAACAGGATCTTTTACAGCAGAAGGGAGTTATAATAAATGTCACTGAAAATGCATTGCAGATCACTGTTAAGTAATCCCTGCTTTATTGAAGTGAAAAGTGATTCAATGGGACAATGATGAACATGGAAGAAAACCCTCCCGGTGACAGGACAAGTCTTTTTAAGGACAGGTTTTTTAAGGTTGTAGAATGGTAGCTGACCTTCCATGGGAAGACAAGTAAGCACTGGTGACAAGGATCCCAGCTGGCAGACTTTGAAAGCTTCCAGCTTGGGAAGGAAGGAGAGGGACCAATTATACAGGGGGTTTCTCAAAGGAAAGTGTCCCTGCTTGATGGGGAGGAGGAGAAAGTAGCCTCTTCTTTTGATTAACAACAAATAAGAGATTGATTCTGAGATTTCACACCAGAGCAATGATACTACTTTGTCATCCCTAATAGGAGTTATGACCTACTTAAATGTGTGTGATGGGCAAGTGGCAAAACTGAATAGACACCAAAAGAGGTAAAGAAAAATCTTACAGAAACGTTATCATGTAATTCTGATGACTCTGCAGCTTTGTATGGGAAGCCTTCACGTGGCAGTGGGTGAGGTGTGAATAGGAAAAATGTGAAGTTGCCCCTTCTGATGTCACCAAAAGTTGATTTGTCAGAGCAAACATTTTCCAGGAGCAGGAGCTGAGCTAAGGAGAGGTAGGAAGGAGTGAGGCAGAGGGTGCTATGGGACTGAATGATGAAAGCAGTGATGCAATGTGAGATTAGCCCAATGCAGGGAGTCCGATGCAGCTTGGAGGGAATATGATAATTACATCTAACTGCAAATGAGGGGGTTAGAAAGTATGTATACTGTGATGTCACAAGTGAAGCTCTTGGCCTCAAACACTTCCCCAAAAGGTTTCAAAGTCCCCTTGGAAATACCTGAATTGTCACAGTAAGAAGAGATTTGAAGTTTCATTGACGTTTAGTTCTTGAAATATTCTTTCTAACTTTTCTCTTTAACTTTTCCACCAGAATCTGTGAAGATTTGGTGGTTTCTGTTAGATTTGGGTAAAGTTTTTGGTTGAGCTTCTGCTTATTTTTAGCATGAAAAGTTTTCATCTTTTCCTTTCATTACTACAACGAATGTAGAATTATCCATGCAACATAAACTGCTTTTATCACAGTCAAATTGGTAGGGTTTATTTCATATGCCTAACAACAAATGGCTTAATTCCTCTTATTGTTATACTGTTCCTGCCAAGGAATTATTTTAGTAAGATTCATTCCTGCAAAATGTGGATGTGGCTGGTGGTGACCCTGTCATGGACAGCCCCCCTCCAGATTAAAGCTGCAGTTCTCTGGAACGATGAGCCATCATCTGGCTTATACACACCCAGAGTTATGTGAGGTGGCTTCCAGCACACAGATAACTAAGATCAATGACTGAAACTGAATCCCATGAATATCCCTAAGGAAGGGGAGCTACAGCTGCCTAAACTCAGTGTGTTGGTGAGCGTTCCTCTTCTATTTTCACTGGCTAAATGGCAGCACTGAAAGTGAAATCAAAGCTAAACGTGATGAAACTTATATGCTGACAATGCAGGTACCATCGATGTATCGGGAATTGTGACATGTAATATAATATAGTCCCATGGTGGGATAATTTCCCATCTTTCCCTTTTCAACCATCAAAACCTATTAAACTCTTTCAGTACAGAAAACACCCTTGCACACATGTACAAACAGACTTTCATACTTGTATCATACATTTTGCATAGTGATGTTTGTTAAAAAAAAATAGTTTCTGTATGTGTTTCTTTTCATATTCACTTTAAAATGAAATGGAAAAAGCTGCCTTTGCAAGGAATTTTTATTGGCGAAGCATATCATTTACTTTGGCTCCATAAATCAAAGTGCAGTCGTGCTGCAAAATATGGGTAGCCCATTTAGAAATATTCCATCAGGAGGTATAGAGGTACCGTATATTATACCTGCTGGTTCAAATAAATAGCATTCTCAATTCCTGTTCATCTGTATATAATATCTTTTATTGCAATGTGGTGCTTTCCATCAAGTTAGTTAATTTTGTTCCTGCAATTCAAGATGTAATCGATCACTACAGTTCTTGCCCTTGGGATAAATTATCTTTTTATCCAGTGTGTTGCTTCAGTGTTTCACCATTCTTTTAAAAAATATTCTATATGAAATATTGTAGCCTGTGCAATAAGTTTTATAGTTCTTCTTTTACTGTGTTTTTTTCTATCTCAGCATATGTATGTAGTCTATAATATGTACTGTATACAACTTTTTATTCTCTACCTGCACTTTTTTTTTGCAAAAAGATGCATTTCAACATCATTTGCGTGAAAACTTCTGGATGATGTCAATGACCAGCAGGACCGATGGAGCTCTGCTGTGGGTTGGATGAGGAGCTGACCAAGAGCTTATGAGTCAGAATTAAATGGGGGGAGCAGGGACAGGTGATGGTACAGCAGGGGTCTGCTACTTGCCACCCGACTACGAAAACTGAGAGGACAAGGCCCTGTCTAGACAAATAGGAGCAGCCTCACGTTGACAAGCCCTGGTCCTCATGGGGGACCTCAACCACGCTCATATCTGTCAAAGGGTCTAGTGGGAGGTGTCCCTGCCCATGGTAGGGGGTAGGAACTAGATGATCTTCAAGGTCCCTTCCAACTCTCACCATTCTATGATTTCAGTTAGCTTTACATCTCAAGGCTTCAGTTCAGCAAATAACTTAATTTTGGGCTTAATCTCTTGATGTTTTTATAGAGCTACTCAAACAGAGAGCAATGCAAAGCTGAGTTTTCAATTTCAAGGTATTATAATTAAGTTTATTTATAAACTAATACTTTGAAATAATTGCAGTGTTTTTCTATTGGACTTTTAAAATCTTGCAAATGTTTTATACATTAAAATAATTTTTGTTTTGAAAGTAATTCAGAATGAAATATTCATGAGAAGTTGGTGTCAGACTTTATAACCAAGATGAGTCTAGAGCCCCAAGTAAGCTAAGAACTAGCTCAGAAGGGACAGAGTTGTATATTGTACGTATGTGTATATGTTAAGCTGCTAAAATATATATTGATTGACTTACTGAAGCTCTAGGTGATACAAAGTTGATAAGCTGGAAAGATCTTAATGTGAGCAAGTTATGTGGTTAGATGTATTCTGTGGATTGAAGATGCTAGTTTTATCCATCAATTTTAGATTCACTAGAAATTTTTAAAAAATAGATTTTCTGTGAAATTCCATTGTAATTTTAAACAGACATGAAAAAAATAAAACAAGAGTGATTTTTGTTACTTTTGAATTCAATGTTGGCCAACTGGTTGAAGTATAATATTTGAACAGGGTTACAGAGATATATGTTAAATTTTTCTGCACAATGCATTTTAAGTTGGAGACGATCCATGTTTTTATTGCTCTATCAAACTAAAGAAAGGACTTTCTCTTTAAAAAGAAAATAATATAGAAATATTTTAGTACTAGGATCATAAATTACTTCAACAATATGACTTAATTAACCATTCTAATGCACAGATGCATCACTATTGCAGCCAACAGACAATGGTGGAAATTCCAGAAACAGTTTTACGTGTTAGAACTGAGACTTAATTAAGGCTTAGTCTGTGGGGGTTTTTTGGTGTTCGTCTTTTGTTAGGATTTCTAGCAATTGAGCTACTGGAAAGAATATTCACAAATCAAAAAGTGACTTGAAAATAGTTACTTTATATGCATTCAGCTTCTAATTTTGAATTTGGGGTGGTCAGTCCCATCTGTGTTGCCTGAAATCTGTGTTTTTAAACAACTGGAATGTAAGTAGTGCAGCATGAATTGCAATGACAGGTCTTCGGTAGAAAGTGAAATCTGTTGCTGAAAACAAAATTTTATTACATTCTGAACAATTCTATTTCCAGTAAACTTTCAAGGGTAAAGAAAAATGGCTATGGAGTAGTAGGAAAACCTGTACGGTTTAATAGTAGTATATGAGCAGGAAAAGTTTCAAAAAAATGTTCCAGAGTAAACAGAAGTAATTTCCCTTTTGAAACCCCCTCGTAGAATAGCCTGAATGTTTCTTTAAATGTCATTGGGGCAGCTTAGCCTGTAACACTTTCTCCATTGAACCACATCTGCAGCACTGCCAGTTGTTCGCCAGCGTTTCTGTACTGGTTGGCTGTAATTGTATTGTGAGCTATAATGCATTGCGTACATCCCCGTTCCTCCAGTGAGACCGAGGAGTGGGAAACTTCTGGAAAAAACTTGTTATCAGGTGTCTAAGTGTGTTCTCAGAGCTCCAAGCTCTTGGTCTGACATACTCTGACACCAATATTGAAAAATTCCTGATTGTTCAAAAAGTACTGAAGTCTCAGACTAGCCTATAAAGTGTATTCATTAAAGAAACGTTTCGGCACTTATCCGATACCTTTGAGACTCTTTAGGAGTATTTTAATTTATTTTCACCAAATATCGGGTTGGGCTTTGTGCTTACAGTCGCTGACAGCACTTGGAGGTCAGCACCCAGCTGTGTGTGTATGATAAATAATGGATTGTATTTATGTGTTCTTATTTTGGCATTTGAGCTTGCTTCTGTAGATAAGATTCATGGGCTACTTTGCTCCTACCTGTTGTGCTTTCTTGTCTTTTCACTATGTCTGGGAGGTGAAGCTCTAGTGGTCTCTTCAGGATGTTTTCCTGAATATTCTGGCTGTAGTTACAGAACTGAGGATTCCTTTCCTCTTTTGTCTTCCTCCCATCAGGTACGACACAGTGGGCATGGCATCCATAAGCATTGCTTGCTGACTGATAGCACCAGCGCCACATATATTTAATTTTCATCATTCAATGAAAATCTGTTGCCAAGCAAGAATTAAAGAGCTTAGGACTTGGAAAATAATACTTCATTTTGTAACAAAATATTTTAGGAATATACCTTGCTGTTCTGTGTCCTATACCACTTCATAAACATTCATTACTGTTTGAATATACCACCATATAGTTAGGCCATTGCTTTTCACATACTCTCTGGAGTCCTTTTTACTACTTCTGAGCTTCTAAATCAGAGAAGTTCAAGCAAGCTGAATTACAGTATTTTCACATGTCTGCTGTTTGACTTTGCCACTTGAATAATACTTTTGAAATATTTTTTTTCTGTATATACTAAAAGGATTGGGTACAGAAAAAACATATCCATTCCCATTGACGAATACACATCTTGGGGTATACACAGACTATACAAACGGACACTCCAGTGGAGGTGTATGTCCATAGGCACAAACATACTCACAGAATCAGGAGGGCATGAGACTACGCGTGCACATACAGAAGTAAATTCACATACAAGAAGTGGGAGGCAGATAACCGTGACCAGCATTGCATGAGTACACACATAGACACCTACACACCACAGTTCCCTTCACAGCTCTATAAAGTGACAGAAAGGCAAGGATCATTAAAAGACACCCACACAGCCATGACTGTCTCAGGCTGAAAAAAAAAAAAAAAAAAAAAAAGGAATAATGAAAAAAAAGT
>JAOQGH010000002.1:19339405-19350871 GCA_025769975.1 Gallinago jamesoni
CTGGGCACCACTGAAAAGAGACTGGCCCCATCCTCCTGACACCCACCCTTGAAGTATTTATAGGCGTTGATCAGATCCCCCTCAGTCTTCTCCAGACTAAAAAGACCCAAGTCCCTCAGCCTGCCTATATATTTAATCGATAGCATTAGGCACGTCGCCTCCCATGCTTTGGTTTCCTCCACGCTCTGTATCAAGGCCATGCTTCTGTAAGGATAATGATGGATACAATTTTCTAAGTCACAGATGCTTTGTGGGGTTTGCTATATTAGCATGCCTGCTAGATTTGTCATGCTTCATGAAACATGCTGTGTGGGTCTTGGGTCTAATTATAAAATGTATTAGTACAAATTGGTCTTTGTCCAGTCATGTATTTAAAAACGATAAATTTAATTTCGACTTGCTCAGGTGGGCAAATAACTGTTACTTTGATTGTTTCCTCCATCCTTAGGGAAAAAAAAACTGATCCTGCAATTGAGTTTCCTACTTGATATAATATTTTAGGAAGAAACATTGTCTCCGTTCTATGATTCTATGATTCTTTCAGTTTTATTTCTTTTGGCGAGAGGCTAAAATAGAGAAAATAATTAGCTAGGAAAGAGCAGATCCAGATGCTGTGCTCCTGAGCAGGAGGATATTTATGATAGTAATGGAATTCTTAAGGTAGCAAAGGAAGCCAAATCAGACCACATGGAGCTAAGACAGGCATTTTTTAAATGTGGAGTTGGTTCATAAATACAAATATTTAATTGGAGTTCTGGAAGATTTTCTGTCTTCTGGGGTAAAGGATGCATGTGAATATGAGATGCCATTCTGAAAGGTAGAGTCTCGTTCATCCAGAAATGAGAGCCATTGGGTACCGTCAGTGGTGTGAATCTCTGGTCTGTGTTGTGCTGAGAGCCAGATGAGTTAAACAAGTGATCCTTTGAGCTTCTAAGAACCTAATGTACATTTTTAGCGTGATTGGTGCTGTACAGATGCACAGAACAGGTAGTCTCTTCTGAAAAGTGTAGAGTTTAATCAAGATATTCAAAAGTAAACAAGTAGGAAGTGAATCTTCGAGTGTTTATTTTACATCATTATCAAATACTAACTGCTTTTCTTTGGGTAGTACAGTAACAGGATTTATAGAAGGAGAAAACTGAAACTTTGTGGGCTAAAAAGGAACTTAATACACTTTCCAACTTAATTCTATTTCATAAGAAATGTGTTTTATCTCTGTAAGATTACCAGAGCCACTGTGGAGAGAATGGAGCTGTCTCTTTTGGAACATGCTTCCAAACAGTTCTCCTCAAAGCATACCTAAGCTCACTGACTCTGAGGCAGATACTTGTGGAAGGACTCCCCTTCATGTTTTCAGCCTTTTATTTGCTGTGTAGATTTCCCCGGATTGCAGTATAAACACAGGAGTTTCAGGTAGACTGACAAAGAATTGCCAAATTCTGAAATCAGCACTATCTGACAAAAACACTATTTCCTCTTCATCAGCTGTTACAGTTCAGAGATCAAAACAAGGAAACCCACACTTCTCTTGATGTGAAACTGGGGACAGAACGACAATAGGAGAGGGTTTATTATCCATAATATAAACAAATGAGCTTGGCTCCCAAACCTGCAGCCGACGGTCAACAATCTGATGGAAAAGTGAGACCTTGATGGACAGATTTTTAATTTAGGAAGTGAGAACCATCATAAATGCCCTGAAAAACAGATTTCTAAAGGGAGCATAGGTGCTGCCAATAATTACTTATTACAGTCAAAGAGATAAAAGAAAATTGCCTCAAAATACTCAACAAAACACTCAAATGGGATGGCTGTTAAAAGCCTGGGCATTTCTGGCAGTAAATTTTCAGCTGGGCCATAGGAAGAAGGCATTCTTGGTGTTATGGATAATATAGGCTATATCTTAGTATATGGAAGATAAGTTATGTATATATACGCAACTTAACACACGGCTTAATAAAACTAGCTAGAAAACAGCATTACTCACAGGTAATACTCACAGGTATTCTATGCCCTCAGCCACACCGGGGTACAGTAAAACTAGAAATGATCTGCATGTGGTAAGTACTGGGGTTGGAATATAAACGGTTTCCCTGCATCTGGCCAACAAGCACCACATCTGTATCTAATAACTCTAATCACCCTGCATGTAACTTAAATAAATCTGCATTACCATGTAAATGAATTACCATTAAAATATGACCTGGCCATAAATCTTCCATAGAAGAGGAAATTTCCCATGCTGAATTCTGTTAATTCTTACTAATTCAATCTAATTGCTCTGTGAGATAATAATGAACATCTTCTCTTTTTTTTTTTTTTTTTTTCACCTGGTGGTTATTAAGTCTTTCGCTGCTTCCTAAGAGTACAGTTGTTCTGGGTAAGGAGAATATTGTAACCTGCTGTCCTGAGACTATGTACTCTGGTAAAGTGATAATGGTTTTGTGGCTTTTGTTAAAATGGTGCCTGTCAAAATGAGAGCAAAGAAAAAACAACTGCAAATTATATGGCTTACAACAAGAAAGCACGAGGGGAAATTTAGTAAGCAGTGCTGTGCAGGAGGTCAAGCCAGTTTGAAATCCATCTAAAGCATCTCTGCACTGCACTGGGTTTTGCAGCCAGATGCTGAAAATCAAGCCAACTCTATATTAAAGCGGATCTTTTGAGATACGCAAAACGCCATCAATCCTGCTGGAATCAATGCAAGCTCATTGTCACCTCTGAAAATGATGTTCATTCACGACTTTAAAAATAATGGGGGTAACAGGAGTTGGAGTGTACACCTCCAGAGCTGAAACCACACGTGTGCAGTCACTGGGATATTGGCAGCAAGCAGCAGGAATAAACCTCAATAGAAAACCATATAGTTAAGCTCATATTTATGGTGTGGGAAGCACTTGAATCGTGCTCTGCCAAAACTTGTTTCACCTTTCATCTTTTCTAATACTGTTCTCTCTGGCTATTTCATGTAAACAAAATGGGCAAAGGGCCATTCTGCGGGCCCAGTATCAAAAGGCAAGGCACAGCTCATGCCCACACCCCTTTGCACTCTTCCACCCAAACAAAACATCAAAGTGTCAACTGGAAACAGTCCCTGACTTGAAGAATTTCCATGCCATGCCCAGGCGTTGCCCAAGAGAGTGTCAATCGACATGGACCAAAACAATGCCAGGGACCAGGCTAATAATTCTGCAGTAGGAATGGTTGCATGCTAGTGTATGCTCGAGCCTGTGCACTAGCCATGATTAATTTACTAGCACAGAGATAGGTTCATTATGTACATGTGTTAATCAGGTAAATATGTTCTGACAATATGGTGAGTATGTCAGAAACATCCATCTTCCTTTTTACTCCTCTCTAAAGCTTTATGTAGTTCAGCTGACTACAAACGTGAAACAAAAGACTTAGATAAATTCAGGAAGGTGATGGAATAAAATCGTAAATATTTGGAAGGTGTATTAGAACCACAACAGAAGGCACTGTGAAAGTGTACTGCATTACTGGTGTTCAGGTATTAACTTAGATTTGCAAGGAATGGCAAAAGGAATGTCTATTAATGCAATCATTCAAAGCTATCCCTATATTCTCATGGCTGGGTAAGCTCCCAGCTCAACAGGAGCCTGATTTCTGCTCTTAGTTCACAAGATAACCATGGGCAAGTCACTTCACCTCTCAGCTGGTAGAGTTTTGCAAACCATTTTAAATTTTGCCAATGAGAAGCTTGCAAAGTTCTGACCAGTGTTAGCAGCTGGGAATGTCTGCAGAGATCTTCCTTTGCTTCTGTGATCACTGCTTTGAGTTGCAAAAAACTGGCTTCTGGATAAAGATACGGACGGTGCCGAGAAAGAAGAGAGTCATTGTGGCTGCAGGCATTTGTAAACCATTAAGGGCCACAATTTCAATGGGTTGCAGAGGGCTTTTCACCACGTAACTCCCTTGGATTGCAATGGGAACCGACTGCTTTTGAAGGCTGAGCTGTGTTGGCATAGCACAATGGTGAGGTTTTCATCTCACAGTCATTTGCATGGCAATGATTTGTTCCTTCCATCAAATCTTCTAAATTATGCAAAAACTGAATAATAGACCGCAATAAAAAAATATAGAATTATAGCCAGGGACATAATACATACTTTTCAGTAAGCCAGCACTGAAAAAACACATGTGCGTTAACTTTACAGGCAAAATCACTTCCCAACAGCCTGACTTTCAAGGATGGGAACCTAATAAAAAGTCATGTCATAGATGATGACTCTGTAAAACCTCTTGCTGCCTCATATATGAGAAGAAAATATTACCACATTGACAATCAACCCTAATTATTAGACTGCAGAGAAGCAGAAGTTAATGGTATTTTTAGATCCATTCTTGGGCACAAAACCAGTCCATTCCTGATGCAAGGGGAGAGGAGGAAGAGCTGACCTAAGTAAGATACTGGAGAATACAGCAGGTGCACACAGCACAATACTTTGTCCAAAAAAAAATTGCCTTTCTGTAAATATAAGCTTTAAAGAGCTAAAATTAGGATGCTGACAGTCAGTTTAACCTTATGTAGAGATCCCACAGGTCTGTGTCACTGTCCTTAAAACACTTTTGGCTTTGTTGGTCAAGTCTGGCTCTGGGGATAGGTGGGGCTTGGCGGCTGCTGGGATTGATATTCCTGGGTGTGTGATAGAGTCAGTGCACAATTGTAATCAAATTACTGCCCTTCAGTTTTAATTTGAGCATATTTCTCTCCAATGATAGTTCTTTTGTCTGCCATGTGTTTAGACAGTAACACCAAGGGGACAGAAACACTTCTTAGTATTTGTACAGTGCTCTGACTAATAGAGCTCTCTGGTCACAGAACTGGGAGGAACTGAGGCCATAGAAATATAGATAGACCCAGCTCTTTAACTGCTGTAAAAATAGTATGAATAATGGAGCACCCAAAATACTTTTTTTTTTTTTTTACCTTTAAGAAATTCTAATTTTTATGGGAAGGAAAGTACAAGCTGGAAATAACTGATTCCTGAGCAAAAGTTATCATGGTATTATTTACTGTTAATTGCTTATTTTGGGTTGTCCTGCTGGGTTTGGGGCATCCTTTCCTCAGGTCTGCCTCACTATCCCAACAGGGACCAGTCATTCCCTACTGCATTACAGCATAAAAGCCAGGGATGACTCTTAAAAATGACAACGCAGGAAGCTGGGAACAAATTCAAAGACAAACTATAAAACTACCATGAATTAAGAAACATTCAGTCTTTCTTTTCCACTTTTTCAAATTCGGACCCTACTTATTTTTTTTCAAAATGTTTGGTGTTTTTTTTTTTTTCTGGGAGAATGGACAAATATATTACTTCTATTCCATAAGCAATCACAGAACGCTTATGTCACTTACTGGCTGGATGTTCCATGTCATCTTGTGCATGGGAATGGCCTTTACAGAGTTCATTACATTAATTATTTTCTCATCACTGTAATTAATTCCTTACAAATTTGTGATTTCTGCATGAAAGCCATTTTATTATTTTATTTGCAATTATGCTTCAAAATAATTTATGTTGTGGCTCAGGATAACAGCTGGCAGTCAATTTCCCGCTGCTCAGTCCCTTTTTTATTATTTCAGTCCTTTGATCAGAAATCATTTATACTGTATTTTAAAATTTGCGTACAGTTACTTTTCTGTTAGGCAAGAGAAGGCTGCTAATATTATAAAGTATTGTCTTGTTTTTTAAATACCTCAATTTTTTTACCATCATCTTTGCTGGGCTTAAAGCTTTGTTGAAAGCGATATTCCAAACTCTTCAGCATCCTCTTAAATTTGGGAACTCATTTTTGCTGTCATGTTCTGTCCCGTGCTACGGACATCTCCGCCACTCGTTTGGGATGTGTGATGTATCCAGTCTCAGCTGAGAGGATTTACAGCAGGGTCTGACTCCAGTCTGGTGGGATTGTTTATTAGAGGCTGTAGATATAATCCACTTACTTCCCTTCAGAAGGACGACAGAGCTGGTGAGGGGTCTGGAAAACAAGTCTTGTGAGGAGCAGCTGAGGGAGCTGGGGGTGTTCAGCCTGGAGAAAAGGAGGCTGAGGGGAGACCTTCTCACTCTCTACAACTCCCTGAAAGGAGGGTGTAGCCAGGGGGGGTCGGTCTCTTCTCCCAAGGAACAGGCCATGGGACAAGAGGAAATGGCCTCAAGTTGTGTCAGGGGAGGTTTAGGATGGATATTACAAAAAATGTTTACATTGAAAGGGTTATTAAACCTTGGAATGGGCTGCCCAGAGAAGGTGTTGAGGCACCATCCCTGGAGGTATTTAAAAGCCAGGCAGATGTAGGGCTTAGAGACATGGTTTAGTGATGGTTTTTGAACATGTTAGGTTGATGGTTGGACTTGATGATCTGAAAGGTCCCTTCCAACCTGGGCAATTCTATGATTCTATGATTCTATTCTATAATTCCTCGTTCCCAGTCACATACAGCCTTGTACTAGGCTCAGGTCACAGGCTGTGACCAGGACTTTTCTGCCTTCTTTTGTGGCATATGCCACAGCTGGATGTGGAGTTTGGGGCCAGACGGGCCAGTGACCTCCCTCACTGTGGCCAACTGCTGTTCACAAAGGACAAGTGGCAGTACTGGCAAGGGGCAGAGTGATGTGTGGCTCTCCTGGTCTGGTGGCACACTCTCCAGCCAGGGGACTGCAGTGTAAATCAGCACTGGAAGAATGCTGAGGTTTTGAAGTGAATGTTAGGAAGGGCTGTTCCAAGATAAAATTTTACTAGAATATTGACATCTGGAAGTTTCCAATCCACCATTTAAACAAGAACAAAACAAGGCAAAATCAAAAGCCGTCCAGTTTAGCTTGGAGGGAAGCATTCAAAGCAGAAATTAAAGTAACCACAAGAGAGATCATTGCCAGTATTCAAAAAGAGAAAAAGGGAGACAGAAATGAGATACTGCGCTAGCAAAAGAAAGTGTCTGAGTTTTGTATAGCAGAGAGTACTATTATTTTTTCAACTCTCTTTTCCAGAGTAAGATGGTCAGATCTAATGGCTTGCTTTACCAAATTGGGATTATTTGGATTCTAGTACTAAAATTATAGTTAGGAACTTGTACCAGTGTGTAGGATATATACTGGACAGCTTGAGGGAAAAGAAGAACATGGATTTGAGCAGATAGTACATATTGTCTGCAGGAAGGTGCTACTTTAGGTGCTATGGCTGCTCTTGCTTTGAACTTGCAAAGGCCCTTAAATGTAATAAATGCAGATGCCCTGTAGTGTTGGTCTCTCACTTTCCATAAGTTTTAGGATGTGCCCTGTCTGTCATTTCTACCCAACCACTAAGGGCAACATTATGATCCCATTAAAGTCAATGAATTCTGTGAATTCGGTGTATTATGACTCTGGGCAGCGAAGCAGCTCCAGAATTTCCTGGAATAGTTACCTTTGCGCTAGGAAGAAGGGGGCAATTTCACACATCTCTCTGAGCTGTTTTTTATGAGTCCTCACCCAGACACCTCTTTTCAGGGTATCTTCTCAGTGTATTTAGCCAGCTGTGAAAGAGAAGATCTTTTTCAAATGAAACCATAGGAAAATATCATGCCACAGGAGACAATTTGTTATCATGTGGAACATGTTGCCTCATGTTGTCTAGTCTCAGTCTTGCCAGTTCCCATTGGGACAGTCTACAGTGACCCCAAAATCTGTCTCTGTTGGTGAAGGACCAGTGCTTTTATAGGCAGCCATAGCCACAATGCTGAAGTGTTCCCCAATTGCAGTCTGAACTAGGATAAGTAACTCCAGTGTAGAGCGAGTCCCAGCCTCAGGACCAGCAGGACAGAATAATTCAAAGGGACTCCCATAAAAGCACAGAGCTGACTGTCTGGGTACAATACATACTCACTGAGTGGGGAACAGTCCTTGAATCCCAGTTAAGAGATTCTTGATTTTTAACCTAAAGGCGTCCCTTGTCAGGTTTCTGGTCTGGATGTTACTTCCCTCAGGCCTCTGTTCTTTACATTGGCCAATTCTGTAGATTACATTACTCATAGCCACACTGGGCTTGTCATTGTAACTGTGATTATTTTATGTTTCTTGGAATAACAATAAAAATAGAATTGCCAAATTGAAATGACAGGACACAAAGAAACACAAATTAATTTTGTATTTTCCTCATTTGTTTTGGAAAAAAAAAGAAGTTTTGCAAGGTTGGCCCAAAACTAGAAGGGATTTCACTTCTTCACACTTTGCAATGTTAATAAGCACATTAGAAAAGCTGTGCTTTTTACATCTCAGTAGTTCTTCCAAGTTGCAAACACAATGCAGGCAAGACACTTCTGGTCTTAGTTCAAGGTACTCATAAAAGTTTGACTTTGAAGGAACTAATGTTCTTTTCTTTTTTCATGGCACTTTTAGAACAGATAGCTGATTACTATTAATTAACACCACTTTTTATCACTGAATTCAATAAAGGGAAGCCAAACCCACCCTCAGCCCTGCTCAACACTCAGTACAGCTGAAAGGAAAGGAGAAAACAATTCTTTTTACCATAAGGTGGTAGAGGGACCATAATTCAACAATAAGAATTGACAATTCGAGCCTGAATAGACCATCGATAGCCAGCCTGGATTTCTGCTCGGCTTGGGGTAAGTTGGGTGTAGGACTCAATGTCCTTGTGGCTTCGTACTTGTGGTACTTCAAGTACTTACATGACTTCGGTTGCCTGTATCTCATTTATGTGTTTTCAATAAAACATGCGATGATTTAGATCTTTCTTAATTTTACAGATGTTGTTGGGAAGCAAAGCCAGAGAGGAATAACTTTTTTAAAGTGACCGGGATTTTGGCTGCCTTCCTGGGTAGTTCTGATTAGCGATGTCTGTTCCGGGACTGATTTCCTAAGGTTCCTAAGAGTTCTTCAAGATAACTTTCCCATGGAACTGAAGGATTGAGTCTTCTGAAAATGCTGGCCTATGTGACTTTCCAAGGTCACCTGGAGTTTGCAGGAGCAAGAAAGAAATGTGCTTTGCAGGCCTCCAGGTCAGACTTCTCCCCTTTGTCATTTTGTACAGCAGGATAGTAATTCCCACCCATGTGAAGTCTGAGAATCCAATGGTTTGTCTCTGCACCTGGATCAGAAGGTCTTAAAGAACAGCAAATCATTATTTTTCAAGCTCATGTGTAGAGGAGTAACAGAGAACTTTGTCTTTAAATTTGCAGATAAATTTATTATAATGGACAATTTCAAATTCCAGCAAAAAAGTGATGTCAAACCCCTGGTGTTAGTATCAAAAGTGGAAAAGATACTTCTATTAGTGGCTCCTGCAATAGGAGCATTAGCTCACAGGTTTCACAGTGCCTTGGGAAAAAGCATGAATAATTAGAGGCCTTAATGGTGTGGCTGCTTCTCTTGGTCTTAGGAAAAATATCTTGCATGTCGTACCTTCTCAGTCCCTGAGTAAAAGATCTGTATTTAAAATATACTTCAATGGGAAAGTCTAGTTCCACCAGCCTCGGGGTATCAAATAAATTAGTACCTACCTTTTGAAAAATCTTTCAGCACTTCTTGCTTGAGAAATATTTAGCAGTATCTTTACACCTGCAGTCTTGGGAAAAAGAGGGCCTGGTGTAACTGTGATCAAATGTGTGGAGCAGCTCTCACTACCCAACAACTGGCTGCTTAAATAATAGAAATATTGCCACTGGTTTCAGAGTCCATTTCACTGAACTGATTTGGTCTTCCTTAGCTGTATTTCAGGGAATTAAGTGATTAAATGTAAGCATACATAGGCGCTATCTGACTCATATCATTTACTTTTTAAGGGCCTATAAAAATCCATTTTCTTTTCCCTGCCTCCATGACAGGAACTGCCAGAAGAATAGCAAGCTCTGAAATGCCATCTGGGAAATTTTAGCAATAAACAGTTGTGCATATTTTCCCCCAAACTGAAAAGAAGTTAATATTGCTGTTTATATTTCATTTAGAATCTGTAGTCTTTTGTTATTGTTTTGCTTTAATAAACATTTGGAGGGAGGGTCCTTCCACATTTTTTTATTTCTTCCTCCCAAAAAACCCAGGAGGCAAAGGGCTGGGGGGGAAATAAAGAAAAAAAAAGACAGAAAAGAAGTGAAATTTTTAGTTGAGCTGACAAAATATTTTAAAACCAACGGCATGGTCCTTCTACCTTCACTTTGGCTGCAATGAATGGCCCTTCACAGCCGAGGGATAGGAGCTTGACAGGAAGATCACGTTCTCCCAGAAGCACTGAGCCTGAAATGATGATGCCCCGTCCGTGGGATATTGTTTAGGGAGCTTTCATCTGTTAAGGTGCATTAAGTGAAATTTGTTGTGATGCACTGAAATGGAAGGGGGGGCCAGTAAGTCTAGACAGTGGCAGCGCAGGTCTTTTAGAAAATAACAACCTCATTTCCTTTTTTTCAGTGGGTGTAAAGGGCTGCGTGTGCTGATGTAGCTAATCCTTGCATCGGGGTTTCAATGGCCACCGTGTGCACCCTGGTACCACACAGGAAGAATCAACAAAGTTCTGTGAATGCAGCTTTTTCGGTGTTATTTGTTTATAAGGGGAAGAGCTTTAGATGCATCCGGACAAGCCGGGGGTGGGTTTGCAAAATTCCCAGAGGGAGGGAAAAAAACACAGAGAGGGGCAGGATAAGAGGAGAAAACATACATGCCCTCAGCGGGGGTTTACGGATGGACACTGAACAGCAGGGAACTGAGAGTTCACGTGTGTTTCATTGCCCTTCTCCTTCTACAGATCAGCCATGTGCCAAGTCCTGGGTCTTTAGACTGTATAAATTAAAAGAGACTTTTATTTTTGAGCCGAAACAGTCAGGTTTCATCTTTTACTCTTGCAACCACGGTGCCTGTGCTTCCGTGGCCAACTGTGTATCTTTCATCACTTTCTTCTATTGGTTTGGGTCCAGTAGAGATGAACCCAGACCAAAACCAAAGAGGCAGGACCTCTGCAGAGAGCTTGGAACCCAGGTTCCTGGCCCAGCTGCAGGCTCAGCCCTGACGCTGGAACTGCGATGAGGCTTAGATCCCTGGCCAACCCCAAAGCCAGGGCTGGATGGTTTTACCTCAGCTACCCTTTGAAAACAAGAAGCTCTTCTGAACTAGCTGATCCCAGCAGCTGTACGCTCTGACCAACACAGAGTCTCTCATGCTTTCATCCCCAGCAGCCCTGGAGGACAGAACAGTACTATGAGCTCAATTTCATTACTGGGGAAACTGAGGAATAAACTAAACTTATGCATGTCTGTGCATGCAGGAAAGCAAGGAAATTCCTAACTTGTTCACCCATTGTTGTTTCTAGCAGAATTAATGCTTCACAACTTGTAAATGCATATGTAAGGGTCATAGAATCATAGAATCACAGAGTGGCTTAAGTTGGAAGGGACCTTAAAGATCATCAAGTTCCAACCCCCTGCCCTGGGCAGGGACACCTCCCACCAGAGCAGGTTGC
>JAOQGH010000002.1:19350971-19379663 GCA_025769975.1 Gallinago jamesoni
AGGGACACCTCCCACCAGAGCAGGTTGCTCAAAGCCCCATCCAGCCTGGCCTTGAACCCCTCCAGGGATGGGGCATCTGCAGTTTCTCTGGGCAGCTTGTTCCAGTATCTCATGACAGGAAAACATTTCTTCCTGAGTTCTCATCCAAATCTCCCCTCTTTCAGTTTAAAACCGTTACCCCTCATCCTAAAGCTCCACTCCCTGATGAAGAGTCCCTCCCCATCTCTCCTGTAGCCCCTCTGGGGACTGGAAGGGGCTCTAAGGTCTCCCTGGAGCCTTCTCTTCTCCAGGCTGAACAACCCCGACTCTCTTAGTCTGTCCTCACAGCAGAGGAGCTCCAGCCCTCTGAGCATCTTTGTGGCCTCCTCTGAACCATTCCAACAGGTCCATGTCCTCCCTGTGCTTCCGAGGGGCTCAGGGAGACTGAAGAAATCAACAACTGTAGCCCATTTTTGCCATTTGCACCGAACCTATATTTAAACTAAGTTCCTGATAGCAATCCAATTCAAAGTTAGATTTATCTGAAAGCTGATACCATCAGCTGATTGATTGTTTTTGTCTATTTTTTCTTTCTTTTCTTTTTCCAGTGTGATTCAGTGCAACTCAGCAAACCAAACAAATTGCAGTTTCTTGTGATTGCCATAAATCTCACAGTAGGTTTTTGGCTTTTTGATCCTGCGGAAATCTCACTTCTTCTAACTTCTGGGTATAAAGAGAAGCTGGGAAATAGCTCAGAAAGCAGAAACTTCTCCAAAATCTGTCCAAACTGACCCTTTGTGTGGGACTGGCAGTACAACTGGGAGCAGCCAGCTGGTGTGCCAGGCACCATCTCCAGCAGGAACTCAGTCCCTTCTTGTGACAGTCATCAAACAGAGCAGCTCACATTCCTGCAGCTTGTCTTGAGGCTGAAATGAGAAAGAAGAAAATAATAATGGGACAGAAAATGACACATGAGAAAGCCTGGCAGAAGACAGTCTGGTCCTTACATTTTAACAATTTTTATTGTAAGAGATTTAGGATCAAAACGTCTCTTGAAGACACGTGGCATTGTCTGCTGTTAGAGAGAACCCATTGGACTGGTTTGACCCCAGGCTGCTCCAGTGTGTCAGTGCCAGCGCTCACTTGAAAAGACAGAGAAGGGAATTTGAAGATGGGAGAAAGGCATCGTTTGAGATAGATAGTCCCAGGGAAGGACACTGGTTCGGATGCCAGGAGATAAGGCTTCTATTCCCAGCTCTGCCATTCACCTTCCTGACCTCACAGAAACTTCTTCAGTACAAAGATTCTCGTTACGTGTCTGTGCAATTCTTAGTATTACTGGGCTCCCTTATCACTTGGCAATACCAAAAACTAATACAGTTTTATTACAACCTGACACTGGCTTTTCTCAGGCCAATTCCCAGCTTTTTTTGTTGCAGTCACTTTCAACTTAAACCAAAAAGTGAGGATGTAGCTCCAAGAACAACTTACAAGATTTCATAAAAATGTTTATCCTGTAATCAAAATTCAAGTAACAAAACGATCTTCTTGCTATCCCATACCACCAGAGTTTATTATAATAATAATAACTCAGTCATTTAAAAAAATACCAAAAACCTTCTGGACTCACATATTTCATCTCTCTGCCAGAAAAGAAACTACAGAATTGTATTTAAAAAAAACAACCCCAAACACTACAATGGCATCAAAACTTTCTCTCTCTTTTTTTTTTCATCCAGAGCCATTGAAAATTTGCGGAAGATTTACAGGGCCATTTTCTGCTACGGTCAACAATTTTTTATGTGGTCGCATATTGTGGGATGTTTGAAATATCTTTTGTGACTAAATAGCCTGTTATTTTCCATTTACTGTGCTGTTTACTGGTACCAAACTGGTTGAGAGGGTATTGTAATGTAAAGCAACACGGGCCAGAACTGCAGCATCCTCTCATAGACCCAGAAGGAAACAGCAGACCAGGATGAGGACCTGTCTTACCAAATATTTCTTCCATTTTCTAGAATCTTTTTTCTCCCTTTTCTGGCTCATAGTTCCCAGTTTCTTGCTCAGGATTAAGTGCCAGCCCTTCGTAAGGCACTGAGTTATAACACAGGTGCAGGGAGCAATGATTTCACCGTAACACTCCTGTGCAGAAGAGGAAAACTCTGGCACGTGGAAACATGTTTACATTTTCATTAACATGAAGATATCACTAAATATTCAAGATATTTCCAGAATATGCTGAGAAGCTTTAATGAAAGTAGGCATAAAATATGGAATATTACAACTGCTAAAGTAAAATTAGGTGAAACCATGACAGCTTGTAATTTGGCACCATCTAAATAATCACAGAATGTTTCAGCTTCATCATAACAATTATTTTAAGCAAAACCCAATCTTTTTGAGCAGGTGTGACATCTAGTTAGCTGCCAGTGGAACACTGGATGAAGGCCATAAATGCCAATTTCAAAAATGAACAATTGCAAGATAAATGCCTTAGACGTGCAAGTATGGAATTGAAAACCGAGAGGATCTCATATACAGCAATATCACGTCTGACATTGATTTCCAGTGAGCAAGTCATCTAATGGACAAATTATTCATCACTTCAGTAGGCAAACAGTCATCAAATCAAACCATTTTGCCCCTGTTTCTCTACAATAAAAGACAGAAAATAACTACTGACAAGGATTTGCTTGTAAAACTGTCGGAGACTGACCAGCAGCCCAGAGCTCTGACTTAAATAGGATCTTTACCTACTCGAAATGACACAGTGACTGTTCCAATTCACGTTAGCAGAGAAATTGAGATCAAGATTTTTTATGCTAGCAAAGTCTAGAGACATGTGGATTCTATTTGCCCAGCAATTGTGAATAATAAATAAACGAAGTCACAATTTGTTGGTAGAGCATTTATGGACAAAAAAAAAAAGAAGAGTGAGTTTTGCCAAAACTATTATTCTCAGAGTTTAAATCCACAGATAATTTAGTTAGCTTTTCTGTGATGCTTAAGGCCAGCAATTCCTAAACTGTGGTTTATGGACCAGTGGTGGTCTGTAAAACAATGATAAATGGGTCTGTAGCTGGTTTCTGTAACTACATCACCTTTGTTGTGTTTCCAATGAAAACTTGGATGGGGAGGGTGGGGTAGAGACAAATGCTGAGGGCTGACAGTGACAAAAAATTTGGAGTCTACTATATAAGAACATAAAATGTAATCTTTTACAA
Organism: Gallinago jamesoni; assembly: GCA_025769975.1. Lineage (NCBI taxonomy): Eukaryota > Metazoa > Chordata > Aves > Charadriiformes > Scolopacidae > Gallinago > Gallinago jamesoni. The sequence goes on from JAOQGH010000002.1 coordinate 19,354,175, forward strand.
GACGGCGATATAATTGTTTCAAAGGTTTCATGCATTGCAAAGAGCATTCAGGATTCAAGCGTGTTGAGGGCTGAGCTGGTTTCCAGCCTCCGCAGGTCCCGCCGGTGCATTGTCCTCGTTAGTGTCAGGCTGGAAAGTCTCAGCAGCAGAAACCACACATTCTGAAGAAATTGGGTCCAGTGTTCCTGGCACTGACCGGTGCCCACCACTGGAGAAAGAACTGGATGACAGTTAATGTGGAAGGCTAATTGTTCAAAACTTAACGAGGTGGGAGAGAAAGAATTTTGGCAAGTAATCTGAGGCAGATACATCCCAGAGACAGGCAGTTTGTGCCCTGAAGCTTGGTCTGATTAGCGCAGTTGTCATCTCTGCCTCAGGTGGGTAAAGGTGGGCTTGGTTATAAAACAATCCAAGCCCTTCGTTAGTACCCCGACTCAGTTCATCTCTCTCCGTGACCTTCTGGGGCGGTGAGTTTTAAACAGGTCGGCTTCATGCTGTTCAGAAACCTTTCCATTTCTTGCTTCTAAAATTTCCTGCCCTTTAGTGGCCGCGACTGTCTTCGTGTTTAGGATTAAAAGGGAGGATCCGTCTGCGGGAAGCGATTGGTTTCAGAATGCAAACCGCTCCTGGTTAGAGGAGTGCAACTGCTGATTCTCAGCGCTGCTGAAGATACAGAACATCTTCCTTATTATTTGATAATAAAGCACTATTTGATAGTGAAGCACTATTTGATAATAAAGCAAGATGCCCCTTGGCTCTAACAAAGCTCTGTCCATTGTGGAACTGTCTTGTTACTTGTTTTCTAGGTACTGCACATTTAAGTTTATTAAGTTGCTGCTTTGTTCAAAGAGCCAAGGCAGTGTGTTTCAAAGGTGACATACTGTCTTCTTAGAGACTGTATTTTTCCTTAGTGCTTCTATTTTCTGAAAAAAATACTTAGTTTTTCTTTCATTTGGACAAAAAAACAGATGATAAAAACGTTCTTTAATGACATTCTTCCACAACTTCATCTATCTGTTCATGTAGTATGCGTTTTCAGTGGTAGGGATCAGCTGTCTAATATATTCACCGCATTTTTAACTAGAGAGAGAAGTGGGACGTCAGGCATGACTGTAGAAACTATTTAGCCTGTAAACCAAGGCAAACCGGAATTGAATTGTCTGAGAATGTATATAACACCACATTTATGGTGATATTTGTTAGCAGCAGTGACTGACCTTGAAATTTTAGTACTAAAAAATCCTAAGAGCTTGGCTGAGCTGAAAGACCCAGATTTTTCCAAACATTCTTTATCAGCTTCTGTATATGGCACTGACGGGACAGAGTCCCTGGAGCCATGTATACCATTTCACATATGAAGAGTACTGTTGGGTAGCACAACTTTCCACAGGTTCACTGGCCCTGTCCCCTCTAGAAACCAGTATAAGAAAAAATGGGATGTGTCCTGCCACCAGGACCTTGTGTAGGTTGGCACATGGGAGGGAAGGAAGGTGGGAAGCCCTTGCTTATAGACTTCTCTTGGAAGTCCCCGCAGGAGTAGAATTTACCCCTGTGACTGTCTTCTCTAAGTTTCTCCATTGTTGCCTATTGCCATTTATCACACAGTTCTTAGATATTTGGAATCTGAAGAACCTATAAACATAAAATTAGACTGTATAACAGTTATGTTATTTTGAACTCTGTATTTTACTGCTAGACCCTTTCTAAGAATGGCAGACAAAATCAGTAACTTATGTTGTCAGTTTTCAAAACTCTTTACAATTGGAAGCCACCTTGGATGATCTAGTGCAGCTGAAGAATGACATTGTACAACAGCTTAAGGGAGGAAATGAAGAACAAAGTTCTGTCTTGTAAAAATTGGAAAGGGGATAGATACACTGAATTAATGACTGTTCACTGTTACAGTGTCCATATGTGTCCATCCTAGATCAGGCCTCCCTTGTGCCAAGAGCAGTAAAATCACAAAAAAGGACAGTGTCTCTTTCTTAAAATTGATAGTTTAAATTTGACGTGGAATCATTTCTGAATAAGATGTAAATTTAAAGTTCAGCGGCTACTGCAGAAAAATTTCTCTGTGGAATTGCTTTTTCTGAGTGCAGATAGATCATTCTTATAAATTTGATTCTTACTATGTTATCAGATGGGCAGGAAAAAGTCCCAGCTATTTTCCTTTTCTCTACCCTGCTGCTCACATCAGTTGATCACAGAAGTTTTCTCTTTCTCCACTTGTTCAGTGACTCTTCCAGACATCTCCTTTTACATATTTTTTTCAGTGGCCTGATGGCACGTCAGCTGTTGCAAATGTTCTGGCTTCATTTACAACACATCCTAGATATTTCCATTTACTTTGTAGCATAACTTTAGAAATAAAAGGTTGTTGAACTCAGAATGATCTAAAAATTTGATTTAAATGCATTCTATTTAATCCCTGGTACTTTCCTATGGCATTTATTTTCAAAGGCATTTAGACATCTGTCAGTACTTTTGGTAGCTTCCAGCTGTTACATCCCTGTAAGAAGATAGAAATTACATAGTTTTGTGATTGAATTATAGATTTGGGATAACCAAATTTTCTTTAAATTATGGATGAAGTTGCTGCCTTGTCAGCTTTGACTTTAATCTTTTAGAGGTATTTCATGGCTTGAGTGTTACTGCTGTTAACTGACTCCTCTTTTTCTATCTCCTCCTTCCCTTACTGAAGAACCCAGGAAGCCTTTGTCTCCAAAAATTATTTGAAATGTCTGTGCGTGTCCATAAAACACTCAACATATTTTCAAAATAGCGTTTGTCAATAATTCCTCCCAAATCTCTGATTTTCTATACAGTCAGAAGCGCTAGCGTGTATTCTTCCCATTATTTGGTTTAAGGGAAGCTGAAGAAAAGCAGCTGATGGCAATTACCAGAAATGTATTGTACATTGTACAGAAGTGCAGAGGGTCAGAGGGAATCAATGAGACAATATTGGTCAATAATTTAGACAATGGTCTCATCCTCAAGTGACCAGACTGCAAACTGGTACCTGGTCATTTGAGGCTAATGATTCAGACAGACTCTCAGCTACATTATTTCTTTGTGAACCATCGGTTGTGGAAACGGATATATTTTAATCCCATTAACTGATGAAGTTGACTAGGCTTGCAGCAAAATTACATGCTTTCTGATCATGTCAGAAAATGTTTGCAAATTTAATAATAGAAGCATAGATTCGTCTAAGTTTGCAGGGACCTTTCAGATCATCGAGTCCAACCATCAACCTAACTGACAAAACCACCACTGAGCCACGTCCCTCAGCACCACGTCTGCCCAGCTTTGAAATACCCCACAATACCCGGTGATTCCACCACTTCCCTGGGCAGGCTGTAGAAATCAGAAATCCCTTATGCAAAGCACTAAACCAGTAAGACTGGCAGCGCCTTTCCCAGGTTCCATACGCTTACCTGTTTATCCACCTTTGAGTGGAGGAGCAGGAAAGGAATGAAGAAATAAAGATCATTCTCTGATTATACGCTGACCAGATCCTTAACTACTGTAAGTCATGTCGCTGTGAGGATTTGAATCACTTGGGAATCTGAAACTGTATATTGCAGATTAGATGCCGAAGTGAAATTAAGTAGAGTTTGAGTGTATGAGAAATGCAATACTGAACTTCAAATGAATTTAGGGTTACAGGTCATGTTGGTTCAAATTTCAGTCTGAAATGTGTTTCAGCTGGCAAAATTAAAATAAAATGTAAAGTAGGGCATTGAATTTGTGACTTTCATGTTTTCCTTCAGTTTTCCCTAATTTGTGGTATTGTAATATAAACAAAACCATCAGAGCAGCCTCAGGATGAGGAGGTCACTCTGTGCTTCTGCCTGTGCCTGCCTGAAGATCTCTTGGTTTTTCATCTGGTTTCTGATAATGGTACTTTTGGAAGTTTATACTGTTTGTGGGTGGGATGGGAGCCATTCTTTATACTTTGCTTAATAACTCTTCAAATGACAAATTCTAGTTTGTTCAGTATATTTCTGAATGTTTTAGCTTTTAAAAATAAACTCAGGAGATCTTGCCTACTGCTTGAGAAAGCAAAATGCAGAGCTTGAAATTGCTCTTCCCTTTCTGATGTTAATCAAAATTAACTCATTGGGTTACACGGTGGTGTCAAATTTACTTGCAGGGGCTAGAGTTGGGAGTGGAATGGGAGGAATCACTGCTGCTTCTCTTCCTAATCATTGCATCAGTGAGGTGCAGGGGCAGGAGTTTTGTTTTTACAAGTGTAAAAAAAGCAGAGCTGGCCTGAGGTAAACATTACCTTTTTCGATCATCCCAGCTTCCAGGCATCGGGAGTTTATGGATCTCCGGAGTGAAAGATTGCACCCAGGCTGACATGTTTATGGCCTGATATGTCATTTCTCTTCCATTAATGTATATATATTTTTTTCAGCCTCAGTAGTGCTCTTGTCCTCCACAGGTACGTTGCGCTACTGAATCATGTAGTATGTAGCATTATGTATGTACTTTGTATGTCCTTAGGCATGGCCATAGATAAGTCCTGAAAAGACTTATAATTTAATTGAGGGGGCTCTGACTTTTATGCTATAGAAGAATATGAATCCCCTGTTTGCCTTTTCCACATTATTCATAATTATACAGGCTTCTAGCATATCGCCCCTCAGTCATAACTTTTCAACCCTGAGGAGTCCTGATCTATTTATTCTCTTCTCCTGTGGAAGTTGTATGATACCTCTCACCATCCTCCTCATCCTCTCTGTGCCTGTTACTGGTGTACTCTCTCTCCTCCGATCCCTTTCTAGGTCACCCACCATTGGCATGTCTTAAAGTCCTAAACCTAGATTCTAAAACCCTCAGAAAGAGCCTAGGAAGGGTCGTGTGGGACTTAACAACCTTTTTTTATTTAACTAGGGAATGGGTTATTATCAGAGAGCCAGATCCTCAGCAGTATTAAAATGGGCATTTTTCTTAAACTATCTTACCCTGACCTTTGGGGGAATGTAGCATCACTCTCCCTGGGGAATCTGAGTTGTTGTACTAAAAAAGACTCCACAGCTAATATCGTGTCAAGTTTTAAAGATATGTAGCGTAGAAAATGAATTTAGCTATGTGCATATTTGCTGAAATTTTTGTGTTGCTAACCACTTGCTTCTGCTTCATATTCATGCCTTTTCTTTCTTATCCAGAAAAAAAACTCTCTCTCATTTAAACACATATGTTGTTTCAAATATATTGAGCCGCTTGGCTTTCAGCACTTTCAGAAGATATTATTTTCCTCCTTGTCTTTTATTGCCTGAATTCAGCCCTTGTTAATATTAAAACAAATATCTTGGCACCAAACGCCGTCTCCCTGATCCCTGGTTTTTGTTAGCCACTGTTTGAAAACCTTGTTAGCTCAGTGTCGGGCACTCATTAAACTTTCAACTTACAGAGGCTGCCTCCCAGCTCTGACAGACTGTGCGTGAGCACGTTTGTACGCGCATGTTGGAGTGTGGGACTTACTGACCTGTACCCAAAGCCAATAAAACCGTAAAAGAAATGCATACCCCTCCCTCCGCCCTCCCCAAATCCAGGGTGTAATTCCCCCCTTCCATCCGTGGCGTACAGAACCCAGCAGTGATCCCATACAGGGCTCCATTCTGCTCTCAAACAATGGGCTGCTGTTCAGTCCATATTATCATGTATTACATTCGCCGTGGAAACTCCTCATTACTAAGCTAATAAAATATTTTTCTTTCTTCCCCCCCGAATTTTTCACAACAAAAAGATGCATGTCTTTGCATTCGGAATGATTGGTATCTCTGCTTCCATAGGCAGGTGGTAGCATGTTCTTTGTTTTATTTTGGTTTGATTTTTTTTTAGGTTTTTAAATTTTTTTAATTTTTTTTTTCTAGCAAGGCTGCAGGCAGCACAGGAGATGAGGGGGATTTGGTTTTTCCAAAGTTTGGGCTTGGATATGCCAGCGATTGCCTGGCTTGCATATGTGGAAAAACACTGTCAAACAGCACAGCAGCTCTTTATTTTTTAATCGCTACGTGACATTTTAATGTTTTACTTTAATTACATATCCCTTCTCCCAACACTTGCCTGCTGTTCTAAAAAAGAAAAAAAAAAGAAAAGAAAAAGGAAAAAAGAGAAGTCCTTAGAGAGCAATAAAACGAGTAGAAACACTTCTCTACAAAGCATCAGAACAAAAGGGAAAGCTTAAAATGCTTTCCTCCATCTCTCTCCTCCATGAGCCTGCAACCCTACAGATTGCATTTCAGCAAAAGGAAAACATCAGGAATTTGAAATATGTCCATACAGGTCCCCTATTCCAGAGTAAATCAGCGGTGATGTCAGTGCTGCTGCGCTGATTTACAGCAGCTGGGAACGTTCCCCCCCGCTTTGGTGGGTTGTACTGGTGTACACCTGCCGGGGAGACGGGCTGGGAGGCATCTACAGTATTAGTTCAGGCTGAGAGCACTGTTCTGATCCTGCTCTGTCTGTTAGGAATTAGGAATGAGTCCCATGAAATTAAGGGAGCTTGTAACAATATCAGGGAGGGTTAAATCAGGCCCCTTCAGTGTCTGCTAACTTCCTTGGCCTCTGAATTAGTTCCCCTTGCTATTCATCTCTCAATAGCTACTTGTACTGCAAAATATCAATATTTGCATTGGGCTGTGTTGCCTTTAAACCCAATGGCTGATTATTTTTTGTGGTTTGTGCTTGAGCTGAGACTCAAGGAAACGAGGGCTTCTCCCTCCCTCTTACTTACTCACCTCTTCCTCATGGTGAGGAGGTTCCGATGGTTTCAGCTGAAAAAAAAAAAAAACCAAACCAATCAGCTTTAGATGGATAAGTTTCAGAAGATTTTGGCGATAGTTTATGAAATACACAGGACTTGGACTGTCCTTTCCAGGATAATTCTGTTTCCAAAATAATCCTAGTTCTGGCCTTCCACAGAACATTTCAAACCAGTGGCAGGAAGATGGCAGATCTCTGCCCAGTCTATAAGAGCCTGAGAGAGGCCTCAGCAGAGAGAGCTCAGGGGCTGAGCCTCAGGAAGGATCTCCTTTGAGGACCATCACCCCCAAGTATGGCAGGTCAGGCCCAAACCCATGGGAGAAACTGGGGGCTCTGAACAGTTGTAGGCCCTACTACAGCAATCTGTGATCCTTTTTAAGATCTAGTTCAGGGCAGGGAACGGAATACAATTACAATCCTGCTGGTTCAAGTCAGATAATATCTTGACCCCTGTGACAAATTCCTGACCCATGTGAGGTGTCAGAATCTCTTGCTCCAGATGGATTAACTGGTTCCCGTGGTGGACACAGCTCCCATGGTGGACACAGCTCCCATGGTGCCTGGCATCAATATCTTTTAAACCCAGCCTTGCATTTTCCAGTGTTACTCCAGGAGTGTGTGCTGACTTCCCTGATGGTTGGAACCCTCAACTTTAATTTTAAGGTCACCTAAATTAATTTCTGTGTCAAATGATGACACAGATCAATAACAAGACCATACTTTCAATGTTATTTTATAATCTTGACTAAGAAGCTGTTCCAGGAAAGCATTGTCAAGTCAGGATGAGGCCAGATCTTGGATGAAATTCTCTTCCCATGTGCTGCCATGGATGAATATGTGTTAAAAACACCACAGGTTTTAAGAGAGATAGGTATCCAGATGCGTCAATTCTTCTAGTAAAAAAAATGAATGTGCTCGCGATTTAAAGTAAGGATGCCCTGCTTTTTTTTTTTTTTTTGAAGGACATTATTTTTGTTCTTTACAGCTTTTTTGTATAATTAATATAAAACAAAGCTTATGTGGGCTGACCTTGCACAGCTTTCTATTGCATCTTATTTCTGTGGAATTGAATAGCTTCATTATTTCTTTTCATGTTTGTCAAGGTGTCTTTCTTTAGCTCCCACAGTCGTATGAAATTTCATCTCTAGTTATTTTAAATAACATCCTGCTTTTCTGGGTGCAAAACAATGTATAACACAGCTTGATACCATTGATCCCTGATAGCTCAAAGCTCAAGACCAAATTAATGAAGAATGTTTTTTGCATATAAGCTCATTTTTTAAGACTCCCAGAATTCAGTTTTAGGCTTATAAGTTCCTGACTCATGATTTTAGCAAGCTTGATTTGCCAGCAATAAAGCTGGCTCTGAAACTGAATTTTAATTCTGGGAAATAATTTTGAGTCTTCAGAAAATGTTGTCCCAAAGTAACAGGAAACTTTCAGAGATTAGGAACAAAGCTGTTTATACAGAATATTTTAATTTTACTAAATCAGCGAGTTCTGAGGAAAAAATGCTTTGTTGGGGTCCTTCTGGTCAGCTCTACTTTTGCAATACTATTCTTGACTTGAAATCTGTCACTTTCTCTTTGGAACATCAGTCACTTTTGGAAAAATCTCTCCTTGTGCTGCCTTCATTAATCTTCCCACTTTTGCAAGATGCTGCTTTTCCTTCCCATGGATCTTACTGTCTGTAGAGCAGATGAAAGGGGATGTTTGCCTCACCAGCTGGGACCCACATCACTGGAATTCAAGGACAGCGTTGCCATTGATGTTGGTGATACCTAGTTGTAAATGAGTAAGCTTCTCACTATCTACTTTCTCCAATTTTTAATGCCAGCAGAAATTATTCCATTGCTTGTCACCAGCAGGAAGGAATTAGCTTTTATAGACTTTTTGCAAGCTGGCCTGTTTTCCTAACAGGAGAGAGGGGGAAATGAGGTAAGAGGGAAAAAAAGAATGGGGCAGGGATTTCCTCTTTCCTGTTTTAGCTGTGACATAGAACAAAGCAGAATCCATCATCACTGCTCCTCATGTGCAAATAGTTGTTGTCACAGGAGAACAGTGGATGGAGAAGGTTGCACCTGTGATCTGACCTGACCTGGTGGTAGAACCCTGAGTCACGTGAATGGGGCACAGGTATCAAATACACTGGCGCAGCAAAAAGTGTGTTAATATAACAAACAACCTACACAGGTTTCCTCAGAGAAACTAAGGTGGAGGCTTTTGGAAGAGGTCTTTGGGGCGTCTGTTTGTATGCACACAAATTGGGATTTGTGTCTTCTTTGTAGTGGTAGTGAGGAAGTTGCAGATTCTTTCTAACTCAAACGGAAAATGCTCCCAGAACTCTCAATATGGATCTTAATGCCTTTTGCCGACGTTGTAGCAAATAATTGTTGTAATAATACAAGTATAGACAAATGCCATACACATCCCAGTCAAGGAAGTTCACACCTTGGAGACTCTATTAGAGGTTTGTGTAGTTTTATGTTAGGACCGAGGTGAGGTAGATCATTCGGTAAGTTTTCCTATCTCAAATTCCTACTTTTTGTTCCCAGAAATTCTGTAACAGTGCTGGAAGATGTCCTTCTTATTTGATCCCAGGGAAAATTCTATGTCCTTGGTTTTCAGAAGGAGAAACCATCTTTGTGTTTCTCTGGTTTTCTTGTGACATACCCAAAACTACTTTAAGATAGTAAATTGCTGTTGATACAAAAGTTGCAGCATAAGTTTACCAAAAAAAGTCTGATTTTCTCTCTCTCTTTCTCATTGATGACTCCCAACACTGGTTTACCATCTTCTGTCTTTCCTGTTGGAAACTGCAGATGTAAAATCTAACTAAGTGTGGACTTTGCCCTGATTGCATCAGTTCAGTACTTTTGTCTCATGGGATTTATCTTGAAGATCTTAGTTGCGTCTCTTTTCCCTGCTCATGCTGGTTCAATATCCTGTCTATTTAAAATAAATAAATAATTAAAAAGTGAGTTTGTTCTTGCTGCCTACAAGCCAGATGTTTTTGAGACTGAAGAGGAGATTTGTAGTGGAGTCTGAGATGAGGAGTTTCTGTTGACCCCCACAGCAGTTAGTGAAGACAAAAAAAAGACCAGAATATCAGAGTTCAGAAGGACCAGGCATTTTTAGCCCTGTAACTTCCATCAACATCTCCCTGAACACTTCCTCACCTTCTTCCTTTGTTTCATCTGTCATATTTGCTGGCCTGGCAGGGTCACCTTCTGCAGGAGCCTGTGGTCCTTTGTGGTGTGTGCTGTTGGGGGTGACAGTTGGTGAAAGGAGTATGTAAGATATTGCTTCCTTGGACAACATGGCTTTTCCCCCTCTTGTAGCCAGAAAGCAGGGATAGAGGATCTCAATCTCTTTCCTTCTTCTGAAAGATGAGAATCTCCAGGTGTGCAAAGGTAAAATCAGCACTGAGCTCAGTCAGTTCCAGGCACTGGTCTTGCCTTCCAATAGGAGATGTGGGAATAGGATCTATCTCCCTGTCTCTCTTGCTTTCCTCTTCCTCTTGCCATTTTCATCTTTCAAGCTCTTCTCAAGTATTTTCAGGACCACCTGTATCATAAGTGTTTACCTTCTAAGATATGTCCCAACTGTAACTTCTCTTGCTAGCAGAGTCAGCTGAAAAAGTCAAGTTCATTTTGTGTGAGAACCTTAACATGAGAAAAATGCATCTGTTTCATTTTCAAATAGCTGACATTTGTATTCTTAAAAAAAATAACTAAGCAAGTATGTGTTAGAGTGAAATAATTGCTCTTTTCCCCCTCTTTCAATGGGAGAAATGTAAGCAAGAAAATCTGAAAACATTAAAGTGTTGACCACAACTTGAGTTCCATGGAGAAAATATATATTCAATTGAAGTAATTTTCCATCAGTAAAAACTTTGAAGCCAAATGTGTCAGCTGGGCTTTGCAGCACATTCCCCTTCCCAGCAGTCATCCAACTGAGGGCAACGTGATTACCCAGTGCCTTGGTCTGCATAATAATTTCTCAAACAATATTTAATCAGTAGAAGCAGCTTTTGCAAGATCATTTGATGAAACAAGGTCCTCTCTGACCTTCTCAGAACATAGCATGTTGGTAATTGTACTGTTGTTTTATTTTGTTGAATAAGGAAATCATTGTAGTTCAAAGTACGTTATCATCTATCTTGACCTTTTCATCTGCCACTCATACACTCCCTCGAGTGGTCTACATTATGAATTGCATTTACAGGCTGTTCAGCTCCTCTGAATATAATTTAACAAGTATTTTGAAGTATCTCGATACAGCCTAATCAATAGTTTTGCTTTGGAATACTGAATGTTGAAGTTGTCTTTAGCTGAGAAGATGCTCTCACCTTGTTTCACAGTCCCTGGAATTGCTGTGTTGATGACATGTCACTCGTGGGTTGGGTTATGTGGCACCTCCTGACCAGCATTGCATAACAACGGGATCTAATGTACTTATAATCATATGTTAATTACCAAATGATCAGCATGACAACTGTGAAGATACCCTCTCTGCTTCTATAAAGCTGCAGTGGGAAGTTAAGTCAACACGGTTTGAAATGTTCTTAGCTGACTTTCCTACAGGGGAAGACACAGAGGAACATTCCAGCCATTATTGCTTTTCTTTTTCAAAGTGCTAAAAGTACTAAATCTTTGTGGAGTACTGTTCACTGATGGAAATGTCGTAAGTAATGCTCTTCTGGACATCTGTGACAAGTATCACATTTTGTCTCTCCTTTTCATGTTCTTTCTAGTGTCATTTTAAGAGGCCAGTATTGGGAGAACCTCCTTCATTTGTCCCAGATATTCATGCCATTAGTGAATAATGTTTCAAGTGGCGATTTTTGTGGGTATGATTGTGTATTCTTCTGAATCAGCTGGATGCCTGATTTTCTCGCTTCTACCAGGCGGTGTGGTGAAGTGTGAAAGTGTCATCTCAGTTTGACCCTCAAGACCATGGTCTTGATGCTCTCGATGAGGGGCACAAGCTGCTTTGTTTTCTCTAAATAACTGCTGCCAGATGATCACTGTTCTAATTATCATCTGTTCTGCAGTGACACTTAGAGCTCTCCATGGTGAACCAGTGGGCAGTACTGTACAGGACAACAAGATTTCAGCTCCAAGAGCTTCAACCCTCTGAGCATGCCCACTTGTAGTCAAAGGTGTGAAAGCAACTTGCATGAACACAGGTAAGGTGTCTTTCACTAGATAGTTTGGTATCTGTGTAGCTCTTACTGCAGTAGCTGAAGCACAGGGAGAGGAAGTGATGTCTCCAAGATTATTTAAAGCCCTACAGTCTAGGGAAAAACCCCAAAGTGCTGAATTTCTGTCTAATGCTCTGCCTACCAGGCTGCATACAGGCTGTCTGCTATTTCTAGGGTCAGATGCTTCAGTGATAAACACCTAACCCCAACTGCATTTGATTTTTACTACAGCTTTTTTCCAGGGTTATTTCTCCTACGTATCATCCAAAGAGTAAAAAATCCCAGTAGGTAGACATGAATAGCACTGGGGGAGTTGTTGATCTGCAACCCACAGGCTTCCAGTGTAATGATTTCCTGATAATTGGCCCATGTCTGGGAGTGGGAAGATGTACTAATATTCCCCAGAACCGCAAAGAGTGATGGGTATTGTGGACCTTCTATCAGTCGACAATATCCTCACCGCTTCATGTGTCAGAAGAAGACAAAGGCTTGGTCTTCCCTGGGGTTTCTCACATGGTGGAGGGAATGCCTGGCAATTTTACATGGATTTAGTTATTCAGCAGTGGAAGCCGTGATCATGAGCTGGCTTCATCTGGTTTCAATCACCCGCTTCTCTCAATCTCTCTCTCTCTCTGCTGAATGTTCCTGTGTTCATGGAATATTTTTCCAACTGCCAAATGTGTTCCTTTGGCATTACCTTTCCAGCCCGCAGCAGAAGGATTGCAGGAAAAAAAAGAAGTGGCTTCATCAAAGCAGCTGTTTGAATCAATAAGGCGTTATCAACATTATGGGTAGCTTTTTCGGCCGCCCTGGCAGCAAACTGGTTCTACTTTTCTTGCAGTGAAGTGCATCTTAACCTTTCCCAGTGAAATTTAAAACGATGTGATCAGTATCTTTAGAGTCCTTAGCTAGCTAATATGATTCTATCTTGCTGGTGTGGAGTTAAACGGTGTTTGAACAAAGAATGGAGTAGTGTTCTTCTAAGATATCACATTATAACTTTGCTTTGGGGAAAATTTTTTTAAGCAAGTAACAGTTGTGATGGAAAATAACCTCTTCTTTATCCTTCTTATACTTCTGTCACCAAGAATTTAAGCAAATCTGTTCTTCATCCCATCCAGATAAAGTCACAAGCAGATTTCTGAATCACTGCATGTGTCAATAATCAAACAATATAGAGGCCAGGGGGCTGGTTTAACTTTAGCAGTTTTGTGCCGGGATTATTAAAGTGCATGGTGATGTGTTTCACAAACGGGAATATCAAAGCTCCCTCTTTTATGTGGAGGAAGCAATGGCACATGTGAGAACACTCTAACCAAAAAAACTTCATTTTAAATAGAAACATTTCCAATATAAAGGCGGTTTAATCCGTATGTGTCTGCTGCGGGGTCCCTTACTGACTCCAGGAAATAAATGTGCTAAGTGGGTCACTTTTAACTTAGAAACAGAAGAGCAAGATGATGTGTCTTCTGGCAGATCCAAAATGAAACCCATAGTTATTTCAAGGAAATTAAATGAGGACCTGGCCACCCAAATATGTGTGTCTATTCTTTAGGTGAGGGGTACTTTTATTCCTTTGAAGAAATGGCATTTAAGAGCGGTTCCACGTGGGCTGAGCACTAGGAAAGGGCCAAAGACTTGCATTATATTAATGGGGTTCCACCAGCAAAATGCAAAGGGACTTTGAATTGGGTCATTTTCCACTGGAGGCCAGATGGACCTCTGTATTGAGGAGGCTGAGACAGCCCCAGGGAACAACAGCAAAATACCTTCAGTGTCCATCTCAGTGATTTCAATCAAAGCTTTCTTGGTCTGGGTGGATTCTTTAGATCAGCTTTACAGGTATCTTATATTACTTAAGACAGCCATGACACAGAATATTGTCTCTTTAAAGTGTAAAAACCTCAGACTAAGAGTCAGAGGGAAGTGCTGTTGATTTTTGGTGGTTGCTGTACTTGGCCTAAAGGAACTACACGTACAACTGAGCAAAATTTCAACAAATTTGAGTAGTTGCAAGCTAGATCAACAAAGACATTGGACTTGAAAGGCACTGGACTCTGTAGAAGAAAGAATCCCAGATAAGAGCACCCTTAATTCGTAATCTCATGGGTATCTACCTGTTCAAACCTCAGTATTAAGCATATAGCTGGAATAATTTCCAGGTGAGAGGAAAAATATAAGGGCTCCAGGCCCTTAAATGCGTAGGCCTCTAAAGCAAAAAACCCAACAACAAACAGTACAAGATAGTGGGAATAAAATGAATAGTTGGAAAGCTAAGATGGGAGTTAAAAGCAGTATCAGCTGGAAGTGTTGGCACGCACTGAGCCCAAATAACTGCTGAGGAAGGCCCCTTCCTGACATCAAACAGCTGTTCTGCCTCACGGAGAACAGGCCCATGTGGGGATCGGTGTCAGGTGGAATAAAACAGAACAGAAAGCGCTTTCCTTAAAACACAGGTGGCAAAAGCATCATTCCGAGCTCGCTGAGCGCGAGCCAAAAGCCTACTTTGTTCTATGCAACAGATATTTCAGCTTATCAAGGCTTTGCTGAAAATGTACGGACGCTTGCCCCAACTGGAGTATGTCGTTGCTAGAGAGTTAGCTGGATGATTTGCGTCCCTGTCCTGTCTTCAGCAGTGAGAAACAGCTATTTTCCAAAGCTGTACCTAAAAATTGATTCTTCTTTCCGTCCTTGCTTCCTTGCTTCCACACTCCCTGTTGCGCCAGCAAATTTTCTGGGAAAATCTTACTGTTCTTGGTGTGTCAGGAAGCTGAATGTGTAGAAGAGGCCTGAACGTGGAGAAGAGGCCTCTGCTTGAGGCCTTCAGATAGAAAATGTCATCGACGTAAAAGAGAAGGTTTTGGGGTGGTTTATAGCCAAAATTAATAATTTAATAGTGCATCTTATTACAGAGAAGGAATGAGAAATGGGGTGTATGTATATGATACATAAGATTTTGGTTGTCTCCTGCACAGGAGCTGAGTTATGTCTGCAGGACATTGCAGTCAGCTGGACCGGGGCTCAACAGGCCCCCCAGTCCACACTCCCTAGATAGGGAGGGCCTGTGGTTGTGTGGATTTTCCATCATTCCCACGGGAGCACACACCATTCAATATTGTGGGAAAGACAGTTTTAAGGGTCCTTTAGGAAGGATACGGTGACACCTTATCTGCTCATGGTGGCTGAGCAGTCAGAACAGTTCTGGAATGGGGTTACCAGGCCTCCTCCCTGCTGCAGGTGAGGCAGCGTAGGCCTGAGTTCTCTCTGCCAGAAAACATTTGTTCTCACAGAGGATTTAAGACAAATTTGGGCTTGACTATAGCTTCAGTCCTGCTGTAGCAACCTTAGCAATGTTCTGAGTGTTCCCCTGTAAGCAAAGAGCGAGAGCAAAGAGTGAGAAAGTTCCAACTTTCCTCTGTGCCTTGTCGTGTTTTGGAGGTTTCCTTTTATGTCAGGAAGGATAATATGTCTTTACGATCCTTTCTCCTTTATTTCTCTCTAGAAAGATTTGATATGGAATGTTCCTTATGGAAGGCTGGACTTCTTGAGGGGAAGCATGGTGCTTCCTGCTCCACATACTCTGCCAGTCTCACCTCTATGCTACTCAGCCCAATAAAGTCAGCCACTTTCCTCCTGTATATGGGCAGGTATTTCATCCCAACAACATCCAATGCTGCTTGTCTGTAACATTTTAAAGCTGCCTGTGATTCCTGGGACTAAGCAAAAAAGCTTTTTTTGGGTGGGAATCCAACTCACATACTGCTTGCTAACTAAGTATGAGAAGATTTTTGGTCATCTGAGTATAACTTTGATAGCAGTTAAGTATTTGGCAGTTAAGTATCTCGGAGTATAAATCTGTCACTGTTAAAAGGTATCATTCCTCCTTTTTACTTGAGTTCATGAATATCAGCCTGAGATCGTATTCACTGTGGGCTTTTTAGGTAAAAAGGGAATAGAAACCTTGTAAAATGCATCTAAGATTGCAGGGTTAATTTTTAACCTGCTGTAGAATAAAGCAGTATAAAATCAATTTGGCCAAAGCCTGCTTAAGTGGGTAATTAAGGTCACAATCAACCAAAATGGTTTCTGAAACCATTGCAGCTATAGATCATTACACTTCTCACCCAGCACAATGCAAAGAGACAGGCCCTGGCTAATGCTTTCATCTGGCTATCAATCATCATTACATTGGAAACTGCCAGGGTGAGAGAGGGCAAAGCTTTGAATTCAGAGCTGATGGAAGTTCTATGACCTGGGGGTTTTCTTAAGCTAAAGGCTAATTAACCATAAAAGAGTCAAAGGTCTGCAAGTCTAACACATTAACCAATGTGCCTGCATCTTTAGGTTCCATTGTATCAGTAAACATTAATTCCGTTAAGTGTGAACATGTCTAAGGCAATCATTGCCTTCTCCCACCCCTCGTTCTGCCTCCTTAATTTTATATTTTGCAATTTTCCTCATCCATGTGAAGTGAGGTGGAGCTTGGGAACCCTGCTCCCGCTGGAGAAAGTTCTGAGCGACTCAGGCTACATCTGGAGGAGGAATTCCTGACATTCTTCTTTCCTAATCAGCTTGGCCAAGCTAATCACATTAGCTTCAGAGAGTGTATTTGGTCATCGTAGTCCAGAATAAACAAGCTCATAGTCTAAACAAGTGTGTTTGAGATTTCATAGACTGTGAGAGACAGCTGTAAAACCACGTGAAACTATATAATAAATCTGTGTACAGCAGAATAAAATTGAGAGATAAAGGTAAATATTGAAATGTAAAGGTAGCAATAGCACAACATGGGACAATGAAAATAGCAATGATTCGACAGATCTACATTCTGGAGAGTTTGAATGTTTTCTGAATAGTGTTTTGTTTCTTTAACAAAATCTTTTAGCCAGAAGGGGATAAAATTGTTACTGCACAGTACCTGCTTTTGGGGCTGTCATTTCAAAGGCCTCTGAACTCTGGGAGAATTTATCAGTGGATTCCCAGGAAACGTTGGATCAGATGAAGTACGAAATACCAAAGCTCAGGAGATGAGTATTTGCTGTTGTTATAATTAAGTTGTTCCCCTTTCTTCTAGCCCATCTATGTCTTCCTGTAGTGTCATGCTCCAACCCTTCACTCACACGACAAGAGTTTGTGGAGCCACTCAATAAACTAGAAGTCAACTAGGGTTAAAAGTTTTCATTTGGATCCGATGCATTTCAGTGATGCAGTTGGCAATGCTGGAGGGAGAGAAAAAGAGTGAGCAGGTGCAGAGGAGAGCAGGAGCTTCTGAAGTCAGCTTTAGCACCAGGGAACATGTTTATCTGAGAATATCATGAATCTCTCATTGATTTGTCATTAGTGTTTAGCAAGTTCCAGTTCCTGAGGTTGCAGTTCATTTTAAAAGAATTAAAAGAATAATATTAAAAGGTGCATCACCAACATATCTCAATTGTTTGTTAAGAGATGCTAGGAGGGATCCCCACAGACTGCTTTTGCTCCAATACCATTTAATATTTTCTTCAACAAACTGAACAATAAAATAGAATTTTTAATGATAGCTTTGTGATAAAAATTAATGAAATAGTGAAAAATGAGGAAGGCAAGTTTCTATCATGTAGCAATGGGAATCATCTGGATGTGTGCTCTTCCGATAAATTGAGTTTTAAGACTGCTAACTAAGAAGGGAAGGTATTCCCACATGCTGGGAGCCTCTGTCTTGGAAATTCAGAGCAGGGAGATGTTGTTATAAATAACCATCCCAGCAAGAGCTCTTAGTGCACCGCTGAAAATAGGAGGGACAATGGGATCTTGTAAGAGTGTAGAAAGTCCATGAAATGGAAATATCAAACAGTTAGAGAGAAGTCATTTTGCTTGGAATTGATGAGATCGGTTTTGGTGTCCCTATTTCCAAGAAGAATATGTAAGAAAGAAATTTTTGGGAGGCAAGCTTAGATGTGAGGTTTGAGAGCTGCAATGCTCAGATATGGAAGGAAACACACCAGATCTTCTGCTTGTTTTCCAGAGATGCCCTAAGTAGTATGAAATGTCAGATTAGATGATCCAATGGCTTCTTAAGGACTCAGATCCTGTGAAACCTGTGAGACATCTGCTACTTCCCCTTTGCTTCCCCATTTATCTACGCAAGGACGGACTCGTTGCATTCTAACTGTGACCCAGCTGGCTCCAGAAGAGTCACACTGGTGCCAGCCTGGAGTAATGCGGTGGCAGCCTCCACAGCTTGTACAGAATTTTTGGGATACCTCAGGATAAAAGGCGCTATATAAATGTAGGTCACTTTTATTAAATGCCTTGCAAATCGTTTATAATGCCTTTAAATATCAGAGCAGCCATACCACATCAATAAGCCCTGCACATGTGTTTACTTTATTTTAGAGTTTGCCACAGTTCACTATAAATGGCTTAGATACGTTCAGTAATTCAGTTATAATGAAATGTGCAAGCCTTCAATAAACGTATGTGTTACAAGTGGCCTCTGATGTAAATGCTTTGCCAATTATATGTACATTAGTGATGACTGTAGCAGGCTTATAAATACTCTTTGTAATTCCTTGGCCTCTATTCTCCCCTCCCTTACATAAGTTTTATAGTGGTGTGTAATTCTAGATTCACAGATTTTGAGGCCAGGAGGGACCATTAGATCATCCAGCCCGACTATCGGCGTCAAAAGCCAGAGAATCTCATCTGGTTACTTGAGCAATGAGCCCAACAACCTTTTTCCTTGACAAAAGCCCATCCCCCAGTCTGAATGTCCGCAAGTCTTCAGGTAAAGACCTTGAGACATGAAAAATCAATTAGTGGCCTCAGAATTTTGCTCCGGCTGTTAACCATCCTCACAGTGTGGCTTGTCTTCTTCCCCTGCTTCTCTGAACATAGCAGAAGATTTAGTGAGAAGACCGTCACCTTAGTTTTGAGCTTCAGCCTGGATCTTTTAAGAATCAAACCTACATGAAGCTTTTGGAGGAAAAAAAATCTTGAATTCTTGCTAACCTTTTTTCAAGAGGCCTCCAGATGTTCTTTCCGTTTTCTTTCCCATAATGGGTAAATTCTTTGCAGAGAAGCTGTGTGAGAGCCATATGCCACTGCAAATCCATTTTCAGTTTTTGAGCACTTTACTGAAAGAACTTCTCTCAGAATTTTAAGGCTTATACATACAGAAAAGATGCCAGATTTTCAAGGGCCAGGCACCTCTGTAGGTATATACATCAAACCAATACAGTGTTGAGCTTTTCCAAGAGTCTGAGTGTGTGTAAAGTTGGTAAATAGGACCTGAAGACATTGAAAAATGTTCTCGCTTTGTATGGCTGTATCTTTTGGAAAATATAACTCTATTCTGATTCACGTGATGCTTGACAACTCTTTTTACAGACTCATTGGAAAGGAGTAAATGAGGTTTTTTTTAAATCCCCTCTTTCCATCCACCACCTTAGAGGTTTCTCCCAGTCATCGTGTGCATTTCTCTGGACACTTTCCCTGATTCTTGGCCCAAGTCTCTTTACTCTCCCATGGTGTATTCAGCACTGTCAGAAAGTCCACAAGTTTCTAACAGGATAGCTTTATTATCTGCCAAAATTACAGAGTTTCCATTGTATGGGGGTAGAAGAGGAAGATGGAGAGTCTGGATCTAAATGGGGTGTCATGTTTTGGGAAATCTTGTTTTACTCGGGTTCTGCAGCCTGTAGGGATAAGTAGAAGTTCATCATCTGTGTTAGAGGCAGCAGAGGAACCAGTGGCAGCAGGAGGAGGTTCAGCTGGTAGGAGGTTCCCTGGAGTTTCAAACCAGAACAAGGCATGGTATCAGGAAATTGCAATCTGATAATTTAAGCAGAAACTGGTCATGACAGAGAACCCATAATAGTTAATTATTACATTAATGAAAACACAAAGGCAGGACAAGTGTGTATTCTCCTGACAGACAGAGACGTGCAGATCAGACCTGAATCTACAGAAAAACATTGAAGCCTCTTTAGAATAAAAATGCAAAGTGGAGACAGCATGCATTTTTAATTGCTCTATTAGCACAAAATAAAAATGCACATAAACTTTAGTGCTTTTAATATTACACTTAGGAATGTTTACTTGCTGAAGGTGAAGTGCTTTGAGAAGGAAAGCACACTTCCTCACAGGGGCTGCTTCCCATAATTGGGGTATGACTGTTTAAATTGTAGCTCAGCAGAAATATTTTGATTCTGTGGGGCACCAGCAGCTCAGCAACAGTGCTGCCTTTCACATGCACTTCTTAAGCGTAACAGATCATTGAGACCCTGGGTTGGCCAGGCTCACATAAACCAGGTTTACAAAGAGTTATAAAAGCTTGGCTTTCCTCCTCCCTTCTCCCCCATATTCCAATTTTTCCCCTTATAATTTTACCACAAAGCAACGCAGTCAAGCTTTTCTTGGATCATATGAATCTAGATCAATAAATATCAGTTGCAGTATAGGAATCTGTGCACAGGCTTGTGCTAGAAGGATGAAATGGTGCTGTTAGTTTAAAAGAACCTCAAAGTTTGTTTTGTTCTGTATTTGCAGGGTACAATGCCTATGTTATATAGGTACCAAGCTCAAGCTGGAGTGGAAGAAGAAGATTTCTTCTGAAAAAGCAGCAATGCTGGAACATGCAGTGGAGACTCAGATTGTTTTTCAGCTCTAGAGGCATCTCTGGTAAGCAAAATGATGTTATCTCTGGCTGGATAAGGGTACTAGACATTATGGAATGACCTGCATTTCAGCATAGAAATAGTTCTTGTCTGTAGATGGATGCAAACAATTTTATGGGAGCGAGACGTTTGGTTCTACAACAGAGTGTCAAAATCATTAAGGCAATTTTTCTTCTGCCAGTGCTTAGACCATGAGTCAGCCTCTACCAGGGACCATGTCCTCTCCTCCCCTCATACCCCCCCTTGAAAAGATAAATTACTTTATTAGCTCTAAGGTGAGTTTCAGCATGAAACTCAACCCTTTACAGAACAACACTATGAAGGTTAAGCATTATTTAATAGGGATCCTGTGGCACCTGGAGCCAGTTTCACCTGTCTGCCTGATCTCAAACAGAGGAGCTACATTCACTGAGTTTTAGGTCAAGTCCCTGCTCCGCATGGTGTATAAAGCAACCAGGCTTGTGTCATGATTCTGCCGTGAAATTGAGCATCATTGTATTCCAGAACCGTATCCTTCATCAGACTTTCACTTTCTCTGAAATGGATGTGGGTCTTTGCATGGAAATTCCAATGGAAGTACAACACACTTAGCTGTCTTCTCGGCTGTATAATGATACAGGAATTGCCACAATGAGACCAAAGACAGAGGTTACAATCAAAAGCATCACACCTTTCCAATTACATTTAGCTCTTATGAAGATACAGTCTTTCTGCTCATAACTAATGCAAGGAGTTGAACTGGAATTGTGTAGAAATATGCTGAATCAGCAATGATGTCTCTGAATCTTGCTTAAACAGAGAAAATCAAGCATATGACTTAGCATGAGCTGTGGTATAGGCTGTTTTCTCTACGAAAAAGTGTTAATTCTGTCATGTTTTGGTTTGAAGGAAAGAAGGTGCAAGATTTATCAGACAGGAATCGTAACAAGGAGATTTCCCTTAGCCGTCTCCTGCAGGCCTGTTGCGTGATTCTAAGCAGTCGCTTCCCTTCTCTTAATTTAGAAACTGAGAAATACTGATTCCCAGGGTGGGTTTTTTTTTTTCTTTTTAAAGTTGGAAGGGATCCTTGTATTTATCTCACCCAACTTCCTGCATAAAGCGACCATAGAATTCCAGCGAGGACTTATCACTCCCTTACAAAGTACTGTGCAGTCCCTGGCCAGACGCGGCTGCGTTCGCGATGAAGTGAGTGGGCAGTGCTGATACAGCTTCTTTTCATTCACATTGATCCAAAGAAAAACCTGATAGACCTGGCAGTCTTCTAACAGTCTGGTGTAGCTGAATCACAGGTTTGGGGATTACTGTGGACATCCCTCAGCAGAATGCCTGGCTTGAGTCTGTGGATTTAGAGTTGCTGGTTTATATTTAGTAAAATATGACACTTTGGCACATGCATTTAAGTCAGAAAACGTAACCCAAACAGAGGGTTGGGTATTTTTCACTCACTTATCAATGACTATTCTTTACTCAGTGTGCACTTCACAGGTAAATACATGATTAGCAAAGTCAGAAATGGATAGAGCCACATTTTCCTGTTTAAATTCACCAAGTAGCACTTTCTGAGTCAATTCTGAGGCATGTGCTGCCAAGGATTTAAAAACAACACATTTTAAGAATGGTGAATCTAAAAACTAGATGGGGGGAAGCTGAGACCCAGGAACAGGGAATGGACTTAATTTGAACTACACGACGGTGCATCGGCTTCCGTCGGAAGAGGGAAATGATCAAGCTGTTGGAACACTGTGGTTTTCTGTTCTCATCTCTTAATACATCTATATTTCTATGCAGATGCAATGCTCTATTACAGTCACACTGTAGGAGCCACATAGTAAGAATGTCGCTAATGAGAAGAGGTATTTTAGAAAAAGAAAATTATGAAAACAAGCCATGCTCTGCAGAGCTTACTGTCCCTAACCCCAGCCTGTGGGAACCTCCAACTCTCCACTGACATCACTGGGAAAATTAAAACGTAGCTCTAATTGCAGTCCATCTTACCTAACCTCGTATGTAAATTAAACAGAGGGGCCATGCATTTTGCTGAGCAGAGACAGTGAACTGAATTAGGACCCCAGAGACGGTTACACGGATCGTGTGTTCAGGATTGTACCAAGCCCTTTCCTGCCCCATCACGATCAAGTAACGTTCTTGTGGCAACCACAATAATTCCCTGCAGGGGGCAGGGATATTAAGAAAGTATGTTTAGAGTCTCTTAATGTAATTTAGCAGCAGGAAACTGGGAAGGAGTGCCAGAACCATGTGAATAGCCAGCTCTTTGTGCGGTACTTGCAAATGCTTCACCTAGGCCACAACAGGGCGATTGCTGCGTCGTTTGAATTTATTGCTAAGAACTGTTTTGTCTACAAGTACGTTCCACACCTGATTTAAGGATTTTCATTTACGTGTGACTTATGTAATAGTAAACTTGCAGTTTAAGTGTGGTTAATGAAAATTAGCATTTTCTTCACTAGAAACTCTCCTTGGGCTTTCCA
Organism: Gallinago jamesoni; assembly: GCA_025769975.1. NCBI lineage: Eukaryota > Metazoa > Chordata > Aves > Charadriiformes > Scolopacidae > Gallinago > Gallinago jamesoni. Next base: position 19,377,304 of record JAOQGH010000002.1, read on the forward strand.
ATTATTTGCATATTTAAGCTCTGTAACAATTCCAAGCCAAAAAAGTTTCTCTCCTAAGGCCAAGTAAACCTTGTAGGTGACACTATTGTCAACACCTCTCAGCACTGAATGTAGTACATAGAAGTTTTTTGCACTTGAATAGTGTCGAAGTGTCCTTGTTATAGTTCTGTGGTAAAGTTTTCAGTAAGCAGAAAACTCTAATAACTACTTAAGCGTAGTGAAGAGATGGTGTCTCTATTGAAGAGCTTGTGTTAAGGGAATGATCTAGACCAGGGATATCCAAAGGCACAGAGAGCAAAAGTGTCTCATCTCAGGTCATTCGGTGGCCGGTTCACTCCTCAGTGATACTAACTCTTATGTTCTCTCTGCTCTCTATCATATCAGTTACATGAATATAATAACAATATGCAGTTGCAGAAGATTAATGAAGTAGTTTAGGTAGCAAGTAGCAAATGACTGCATAGTTAAAAAAACCCAAACACCAACAAAACCTCCAATCCTCACTTGTGTCCTTAAAAAACTGTTTAAAATATCAAGAGGAATTCATCCCTCTGTTCCACTCGAAGAAAAGACATCAGGGATGAATTTGCCCCCATTTTATTCAATTTGTCCTCAATTTGCTAAGCTCATTAATTTTCTCTTGTTTTACTCCCTGTTAACTGGAAAACTGCAGCCCCTTTGCAATGGGCATTAGAAGCAGGAAATCTCAGGGTGTGTTTCTAATTGCCAGACTTTCTTTCCCTCTTTCTGCTGCTTCTGTTCTTAAGGAAGCACGAGGGGGTGGTGGGAGCATGAGGTGCCACTGGGGAAACAGAAAAGAGTATCAAGGTCAGGGTGAAAACCACACAAGAAGCAGGAAGAGACATTTGCAGTTGGGTTCATGACCCTTGGATTTTTTTCTGATTGTCCAGGAGAGTGAGGAGAGAGGGGGGAGAGAAGAAGAGGTAGGAAGTTAACATCAGAGCAGATGTGTGTATAACCCCTGCTAGAAAACATCAGAGAGTTAGGAAGGTTGCATTGAGCTGCTAAAAGTTGTAAGGTTCTTACTGTTGAACATCTGGGAAAGTCAGAGGTTCATCTGGTCTTTGTTCCCAGGCAGCTGAGGTATTCCAACAGGTAAAGGTCAAAGCCTGGGTTTCAAAAGGAGAACTGAACCATAAAAAAGACTTGGAACATGTTTGGTTATTCAAAAAAACCCACTGAAAATATTTTAAAAGCAAAACAATGTTATTCATAATCAGTAAAACTGAAGTTCTTACCAAAGATAGTAATTTAGAATGTTTATAAAAACATCTAGCCTTAGTGAGAATCTTCAAATTCTCATTAGGAGAGTTGCATTCTTCATCAATTTTCTCTGTGTTCTGCCTTGGATGCAGTAATAATGTATGTGGATATTATAATAACGTATGTGTTCTGCTCCACAAAGACGCAGATGGAAAACTGTGACCAGGTCAGAGTGCCAGTTAATTTTGTCTGGGCTTGCTGAGGTCTCAAACATTTCAGTTTTGATGCATTCCTGAAGGAGATAGAATCTTTCTTTCCAGTGCCTTGAGGAACAGTTTTAGTGCATCACCACAAACCGAGAGTAAAAATCTGTTACAAAATTCAAGCACAGTCTTTGGCCTTTTTCATTACATATGGAACTCCATAGCATTGTTTAATACTCTGGTCTTGAGAGAAGACTGTAAATCCCAGTGTCTCTGAGACAGTGATGAACCACTGCAATCCAAAGATGCCTGAGAGAATGAATACTCAAAAACCTCTACATCAGGTTGGATGGAATGACCAGTCTTTTTGAGTGGTGCACCAGTTAATAAAAGTTTCACACACACACAAGAGATTTGAGGTCTGTTTCCAAGATTTTGTACCTTGTGATATCCAAGATGATGACTCTTCTGTGTGTCTGGGAGCTCACAATAGTCACCTATAGATAGAGATAAGAAACTGAGTTCTTGGGGATTCCAGGTTATGTCTGGATGGGACCCTGGGGAATCAGGCAATTAGACCAGGCTTCATTTGCCTTTCTTCTAGGTAACATTGAGGTATATTACTGAAATATAGTGAATAAACTCTCTCAGGCTGAGAGAGTTGGCATTGTTCAGCCTGGAGAAGAGAAGGCTCTGAGGAGACTTTATAGCAGCCTTCCAGTCCCTAAAGGAGCTATAGGAGGGATGAGGAGGGACTCTTGATCAGGGACTGGAGCCATAGGACGAGGGGAAACGGTTTTATACTGAAAGAGGGGAGTTGTAGATAAGATATTAGGAAGAAAATCTTTCCTGTGAAGATGGTGAGACACTGGAACAGGTTGCCCAGAGAAGCTGTGGCTGCCCCATCCCTGGAGGGGTTCAAGGCCAGGCTGG
>JAOQGH010000002.1:19384252-19407531 GCA_025769975.1 Gallinago jamesoni
TGCCCAGGGCAGGGGGGTTGGAACTGGATGATCTTTAAGGTCCCTTCCAACCCAAACCATTCTGTGATTCTATGATTGATTCTATGATTCTGTTATTAACCCTGCAGAGGCCATTAAGTCCTGTTGCCAAGAAGGAAGAAAGTCAGTTGGAAAGAAGCTCAAAGGAACAAATCATGGTGTGAATAATCGTGTGGGTTCTAAGTGACAGAGGAAGACTGAAGCCAAATCACAGTCACTCCTGCAAATGTACCTTGGAGGGCCAGGAGACAAATTCCTGACCTATACAGCTACTGTGCTGAGTGGAAACATTCTTCTTTGCATAAATGAAGTCTCCCTGACACCCATTTACCAACTCCAGGTGGTGAAAGTGAAGCCTGAACTGCGGAGTGACAACTTTGTGTTCTGTGCCCCATCTGCTACCAAAGTTCCCCCCAGCTGCAAAGGTCCTGCCTGGTGACTCTGCTGTTAAGAATTCCTGCTGCACTGAAACTCGCCTTTTAAGGATTCAGGAAAGACGGTGGATTTTTATTTATGCCAAAATCTGTTTTGCTGTTTGGAAGCTATTTGAAAATGTTACGGTCACTAATTAATTCAATATTTTTTGACAAAACATCGGTGCAGTTGAGGCCTTGCTGTTTTTCATAGACCAAGTCAGCGCCACCGTTTGTTTTCATTCTTTACGAAGGCTTTGCAGCACATGTGATACAAACCTCTCCTTCCTCTGCTTATCTCCTATGAGCTTAAACCGCAGACGCCAGAGTTTTCTTGGGCATGTGCATATATTCAGAAGGGTGGGCTCTGATAACCACGCAAACCTCTCCTTCCTTCCACTTCTGCCAGCTCCCGCTCAGATCCTGGCTTTAAAACCTCTTAACTGGTGATCTTCCCTGTCCACAGCAATTGTCTCCATATCTTCTAAAGGGCAGAAGGATGTTCAGCCCATCTTGCCTCAGCCAGGGCAAGAAAGTTCTCCTGCCAGCTCTACTGCAGCTAGAAGCCTTCAGCACCATAACTGGGAGACCTGGGCTTTCCCTGGCTACAGACACCAGTTTCCTGCAAGTTTTAGAGCCACCCAACTGGAGTTGCTGGTGGCAGCAGCAGTAAGAAGGTAGAGAGCTCCTGTTACAGTAGGGTGAGCACAGAAGGGAGGCAGTGAGGTTCCCCTATGGGGATGGACTCTTAATCAGGGAGTGGGGCTAGAGAACGAGGGGTAATGGTTTCAAACTGAAAAAGGGGAGATTTAGATCAGATATTAGAAAGAAATCCTTTCCTGGGAGGGTGGTGAGACACTGGAACAGGTTGCCCAGAGAAGCTGTAGCTGCCCCATCCCTGGAGGGGTTCAAGGCCAGGCTGGATGGGACTTTGAGCAACCTGGTCTGGTGGGAGGTGTCCCTGCCCATTTCTCTGCTGCTCCTAGAAATCTATCTATCTTTAATCATTTGTTCAAGCTCTTCCTCCTTTACCCTTTCCCAACCTCTCAGGTGTTCTTGGCACTTTCAGATGGTACTAGGCTGATAAGGAACCTGAAAAACGTTTTCCAGAAAGCATGTCCTGCTTTTCCTCCTCATCTCTTGTCCACAGTGATTCATGCTTTATTTACAACTGTTGGCTATTTAAATATATTTTTTGGCAATAATTATTCTTAGAAGGTAGAAGTCTTTTCTGTATGTGGAGGGACTGAGACTATGACTATAAAGTCATGCTATTTTGGGGCAAGACTTTGACTCAGTTGTCCACATGATCTGTATTTTAGTTCTTATTCTGCCTCTGGAGTGAACCCACTGACTGTAAATTAAATTTAGGCATTGAAGACAGACTGACACACTATTAATTTTTGTTCACATGCTTAATTTTTGTTCTGATGAACAATTCACACACAACAAACTAGACAAGGAGCTTCTGGAAACTCAAGCCCAGCTCCCAAAGGCCAACAAGGTGTAGCTGTAAAGATCTCAGACTAGTAAATTTCAAAAAGCAATGAACAAAGGAAGGCCTGGCAAAAGTTTGGGGGAGAAGTTAGTGAAAATATATTGGACACTTCTTTAAAGCAGGGATCAAAAGGCAACACAGTAAAAATTACGTAGCAACTGATTGATCTGAAGAACTCATTGGCACAGATGTCACGGAGACTGAAAGTTTACTAGGTTTTCAGAAACAGTTAGATGAATGTGAACATCCAGGGCAAATTACGAGGAATATAAAATTCTGGGGCTTTGTAGAATAAGCCAACTGTAATAGAGACTTCTCTTCAATTTACAATTGCCTTTTGCTGTTAAAGCAAAGCCAGTTACTTTCTGCTCTGATCATTCCTTTCCTGCATTCTTTCTTTCTGGCATTTGGTACTTCAGGCAAGACCTGAAGTTCTGTGCAATTTCCATGGAGCTCCAGATGAGGCTTTAAGACAACTCTGACCTCTTCAGTAGTGAAACTATTTAATCTTACCTGGAGAGTCCTGTATCAAGACCAGAACTTTATTGTATATAACATACTTTTCCCCAGCATTGTGCAATGTTTCAATATTTTTTTTTACACTAAAACAATGTTTTGGAGAGTTCTTTAGTATAGATACTTGATATTCTCACCTAGTGGTAATGGAAAGTACAGTAACTTTTGCTCCTGAAAAAAAAAACATTACTGAAAAATTTCCAGAATATCAATCTTATTCCAGTAGGAGAATTTATCAAATGGATCGTGTCATCCTGTGGTTTTGTGCCCTCTACTTTTGCAAAATGTGCATGAATTTAAAGCAAATCTTTGTTTGGAAGTCTAATAAAATGTAAAAACTGTCATCAAGATTATTCTTGAGGGAATTATTGGCCTGTGGGGAAGCAGAATGAAACCCAGGACTTCTTAAAGTTTTTATGTCTGTAGGTCTTGATGTCTTCAGACACAGTATGCTTTTTCTGCTTCTTGGTTGCAACAATAACATAGATAGAATCACAGAATCATAAAATCACAGATTTTCAGATGCAGACCCGCTCAGACTCTCAGTGGAAGCACACCAACCCTGATATATCTGAACGGAACATAAAGAACTCTTGCTCTTTCATTCCAAATTTCCATCTCTGGATAAGTCAGAGCCCCCATTATCCCAGATGTCCACATTACCCCAGGTGTCCTATGACTTTCTGATACCACCATACCAGGACTTGGGTGATCTAGAAGCATAGATGATAATTCTAGCTTGGCAACAGAAATGAGAGTGAATGAAAACACTCTGTCATACAGATGCACAATTATACACTGTATTAAGCTTTGCAGGTGACAATACCAATTGTGTCTTACTGGAAATCTGAAATGGAACCAAGGATATGCAGGCATTTTCCGAGACATTCTCAAAAGCAAAGGTCTTTTTTCTCCAGCAGTAATATTCTTTAGGGGCAGTGGGATTTTAACCTGTGGGATAAGGCACGATGGGTAAAACAAACCATCCCAAAGCGGTGGAAATGAGCATGTGCTATATCTGAAGTGAATATGAAGGTCTCTTTGTAGCTCTTATTTGGCATTGTACAGGCAATTGCAGCTGTTACAGAGTTGCAATTAAGTTAATGGGAGCTTTGCTTAGTTCAAGAAGAGTGCAGAATTTGGCCTATACAAAACTCCAGGCTTGGTACTGTTCTTTGGATGCCCACAAAAATAATTATTTTAATCTATAACATGTTGGGACTACAGAACCTCAGAGTTCTTTTGTTATGTTTTATTTGGGGTTTTTTTCTTAAATTTTCTTTTTGTTTTGTTTTGTTTTTAAATTACTAAATCAAGAATTGCTCCGGGCATTTGTCTAGTATATAATTAAAACTTACAGGATTCAGTTGGCAATTGAGAGAAGCAGGTGAAGGAAGCATCAAGAAATCATTCTTCACTTTCCAACACCCAAAATCAGAGTCCCAAGTTGGATGAAAAGTTCCCTTCTTATTGCCTACAAGTAGTTTCTGTAATTGGCAAAATTGCCTGTTATTGTTTGAGTGTGTTTGGTTCTCCTGCGGTAGGTTTTATATGTTTGAGAATTGACTGGAAAGAAAAGCAATGGCTTTCCCAAGTCACTGTTTCATTCACATGGCCTGAGCTGGAGGTATGAGATTAACAGGGGCTGACATGAATGGAGCTCCTTCTCTCTCAGGCCTATTGGAAAACAAAACACATACCGGCATACACTTGAGCAACTGTGAGTTGACTTTGGAGAGCGCTGGTATTTTTACACGATAACAGTCCATTGGATTCCCTCATAAGTCTTTCAGTTCTTCGTTACATAAGGACTTTTCCTGAACTGCAGGGCAGAGAGCAGCATGTATGTAATCCCTGTTTCACACTAATGCATCACATGTGCTTTGGATTTCAAACATCAATATTTGTAGGAACATACAGTAGGGCTCTTTCTGTGAGCGGGGATTGGATTCTCACACTTACCACCCTTCACGGGCTCTCCATAACTCACTGAGCATGGGCTTTGCTTTTCTTTATTTAAATTTTTGTACTTTAAAATTGGCCCTTTATATTTAAGTACCATAGAACCCTCTAGTAACAATCCAGAGAACTACAACATGACATTTGCAAGAAGAGAATTTGTTATAGGTGAACATTGCTTTACATTCTTTATTTCTCTCCTAAGATAATTGTTTTAATTGATCTTATTGGCCAGGTTTTCATCAGGTGTGAATTTCAATGGTAACATTGATTTACAGCAGCCAAAGGATTAGTCTAATCCGATTCCTGTCATACCTGGACACTGAGAAATGTGTAATAATATTTTTAGGAATTCCCCTTTATTAACTGGCTAATTTAATTAATAGTTTTTGTGGACTGATCGGGTAATGTTATAGAGAAAAGTAATAAATAACCACTGGTCTCATCGATTATAGGAGGTTGAGGCACAGAAAGAATTCCCAGGCTCGCAGGCTCAAAAGCAGGGTGTTATAATCCCTAAATGTGAGTCTCTTTGGTGGAATGCAGAATTTTGGGTTAAGTTTCAAGGCTCCTGGTACCTGAATGGGCTGAGGTGGGTGCCTGAGAGTGAGAATCAAAGCAGGAAGTCACACAGTGACCAGTTGGAAGCACCAGTTAAGCACGGAGCCCTCTCTGGAAGAGGGGTTCGTATTGTAGACGGCACATGGGATCCCGTGCCGTGAATCATCTCCTGACTGGGGGCACCTACGAGGCTTTCTCCAGAGCGCTGAGCAGGGCTCATTGTTTTCTTTTAAAACAGAACTGCAAGGAAAGCAGGACGTGGCTTTTGTGATGAAGACAGTAACCAGTAATTCCGCACACACAGGGGGAAAGCTGCGTTCTGTGCCCCCTCCCACCCTGCTGAAGTCTGAGGGGGTTCGACATATCAGTTCATAATAAAGCTCCGCACCAGCATGAGGGGGAGTCACTTTTGACCCCTGCAGAAGCTTTCCCATTGCATTCAGACTTCACCAAACATCCAAATGTGATCAATTAAGCTATAAAAGGACTATATTCTTCTTTTAGTAACACCGTGGCAAAACTAATCATATTAGTACAATTGCACAGCAGATGTTGGCCTTGTACGTCTCAATTATTTCACCTGCTTGGGTTGCCAGCTTCAAAGATCTCAAAGGAAGAAAGTGTCCTGTTCCTAAATACGCTGTTTGCATTTGTCCGCGATTAATCTGTAAAGAAATAATGAAAACCTAGAAAGTAGCGTTCTGGGAGAGAATTGCACTCGTTTTCTTTTGCGTGCTCACAATGAAATGCTTGTGAGCGCTCGGGCCAGCAGCCGGCCCCTGTTGGCTACCTTTCTCCTGCTGAGTGAAACAGAGGGAAAAATGTTAATGGTCAGAGCTTGTCAGCGGTGCGTTGCCATTCACGTTTCGTCACACTCCACCATTGTTTTGTGTAGTTGTTAGGATACAGATATTTCTAGGGTCAAAAAGGGAGTGGGGGATTCGTCCCTCGGGAAATTTAATCAAGTTTCAGCTCGTGCAAGCCCTGCGGCACCCACAGAAATCAGTTCGCTGACTTTCTAAAAAAGGTGAATCAACGGGCAACGTGAGAAATACTGGTGATTTCTGAATCATCTGCATGTAATGTTTTTTACCACTTTTATAAATGTATGTTTCTACTACCGCATAAGTATGAATACATTCTATTTTGCTCATTTTTTCATCAAGAGGTCTCAAATCGCTTTAGAAATACTGATAAATGTGAAGGAAAAGATGCAAATGGACCTGAAAGCAGATGAAGCTCAGTCATAGAGTTCAGTAGATCTGAGTTTAGTTCCATTTCTTCAGTGCCAATGAGTAATTCACATGGTCTTACTGTGCCTGGGTGTAAAACGAAGTGAATACTGCTTTTCTCTGTGCATCTTGTGTATTTTTACTACAGGATCTTAAAGTAGAGACAATCTATTGCTATTTCTTCTTCAGAAGAAGGGGCATTATCTGGTTTTTTATTTGTTATGTGGAGGTTATAGGGATCACTCAGAACTGAGCGAATGCCATTCCGTAAGTCTAACTCACAATCTTACACTCTTTAGGTGAGGACAAAATTTGCTTTCCTCTATAAAACCAGTTTTTCCTGGCATCTCTGCTAAAGTACTTTCCTTACCCAGTTATGTTTCCAATCTGGCATGAGTGGGCTGTAGGCAGTTGATAATTTGACCGAATTTAAAGTTATTTGAACAAGCTCTTTCAAAGTTGCAGAACTTGATGAGGGAGAGAGAAAAGTATTTTATGCAATTTCTTCAGTGCTTTTTCCCCTTTTCCCCAACCTAGCAATGAAAAAAAATGAGCTCGAGATGTTAGTGTGCTGTGTTAGATCTGGTGGGCTGTAGTGCATGGACCCTAATGGGCTGTTGAACCAAAAAGAGTCCTCAGACTGTTGAAAAGTATGTTTGGAAAGAGATTGAGTTAGGAATTTTGGAATAACATGTCAGAATCAAACATATTCCCAGGGGGGCAACCGATTCTGGTGTTTCCTTCCAAGTTCATTAGGCAGCTGGTCCAGCCAAAGAGGTTACGAGCAGCGCAGTGAGGGGTGAAGCAGAGAGATTGCAGTGACAGGGACAGTGAGGGTGACCTCTCTAAGGCACGCAGAGCTTCAACAAGCAAAAGGGATCTTTACTGGAGCCCAATTTGCCATTTCTCACTAGGAAAAATACATACGGTGTTGTCAAATCGCCAAATCAAACCCCAAACAGTCAGGAAAAATCAATGACATCCACCTGCAATTGCGGTGTGCTTTTAAAGGCACCTCATGTTATTACCATGGCTGCTTCGAGGTAAAAATGCCTTTTGGGGGGCTAAATTGCTCCTCGTGTTAAGCAGATACACCACGGAGGAAACCGTCTCCCAGTTTTCTCTCACCATGACAGGGAGAGGTGAGCCCGGTAAGAGCCTAGATCCAGTGAGGATTCCGTGTCCTTTTATAAAGGAAGAAAAAGAGAAGATGACTGGGTTTTAGACCCAAGCTTTTATGTGCAGAAAGGCAGAATAAGAAGATGCTTTTGCCCCGCAGCGGCTGGCACTAAGGGAATGGTAAAATGTAGGTTTTCCTTTATCACAATAACTACTGTCTTAAATCATAATTTTCCCTGAATATCTGAATGAAAAGCATTACAATATGTGGGAAATAACTTTAATATCATCATCAGCCGTTTATTATTGAATAGTTCTTTGACTAACTTCAGAAATACATTAAATTGTAGGAGGTGAGATATTCTAGTTACTTGTCCAGTTTTGAAATTTACCCGTCAAACAGAGAGTCAGCAAACTGGTACTTCACTCAGCTGCCTTACTCTTAACTAGAAGCCTAGAAAAAGCCCGTTTAATAAAGAGTGTGTGAGAACAGAAGAGTCTGGGGTATCTCCACCTCCAGACTACCACGTACAAGGCCTGGGGGCTGTGAGCTGCTGGGCACTTCAGGCCCATCACCCTGGCCTCTGTTCTGCCCCTCCTGCCCATAAACTATTCCATAAACCACATGAAAAGGGCTTAAATTTTCCCATCAACCTGAGGGTGAGTCTGCCAGCACAGAATGATAAGATTTCTCTCCGTCCTTTCTGGGGGAGATGCGGATCCAGTAATTTAGGGCAGAATGACCTAGACAGAAACATTGTGCTTGATTTGTAGAAAGAAACATAAAAAGGACATTTTTCTTGAGAAAACCTTTGCAATTGGAAGCGTTGTTTTGAACTTTCTGTTATAAATCTCCACTTGGTGCCAGAATATAGTCCCAGGAATGGCAAATGGGATAAAGGGTGCTCATTACTTCTGTTTATAAACCTAATGAAACCTTCACTGAAATATCTGCAAATAAAATTCTGTTGTTTAAAAATAGATATTTCAAATTCTATTTTTGTGGTGCTTTGCCATGCAAAGGAAACATTCCAAAATAGCCTATCAAAAAAAAAACCCTAAAACTTACCAAGGACTTGTGAGACTTAAGTTCACATCCTTGATGTGTTTGTCCTAGAGGAGAAACTTCAGTGTCATTTTTCTTTCTGCGTGTGACCGCCCCGTCACAGGCTGGTCCCTGGGCTAAAGGGCTGCTCTCGCAGTTTGATCAGAAATTCCATTCTGGACCTGAACTTCCTGCTTGAAGTTTCCCCTCAACCATTGCACCGCCTGAGAGTGAAAGGGGAACTCCCAGCAAAATACTTCTAGCTGCAAAAAAATAAAAATAAAAATATATGGACCAGCTCAAAGTGTGAGTAGTGTTAGCGCTGATTCCTTCAAGGATATTGTGTCTCTTTTTCCAGCCCTTTACAGTTTGAAAAGAATGATAGAAAGTCTTGAACACCTGCCTTAGATCAAAAGGCTTAAGAAGCTCAAAATATCAATCTTATCTAAGTTAAAACAAAACACCCACAAGAGGGAGAGATTTCTGGTTTAGTCTGTTAATAAAAAAAAATATTTTCACAGTTTATATAGCAGAATATAATTTACTAATGCGGTAACTTGCCAGAAGGGTGGGGGATTCTCTGTCACTGGCAGGTATTTGGAAAGACACCCATGGTGACTTTAAAAGGTACACTACAGAATAACAGTGTGCTATAACAGTGCTGCATAAATCACTGTATGCATTTGTATAGATGGTCATAGTGGTCCCATGTGGTTTTAGAGTCTGCTGATCTATGAACCAAAATATGCCTTGGATAATGCAAGGTTACCTAGCCTGCAGGACTCTGTCTCCATGTTTATCCCGTATCCCAGAACTTCCCTTAGAATTGCTGTCTATGAGATGAATTATTTGAGATTATTCCTACCTGGCGTGTTTGTTCTGCCAGCCCTGCACCCAGGGGTGTCCCACCGGACACTTGCTGCAGCTCGGGGTGGAGGGGATTCCAGATACGCTGCTGGTTTGTATGGCCCTGGCCACACCAATCGTGTGCCTTGAACCACTTACGGGACGGAAAACTTAAAGATGGACTTTTCTTTCCACTATTAATACAAGAGGTCACTTGATAAATATGGAGCCCCAGGCAGGCTTAGGATTTAACAGCCCTAAAGGATGGGAGCAGGGGTTTGCTGTGTATTTCCTTAAGGGGTTTGCCTCTCTTTTTTTTTTCTTGTTGTTTTATGTGCTCACTGGTCACTCTGATGTCTGAGTGAGGTAGGTTGACGGAGCATCTAGAAACTCTGTTTTTATGATTTCTGGTGCCTACTCCCCCTGTTAATTGCCAGTCTGCCTTCTTCTGCCTTTCTGGTACCGTGTAATTCTGCCAAACCACATTAACTCAGCCTTACATCTCCCGGCCTGCGCCTCCCCTGGGGCTCAGAGCCACGTGTTCAGCTCCCAACGCTGACAGATGAAGGTAAACACTTCAGGAGAAGCAAGTCTAATGCTCCTTATTTGCACACCTAGGAAAAAATCAAAGTCAGCCATTCATCTCTCCTGTTGGGTAAACAGCGGGGCTAACTGGGCTGCGCTGCACGCGGCTCCCCGGGGAACTGTTTTCATAAAACTTCATGTGAGGATTTTTGTTGCTGATTTTGAAAACATTTTGAGGTTGGTTTGCGAATGTGATGTCCTCATTTACAGCCTTTCCTGAACCATAAATCAAGGGATATGTAATTAAATGAAACAGATAGTCAAAACCTTGACTAAGCTGTTTATTGAGCCTGGAAGGGAAAGGGATTCTGCGGTTTCACAAGGATCTAATATAAAGATCCACTTATAAAATGCAGTTGTCAGGGTTCAGGTGTGGTGGCATTAATGCATGATAGCAGCGAGCACTGTGTGCTGCCTACTAAAGAAACCCATTTGCCAAGTCAAACAACTGGACTGTAGGACCCTTTGCAATGAGAAATGAGAGCCGTTCAACTCGAATAACTTGCTTAGGCCTGTGAATTACTTATTTCGGGTTTTTTCCATGATCTAAACCCAAAATCTGTTTTTCTCCCTGCCCCCCACCATTTTTGCATTTTAATTTTAAAAGGGGAGATTTCCTTTCTTTTTAGAATCAAATGATGTGTGTTGTATCTTCTAAGATGCTTTAAAATTCAATTTTATGAAATAAAATTACCTTTCAAGCAAGGTGATGTTTCTAGTTGAAAAAAGTTTCAAATGGGAGGAGAAGGGAAATGTCCATCTTCTTGCTGGGGAGATTTTCCAGAGATGTTTCAGTTGGAACAATGCTGTACTTTGAGATTTTGACAAAAAGTTTCTGTGAAAAAAAGTAATCATCATACCCAAGGAGCAAAAAGTAGATGATGGTTTTCATTTCTTATTTCTGAGTTAGTTTATAGGAATTGGATAAATTCCCCTTCTTTCCCTCCATCTACTACTCCCTCCTGTAACATAATCTGTATGATCCCAAACACCATGGTAGTGATGTTCATTATATATATATCATTTTTTATATTTATTATACAACTCGTCACGTAAGCAAATAGGGTTTCCTCTGCTGCTTCTTAGTTCCGCCTCAGAGATCTTTTTAACTTTAACCAATCCACTTTTGTCGACTCCTTAAAATCATGGCAATGCATCCCAGGATGAATATTTTCCCCTTTCCTTGGTCTTCTTATATTCTTGGACAGGCACCTCGTTGTTTGCTGGAATTGCATGTAAGCACTAAGTCACTGCTGTTTTCTTCACTGCTGCCTTCTATCTGCTGCTTCTTCCCTGGCAAATGAAACAAACCCTTAAAGGACCACACATAGAAGCTGATTGCCCCTGCTGGGGACATTTCCCCATGTCCTGGCCATCTGACAGTATTGTCAGCTGTGAACATTTGAAAAATCAACGTAACCCTGGTGTCAGGGGGTGGGCACTCTTTGCCTATCAGGGAACCCAGGCTTTTAGAGCTGCTGGTGCCACTGAGCTCCTCTTTTCTAGAGCTGCTCAAGCCTCTCCGTGGTACCACCCCTCAAGGTCAGGGAGCTGATCTCTCAAGATTAGCTTCTCCAGAAATGACTGCAGGGATGTGGTTGGTGCTGGGGGTAGGAAGATGAGATTCATGAACACAACGATTCCTCTTCTGAAGGGAGGGCAGCAACAAGGGCAAACTCTTGCTCAGTGTCTCCAGGAGGTTCAGGATTCAGTAGTTGCTACTATGGGTGAACTCAAGGTATGTTTGGAGAGGTTATATTTTATCATCAGTTCCCTCCACTAGGAGGGATATGTGGCTGGAGGGGGGTGGAAGTTGTCAGGACTGAGATTGTTGGGAGGGGGTGGGAGACCTGGGGGCCGAGCATGGAAGTGGCAGCAGCAAGTCACAAGGACAAGCTGTTCATGGAATTTAGGTTATTTCAATCTGATTTTTAAAATTGCAATGGATTATAAAACACATATTTAAAAAGAGAGAGCGCTTAAATCATCTTCATAATGAACAATAGGATCTTTTAAACTTTATGTGATTCCTAATGGAAATTACAAGCTGTGTCTCTTCACAACTTCAGCCTGAGAAGTGTATGAGAATCATGAAGTTAAAATCCCCCACAGAAAACGTGCTTAGTTGGTAGCAACCAGAATTTTTGGATGAGTTAAGACAGGGGCAGAAGTTTTTTCTCAGCCTTGATTAAAGATGAGATATTGTCAGCAACTTTTTTCCAAAAATGAATGCAGCAAAAAGCTTCTTCCAAGGTGGAGCTGCTGCAGTGACTCTATACTACTTATCTGTCAGTCTGTGGTTAATTGGGATCTACCAGGCTACGTGCTGCCTGACAGAATACCCTCTTTGTGCATACAAAGAGAGTTATACACCAGATAATAACTGGTGTTTAAAATACAGATAATATTATTTGGTCTGATTAAAGGGTTTTGTTGTAAGTTTATTAGAGATTCAGGCTTAGATAATGAGATACTTAGATTACTAGAACCCATGGGTCTTCATGGGAATTAGACATGCAAATTATTTCTTAGAAATGAGGGAACTTAATTTTCATTTCCCCAAGGGTTCAGTTTTATTCAAGAATGAAATAGCGTATGCACAATCTTTTTCACACACAAGTGACAAAGGCTGATAAAAAAATCTGAGTGTGACACAAAAAGCTGGCTTGAGCCTCTTTCTTCCCATTCCAAAAAATCATACTGAAATGTATTTTGAGTTAATCTTTCTAGAGAGAACAGTTTGCTTGCAAATCAGTGGGACTTCTTGCTCAAAGACATCAAACAAGGTTTTGCTGGCAGGAAAAAATAATTTCAAGCTGCACATCGAGTGCTTTGTCAGGTACCAGATATCAGACCGTGCACTTCACAAAACTCGATGGACGCGTCTGCCCAGGAGTGACTTGTTTCTCTTCATGCATTTGCAATGTGTGTGGGGGCCTGCAGAGTGTCAGAGGCTTTAATGCTCTTCCTGTGATCACAGAACCCCAGAATGATAGGGGGTCGGAAGGGACCTCTGGAGATCATCTTGGCCAACCCCCTGCCAGAGCAGGGTCACCCAAAGCAGGTCCCACAGGAACGTGTCCGGGTGGGTTTGGACCTCCAAGAGGTCTCCAGAGAAGGAGACTCCACCACCTCCCTGGGCAGCCTGGTCCAGGGCTCTGCCACCCTCATAGGAAAGAAGTTCCTCCTTGTGTTTAGATGGAACTTCCTATGTTCCAGATTGTGCCCGTTCCCTCTTGTCCTGTCCCTGGGCACCACTAAAAAAAAAAGACTGGCCCCATCCTCCTGATGCCCACCCTTTATTTATAGGCAATGATGAGATCCCCCCCCAGTCTTCTCTTCTCCAGACTAAAAAGACCCAAGTCCTTCAGCCTTTCTTCATCAGAGAGATGTTCTAGGTCCCCTCATCTTCATGGCTCAATGCTGACAGACAGGTAGGCGAAGGGGCAGCATGCACTGGCTGTGCCTCAGTTGGAGCTGCAAATCCAGCTAAGGCTAAAAGAAGAACCATTACACAAAGCCCTGCAAGGTTATGTTCTGACTCGCCGCTTCTTTTTAAGTGTTGCCATAAATCTGGATGGCCCAGCTGATGTTTATCTCTTGTGGGAGGCTGGAGTATTAACAGTAAAGCTCTGGTGTGAAATGAATCACCCTGAAGAACCAGGAACTTCACTAGAAATGTCCGTATCTCAGATACGGCACAAACAGTGCTGCGGGCAGGCCCCATTCCAGCCCTCCTTCTGCGGTCTCCAGAGGTTCAGAGTGGACATCTACAATTAAGCATATGTTGACATGTTTTGCTGAATAGAGATTGATTTAAGTAATACATATTCAGGTATTATTTAAAACCATGTAATACATGGATTTAAACTGAAAGAAGGGAGGTTTAGATTAGATTTTAGGAAGAAATTCTCTCCTGTGAGGGTGGTGAGACACTGGAACAGGTTGCCTGCAGAAGCTGTGGCTGCCCCATCCCTGGAGGGGTTCAAGGCCAGGCTGGATGGGGCTTGGAGCAACCTGGTCTGGTGGGAGGTGTCCCTGCCCTGGGGAGGGGGGTTGGAACTGGATGATCTTTAATGTCCCTTCCAACCCAAACATTTACATATGATTATATGTAAATGTTCTGTGAAACTTGAGTCTCTGTTCAGGCTGCACATGATCAAAATAACAACGATTTTAAAATATATACCGAAAATCTGGCTTCAAGGAATATTGTGTAGCGTGAGAGAAGGGCACCTGAAGGTAGAAATGCTCACGGAGCTGGAGAGGAATTATTATACCATGTAAATGTGTAGATATCTTAAAAACAAAGTGCGGGTTGGGATTACTGGTCTCTAACCATCAGTAGAACGCCAGCTGGCAAATGAGAGCACACACTTGGATTGGAAAGGAAGAGCTATTTTTCTCTACAGGAGTTCTTTGAGAAAGGCCAGGGAGATGTCAATGTGTGAGGCTTCTTCAGGGGTTTTACAGCAGAACCTAAATGAAGTATCCAGTGCGTCATCTTCATCTCCTGAGTTCTCTGATGTTTGTCGAACTGGAACCTGTCTGGCTACTGATTTGTTATCTTTGAACAGCATCTTAGTAATGTAGGTGACTGCTGGGAAACTGTGTGCAGCCTGCCCAGCTTTTCTGTTTGCTCCTCTGCAGGAGAGGAGGACTCAGGCTGCCCAAAGCCATCAGTGCATCCTTGTTCTTCACCTGCTGCGTACGTGGAGTGTCTCTGAAACTGGTTCTTGGACTCCACTAGAGTCCCTCCAGTTTTACACCAGCCCGAGCTGGGAATCGGGCTGGACAGCCCAGCAATTAGTCATTTCAGCTTGGCTCTGTCCTTTTTGTTTCATAATTCTACCCAAAGCAACTAAGCCAAAAAGCTATTATAAATTTGGTCGATTGCATATTTTTCCTTTCTATTAATTCTATGCATGTGGAGGTTTTTGTGGTTCACCTTTTTTGCAGGTGGCAAGAAGAAGGAAGCACAGGGATTTCTGGCACCATGTTCCCATCAGGGGAGGGAAATGCCATAGGAGGAGGGAGCAGGTCAGGAAGGGTGGGGAGAAGAGCAAACCATGTTCTGCCACTGCCCAGAGGCCATGAAGTAAAGTGGTGCAAATATTTGTTTGTTTGAAATGTCTTAATTTGGCAGAAAGTATGTAACCCTTAAGGTCATTTTGAAAAGTAACATTTTCAAAAGTGAAAAATAAGGAAAGTATTTTTTTTAAAGTCAAATCCAAAATGTTTCAAATGTCTTGATTTTTTTTTTTTTTCATTTATACCTGTTTCACACTAAACATATTGCTGAGTTTAATCGAAATTGTCAAATTTGGTCTTGTTAACAGAAGCCCCTTCACGTATCTCTTTGTAAGAGTTAATAGGATCCCTGACCTACAATTTTCATGTGATTTCAGTTCATCTCAGAGCAGAGCGTAACATCTTTGGATGCTCCTGACCCCTAACAAAACCCCACAATAAACACTAGATTCCTGATTTAGCTCTCTTTCCTCTGCTGAGCCTAAGCATTTTCACTGATACTGATTATCATTAGCTGTCAGTAAATAATTTACTTATTGAACCCTTTAAGATTAATGTCAGGGCCCTTAAGTGGGTCCATGTTGTACCAATATACAGCAAGAAGCCCCAGCTCAATTCGTTGTCATCTGTCTTTCCCTGCCCATAAAAAAGGGAAGCTGCTGGGTGTTGTTGATTCAGCTGGAGCTCCTGGGTGGCCCATGTGGAGTCGGTCACAGGTAGATGTATTGCAGCAGTGCAGACAAAATCCTGGATTATTGTGCTCTGACTGGTTTCAGGAAGAAAGGTATATCCTTCCAACCAGCTCGCGATATATATTAAAAGTATTCTTGGCCATTGGTACTGTTTTGGCACCCAGAAATGGGAGAGCAGACCAAGAGGATGCTGAAGTGGCAAGACTTCAAAAAAAGAGGAATGTCTCTCCAGCTGTTCCCCAAGTCTTTTTCTATTTTGCTTCTATCCTGGCTTGATCCCACTGCTTTTTGTCTCTGAGTTGATTTTTATCAATTGGTGATATCACAGTTTAATAGCATCAGATGTGCTACGTATGAATGGACCAGGATAGGGCTATTGTTGTTCTTTGCTTGCAACAAAATCCACTGGCCTCTGATTTTACGTATTGAATATATGTGGTTGGTGGCTTAAGGCCAGTCCCCACCTGTCTGGTGAGTAAGGAACATTATACACTTTGCTTTTCTGGTACCTGATCTACTCTAATTCACTGCAGAAGCCCCCATCACTACCACACTTCAGGTTTTCATCACAGTCCTACTTAAAAAGCCTTGCTAAATTGAGGTCCTCAAACTCTTTCAAAAGGCATCTGAGCTGGAACAATCTGAGGCTGGGTCAAGAACCAGATGCAGCGCTATAAACTGCAGTCTTTCTACCTGGTATAATCTCTGAAAGCAATTTCCAGGGAATACCCCAACACTCATGGGCAGTAGGTATGGACCCAAACGCTTTGTCCTGCAGTTTATCAATGGAAGCATCGATTCCCATGGTGTTATTTTTCTTTCACCGTATCTGACATGAACAGATACCACCTCTCTAGACACTCTGGTCATGCCTTCCCAAAGGTACAGAATGACACGTTTCTGTGGATCTCTGTGTCCATACAGTGTTCTTCGTACCTACATATTCATCAGGCTGAGTGCCACCCTTCAGAGCTCAGCGCCTGGAATTGTCTTATAAGGAAAGGAGAAGGACTTCTCATGTCTCCAGCATCCCATTTTTGGAAGACCAGGGTACAGGTGGGCTGTGGAATCTCACTGCAAACTCACTGTCCCAGTACTGAAGATAAGTTTTAAAACATTCTTTGAAAGGAATGACAAGATATTTTGTCAGTTTCCACGAGAGACTTTTCCACTTCATTTATTTCTCCAGCTGAAGTAAGGAATCCAAATAAAATTAGTACATGGGAGAAACAAAAGATAAAGGATCCCACATAGAACTGTGACACCAGAAGCGTCTCCTCTCTTTTATATATTGAAGTTTACTCCCCTTATTGCTTCTGTGGATCAAACATAGTGCCCCAAGGAGGAGCTTCTTGCAAGCCTTTTCTGTGTCCTTGTCTTTCTGCTTTCTCACGTTGCAAGGGGTGGTGGTAGATCTCAGTCCTAAGGGCAAAACAGACCTCGTTTGGCCAAGTGTGTGGAGTTAAAGGTGATGAGCTGAAGAAGTTTGCTGTGAGGGTAGCTGTGATCTCTGAGCTGCCTCTGTGCAATTGTTGGTTACAAAACCTCCGTTCCTTTAGAACTATAAAATGTTTGTGCCTGCAGTGTATTTAGATTTCTTTGCAGCTTTCCACAAAGCCCAAGTCCTTGTGCGCAGAAAGACATCCCGTGGGCAGGAAAACACCTGCAGAACCAAGTCCCATTGTGAAGCTGTTCCGTCCTTTAGAGATGGTGATGAGCACCTCTAAGATGATATCTGACAGCTGGGATCTAGGTTACCAGGCACTTGGATGTTACAGGATTCAGGGTAGAGCATGAAGAGAGAAAAACACTTTTTCTTACTCATCATCTCACTGTATGTGTACTGGTGAAAGAGTAAGGAGTTCATTTTCAACAAAATCAGTGCTTAATTACAGGCTGTGGATCCTGATAGTCCACATAGCCTAGAACTACAGGGTGATGTAGCTGTCAAAGGGAATAACTTATGTAATTATTCTCAAAATGCTCCTTTGTACCTACCAAGAGAGGAATCCAAACCTCTCTCCCCTCCGTAGCCAGTAAAACAGCTCCCTCTACTGCAGCTGTGTCAGAAATCTCCTCTGTAACAACCTGTGCTTCAGGTTCTATGCCAAGAGCATATTTATGAGCTACTTTCAAAGAGCAAAATAGGTGTTTTCAAGGCCAGGTGAGATGGTGAACGGGTAAGGGGAGAACGTTTTGTCTTTCCACTTGCACCATATCCCAGCTCTTGACACTGGTGGCACAAGTTACTGTCATCATTCTCTTATACAAGAAATTCTCAGTATCTCAGGGCTTTGATCAAAATAGTTAACAAAAAGCAAACAAGTGTTTTCAGCTACATACTGAAGAGATTTCTAAATTTTAGTTTTAAATGTAGGTAAAATATGTGAGAGAAAAATCGTAGAAGCTGAGACCTGTTCAAAACAGCAAGGAATGGATTATGAGTGGAGTCTGGCCTTGCATTCCAGAGAACAGAAATTCAATTTCTGACCATAGGCTGATTGCCTCATGTCTCGGGGATGGGTTCAGTATTCCCTTGGCAAAAGGGGACAGTATGAGAATGAGTCTTAATGAATGTAGAGTGCTCAGAAGCATTAGTGAATGTGATTTTGAGAAAAAGCAGGCCCACAACAACCCATTCTGGTGCCTTGGCATTAAAACGTTGATGACAAGTATTGGCTTAGTCCATTAAAAACCCCAAGCCCTGACCCTACTTTTGCTTTAATAGGATTGGATTTTCAAGAGCAATCACTGAAAAAGTATGCATACAGAAATTTACACTTCACCTCATCAGCTAATTCTCTGCAATATAAAAATAGACATTCATTTTCAAGCTGTCTTTAACCCATAATGAGAATCTCCTTGGTAAAATTTATAGAAGGACTTAAAAACAAAAGAGAGAGGAAATGTGTCCCGTGTCTGATTATTCCCTCCCTTTAGTCACAATGCTATGTTATAAAAACTGGCTGAAAAGGTTATCATTTAATTTAATTGCAAAGCGAAATAAAAAGCTGGAAAAAAAAATACACTGCGTTATGATAATTCTGGAAAAAAAATATTTGGAACTGTCATCATTTCAATCAAAACATTTCAGCATTCAGAAATGAAAACATTTCATGTTTTTCTCTGCCTGATTTTATCTGAAAAACTGTGTTAAAATGACACAGAAAATGGGATCTGGAATACAAAGATACTTCTAACCATATGGTGGCAGATAAGTGCTCTGCAGTGTTTTGAGGCAGTTCAATAAATGAAATAGTCTGTAGTTTTTGCTGAACAAAGTAGAAAAAAAAAAAAAAGCTTAAAGCTGATAGCTTTTTAAAAACTTTCCAAAATATCGTTGTGGAGCAGACCTTGTCTGGGTCTCTAGCAAAGAGAGAAGCCAGGTCACTCTCTTCTTGTGACCCTGCCCCACCTCAACCAGTTCTAATGCTGGGCTTAGGATGGGCTTGTACTTCTGGAGGCTGGCAGCTGTCCACGGATGTGTCGGAGGGTGTTGGGAGAGCAGAGCCTTTGGAACAAAGGGATGGAAAGCCTTAGATGAAATTCTGTGACTTGGGTTGTTTGTGGGGTGGGAGAGGTTCATGACAGAGACTGATCGAAGAGAAATAAACACAAACCATGTGGCTGCTTTGCTGCATCCCCTTTCCATCGGCAGAGGTTCTATGAGAACTGAGAACTAAGCACGATGCCAGCTCCTCGTGTCAGGCATGTGTCTACAAGCTGGGACATCTTGTGTTCCTCACCTTCTAGTCTCTGTAGGTGAAAAGTATTGCATATACCTCTATTTACAAATAGTTCTAAATCAGATTTGGGGGAAATGGCCCCTCAAGTGCAGAGTGTGGAAGGAGGAAGAGCGATATAAAATGGGATTCCTTACAGAGAGAGCTCTGTGCATATGCAGTGGAGTCCAGTGTGGGGCAATGGTGGGTAAGTCTAAGTCTACACGGAGGATTTACTGGCTGCATTTACGGACTAGTCACAGCAACGTGACAGTGATCTCAACTGGGCTCCTAATGGAGTACAGATAATATTTAAAGGAGAAAAATTAATGTTAGAGAGGGAGGAGGAATGAAGTTCTGCTTTTGCAGTCCTTGCAGCAAATAAATGCGTAATAAGCCTTGAGCTGCTTGTGCTACTGGTTTTGACATGGAGGGTGGCTAATGAAGCCTTATTTTCTGCTTGAATACAAGGACCAGACTTGCTGTTGGACTTGCAGAAGGTCATTCAGTGATGCTGGTGATTCATGGTAGGAGGACAGTGGTCTCCTGAGAGCAGTCATGAAATCTGAATTTGCTAACTGGAAATAATGATATTGTGGTGGGAGGCTCTCATCTGTTGCCAGAGGCTCTAAGCGGAAGCTTGTTCCAAACCATGTTTGCCACAGATGTCTCCTTTCCTTTCTCTCACCAAGATCCTTTCCTGGCACTTCAAGATGAGAAGGATCATGCAATTTGCCACTTCTCTTGTCCAAACAACAAAAATTGTGGAAATTCTGACTTTACCCAGCAGAGGCTTTAAGGGAAACAAATTAGCTCTGTTCACCTCAACAGTGATTAAATGTCAATAAAAGTTTTATTTATGTGAAATAGGACTTACTGACAGCTAGACCCATATTTGAACCTCTCCAACCTCTGCTGGAGTCCCTGCGAGTTGGACTTGAGCTCCTCGTTCCTGCAGAGGCTGGGAGGTTGTGGGGACATTGTTTGTGGCAGACTGTGGGGACAGAAGACAATTAAGGACTTGGAGGGCAGTGGAGGAGGAATGTGAGACTGAATGACAGGCAACTTCTCTGCAACTTTTACAAGATGTTCTAGTGTTTTACTAGATTTACTTAAGCAGAATCAAATTCATGGTGCAAATCCTTCAAATGCTTTGAAATGGAAACTTCTCACAATGTCCCATTTAACTTGTTTTGATCATGGTTGAAACCTAGCAAGAGGTTGCTGCCTCTGGAGTTCAAAGTGATTCAGAACAGAACCTGAGAAATATTCCAAATATTAAAAACAACCTCCTTTTGTTTCTCTGGTGCTCATTAATGTTCGCCATGGAAAAGCCTGCAAGCCTTACTCTGACATTGGATGTCAGCAGCCGGCAGCTTTGTGACAGCCACTTCTTATAAAAATATCACATAATTACTCTTATCGCCCTCAGCAGTTACGTGGACTTAGAGAGATTTGTTTCTGTTGTAGTTTGGTTTTTTTAGTTTTTTTGCTGTTTCGTGGGGTTTTGTCCATGGGAAATGAGAGGGACAGTTTGGACAATACTTGTATTTTAAGGTCAAAACAAAGAAATCGGCTCTTTAAAGTAACGAGTTGGTAGCCAGAAGAGCAGATTTTGTATCATAGGTCTACCAGACCCTCCTTCTCACTGACCTATAGGAAAGTACCTGGTGTTCTGACTCATCTCTATGAGTCAGGATGCTCATTTCTCTCACAGAATCACAGAATACTATGGGGTTGGAAGGGACCTCTGGAGATCATCTCCTCCAACCCCCTGCCAGAGCAGGGTCACCCAGAGCAGGTCCCACAGGAACGTGTCCAGGTGGGTTTGAATGTCTCCAGAGAAGGAGACTCCACCACCTCCCTGGGCAGCCTCTGCCAGGGCTCTGCCACCCTCACAGGAAAGAAGTTCTTCCTCATGTTCAGATGGAACTGCTGATGTTCAAGTTTGTGCCTGTCTCCTCTTGTCCTGTCACTGGGCACCAGTAAAAAAAAAGACTGGCCCCGTCCTCCTGACACCCACCCTTTAGGTATTTATAGGCGTTGATCATATCTCCCTCAGTCTTCTCTTCTCCAGACTAAAAAGACCCAGGTCCCTCAGCCTTAGTACCTATATCTGAGAAGCAAGTAAGTTGGACAACTCTGGCTCTTATTTGATTCTCTCTGTATGTTTGTGAGTCACAACCATCAGCAGAAATGCTCCCATCTTTCTAGGGCTGATTGAAAGTCAATATTTTTCAGTCTGTATCTGATTTTGATATTTTTTACTCAGTTCTTTCACAAAAATATTGGATTTCAAGAATCCCACTGATGTCCAAGAGCAGCATTTTCCCTATCGATGCAGAATGTGTTACGCTTGTTTTAATTCCATCTCCCTGCATGACACTGATCTGCTGGGCACTGAGAAACTGAGGCTGAATCTTTGGTCTTCTTTACTCACACCTCAGTAGGTAACAGGGAGTAGCTGTACTTGTGTTCTCCCAAGTACAGAAATAACAGGAAATTTTGGTCTTTTATTCCACAAGAGAACTGGGGTTTTCTTATTATTTTCTCATCTTACTGGAATGAAAAAGTGAAATCTAGAAAATTTAGTGGAAATTAAAAAAAATAAATAAGATTTAGTTTCTTGAAATGCTGTTTCAGTAGTTTTAAAACATTGCTTCACTTTGATCTTTTAAAATGCTTGCACTTTGTACATAGAAATTAAATTTCAAAACAAGATTTCACATTGAGAGGAAAAATAAAATTAGAAAAAAAAGTTATTCACACTTGCACATTTTTTGAGGTTTGCCCCCTCCAAGTGCTGTTGTTTTCCAGCAAAGTCACTTCATGAAGAAAGTATAGCAACCTTTAGAACATCATACCTGTTTTGTCCTCAGGACTGGAAGAGGATGCCAAGGTTAATCATAGCATATTCTCCTTCTCTTTTGACCATCAGTGTCTTCTCGGAGGCCATGGCCCTGGAAAATCATCCCGAAGCCTACGTGAAGCCCCCTGCAGAAGGCTGGGTGCTGCAGAGGGTGTGGTAGCCTGAGGGGCTCTGAAAGCCATCAGCTCATGTTCTGAAGCATGAAATGTGATTATCCTGCTTTTCTCGGAGCACATGGCCCCGGTTATGTCTGGCTGCTCAAAGGCCCTGTCTCAGGGGTAGCTCCGTGCCCCCTGCGGCAGTGAGCGCTGCCTTCTGACCACGCGCTGGGGACAATAATCCCTCTTCACATCTACGTCACAGGCCATTGAACTTCACTGACAGCCCCGCTTCACACCGCATGGGACGGGGTGAAAGGATGGCAGATTAATTTTCTTCTCCGCTGTAACTTTGATTTTATTTTTTTTTAGCATAACGCTCCCCTTTTCTAGAATAAATAGGCAGAACCATGTTTTTTCAGTTGTCTTCCCATGTATGGACTGGATTTAGCAAACAGCACCACACGGGGAGAAGTGAGAAGGCGAGTGGGGCATGGGAAAACGGCTACAGGATTCCTCTAGCTGAGTATCTCTCAGCTCGCTGAGGTCCGTGGGGCTGTTTATCCTTGACTAACAGAGGACTTCCCTGGGACTTCGTGGATGGCAACGTGAGACGATGATAGCCACGCTGCTTTGGCAAAGCTCCAAGAGAACTTCATGCCGGAGTAAGTCAGCATCTGAGTGACATTAGCGAAGACACGTCCAGTTCCCAGTCGGAGGAGAACACGTGTTAGCCACGGCTTTCAGAGAAAGAAATCCCAGATGCCAGAGGAGCAGATCAGCGCTTGCAAAACAGAGGAAGGAGAATTGGAAAAGGAAGCCTTGCCAGGAGTGTGTTATACTTTAGGTGGAGGGAGATCATTCTCTCCCCTCTGCTCTGTGATGGTGAGGCAACAACTGGAATAGTGCGTCCAGTTCTGGGCCCCCCAGTTCAAGAGAGACAGGGAACTACTGGACATCTTTAGTCCAGCGTAGGGCAACAAAGATGACTGAGGGACTGGAGCATCTCCCTGATGAGGAAAGGCTGAGAGAGCTGGGGCTCTTTAGCCTGGAGAAGAGAAGGCTGAGGGGAGAC
>JAOQGH010000002.1:19408429-19439687 GCA_025769975.1 Gallinago jamesoni
CCTGAGTGATGTGCTCTGGGCAACCCTGCTTTGGCAGGGGAGTTGGACTGGATGGTCTCTAGAGGTCCCTTCCAACTGACAATTCCATGATTCTATGATATTCTGCCACTTGAATATCCGGCTGCCTTCAATTAAGTCAGCTGTTGGACAAGAGTGGAAGGTGCTTTTGAACAGCAGCAAAACAACAACAAGATTCCCAGGCAGACTTTAAGGAACTTTGTACTGACAGCAGGGAATGGAGGTGCTGGGAGATTGGAAGAAATGAAAACCAGGGACACTGGAAAAATAATTCCCTCTAGCTTACATGCCGGCAAATCAGCCATCGTTTTTCAATGTGGTTTTGAAGGGGTTTGTACAGCTCTGTTCCCCTGCAGCACAGCTATCTCACAGGTTTTAATGCTTGTGTTCTTTCACATGAAGTTGCTACAATGCTATGGAATACTCTACAAATTCCCATTGCACGGAGAACGGACACACATTGAGCTGCATCCCAGGCATGATGCAGGTCATTCTCAGTGTCTAACTTAGATGCCGGTCATCAAATGGAACTGCAGTCCTGAATTGGATCTAAAAATGTGTTTTCTGTTCTCCTGTCAGATACTCAGCAGAACCTGTTACACAGAGAGAGGAGAAAGGTCAAAACTGTGCATTCTAAAGAGAATTAAACAGCCCAGTGTGAACTGGAGCGAGGCACCACTAGCATACAGGGCAGCCAGTGTCCATCTGTCTCCTTGCTGCTCCTTTTCTTTATATGTTTCTGAGATAAGTAATAATTCTCTCTTCAGAGGAATAACACAATCTCTCCTTCATTGTTTCACTGTGGGGTCTGCAATCCTCAGGGATGTTACAGGTTGTGCTTGTTAGGTCTGTCTCCGTAGAAGTCCAGTGACTCTGCTGTGGTTTTCGACATGTTTCTCTTGACACAATATCCCCAAGATGGGTGATGTGTCGTCTTACGCTCACAAGCCAAAACTATTTCTAGACCATCCACTTGGATGCCTTGCTCATGGTCTGCTTTTTTCCTACGCGCAGATTTCCCAAAACACTTTTCAACACAAAGGAAGAGAAGGGAATGTTTTTAAATGGATCAGTCCTCCTTTTCTATGGTGACTAGTGAAATCACAAAATCACATGGGGTTGGAAGGGACCTCTGGAGATCATCTATGTATTTAAACTATTTTACATATTGACCTCAGCGTAATGCTCAAGTCCATATACAGAGGGGCAAGTTAGTAAATACTAAGGAGATGCAAAGCTGTTTTTTTAAATTTATCTAGACAGCCACAGCAGGTGGGTCCTGTTACTGTCCCCCTGAATGTAGGTAAAAGGGGTTGTGTGTCCTTCAGAAGCAAATACAAAAGGGTCATAGAATCACAGAATGGTTCAAGTTGGAAGGGACCTTAAAGATCATGGAGTTCCAACCACCTGCCCTGGGCAGGGACACCTCCCACCAGACCAGGTTGCTCAAAGAAGGTCGTGAAAGAGAAGTCAGTTCCAGTTGGAAGTTTAACTTCGTTCTTTTCAAATTAAAAGTGAAGAGTTGGGGAAGTGTGAATTGGATTATATTTGGGGTGTGGGCTGTAGTGGAACAGCACTGGCAGACTGTTCTCCCACCCTTTGCCCTCTTGTCACCTGTCACTATGAGACTGTGTTGCATAAGACAGTATTACTTGGGGAAAAAAATGTAGCCCACAGTCTTGTTTCAGCAATAGAAGATTCTGGCTGTGGTGGTGTGCTGGGGAAAGTAAAAGCAGGCTTGAGCAGTAGCACGTGAGTGTCTTCTGACAAAGAACGTACTTGAAGATGATGATCCTCATTATCAGTAAACAAGAAGTTTGGTGTTAAGAAACTGCTTACCAGAACCTAAGCAGCACACTGGAAAATTTCAAGGAAATCAGTGGCCACACCAGTTTGACTTTTTCTAGGCTTTTTGGGGTTAGGTTTCAAGCACGGAAACTTTCACGCGTTGAGCATGCAATGGGAGAACTTTCTTATTGTTCCTGGAACACAGCAGAAAAGCATGCTGAGAACTGGAAGAACAACTTAGCAATAAAAAAGGTGAATGCAACAAATAGTTCCCGGGGTATGAGCTTTCAGGCAGTGCAAATTAATTCCTCATCCCATCTGGTTCCTAAGTAATGGGTGAACCTCTAAATAACCAGAGTTTGGTTAAGAATTCCAAAAGCTGGAATCTCCCTGCAGTCACAATCATATGACAGTGCTTTATCTCCAAAACACAAAACCCGAGCAGCAGAGCCCTCAATAATATATTGTATTAGATTCATTCCTCAAACTAGAAGGGCAACAATTACCACCAAAAAAACAGTTGTCACCATCTGCCACAGTCTCCAGGTTGTCTTTGAGCATTTCCTCAAGGTTGGCCTCCGTTCCAGCTTGGAATACTGGCTTGGAGCAGGTATGGCATTAAGGATTGACCCTGGAATGATATCAGGATGCATCACTGGCAGAAGCCGTCTGCTGTGTGGAAGGTGGAAGGGCTAAGCAAAGAGATCCTGGCGTAAACAAGTAAAAAAAAAAAAATAAATCACTATTACTGACCAGAATTATGTTTATGAGTTAACAGGGTGGAAAAGCCTGACATTTCTCTGGGCATGTCTAACTGGCATGTTTGCCGCAGATAACCCAAGCTGCCACTGACTTGGCCAGAAAACACACAAGACTAATATTTTCCTTTGTATAAACTGTTCCTGAGCTTTTTTCCCAAAGTATTGGAACATGCTTTTCATCAATATAGGTTGGCACGACGAGTTTTTCCATCTGTTTGGGGGAGGGGGACAGGATGGAGCTGATATTTTAATTTCTAAAAATAAACATCCCGGTTACACAGCCAAAGAATTGGAAGCCTTCACCCAACAATAGTATTTTGATTTTCCATTTGCTTTGGCTTGCTCCTTTAGATTCCGGTGCTGTGGAAGAATATTTTCTATATGACCAGTACAGGATTATGTGAACGAAAGCTTATCGTGCCAGTCCAACCAGTCAGCAGAGGGTGGCAGCCCCTGATGAGAACAAGATCCCAGAGTTTAAAGAGCAAAGTAGGGTAGAAGAGGCTGCTCTTTTCAGAGCATTGAAAATCACAAGGTGGTGGGATGGTTGCCCCACCCCTGGAGGGGTTCAAGGCCATGGGGCTTTGAGCAACTTGGTCTTACGGGAGGTGTCCCTGCCCAGGGCAGGGGGTTGGAATGAGATGATCTTTAAGGTCCCTTCCAACCCAAACCATTCTATGCTTGGTGGCACAGTGACAATTGCAGTTGTGGGTGCTATCATCTGCCACCTACTGAACAGTAATGAATAAGGTCTGCCCCAAACAATACCCCTGGCTGGTCGAACGCTGACATGTGCAACAAATTCTAAAGGGAAGAGACACTCGGTCTGGGGTCCCACCCATCCACCCCCACCTCCTCCTTCTCATCTTCTCACCCTACTTAGAAGCATTTTTTTTCCTTTTTTTCTTTCTTCTTTTTTTATTGTTTTTGTTTGTTTGTTTGTTTGGGTTTGGGTTTTTTGTTTGTTGTTTTTTTTTCACAGCAAAGGTTACAGTGTATAAAAAATGACTGCAAAATATTTTGTCTCTTTGGGCTGTGTTTCCAGCAATGTCATGGGCCTCACTGGTGTGGTGTAATTAAAGCTCCGTTCTGAATTCACGGAGCACAGGATTTATTTGTTTATGTTGATGCTTTGCAGCTCCAAGAGCTCTGTAGGTTGCTGAAAATCACTGGTTGCTTCCCTTTGGAAGTGCAGCTTTCTTTGCTCAGTAATCACCTTCTATTTTGTCACATAGTTTTCAAGTTTCATTTTACTGCAGTTCATCAGGAGACATTATCAGCTGGAAATAAAGGAAAATATTTATTACCTTTCGTCTGATGGAATCCTTGTCCTGCTGCTGGGTCAAAACATTCAGAGAGACACACTATTTTTAAGTAGATATACATTAGATTGCTGTCACGTTTTCCAGGTAGCTGCTGGATGACACTGCCACATCTGCATGCACTTTAATTAACGCTCGTCACACGATGGGGTAAATCAGGTGGAACTCCCCTGAGCTTGCTGTGGTTATCATTATCGAGGGCCTAATATTTCTACAACTGAACGTGATATTTGAATTCTGAGTTCCACTACAGCACGTAAATCTGCATTAAATTAATCACTTATTAACATCTAACATCCCGAACAGACAAAGAATGCGATTGCTTTACAAATGTGGAACTCAGAATTGTAGCTGAGTTCAGTGGGACACAGACACAAAGCATGTCGAGCCCAGGCTGCCTCCCTGCTCCATTATCCCTTCACTGGAGGATGCTTTTCTGGGCAGAATATAGCGACTAACCCTCTTCTTACGGACTTGAGCCCGTGCTGAGGATTTGTGTTGTGCTAAATTTGCTCCCTCATCATAGAGTTCTTCCTACAGGCTACCCAGACACTTTGAAGAGGAAGTGAATTTAGTACAGGAAATTATCCGTGTCTATCTAAAAAGGCAAAACCAAGTGTGATTTGAATCAAGTTTACATCTATTCTTAATCATTGCTTTCCATTAATTTTATTAAATGCATCAGGTGTAATTTTATCAGATGAGTCCCATGAATTTGCAGATGATGTGCATTATTTCCTGGCTGCTTTGTAGGATTTGGAAGCAGGTGTTAGTGACTCACTTCTGTGTCGTACAAATCTGGATGAGAAGGGAGAGAATTTCCCCTTCTCCCCCAAAAAAATTCAGACGGCGATTAACTATCCTGAATTTGGCTGCTTTGAATAAAAGTGAGAAAGTGCAGAGGAGGTTTTATACACGTGCACACATACACATCTCTGTACCAGTATGCCTGTTTTCTTTTTTAGCGGTATTGCCTCATGACAACTGGAAACTCGGCGCCTTTCCTTACCCCAGCCCTGGCGTTGTGCCCGCTCCCTCTATAGGAGGAGGGAAAAGCTTCTCAATTTCTCCAGCCCAACTCATTCTGCAGCGGTGCCCAAGTTGCCACGTGTGGGCTGGGCTGTTAGGAAGCCTCAGCACAGATGGAAATGGACCTTGTCACAAAATAGAGGCGTTCGTCACTGCTGAGGCTGAGCTTCCCCCTTTGGACAATGGTTAGAGCTGTCTTGAAGTTCATTTACAAACTGATCAAAGCTGTGGCATGGGGCTGAGCGGTTAATGCCTATTCATTCCCTCATGCCAAGTGAAACAAATTGGAGGAAGACCAAAGGGTGAAGATTTTTTAATACCACAGGTGAGAAAGGGCTCCCACTCTGAGATTTGTAAACCATCTTTTCACTGGAATAAAAGGCGACGTTCTTGCAATTGCATTTTGGATTCACTTGGTGTATGGATTCAGAACAGCAAAAAAACCCCACCAAACCCAAACCTGGGGTATAATAATATACAATCAGGCATTATATGATACAGCCCCTTATCGTATGAAACATGTGGGGAAATCCTTTGAAGTTGATTATTTCTCATGATATGCTGAATAGTTTTTCTTTCTCTTTCTGCTCAGGACAGTGCTAAGGACTTGCAATGTCCCTTGAGTTCCCTAAGGTGCTAATGGGATATCAGCAGGGTTGAAAGGCAAGGTTGAAATCTCTGGTTTGAACTTACAAGGTTTGAGATTTATAGTAATTCACCTTTGAAGACTATCTGTCCTGGAGAATAGGAATTGCAGAAATTGAAACCTTCACAGGCAAGGGTTGGAGTGTCACTCAGATCACTAACCCCAACCTCTCTGTTAGCAATAAGATGGGTTATGCTGAGTGAAGCCACCTCCTCAAATGTGAGTTAAATGTTCATGGTTTTTCCCAATTCTGTTTTGGTTTTGGTTGTTCTTAAAATCAAAGAAAGCAGGAGATTATTTTACTGTAAACTTTATAAATGTTTGGAACCAGGGTTTTGGTTTTGGATATATCTCCAGTGCAAACATCCATAAAATCGGATCTCTCATGGTGTTTCATATTTCATTCCTATTTCTGGGTCTGGCAGGGGCAGCACAGCACCCATTGCAATGGAGTCCCAACCCTGAGGGGAGACAATTGTGATAGCAGCCAGAATAATACACACAGCAGAGATTCCAGAAACCTTTTCATTCTAAGAAGATACCGGCACCTTTTCCTATTTGATAGTGCCATGACACAGCAGTACACCACCTGCCTGCATCTCACCCAGGTGGATGCAGACTCCAGTCATTCCAGTTCTCTTCTGCTTGAAACAGTGAGTGCTCAAATGGTTCCTGTGTCTCCTCCTGGCAGCCTGGAAAAGCTTGGTTCAAAGGGTCCCTTTTTGCATTAATAGTGATTCTTCATGGCTTTCTCTGTGGCCCCTGGTTCCAGCTGGAGCCTGAGATGGAAGTACTGTGTTAATGCTCCACAGCACAGGCTGGGGGTTTCCAGCCCAGCCAGATGCTGGGAGTCCTGGAAATCTTGCAAAAGAGCCTGATATATCTGCCAGCTCCGTTGTTGCGCGGTTGTCTACAGCTGTGGAGAACTGGAGGACTTTGATGGTCTTCATGCCCCCTACCAGCCCTGTGTCCACCCGTTTGGATAAAGATGGTTTGGTTGTGATCTAGAGAGACAGACAGACAACTTTTTTCGACACTTCCCCAGTTTTTACCCTGCCCTCTCCCCATAAGATCAGGACTGGCAGGTCACAGTGTATCTTGAGAAGGGTATGGCACAAAGCTTTAAAGGCCAGGGCTGGAAGCAGATTGTCTCTTGAAGGGGAAAGAGTGGCTCTTGAATTCTTCTCTTTTATGCCAAAATCGTATTAAACTTTACCAACCATTTATTTTTCTGGGTAGCTTCTTCTTGTGCCAGATCCTTTATGACCGTGGGTGTCCGGAGGAGGCAGAACTCTTCACCTTTTCCATGCCTGGCTTTTAACAATTGTAAGGAGGGGACTAATTATAACTGTGATGAGAGTTCAGGGAGCTTTAAGTGTTTTATTTACCCCCTTCCTCTAGACAATTGCACAGATCTGTACGCTGGCTTCTAGTATTAGCTCGATATACAAAATGCTAATCTTATTTCTTCATTCCAAGAGTTTTTGCCTTATTTATTCAGGAATGTGTCCCATGTCAGGCTGCTGCCACCTGGAAAGTAAACAGGGTGCAACTGCTGATTTGTGAGATAACACCAGGGACGAGTGATTATGGGCTGACAACCATAGACAGCCATGTTAGATGGACATCTTCGAGGAGAGAGGAAAAAAAGAAAGCAAACATCTTACCGTAATCCAGATCTAGCTGGGAATAGGAAAAAATTGTGCCAACCCTCCTCCTCTCTCCCCACTTTCCTCCCACTCTTTTAGTACCAAATATAACCCAAACTATAAGGGGGCCTTAGCTATTGGAAGAAGATGTTGTTTCATGTCTGGTTTCCATCTGGGTCTGGAGGCAGAAATGCCAGAAGACCACAAGACAAGCCTCTTGCATGCTACTTCTGATCCCGGACAGGAATCTGGCCTGCCCCCCAGAAGGCCTTCGATGTGTTAGAGGATTAGTAGGCATCCCCCAGAGCTCTGGGAAGTAACACAGTGTCTTTAAACTCAACTTTCTTGGTTACTGTCCACGCGCAAACTTTCCCAAGCAAATCCATGCAGCACACGAGGGCTTCCCAAACACAGAACCGGGCCAGCTCGTGGCAAATTCTATGAGCAAATTGTGAAAGGTATTGCCCAAAATGCTCCATTAAGGTGTGTAGGTCTTGGCTGTTCTCAACTGCCTTCTGATTTACAGCTCTCCCTATATGTTGTTAAAGCCATGGGCAAATACATTCATATAGAAAGGAGGATCCTTGCCTGAAAATAAAAAGGGTATTTCTGCAAATCAGTGTAAGTTTCATGGAGTAGGAAGATAAGAAGTAAGAACGTGTGATGATGTTGGTTACGTTTGTTAGTTTAAGAGCATTCTTTGGGCTTCTGTATACAGCAGCAAAATCCCTCGCTCTGTCTATCTTCTCTTACCCTGACAAAGTGCCCTCATTAAGGGATTAAAGATGTTATTGCAATACTATTCATAATGTATACACTTTGCAGCCCCTCACATCTGTTTTCTGCAGTATTTATCTAATCATCAAGACCCTTATTCATATTTGCCTTGGAGATAACAGGGCAGGATACCAAAGGATTCCTGGGCCGAGAGGAAATGACAGAGGGTTGGTGTAATGGGCTAATTAAAGACTTCAAGGTCAGCCTAGAGAAATCTAGAATTCTGTGGTGTGGGGAGGCTCCCAGGATACACAGGACTCCCCGGATACACAGCACAACCCCGTTTTTAATGGCAGAGGCACAATCAGAGCCACCTGATCGTTACATCCCAGGGAACATACCTCTGCCAGATCACCCAGCTTCTGAGAAGCGACTAATGTTCTCAGCCAGGCATTAAGAGGGATGACAGGCTTTATTTTCCACGTGAGGAATTACGAGGGAGCCAGGCAGCTTGTGAGAGCAGAGATCTTCTCAGCCAGGCACTGAGTCAGACTTTGCTGTCTTCTTGCTGCCCTGCCAGTTGGTTGACCATCTTGGGTGAAAGAGCTCTGATGGTGGAATAAAAACATGGTATGAAGGTGCGGTCTGTGTTCTTTCCAGTACGTGCTTTCAGATATCGCTTCCCATATCACTTCTACAGCCAATATGTAGAATGAAGAACATTCCCGTATGTGATTTGTGACAGAACTGAGCTCAGTGGTCTACATCCCTGGGTGGTACTTAGGTTTCTCTTCAAAAACTCCCAGAGAAAGAGTATTCTAGCAAATTTCACTGCATAGCAATAAACATACCTTATAAGACAATGCTTTTAAAATATTTCATATATCTGCTCATCCAGACAAGAATATATTCTGCATAAGATGGCTGCGATTTATACAAATTATTGTCAAAACTCATTAATTTAAAGGTTGGAATTGCAGAAGAAGATCTCCCCCCTTGAATACTTCTCAGATGTTCCCTACTTTGCTTAAGTCAGTAGATAACAATGAAAGTCTCCACTGGGAATGCTGCGAGTAGTTGTGTATAGCATCTAAACATCACTTGTGAAGCGAGAGTTAAGTGAAACGCAAGGGAAGGTGTACAAGGTGAGAGTTAAACACTAAGGCTGTGCAATAAACAGCAGTGACAGAGTGTTGGCTGCTTTCGTGGCCAGTGTGACAGACAATTTGATCATCAGAAATAAAAACTTCTGAGCTGCGAGGCTTAATGAATTAAAGTCATACTCGGAAGGAATGGCTGCAGCGAACTCAGACGCTTTGTGAAGTGACAGTGGGATACTTAAATCAAGTGTGAGGAGGTTTCAGCTGTCTAAACGTTGCCCAGTGTTTTGTAGAGGTCTTTATGGAAGAGAGTTTTAAAGAGACATTTGAAGAATTTTAAGGTCACATGCTCCGCTGCTTCATCTGGCTAATGTTACTAGCAAATCAATTCTAAACAAATGGCTGGTTAAGTGTCTATTTAAAGAATTGAGAAAACTTGCCAAAATCCAAGAGACCTGAAGTTTAGAACAGGCTGGAGCTTCAGCTCGTAGTTGCAGTCTAGCCAGCCTGCAGGCTTCAGTGACTTCTTTATTCCTGGGCATCTCTCAGCTGTAGAGATAGTGCTGAGACTTGTTCTGGCAGCCAAGTACTTTCTTCTATTACAGACTAAAAGACCATCTTACAGAAGGGCATGGAGTGGATCCCTGTGAAAGTGCTGTCCAATGATGGGGCAAGTCCTCTGCTGGGGACTGGGGACCCGTATTGCATGACCAGAGTTCTCCCATCTCTGCCATGGCACTGGTGCTGCTCGTTTGGTGCTCGAGGACACCGGCCTCTGCTCACTCCATGGACATGGTTGCAGTTTCCCGACAGACATATGGAGCTTGTCTGCTTGGAAAGTTCCCATCTCAGCTTCAGAGCACTCAGAACATAAATCCATGCAGGGCTTTTGCAAGCTGCTGTCACTGTATCAACAGCTTGGTTTGGTGATGGATTTAAGGAGAACTGGTAACACGATCATAGGCTCCTCTGGCTTGGAAATACAGTTGAAACAACTGGAACTGGCTACACCCTAAAGCTTCAATGAAAACTCCTTTTTGAGTCTGCTCTAAAGTTCTGCCTTCTTTCAGTTTCTCCCCGAGCTGTATCTCCTTTATTGACAGTGGTCTGAGTCAAACAGCCCTATTTGAGCTCCGCTGAACTGATGTTGGTTTGATAGCAGCTCTTCAGACACATTCCTGGTTTCTGAGCTGGGCACTAAGAAGTCTTTGACGCTGTTTTGCCTTCAAAAAGCGAACTGGCACGGTGGCATCCTGAAAATTACCTTCAGGCCAGGATATAGAATGAGCTTCTTTTAACCAGAACTGGCGACTGCCCCAAACTAGAACCTCTGAATTTCAAGGGGGGGTGGACAAAAGAGATCCAGGGCTGGTACCCAGAGACAGGCTTAGAAAAAGTCCCACTGCAGTAGGTATAGCAGCTAGTTATCTACTTCTAAATGTCCTAGCACCCATGCACAGGGCCTCTGGGGATAGTTTACTTATGATATCACTGTGGAAGATGATAGAGTTATACTAACTCGAGTTTGATTTGGACTGTCACAAAAGGGAAGTTCACTGGGATTCGTACGGTTTTCAATGTGCCAAATGGTGGGGCTACTGGTTCATAGGACCTGAACTGATCCTAGGTAATCATGAGGAAGTCAGTTTATTTCCTCTTTTACTCTTTTCCTCTTTTACTCTTTTCCTCTTTTACTCTTCCCCCACCGCTGAAGTTGGATCTCCTTTGTAAAACACTTTACAATCTATAGATGAGAAGTAAAAGGTACTGGTTCGCAGTGCTGAGAAGATGGAGTATTATAGTTATATTATTAGCAAAGAAGGTGACTTTTGTGTAAGTCTTCTGTATCTGGACTGAAAGTTAGGACCTGATCAGAGATACAATTAGTAGGAATCATTAAAAGGGCAGGGGGCAGCTTCCTTAGGTTCTGTGACCATCGGGATCCGCGGAGGGGCAGTGGGTGGCGTGGAGCGCCGTGATGAGCAGCACACCCCGCCGCCTGTCACACTCACATGTTAATCAGGCTACAGTAATTTGTGAGAACATTAATAAATACAAATCACTCTCGGGGGGGACTGCAATACATTATTTTACCTCTCAACAATAACAGACCTTATTATCTTGCAGGGAGAAGCTACTGTCAGGGCAATCAAGGATGGCCACTTTTAATGAAGACAAATGATCTCCTTCAAAGGAGCGGCGAGCCTTGATTCGGTTTAATGGCTCGCTAGGACGAAGCATGGATTTAATCAGGGCTCCCGCTTCTGTCACGCACGGGCCTTGAAGTCAGGTAATTGGAGGCAGGTGCTAAGTACAATTTAAATGAAATGTCTAGTTAATGAGGACAGTTTGAAGCAAGCAATTTCTCCCCCTCCCCCAAGCTCTGGCCCTCTCGGGGACGTGAAGGCAGCCAGCTGTGCTCAGCATCCAAACGACTTAATTTCTCAGCGTTGCCTTTCTCACTCCCGACACTGCGCCGCTACTTTGAGCTTGCCAGATGTCCCAGTTGGAGTCATCCTCTCTCACATAAGACGGGCAACCGAGGGACTGTCAGAGCTCAGTATGCTTTATTTTGGGGCTGGAAGAGGCAGCTGAGATGTGGTCCATGAGATTCTGGCTTTTAAGCATCTCAAAGTCCAGGGATGGTGGGAAAAGGAACAGAGAATGTTTCCCTAAAATACGTATGATTGTTCACCCCTAAACTGCGGATCTGAATGAGGGGATTTGACTCTCCGGGTAGGTCTTTTTAGATGATCAGAAGTCCTGTGTTGAAATTGGAGTATGTACGACCCACAATGCCTCTCATAATCCCAACTGAGGAGCTTTCTGAAGAGCACCGTGGCCCCTTTCCTACCCTCTAACCCGTTATGTTTCCTTCGGACATCATCACAGTTCATTTTTATATTTATATCTTTTTTCCTTTTTGGTGGTGATGGGGCAAGGAGGAGACAAGATCCTCTGAATTTTTGGGTGCCAGAAAGAAACTTGCTACAGCCTGTGAGCTACCCTGGTTTGGGATTGAGCTGAGCCAACGTTCTGTTCAGTGAGAGAGGCTCTTGCTTATACCCGTGGCCTTGGCCACCAAGGTCAGTTGACTTGGTTGTTTACCCCATGGAGGGGTCCCACCTGTGGGGAGGTGTGGACAGCTCAGGTGACCCAAACTGACCAATGGGGTGTTCCATCCCATCTGCCCTGCTCAGGATAAAAGCTGAGGGAGCAAAGGGGTCAGGTTGGCTGCTCTTTGAGGGTCTTTCTTCAGTGGGGAGGATCCTGTGAGTTTGTCTGCCTTTGATCCCCATCAGAGTGTTCTGGAATCCAGTTCTCATTCATCCCTGAGTCCAGTCTGGAGCTTTCCTATTGCCTGCAGGTGACACCTCCCTAGGAACTTGGTACAGTTTTGTATATATTTATATATACTGTATCTTTCTTTAAATTTTATTTTATTATTATTTCACTGAAGTAGTTTAGCTTTTTTTCCTAAACTCATAAATCTCTTTATCTCTCTTCTTCCTCTCCTTGGATTGAGAGGTTGGGGAGAGCATCTGTCACCTCTTCATTGGCCAACCCAGCCCAAACAATGACAAATTTTGTTTGGAACCATGTAGGAATTGTCAACATCATGAAGTTGTGTTCTTTATAGGGAAGTCTTACAACGTATGTGGGGTTGCTTTACTTTAAAACCCAGCTCATGGACTTGTGTGTTCATGAAGTAAAAAATGCTTGTGGCTGAGGAGGAAATCTGAACAAGTTTATCCAAAACAATTGCAACACCAACCCCACACCTCATGGAAAAGGAAATAACTTATTTTTTAAATGAATTTTACAATTTTGAAGAAAGGTCTCTCTTATTTACAGGCATTTGATGCCAGAAACACTGAACCTTGTAGGGAATACAAAGAGTTATAGGAAGTTCTGTGAATTATCACTAATACTTCTGGCTTATTCTAGATTTTCAGGTGTGAGTCAATAGGAAACCAAACTGGGTTATAAAGCCTAATTATCAGTCACTTAAAAGCAGGGCCTAAAAGACTAAAGGGTAATAAGGGCAGTGCTATAGGTCCTACAAGATCTCCCCTGACCCCTCTAGGTCTTTCTGCTATCCCTTAAAACTAACAGTTAACAGGTAGTGCATTCATAACAAACCCAAGATTTTACTTCTGACAGCGAAATTAATTAGCCACTGGGTGTGGAAGTATTTTCCATTAGCAGCTTTTTAAACACAGGCTGGAATGCAGCTATGCCTGTAGGGACTCAAGGACTGAGAAGAACCACAAGCCTTTGCTACGGGGAGATTTCTGTGATCAGCTTGTGCTTCCTCCAGGCTGACACGAGCTGTTTTCCTTTGCAGTAGGGCCAGGCATCAGCAGCACCAAAGTTATTGAACCTGTAGGTGCAGCTATTTCTGGGAGCGTGACGTGGCAAGTGATGTTGGAAATTGATTTCTTTCCATTAATATTTTATTACAGCAGGACCATTCAAGATTAGTTGCCCTCTAAGGAATTGTATTTTAGAGAAGAATTAAAATAAACCCTGGTTCAAATTGCTTATTGAATTGCTTGGAAACAAGAATTCTTCCTGGGGGTCTCTGCAGTGTTGCCTAGATTTTGGGAAACCAAAGAGGTTTTGGCTTTTCAGATATATTTTGAAATTCATTGTTAATTTTTTTTATTATTCTTTTCCCTTAATCTGTTTTTTTTATTATTGGGAAAAAAATTATGAGCTCTAATTAACAGATGAGAACTAGAACAATCTCAATGCAAATGCATCAAGAAAAGAGTAGTAAAATACAGGCCTTTTAGATCAGAAGTTAACATTCTGTTGATCAGAGTCCTGCTACCCTCCTGCTGTATGGCTTGAATTCCTTCCAGTAGCCCCGAAGGTGGACAATTTCCCACTAGTTACAAAACAATTAGCAGGCAAAATGTGCAGATGGCCTTTCAAGTGGAGAGCAGCGAGGTGCTCATGGGTGTGATCGAGGTCAGGTAGCTGCAGAAGAGCTGTTAGCATCACTGAACCGAAAAGCTGGGTACCAGGAACCCGGGCTGCACCACAAACTGAACAAGGCTGGCTGGTGTGTGAGCAAATGCCATGTGTCAGTTGTGATCACTCTGTCTGTCTGTCTGTGCTGGAGGAGGGAAGCAGCAGAGGTTTGTGCTTCCAATCCCACGGTCACCTCCTCTCCATCTGTGTACAAGGAGGGCTTGTCGGGGCCATGCAAGGTGATGGATGCTGGTGGGAGGGGGGGGGAAAAAGGGTAATTGGATTCTGTACCAGAAGGGGAAGGGTTGCAGCGTCCACCTTGCCTTTTAAATGCTGGTTATTTCTATGTACCTGTCAAAGCAAGATGTTTATGGCAGAAAGAGAAACTATTATGCAGTCAGAAAATGGAGCATTGGAAATGCTATGATACTGTATTTAGTCACTGGCCCAGCTGAGGGAAAAGAGGAGTTTCCAGAAGAAGAGGAGTTTGTGGTAACTGTATAGATCACTTTTGTTGATCTAGATAAAAACAGTGGAAAGCCCAGGCTGAGGTTGTAGTTCCCCTCTTCTCCGGAAGCAGAACTGGGACCAGTGTAGCTTCAGACAGGCTGCTTGGTCTCAGAGCCTGTAGCCTGTAAAGCAGCACCACAAACTTCCTTCTTGTGCGTGTTTTCATGTCTCCCACCTGCTCTGCCCGGTATTTCAGGTGGAGGAGAGCAGAAGAACCGTGATGGGAGCGTTCCCTCACAGTGGGTAAAGGGAGGTTGACTCCTTTCTGGTTAAACTATCCATCAGCAGTGAAATCATGGCAGCTTGGGCTCAGTACTGATTCAGCAGCGTTTCATCCACTGACACAAGGAAAAGCTCTCTCCTCAGCTCCTTACATTTGCTGGTTTACTTTTCTCCCTTTAAAAGGGAAATACACTGTATGGGGCTGGCGTCTGCTGCCCTTGCTCCAGAGATCCCTGAGAGCTTGGTGACACCTGGTGGCAACTGGAAGGATCACAAGCTTTTTGTGATAATTGCTCCCAAGTAATTTATAAAAACAAATTTTAAAAATACTCCCCCCAAAACCAAGCCACAACAATTTCTATTGATTTTATGCTCAGAATCACAAGAGTACAACATCAAACCATGATGCTATGGTGATGCGTAGGGAACACTGTCTAGTTTGGAGATCAAAGGGCTCTGGTTGCTGATGGGACATAACCGAGCTGAAATATGAGGAATTTGGCAATAGATTTTTGCAGGGGTGTAAATGCCATCTTTTTATCAGCCTGGTCAGAATATCAGTGTAAAAAGCAAATGATGCAGGTAGCATTTGCTCATCGTGCAGTGCCAGGCCCTTGTGATACAACCAGTCTGTCGTGTTTAAACTTTGCCTAAAGCATATAAAGGCTTTAGGCTGGAAGGTACTGTTTGGGGAATGTTCAGGAGCTCACTGGTGAGCAGTTGGAGGTGTGTGTCCAGGGCTTGGATTAGGTGTGGGTCTGACCATGGGCACAAAACTTTAGTTAAGGGAAAGGTAGTGAAGCTAATCAGGCTAATTCCAGTAAGGAAAGTGAAAATGGGTTGCTTGGGGTTCAAATTAATGGTTCCATTTGATCCACGTTCAGATGCATGTGAATGAGTATTTCCATTTTTTTATAGATCTTTTTAATCCTATAAACTTAAGCACTGTTGCCTTTGCTCTCCTTTTTGCAAGTGCCCTGTTTGGATCTAGCTGTGTCCAGTATTTGTGCCAGCTTCACAAGGAGGAGCAACCAATAACTAACCACACTTTCTCCCAGTGTCTTTTAAGTCCCCTGAAAGCCAGGATTCCCTGCATTTGCCAAGGGGTTTGTGAGGCCTTTGATAACGGGGGAAGAGTCTGAAATGTTACCAATCGATCTTCTTTTCTCCTTCATCCCTTTTTAGGATTTGTAATAGGAAAGAATGGATATAGAAGAGGAAATCAGTAAAACGATGGTCAAACTTTTCAGGGGTGATTGTGAAGGCTACAGCACAGCTCC
Source organism: Gallinago jamesoni (assembly GCA_025769975.1). Taxonomy (NCBI): domain Eukaryota; kingdom Metazoa; phylum Chordata; class Aves; order Charadriiformes; family Scolopacidae; genus Gallinago; species Gallinago jamesoni. The sequence goes on from JAOQGH010000002.1 coordinate 19,424,452, forward strand.
AGCTACTGCTGAGCCCCCAGAACGTGGATACGCAGCTCTTCCTGAAATTCAACCCCCCTCGAGGAACACTCAACTGAGACCTTGAAGTCAGTGGTAAGTTTAAACAATCACAGCCTGTTGCTGCAGCCTATTTATCCTTTCACCCTTTAGCAAGAAAGAGTTAGGTTAGAGGACAAAGCAGGGTGAATTTTCAGGGTGAAATCCATCAAGTCCAAAGCGGATATCCTCTTTGCTACTTAGGAGAAAGATCTTTCACTGTAAGGATTCAGTTGCCTGCCTTGAGCTCCTCAGACTTCTGCCTCCCTTCCCATGGCAGCTTGTCTTTGCTGGGATGTCGTGACATGTAGTATCACTCCCGTTGTTTATGACAGCACTAGGTGACCTGGTTCACTCCAGTGGGTCCATCACATGTATCCTCACAGGGTGATTTTCCTCTCTGACAGGCCACTGTCACCATCCCTCCTGCTAGTCCTCTGCTAACCCAGGTCTTGCGTTCATGGAAACACAAAACTACACCCAGATGGGGCCCATATCAAAAGTTCATCTAGTTGGTATTTTCATAGGCATAGTGAGCACGGAGCCTGAGCCTAGAGCTACTTGGATAGACCTTAAACACAGCAGACTGTGTGGAGTCTTTGGCACCTCTAGCTGTTGAAGAACTAATTGAGAATTAAAAGCAGATTGGTCTCATCCCAGTCAGTGTTCAAAGAACAGCCCGAAAGGAAGAGAAATGCTGGAGTTTTGGAGGGAAACCTCAAAGGGAATTGAACATGTGTTAACTCTGTGGCTGAAAGCTGTGGAGAGGACAGGGTGTCCTCTCTTTGGTGAGCAGGGAGAGGAGCAGCCAGCACAAGCACATTAGTGATGGATTATTTGGGGGTAAATGGTGGGAAAAGTGGGATGAGGGTGTGATTCAACTTTACCGACCTTACACTGCTGAGGAGTGCACAAGTGAATGGGACCAAACGTGCTGTGATTAAGAATCAGCCTCAGCAGCAGCAGTGTGGTACAGGGCCTAGAAGAGGTAAGTGGTGACCTAGACTATGGCAAGAAATGTTATTGTCCGTTCTGAGTTCTCTGTGTAGATTGCTTTTTGAGGACTTCTCAGGGAGGTGACCTGGGTAATGATTTTGAGGCATCTGGAACTGAAGCTACAGAGAGCAGCAGCTTTCATAAATTTTTCTCTCCCATGCTTAAAGCTATAATCACTTCAGCCATTGGCCAGTACAGTCCTGACCACCTGGAGGTAGCCAAGCTGCACCTTTGATTCCTCAAGGACTTCACCAAAAACTGGAAGTCAAGGTGCACAGTCATAAGTGGGGTGTGCAAACCTGTTGCCCACTTAACAACTAAGAGGGAGAACTGGTGACAAAGGGGCTGAAAAGTTGTATTTAATGGATATTTTTAACATATTTAGTTGGTGGTGCTCCCAGCTTTTTCTGTGTTCTTCTCAGAACTCCAAGGAGGTAACTAAGCTGCACCAGATGCTTTGGTAGAGCTCACACCAGTGTTACTTAAGTCCCCAGAAGGACTCTTTCCATAATTGAACCTGACCTTCTGAGCCACTAAGTCTAGCAGAAGAACATAACCCAGCAGCCAGCCACACTTTTAGCTGGGGATCTAAGTCAACATTGGTGAGAAGGGGAGTACGTGGAGAAGTCTTCATGAGATTGAAGATCTCAGCAGGAGCTGGCAGGGAGTGCTCTGGAAGGAGCTGCTGTTGCCTGGAGCAATGTTGCTCTGAAGGAGCTGAGCATTTGTACTGAGCCAAGAGTCACCCCAGGACAGGCTTTGGCCACATATTGACTATGGGAACAGTTTGAGGTCTTTTGATGTGAAATTACTGTCAAGAAAAAGGACTGATGCTCAGTCGGTGCTAAGTGGCTCAAGTTAGGTGATACTAATGGAGTTTCTAGCTGTGAAATAACCACTTTGTTCCTCCTTCCCACTCAAATGACACATTAGCCCTCTTTCCAGGGGACAAATGTGTGCAATGGAAATAGCTCACAGTCATGGAAAATGTTTCCCTTAATGAAGCAGCACAAATTTCCTAATAATAGAGACAGATGCTTGCCACACATAACCTAATTCGCACACGGTGGTGGAGGGGAATGTGGGGTAACTGAAAAGTGCAAGCATGAAGAATATTTTATGCTTTGTATCATCTTCCATGACACTTTGCAAGTGTTACCCATGACTCATGCATCTCCTCTAAGATGACAAAGCAGTAGAGAAGGACAATGAGGGATGATGCTGTTAAGGAGCTTGTCTTACAGTGAATTATAGTTAAGATGAAGAGAGGAACCCAGGAGTTCTGGAGGAATACGTGTAATGCCATTCCAAATTAAATAAACTAACTTTTTATTTCTTTTATCTACTGAAAGTTGAAGTTCCCCAGGAGTCATTCAGTTATTTCACCTTAGGATTAAAAACAAAAGTCAGAAAGCCCTGTCTGTGTTCCTGATGAATACACAACTACAAGTTTTGCCTGGTTTTTGTGGATAAAATAGGTGTGAGATGGAGGCAGGATAGTTTAGCAAGAGCCTGAGGTTCAGTTGCCGCCCTCTGGAACCAGCAGCTCTGCAACCACCAGCACATTGTTATCAGTAGATGGTTACTTTGATGAGATGGTGCTAAACCTGCAGTAAAATATGGAGCTGGTTGAGTGAGGTTTGGGATTTCCTTGCAAAGACTCAATAGTTTTGGAAATGTTGGATGAAATAACAGGTCCCAAAGCATGTGAGCCAGGTTTCTGTCTGCTGTCGGTGTGCTTTTGTGTCTGTTACTGGTTGTGGCAAGAGAGCCCACCAGGGGTGCTCTCTCCTGGTGTTTTAGTCCAAGTCCCTGCTTTATCAGCGTTTTTACATATAAAATAACAAGAATTTTCTTGCATTCATGGTGGGGATTTGCTTTGTGAATACTAATGTTGCTGTAGCTGGTGCTTTGCCTGGGCTAAATCTACTTCAGCCCCGAAGGAAGAGCTCAGGGAAATAGTGAGGGGCTGTTTCCCAGCAGCGTGATGGGAAGGGAAAGCCTCCAATCACTGGTGGGACTTTCCAAGGGGGCTGAACAGGAAGGAAAGAAGGAATTGTCATCTCTCAAGAGAACAAACGCAGGGAGGGGAGGGAGCACGGGCAACTTCAGTTAATTGCTGGGTTGTGTAATGAGCTGGGGTGCCAAACAGCCACTGTATAGACCCCATTGTGCCTGTGGCTTGGTTGGGGGTGTACTGCCAGCAGGCATTTTAGCTGCGTTTTTGTTTTTTGGTTTTGAATGGTTTAACGATCAAGCTAAATAGCTGTCAAATTCAGAGCAGGATCTCCAAAGTTCACTGTTCCTCAGACGTGCAGGAAGGATGCAGAGGATTCCCCATTACTCATAATTTTTGGTAAATGAGGGAAGACTGCTTCATTCCAAAAGCAGCCCTGCTTTACACTCAAGAGCAAGTTTATTCATAAGTTTGGCTCTCTTCAGATTTGGACAGATCCTGTCTGATTTCTGGATACCGTTTCCTGAGGCCAACTGAAAACTCCGTGATTTCAGGACCAGAAGCAGTACTGGTATATAGTGGTCAGCAGCTCCTGCCTGGCCAGAGGGACTGGAGTGAGAGCAGAGCATCCTGCCCAGCCCCTCTTGGTTACACGTTGGAGTCAACCTCAGTGAAAGTTCAGGGACTGGTTCTGTGCCAATGGCAGTTACTAATTGCCATTAATGCTGTCGCAGTCCTGATTTGCCCATAGATGGCGATATTTGCAGTTCTTTTGCAGTACGAGCAGTATTTGCATTTTCTGTATTTTTTCCATCACAGAAGACTCTGTTGTTTCAGTAGGCCCATAAACTCCAACTGAAAAGATGGAAAATTAACTGTCTCATCTCTCAGGCTTTCTAAGAAAATGAAAAGGAAGCTTGATTACATTAGTACAAGTTGTAAAAATACAAGTTGGTACTTTTAAAAGACAATTTTTTCACACCTTGCAGTGTTCTTTTAGCCATTAGCACCCGTTGTGGCATGTGTAGGTATTTTAAGGATGGGGATGTTGTTATGAGGATCATAACCATAGTATCTGTCTAAAAATATATAATTATTACATTGCCAAAGGATAAGAACATACTAATACATACTAATACACTAATACCTGCATTAGGGAAATGTACAAAAGGTACCATCACCACTAAATCTGCCTTTAGAGGAAGTTTAAATATAAGCCCCAATTAATAGAAGTTAATTTTCTCTACAGCTCTTACTGCTTAGTAGTTAAGTATTTAAAATGAAATTGAAATGAAACACAATTCACTGTTTTCAGAAACCTTTTTTAATATCCCTGTAAAACAGGAAAAACTTCTGTCAAACAGCAAACACTTCTGTCGAACATCTGCAAAAATGATGCCCAAATGTGGAGGAACAAATAACAAATGCTTGTTCAAATCCAGAACGCTTCTTCTAAATGACAGAGAAACCCCCACCTTTGTGTAAAGTACAGGAGGATTTTCACAGAGAAGCTTTTAAAAGTTGTTGTGGTACAAAAAGCGAGCTGTGCATTCGTGTGCAGTCTGTTAATTGCCGAGCAGTGCATGTGCAGTAATTAAATCAAAGTGAAAGGCCAAATACCAAATGAAGGTGACAAAGTCATGAACACAAATTTGGCTGATGACTCTTGAGAAAACTGTGCAAATAGTCCTTTCTATGCAGCATAAAGATAGTAAATGCAGAATGTATGGAGAGTAATGCTTTCGGGAAGGTTCGAATTCAACAAATATAAGACAAAACATTGAATTCTCTTGAAGCTTATACCAATATAAGTCCAGGGTTACTGCGCTAATTTAGCGTTACTCTGGATCTCTATGGATCCATATGTTTGAAATTAGCATCTGGCTCACACCATAAATTTCATTTCTATCTTTTCCTGACTTCCAGCAGACTGTCTGAGGGCAGAAAGAAATAATGGCCTTTGGCCTTAATTACAATTGCATTACAGTGGCTTTTTCTAAAAGTCATACTTTTTAATTTGTATTTAATCCCTCATTCTTTCTGAACCATAAACCTCTCATTCGCAATGAAAATAAACAGCTATTTTATTGTCGGGTTTCTACTGTAGCTTTATATTCAAATGCCTCTGAATATTCTCTCCTTTTCTGAAATCAAAGATGCTTTAAATATATGTACAATTTAGTTAAATAAATGCTGTTATAATTGCTTATGTTTAAAAGTTACTCTTCCAATCTAATAACCTCACTTCCATATATATCACCTTCTAGATAAAGGACTTAGATGTAGTACTAGAGAAACAGGTACAAACTTGAACAGCAGATTTTTGCTCAAACCCACTCAAACTCACACTAAGAGGAACCACTTTTTACAAGAGAAATAAACTGTACAGAGTTATTTTAATTTAAAGATCTGATTCAGCCCTTTCTGGAACCAGTGAGACTTCCCACAGATTGTTTCAGAAGACAGATAAGAATATCAAGATAAGACAGATAAGAATTACATTTGTGTGTAGATAAGAATTATAAGATAGTTAATCACTGGAAAGAATCAGGGGATGATGAAATAGATATATATGCCACAAATGCACACAGTCATTTCATCTCCCTTAATTTTGCATTCCTTTTAACATGGATGCAGCATGAAAGAATACTGATGCTATCTAGAGCTGTTCATATTGCTGGGAAACAGTAATATTCCATCCAATTATTAGAATGTTGTTCCTGTTTTGAAGAGAACCAGCCAGGGTTGAAAGGCATCCTATTTTTCTGTGCGTTTCTTGATTTAAGCTGGCTAGTGATGGTGGTGTAAATTCCTGGGCTGGAGTGATGACTGGAAATGGTTAAACATTCTTCAAGCAACCAAAGGTAGACAAATTGAGTCCTTCCACACAAAAACATAACTACTGTAGAGAATATCGGTTCGTGGTCCAGAAGCCTATGGCGCACAATTAAATGTAAAGGACAGCTCATCTTCCACCAACACCAGCAGAATCCTAGATCTTTGTAGATGCCCTCTGGAAAATAAAGCTAACTCCAAAGGCTGCTCTCTTCTTGTCATAGTCCCAAAATCTTTTCCTAACAATTAATTTGTTATTATACAGAAGGTGTGAATTATCCACGGCAATTTAACGGCGGTGTTGCAGCACTGGCTGGCCGTTTTTCCAAACTGGGAGCCAAGATTTAAACCACTTCCCCAGGACACATTAAGTAAGGTTTGGAAATGCCTTAGAGAGCAGAATAATCTAACAAAGCATGTCACGTAACACTGGCCTGGGCTGCCTTGGTGTCTCTCTAAAATTGCTGAGGGGTCCCTGGAGCCCAAGGGAAACAGCAACAGGGAAGAGTCAGTAGGAATCCGTTGCTTGAAGGTTCTGAAGGACTTCCAGCACAACTTCATAACAGAATAAATACTCATCCTGTGTGCAGAGACAGCACTGTGAAACACCTGGTTACATTCAACATCAATTCTAGACAAAGAAGGATGGACTGGCTGAAGTGCTGGCTATAGCATCAGCATCTTTGTAACATGGATAGAAAAACTTAGATATCTAAAAGCATCCTTGTTCTTTTTGTTCCATCACTTGTAAAAGTTCAGGAACGCTTTCTCATTCAATGCAGTACCTGTAAGTGTGTGCTCAATCTCTAGGTCAGTGAAGCTTATCTGTTTGCTTAATTTTAATCACACGCTCAATCATTTTAGTGAAGAAAAATGCATCACAGCATGTGATAAAATATTTACCAATAGGAAGAATTTATCCTTGTCTTGTCTTGCCTTTCTTCCCACCACCTGTTTCCTCTAAATTTATGGTATCTCACTAGTTTTGTTGTGGATCCCTGCTTTTCATTTTGCTTAAAAACAAGGGGGCAGGAGATCAGATGGACAATGAATGACCCAACACATGACACACGGCTGGTATCTGTACTCTGTTGGCGTTTTGCTTTTATTTCAATGAGTTAATAAGGACCAGCACTTTCATATTTAAATCTAGACACCACTGGCCTGGAAGGCTGTTACTTTCCTCAAATGAGAGGGCTAAAATTATGCTTTAAGCCCCAGGTTTATCAAACCATGTGTATATGTACCACTAATGGAAGCTTTTAAAAATCATAACTGGGTTGAATGTTGAGAACTTACCTTAGTTTGGATCATGCCAAAACGCTGATCTCTCAGGTCTCTCACTATCTGCTTGATGTTGAACTATCAGAAGAGAACAGTTTTTATTTTGTTGGTGTGCAGGTTATACAGAAAGATTTAAGCACATTCAGACAGGGAAGTCCTTTTACAAATGGTATATTTGTACTTATTATCTTCGTTTAAAACAACAAAACTTGGGTTTATTCTATTTTGTTAGGGTGAATTCTACCAGGAATTACTCTGGTCTGAGATAACCCCACATTGTTACCAGTTTGTAATGGTTAATGATGATCTGTTTGATACTTACACGTAGATCTTTTTCTATATAGCTGAGGACAACGTCAACACACAGCAAAACTCCAGTCCTTCCAGTGCCGGCGCTGCAGTGAGCCACAACAGGTCCTGTGCTGTGGGCTTTTCTCACGTGATGAATGAATTTTAACAGCTGCTCAGCCAGTGTGGGAGTATCGGGGTCTGGCCAAGAAGTAAACTGCAAATGGCTTATAACGCGCTTCTCTTCTGTCTGGAACAGAAAGACCAGAAATATTAAAAATGATCAGTCCTAGGACCGATTTTCAAGGAATTCCATCGATAAATTTTCCTTCGGCCTCATTCTTAGTCATCTGTTTTTCCTACAATTGACTAAGAATGTCCAAGAACCCTACAATTCTTCAGATTTTCATACTTGACCCTATTAAGGTTTCTTTTAGGTTTTCAGAAATGTACATAGGAGACAAGGGCCCGGGATATTCACTTCTCATCATTTTGATGAGACACTGAAGTTACTCTGTTGCCCCAAAAGGCTGTAGTTATCTCATTTGCTGATTAGAAAAGAAAACCAAACCTACTTATTAAATTAGCACGTAGAAGAGTATTAATGTGTAGCCACGATGCTAACGTTGTCAATGCTGTTCTGGCTATCAGATATATTAGAACAATTTGTGACAGAACATAAGGTGAATTGTGTTTCCTTCATATAAGGAAGTTCTTTTCTTGATGGAAAAAGGTACCAAGTTAGTCTGGCACAAGTATGAATCCTTTAATTATTCCATTAATTAATATGTCCCGCAAAAATCTTTGCAAAGCTTTCCTTCATATTGAGGCAAGACTGATGGACTTGTAGTTGCCCTGATTTCCATGTTCTTATACCTGGATTCTGTATTTGTTATTTTTCTAGAAATCTGCTGCTAGTTCTGTAGTTTCATGTGCATGTAGTTTCATGAACGAAAGAAGTATCATTTCTTCTAAATTCTAGGATTTAAGCCATCTTCTTCCCCATTACAGAACACAAATCTGTTCTGGCAGCCCTTCCTGATTTGATTTGATGAGAACAGCGAGCAATTCTGCAAAACACTGAACACACCAGTTCTGGTACTATTAAAGGACTAATTTTTGGACATCCTTTTCCAAATATATTTAATATTGTATCTATTGCTTTTGCAATGAGCAAAGAAGAAGCATCTCATTAACCCTAATTCCATGTTTGTAATTCAGATTTTTACATTCCTAAAAAATGCTGAGCAAATGTTACAGAAGCAGCAAACAATAATACAGATGTTTACTCATGTAAAATATCTCATCACTTTCGTCATATAGGAAAGTATTAAAGTTTAGTCAACTCACCTGCTTGTTGATTATATCTATAGTTCTAATTATGAAGTATTCCAGAATCTGGGAATTGTCCAGCCTGAGATGGAAATTAGCCAGGTCTAGAGAGTCACAGGGAGGTTCAGGCCAGTATCGATGACATTTGCCTTGCCCCAGCTCCACTTCTTCTGTCATCATGGCAATCGTGTCCGATTCACTCTCCCAGACCATTTGCCAGAAATCAGCTGTGGTGGATGGCAGAGGCCCTTGGGTTATGATATAGAAATGTTCCTCTTCTCCAACATCCATCCTGACGTAACTGGCATTAATGTAGCCTTTTTTTTCTCCCAGGGGAACTCGTGTCTTGTCATCTGTGCAGAAACAGAAAGGTGTGAACCAGCTGTAGGTCTGAAACAGAGTTCTGCCATCTCTAGCACTCAGGAGATGGGGAACTTCAGCCTCAAGCTTCAAATTCTGGATTTTACAATCCATTTGGCCAGTAGCGCTAATATTAATCCCTGCTAATAGGAATTCCCACAGATAGATTGTATGGTTCACTGCAGCTTTATTTCTCTTAAGATACTTGTGTAACGCTCTGACAAGCCTTCTAATTACCTTAGAATTGTTTGCCAGTGATTTAAAATAATGTATCCATTAGTGAATGGCATGGGAACACTGTCACATGTTGGTGTTATAAAACAGGAAACTTCTGAGAATGTCTACTGTATCATTCACAGAGAGAGGTAACTGTGCTACACATTTTGCATGTGTTGTCCTGCTGCTGCACTTCAGAAAGATGTCAAGGGTCCAGAAAGTGTCCTCCCTCTGTCGTGATAGCTCTTGAGGAATCCTTGGGCAGTACATTATTTTTTGGAAATCTTTATAACAACAGTCATTCAGCTCTTGGACTCAAATCTCTCTTCTGAAATGAATTCTCATCAACGATGAAACTTGTTTCTGACTCAGAAAGTATCATCTTGTGGGAGATGATGCTTCAGAAAATTGCATGTTGTGCATCCTTATGTGAACTCTACCTCTTTTGGAAAAAATCACAGAATGGTTTGGGTTGGAAGGGACCTTCAAGATCATCCGGTTCCAACCCCCTGCCCTGGGCAGGGACACCTCCCACCAGACCAGGTTGCTCAAAGCCCCGTCCAGCCTGGCCTTGAACCCTCAACACATTTCATTCTTAGTGGAGCTCTCTGTGATGAAGGATGTGGTGGGACTGACACCTCCTGCATCTCACTGTTATACCCATTTTTCTGTTTTCCGATGTCTTTGTTCACTGAATGCATCTTCTCAACAGTGTGCCTACTTACATGGAAGAACATCTGGGTATCTGTTTTTATCCTGGTTTTCTGGTGCTTTGCCAGTTCTGCAGTCATCTACCGGTCTCACATGTTCTAAAGCCTAGATCAAAGAGAAACAGTCAATCCGTGTTGTTCACATCCTTTATAGACAACCTTTACCGAGTCAGCGTGAGCAAACTGAGCTCTATGTGACCCAAATAGATTTCTTACAGCTGAGAGTCAGTACATCATTCTCTAAACTTCTAGCCAAGGAACTCAAATTGCTTTGTATTTTCTTCAGCCTGCACAGAATTTCTGGGGTTTTCGAGTGAGATTTCCAACCCGTATCCTCAGCTCTTGTCATTACAAATCCCTGTTGTAAATCGCTGTGAAATAGATGTTTGGAATTTTGGCCAGATGTCAGCATTCGTAATTGATAACAGGCTGACTGAAGCACTACCCACTGCACTCTTAACAGGTAGCGAACGTCAGGGAGTGCTTTTCAGTGACGGAGAATTTGATGGATATGAGAAACAGTGTCAGTGATGTGAAGTGCAAATTATATGTCATTAAGTACTTCACAGCAGCTTTAGGGGAACAGAATGCAGTATAGCTGGAAGCGGGAATGTATAAATTAATTTCATTTACATTTTGAGTCACCTTCACTTTTCTTGATTCCTTTACCTCTTTGGTATGTATTGCCCAATGCTCAGCCATCACATGCCACTGTAGAGCGTGTGTGGACAGAAATACATGTGACAGTTCTTTAACATCAGTTCCTCCAGCTTTTAATCAGTGCTCTCCCTATTAGATCTTTCCATTTCCTGCGCAGATGTGAGACTCGTGAGCTACATCAGTAAGGGAATGGAATGAATGGAAATGAATACATGCCCTCGAGCTTTCGGGGAAAGTCAGCAAATCCTGTACACTTGAGCCTGTGGGATTTTGTACCCAGAAAGTCAGCGATAGAAAGGCAAGTGAAAGAAACTGATAACATTGTAATTACTATGGAAAAGTGGCAGCACTGGTGATGAGTACATCCTTTAAAGGAAATTCCAGTACTGTGTTGAAGAGTTATAAAATAATCTGTTCTTTGGGAATTTGCTGATAACTGACTACTCTATTTATATCCTGAAAGAAGGTATTTTATATGCTTTCCTAATTTGACACCTTTTCATGAGTTATATTCCATCAAATGTAATTATGTGTTTTCATTATCCATGGAGGTATGTTGCTTTTTCTTTTTAATTTCACAAAGTTCCTGACCTTAATAGCATCTTGTAGCAATGAGTTCCGTGGATCATTAGAGTATTATATTAAACATTTTCCTTTCATTAACGAACTGTTTAAACACTAGCAAATCTCTAGCAGCGTGGATTTCTTGCTCTAATGTAGCTTCTAGGGTAGTTCTCAGGCAGATGTTCAGCAGAGCTGAGGGCGTAATAGGAAGAAGTCAGTCTAGGAAAAAGTGATTCGTACTCTATTTTTGTCTATTATTTATTTTTCACTCCATGTGGGCAGTATCTTTGGACAGAGAACAGTATGACCTTGACCTGTGTGGAAAGAGAGAGATCCAAATACTGTGGTGTCACCCAAAGAGCAGAGTAGGAGCCCTGTTCTGGCTGGAATAATTCTCTGAGAAAGCTGAGTCAGTAAAGATTTACAAGGGGATCTCCCAGCCCGCGTGCAGAAGGCTGCTGGAAGTCACTTTCTTAGCTCTGCTAAACATTCAGATCTTAAAAAGGGATCACACTTTACCATAAACTCCTTTAACACCTCTTGGTTCTCCATCCGCAGCTGAAGGCCTCGAATAAGCCCTGCGATGCCGGTCCTGGCACCTACTCCAGTCAGTGATGGTTTAAAGTTAATTAATTGGGTCAGTTCATCTCCAGAAGCAAAGGTTCTGCCTACATATCAACAACAACAACAAAGTAGTTTTTAATTATTATTGTTCACAGTGCAAAATCTTGGTGTTAAATACTAGGGGGCTGGGGTACTGAAGTACATTTTGGTGCTTATACTGTGGAAGTGAAATGTGAAAAAATATTTTTGGCTTATTTATGTTCAGAGCAGAAAGAAGAATAAGGCAGCACCATGGATACAACCAACGCCACATTTCATGCAATTTGGAAGCAGATCCAATGATTGCAACTTATGGCCTCATACAGTTTCTAAATCCAGTCTGTTCTGACTAAACTGTTCTTGCAGAACTGTAAAATTTAATCCTAGTTTATATTGGACTAGGAGACTCTGGCCATGTCTTCACAGGGGACCATTTTCACGTTTTCAACAGCTTCCTGAAAATTAATATTGCCACGTGCTACTGTTAGGAATAATCACTGTAAATCTTTACTCCCTGAAGTAAGAAAATATCTTCTGCTCTTTTCATCCTGCCTCACGCTCCCCTTCAAGAACAAGATGTGAAATGACTCTGATGCACCAAAATCAGGGTTTGGTTTTAATAAACAGCTCACCCTGAAGTATGTGTTCTGACCCAAAACTTGCAGATTGAGAAGACGGATAAATATTTCCATGTCCAGAAATATCACTGCTCTATTGGAGTAACTGAAAAGCTGGCTACAGCTTGCACCTGCTTTGCCTGAAGCTTTCCAGATGCTTTCTGTTCTTTAACCCGTGGTATTTCTATCAACTCTTTGAGAGCACCAGTGAAGACAGGTCCCCTGCTCCAGACAGAGCCCACTATTGCCCAGACACCTCTCTTTCCTTCCAGATCAAGTGGAATAAAACCCCCCAAACTTTGATCAGGTCCTAGAGGATAGATTGGTTATAATTTTCACAGCTCGGTGCTCTTCTGGGAAGAGCCATCAGCAATTCACTCCTTCCATGGGGCAAGGAGCAGCAGGGAGAGCCCTGTATTTCAGAGAATCTATGGGATACTACAGCGTCCCCAGTATTATTCCTTGCAGAGATTAGTCTTGTTTGGGGCAGAAGTGGCTTAATTTCCTATAGGAGCAACCAGGCAGCTTCTTTCTGTAAAGTGTCTTCTGATATAAGAGGGACTTTAGCCCCTGAGCTGAGAAACTGCTTCGGTTTGTGTTTAGGCACATCAGTTCTAGAAGTGTTAATGAGGTTATTATATGAAATGAAATTTGGGGATTCTGGCTGTAAAGTCTTGGGATGGAATTTGAAGCTTCTTTTTACTTTTTTGTGTAAGCGTTTAATTTACTTTTTTGAGGAGTTGTATGGGAACAGTAAAAGAGAGGAGAATGATTTCAAAAAACCTATTGCATCCAGTGATAACAAGCACATTTTGTAGCATGTTCCTGGAATTTGTTCCATTAATTCTCAAAGCCTTCTGTCCTTCTTTGTCATTGCCTTTCACATGTGAAAAAGACCTTCTACTACATCCACTCTGTTCACTGTATCTCTTGTAAAATAATCCATCTGCTTTTATTTTATTCACTTTGGGACAAACTAAGAATTTCAATTTTTTAATTATGCACTGGGAAGCTCCCACAAAATTGCTTCTAACCCAAATTACAGCGTTCTTCTTTTGTTGTTCAGCCACTGAGCCAATGTGTCACTTCTTTGCTCTATGCAATAGTGCATGATTAGAACAAATGCCATGATGTTGCTCTAATTAATTCAACAACTTTTCCTCTTATTTCTCAGTTTGTACTGAGAAATTTTGTACTCCTAATTGAGAATAATTGAAGTTTGTACTCCTAATTAAGTATAATCAAGAGGTTTTTAAATTTAGAGATTTTCCTTTAAGAAAGGACATGATATATAAAATTATCCTGTTAAAAAAATAAATCCCAACAAAAACCAAAACAAAAGACACAAAAACTCCTCAAAAATACAAATAAAAATAAATTAAAAAAAAAAAAAATAAAGAGTTGCTCATCCTCTTGACACTGGAGTTCTAAAGCAGAGGTGCTCAGAGCCGTGGCAAGTGGACAATGGCCAGCAGAGCTGCCCTCCCTGGGTTGAGTTAACTACATTCAGACTCGCGTTCCTTCCTTCTAGTAGTTCTCCAGAAGAGTTGGAGACCTCCTGATGTAGGCCACCCTACAGGGTGCAGGGATGCTGCAAAGGTTTGATGGCCCTCATATGTATCAACAGTAAAAATTGTGTCCTGAGTGCCCTGGGCTTTGAGACACAATGAGCAAGTTCTTAGCTTGGGTACAGGGGATTATGGTGTTCTCACTGGGACTGTAACGGAGGAACTAGCCTATAATGGTAAAGAAACAAGAGTTTTGGCATGGTTACTTCGAGGTAGAAGAGGAATCCCGTGGGGCGCATCATCCTCCCCGTCGTTCCAGCTGCCTGACTCAGATTGCTGACTCTCCCTCCTGCAGCCTTCGCATCCCACGCATCGCTGGGACCTGTAAAACAGGGTTAGGTGAATGGTCTTGTGGAAGTGGCAGCAGCTTTGATAATCTCAACCGCACAAAAGTTTTGGCTTTCATCCATTTTGGATCACTTCTAACTTTCTGAAGCAAGAATTCGTGTGAACACTGAGTAACATACGTTCAAGGAGTAATAATAGCATTTTGCCTGGAATAGTGTTTGTGAATATAGCTAGTGAAAAACACTATAATCTGTATGTGGTATGTTATTTTTTTCAGAGATGAGAACATACTTTGTGTAAAAAGCTGCCCAAAAAATATTGGAAGTAAGATTTGTGTCAGTTATAGACAATTTTTCCTGTATGACAGTTGTCAGTTGTTAGGTAATCATAGCGAAATAGGCTTTGCTTGTTACTGTTTCCTAAAGCATTTAGAAAATTTTAGAGCACTTCTTAAATATGTTTTAGGTAGAAGATATGTCTGGAATCCAGAATACATGTGTAATGTGTGCAGGATGGGTCAAATATTCCTCTACTGGCTAACTCTGGTACCCTCAGACCTAACATTTAACCATGTCAGTAGGCGTAAGCAGACCACAGTTTTACCTCATCCTGTCTTGGGTATGATCATAATACATAATGTTAGAAATAGTAAAAGGTACAGTTAAGATGATAAATAGCTGCTTTGCAACTATCAGTAACCATTGCAGGCTGTGCACGTTCAAGTTACACAACGCTTTTGCAAGTAGAAAATAAAAATACCAGAAAATACTGGTAGTAAAAAATATCCAGATTACAGGACAGGGGCCAGAAAACCATCCTATTTGAAAAAAAAAAAAAAAAAAAACAAACCAAAAAAGATACCTTTTATCCCCATATATGATAACTTTTTATTAGCCAAAGACATATTATGCATCATCTTGCC
>JAOQGH010000002.1:19439787-19504136 GCA_025769975.1 Gallinago jamesoni
GAGGGGTTCAAGGCCAGGCTGGAGGGGTCTTGGAGCAACCTGGTGTGGTGGGAGGTGTCCCTGCCCAGGGCAGGGGGATTGGAACTGGATGATCTTTAGGATCCAACTTGAACCATTCTATGATTCTATCTTGCACACAGAGCAAGATAATTTAATAATAATCACACCTGATTACCTGGTCTATGACAAGATAGTGTTGTATTAGCAATGGGTTAATGGCAAGTGGCACTGAGCCTATGTTCACATGGATGTTCTCACTTGCTGATGCTCTCAAAGCTTCTTTCAAACTTTATCTCTGCCAACAGGTAAGTTAGGGAAGATTTTCATCCCTAGTTGATTGGCCAAATACTGTTCTTACAAAACTTTAAGTTTTAATTGTAAATATTTAGTTCTTTTTTCCATTTATATGGGTTGTAAGAAAATAATCATATTTCATATATTCTACATCATTGTATTAGAAAAAAGTTCCCATATCTTATCAACACTCCATCATTCTTTGATTTCCCATTTTACTGTAGATTTAAAACATGAAGTAAAATCCTTCTCTTCTTGTCCTATATACTTTGGAGTGACATCCTCAAATTCTCTTGATTCCCAGATGTGTGGAGTTCAACATCTGTGTCACTACAGCTGCAGTAGCACGGGTTCCAGCCCAGGCTGGACCAAGCAAGACCTGCTTGGATCATGTAGTAAAAACCATGGCGACCCTGCCCACACCAACCAATGGTCTCTCTCCTCCTCGGCTGGAAAGGCTGGAGCTGAGGCACCACTGCATGAGCTGTCACATCTAGAAACTTCCATTTCATTTCTCTTAGTTATATGGAAGCTGTTTAGCAGCTCTTACCAGAGATGGAGCAGCGTTCCAATAGAACATGAATGTATTTGCATATATTAGGACAGCTCTGAAAATATAAAAATAAATTATCCATACTATTGATTTTCATAGTTTTACTGCTTTTGAAAGACTTACATGTCTGAAATGTTACTGATGATATCCTTATGGTCTTGCCCAGCCCTCTGACCTTGCAGAGGGGAATTGTGTGTACTTTCCGGATCCTGCAGGTTTAAAATGAGAAAAAGCCATGAAGAATCAGTACTGAGAAACATCAAGAATACACTTTCATCAAAATTCTTTCTTGTATCTGGCAAAAATGTGTCCTTGACTCAAGAAGGAAAGGGAAAATAGAATAGTTTCCACTTTCAGAAGAAAGAAGTAACCTTGATTGAGCGTTGCAGTATCTTCTAGGAGTTAAAAGCCACATCAGCTCTATTTGTGAGCTTCATAACAATTCAGTCTTTGGACATCTCTACATCTTCACTTGCGTGACTAAGCTTTGAAAAGGTTCATGTTAGTTACATCCTCTCTGATCTCATAAAGAAAATGCAGTCCCAAGAATCACGAGTCAGACTCTTCCCCTCCCAGCTCTTGGCAGCAGAAGCACTAGAGTCTGAGAAGGAATTGACGGTAATTTCCTTTTTTTTTTATCTCAGGCACAGTGATGGCAGCTGGTGGAAGCAGGGGGCAGCTGCTCTGCTGAGGAAGCACTTGACTAACAGAGAAGGCAGATGTTTGATCACCCTACATATGAAGCAGAAGTCTTGGTGGTTGGTTTTCCATCCCAGAGAACGATAACTGGGTCCTGAAATACCGATGCAGGACATCTGCCATTAGTGGGTGGAAGCAGCTCCTTCTCAGCTGTAACACTTGATAGATAATGATTTAAATTTTAGTCCAGAGTGGTGTTTCTTCTTCCTTCCCTGCTTAACATTCCAGAAGCACTCAGAAACCACCCTGGCATGTTAAACAGTATAAACTCTTGAAGGCCCCACAAAATCTTGTACCCTTATACCCTATTTTCTTACTTTTGCGGTTATATTTCCCCATTAGAACAGGAGGATTCATGGCTGCCTATTTAACCATGAATTCATTTACCCAGTTTCTGCCCTTACTGACTGCACTGATTGGAGAATGCTATATGGATTTTTGTTTCCTATATGCCAAGGAAAGGTATTTTACTGATGCTTTTTTGCATCTTTTTTCTTTTCTTTCATAGCTTGTCATTTTCCAAGTCTACCTCTTTGGAGCAGGTAGCAGCTGTGCCCTATAAAGTAAAGCATAAACACTTTCTATTCATAGGAGACAGCTAAAGGCAATCTGGAAATACTGAAGGAGAGTTAAGGGCACTAATTCAGCAAAAACTTTAGCTTGTGCTTAAAGTTAGGCACGTGCTGGACTAGATGGACTTAACCAAATCCTTAAATCTATTTGTGCCTTATACCTTGTTAACTCAGGGATCTCATAAGGAACATGTAGCCTTAGTACTGTCTCCTGCTTCTCACTGATATCGTTTCCTTTATCTGATCATAGATATGACCTTGTTTTGATACTACATGTCACCAATCTCTTACAGTTTAGTTCCAACAGTGTACTTAAAACTTCCTCAAACAAATTCCTCTTCAAAGTTTTCTCAGCTTATTCATTTCAAGGATTTCTTCCATGAAATCTTTTCTTCTTCTAGTTTGATCATATTGGTTGAAGCAGGGCTTGGGGTTTTTTATTTGTTCTGGAGGATAAGAAGACCTGTATTTCTTACATTTGCTGAGGAGAGGTTTTACAGTTGTAAACTCAGAAATAATAGATGCTGTAAATTTGCTGTGGAATGCCTTCAAGGACTTATTGAGATTTAATAACCACGTTGAAGAAGTTTGGTTGCCTTGAAGTTATGAATATTAATGGCCACAGTTGAACAGAAATCTTCTAAAGTATATTGTTTTAAAATACTGAAAGAATGGAAAAATTCATAAATCATTAATTCCAATATGATAAAGCAGCAGAACTAGGCTTGCATAAGCAACTTTCTTTCCCCCCACCCTTTTAGCATACACATTACACTCATCATACGCTCTTATCTCAGCGGAATCCCCTGACTCATCCCAACGTGAGCAGTTCCAGTCACTGCAGCACACTTCCCTCATATTAATCTTTTTTTTTTTGTTAAGGAGGGGTGGTTCTCTCCTGCACTGCAGCAAAACCATTTGGTAAATAACCATAGGAGTACATTGGTGATACCTTCCAGAAGCATGATCCCGGTTTTACCTTGGCACACATCTGCTTGGATTCTTCTTCTTCCTTGAAAGTGAAAACGGGCTGAGCTCGCAGGCTTCCCGCAGCACTCTCTGAATACCAGAACACAAAATCAAAGTGAAATGCCTATAAAGCATGAAAATATAGATTCATTTCTTTTGTGCCACCCACACCGTGGGACCTTCATCTTGGAAGAGGCACTGAGATGCAGAGCCAGAAATGGGCATGGAATGTCCCTCTCATGGATGCTCCGAGAGGGTTAGTACTGCACAAATGCCATATATCTCCACTGGAGAATGCAGGTTTCCAGAAGATCCACTGGATCAGACCCCTGTATCAATAGCAACTATAAAAAACCTGAAATAGAATTTAAATGCCTTCCCTAACCCAGCCCATTACTTTGCAGTGTTAAGGGAAAAATAGCACAGATAAACTTTGATGCTAGTGCTTCAGTAACACCATTGGGTTTTGCTGGTCCAGGAACACAGCTTAAACTTTCCAGCAACTGTGTGACTCCCCAGTGGCATATGAGATGCAAATAAATGTCCCCACACCCAGTTCCTTGAATTTGCAGAGCTGGAGAAGAAAAGGCTTTTCTTACTGAGGGGAACGGGAATATTTCCACAGCCCCTGAAAGAGCAAGAGCTTCAATCAACCTTTTTATAACTGGCTGTCCTTCTATTATTTTTTTTTTTTTTTGCATCATTAACCCCCAAAATTAAACTGGAGTAGGGATGGGGCAGTGAACATCCTCCTTCCAGGCTGATGCTGAACGTAGCTTTCTCATCCTTATGGAAAAGCTTTGCTCTTGAAACACCCAGGGCAGCTTCCAGTAAGTGAAGAAGCATCCAGTGCTTATGGCACAGGTGAGGAGTTAGAGAGGATTAGGCTCAGTCCAAGAGATACTGAAAAAATTGGGATCCTTGAACCCTAGAAGCAGCTGCTGCCTATCAGCAGAATTACCTGAAATACCTGCACAGATAAGTTTGCATCTTTTAAATGTTCAAAAAAATAGAAAGCTAAGAATATAACCCCATAATCTATTAGTAATAATATACCCTTGCTTTAATTAGTATTTAAATTTTGAGTATTCAGTAGAGCAGAGCCATCAGCACACATGTTTTCAATTAGAGCAGGCAGCTCTCTAATTACTGGCCCACGCAGGTGGGTGTGCTCTCAGATTCCTAGCAATCAGGGGGTGGGGGCTTCTGGGTCTGACCATGAGCCAGCACAGAAAGGAGAGGAGTCGTCTGCCAGGCAGAATGGGAGCTGTGGCACTTCTGCGGGACAAGGTAGGAGTGCTGGGACGTGAAATTTGTGGGAAGTGTATTTTAGCAGCTGGGTCAATAATTGGGTGTGATTCCATCAGAGAGTTGTTGGCTGTGGTTCTATCAGAGAGGTAAAATCAGATCAGGAACCTTCACGACTTGAAAACATGAGCTGAGTTGAAGCATTTTTGAGGGTCTTGTAGCTTTGCTTCTTATTTCTAGACTTAAAATTGCACTTGGGTATTTCTTCCCTGTGGTCCCATGCCTTGACTAGCTTAGCCAGAACTAAGAATATGTTCTTAGAATATGTCCCACAGCTATGAATCAGGACTAACTGTACAGTTGGTAATATTGAGTCGGTTTGTGAATGGGAAATTTGAACTCACAACACACAATCCCACTGTTATTGCATACTGAGCGGAGGTAGCTGCTTACCCGGCTCTGGGGTTGTGTTTTTAGGGGAAGGGATGCTGTTGCTCTGGTTGCCTGAATAAGCCCGGTGCAAAGCCAGGCTTCGGCAGACGGTGAGTTGGACGGTGCCTCGGGCTTTGCGCAGCAAATCTGTAACGGTTTGGCGTGGTAGACCAGACACAGAAGTCTCATTCACCTGAAAAATACAATCATATGGGCTTCCAGATTCCTGTACCAGAAAGCATTTTTGCTCAAGGGAGGTGATTCTGCCCCTCCGATCTGCTCTGGTGAGACCCCACCTGGAGCACTGTGTCCAGCTCTGGGGCCTCAGCACAAAAAGGACATGGACCTGTTGAAATGGGTCCAGAGGAGGCCATGAAAATACTCTGAGGGCAGGAACTCTTCTGCTGCGAGGACAGGCTGAGAGCATTGGGGTGGTTCAGCCTGGAGAAAAGAAGGCTCTGGGGAGACCTTGGAGACCCTTCCAGTCCCTAAAAGGGACCTACAGGAGAGATGGGGAGGGAGTTGAATACATAAATACTGAACAGAATGCTCCTTATAAAGTAACTAGAGAAAACATAGGGCCCAAACCAAAGAAGAACAAGTGTTACCTTAAGTAGAACGTCCCCAACTTGGAGCCTCCCGTCGAGCTGTGCGATGCTGTCGGGGCTGATGGCTTTTATGAGGATAGCCCTGCCGTTCCGCCCACCTACCAGGGCGAACCCTAGGCTTCCGTTTTCTGCTTTTTCCAGCTCAATCTGAAGAATGAAGTCCTACAATAGAAAAGGATGCAGTCAAAGGGGAGTTTATTCAGGGCTTGAGGTTTTGGTTTTGTGTTGCTTTTTTTTTAATTTTTTTTATTTTCAATAACAAAGAATCACGTTATGCTTTGCAGTCCCCCGTTGGCTGATTTAGATTGTAGGGTATATCCTTCTCTTGAATAGGTGTATAGAGCTTCCAGTGATTAACATAACAACTGCATGTATGTATCAGAATGAAAATAGTACATACTTATTTCCATAATCTTTTAAAATAGCTGCTGCAGGGGAAAATAGCCTCTTAAAAGCAAGGAAACACGTACTTTTATAGACCTTTTATAATATATCAAATACATTGCCCTCACTGACAAACAAGTCACTCTTATCTCCAGTGTGACAGCAACGCAGTACCCGCCCCGTTCTTTTACTGTTCTATAATGAAAATCCTAACCTTGCAACCCCAGCAGACCCAGCTCTTTGGCTTTAGCACTTCATTCCATTTCAAAATCAGCTGCTTTCTTAGGGTGAAGTGTTATGTCAGAAATAGCAGCAGCCTAGAAATGTTTATGACTTGCAGCATGATTAGTTCCAATGTCGCAAATATCCTCCTCAGAAATTATTTTAGCAGGTTGAACAGGCAAACCATCATGGATTAAATGGTGCGGAAGAAGCAGTAATAGTGATGACTTAATCAAAAGTGAGAAAATTGTTCCAATTTTTCTGCCAGGTTGGAGGTCTGATTTTAACGAGAGACAGCCTTTCTGTGCAAAGCACAATCCAGAGAAAACCAGTAAATCCATTCCCGTGAAATATCAATCCCAAAGTGGGTAATTTCAATTCCAAGTAACATTATTTTCCATCTGTTTGCACAAATACAGGAGATGTTTGCACTTGTAAGAATTTTTGAAGCATTATATGTTTAGCATGAAAATGACTTGTTTTTTTCAAAGAACACACCTGTGTATTTCAGGAATTAATCCTTTTAAACATGGCATTGCTCTTGCCAAATTCACGCTGTTTATGTCAATGCTGCATAATGCTACAAAGGTTTGGAGTAATTTTACCCTCTTTTTTTTTTTTTTTTTTTTTTAAATGCCCCATCTAAGAATTTCAGAATGAAACATCTTAATCTCAAGTTTCAAAGATTGTTATGGAAAATGCTTCACAATTACAGAATGTCACAGATTCTGGGGAAAATAAGTGTATCTTTTTCCTGTGCTGCTTTCTAAGCTAAGGATTAATCTTGTCACCTGTCAAGAGTACTATGAAGACCTAATGGAGAGTCTGCATCATATGAGCTGTGCTTATGTTACCAAGGTGGTAAAATAATGATATTATACATTGAAAAACAGCAATGGAAGACTCTGACCCCAGGAATTGCTCAGCACATTCTAGTCCATGAATGCTGAAGGAATTCAACACTTCACAGGTCATTCTCCAAATTCATTATATTCATATTTTCAAAGGCACTGGAGAGGAAGCAAATACACTAAATAATGAAAAAAAAAAAAAAATCCCAGTTCATGATGGACCATCTCACACTTATTAAAATTCTCTTACCTTACATTCTGGGGAATCAGGAGTGTTTTGCTGAGCATCAGAGTTTGTTTCCTCCAAATATTTCTCTGTGAAAAAGCAGCAACAACTTTTACCCGGTTGTACCAGGAAAATGTTCTATAGTAAAACACCCCAAATCATATTCAGAGACGTAATAAAGCATTTCATATTTGCCATGTAAAACACAAAAAAATTCCTGTGGACTTAAACTTTGACCTGTGAACTGAGCCTTCTGTGGGTGATCCCTGAAGACTCTTTACCTCCCAACAAGCAGGGTCCAAAATAAGCTTTAAAAGCTGGATGTTACAGGGTCGGAGACGCCAGATGGACAAGGGGTAATGGATGTAGAAGCATTCTTTGAAACTCTGAGGGAGGCAGTTTTGTTTAGGAAGAATTAATCTTTCCCAGGTGCTGCCAGTGCTAGCTACAGACTATTTTATTTCAAAGAGAGGGCATGTTTTATAGACCCTCATAGAAAAATGCGGAGTTTCTTACCGTGTTGATGCAGCAGATGCTGTTGTGGGGAATTCAGGTTTTCATTTGAGAAAGAAATGCTGGCTCTCCCTGTCTCAGCAGGTGGCCCTAAAAGCATACATGCATGTTTGTTCTGACAGGCCTCCTGCCACCCTCATACACACGAGAGAATGTAAACTTTGTGCTTTGATTATTAAAGGAAGCATCAATAGCCAGTATTGGTACCCTATGAGGCGGTTTGAGACACCCTCTGCTGCATGATTCGGTTTCCCAATTTGCCCAGTGATACAAACAATTCTCTCATGAATTGCAGAGATGTTGCATCTCGGTCATTGCTATTTTTGAAGTTGTAACAACAACTGGAGATCAGACTGAGACATCCGAGATGCGTGGCAGCGACAAGGCGGAGGAAGAAGCAGAGTGTGTGAGTGTCTGCAGAGATGGGCATGGAAGAAAAGAATACGTGCATTTCCTGATGCTCCCACCTCCACCCACCCTCCTCTGGTTTGGGGTTTGGCTTTATCGTATCCTGGTGATCTTAGTTGTCTTCCACAAAGTGCCCTTAATGTCCAGGTTATAGAAAACGATGAGTGGTCTGTTGTATTTTGCATTTGCAATTGCATTTGCAATTTTAGTATGCATTTTTGTAACTAAGAGATTCTATAAAATGAAGGCTTGCTTCCTTTATAGCAAATTATTATAGGTTTATTTATAAATCTATCAGAGATGATAGCAAGCAGAACACCAAGTACCAAGTTACTCTAGGGAAGAATTGTGTTTTATGAGAGGCAGGTACTGTTGTGGAGTTCATCAGTCTGTGTCGGAGATGGCTCAGACCTGCTAACCTCTTTTGGAGGTGTTCTGAGAAATCCTGGAGCCCGTAGAGCTCGTGGAGCAAGGATGTGTGAGCAAGGTCCTACCAGTATCTGCATCTGCCGTGCTTTAGTGATACCACAGGCACCGAGAGCACAGATAGCTTTGTCTGTGAACTGTAGCAAATTCAAAGCACTTTGTTCTTCTGTAAGTGAAATAAGCTGCTTCAGCTTATAAAAACAAGCCCGTGGCTTGTTGTAGAGCAGGAAATCGGTAGCTTGGCCTGGGATAATTTTTTCAGGTAGCCATATGCCAGTAGTCAGATGAGTATCATGTCCAGTTTTTGGGCCCTTACTACAAGAAAGACATTTTGGGGCTGGAGTGGGTTCAGAGAAAGGCAACAAAGCTGGTGAGGGGTCTGGAGAACAAGTCCCATGAGGAGCATCTGATGGAGCTGGGGGTGTTCAGCCTGGAGAAAAGGAGGCTGAGGGGAGACCTTCTGGCTCTCTCCAACCCCCTGAAAGGAGGGTGTAGCCAGGGGGCGTCGGTCTTTTCCCCCAAGAGCAGGCGATGGGACAAGAGGAAACGGCCTCAAATTGCACCAGGGGAGGTTCAGATTGGATGTTAGGAAAAATTTTTACAGTGAAAGGGTTATTAAGCCTTGGAATGGGCTGCCCAGGAAAGGGGTTGAGGCACCATCCCTGGAGGTATTTAAAAGCCAGGCAGACGTTGTGCTTAGAGATATGGTTTAGTGATGGTTTTGGTCAGTGTTGGGTTGATGGTTGGACTGGATGATCTGAAAGGTCCCTTCCAACGTGGGCGGTTCTATGATTCTATGTGAACAGCTCTGATCTATGGTTACTTTCTCAGGTCATCTTTGCATGATTAAAAAGATAAAATCATGTATGCAGTCAAGTAAATGAAACTGTGGGTTATGCCTGACTTAATGCTCCAGCCAAACGTACGCTGGAAAGTATTACTTGCATCGCTGAGACGCTTTCTACGCAGTGATGTAGATGTGACACCAAAGCTTCCTCTGCTTCTGGAGACTCCTGATGCTGCTGGAGCAATTCTGGTCAAGCCTTTGTAGAGCAGGTGGTTACTGATGTTTTGCATCAGTTACAGTAATAAATACCATCCCCTGATAGGAATGTTCTTATGTTAATGAAGGGATATTGGTGCTACCTGTTTCTAGGGGACCACCTAGTTTAAAAAGTTAGTCTAGATGAGGTAGTGGTGGCTCATATTAAACAGTGGCTCAGAAAGAGCTGGAAAACCCCCTAGAGAATAGTTTCAATCAAAACAGATGTTGAAATATGTCCACGTAAAACTCGCATTTAATAACAACAAATTTAAAAAATGGAAAATATCTATGCAAAATGCAATAAATAATGTTTTTTTTACAGAAAACTCTACATTTTTGTTTCTATCTTTAAAGAGCTACCAAATTTTCTTCAGACCCTTAGAACGGCCATAACAGAAATACTGAATGCCAAGTTACAGACTGTTAACAAATGCAATGAATCAAGACCTTATGCTTATTTCCAAAATCAGAAACAAGTTTGGAACTGAAAACCAAAAATATCAGCCTTACTTACTATTCTCCTGCTCTATAGGAACCACTGGATTGCCATTTCTGGGGGCAGAAAAAGTGAAATATATGAGCCATCAAGAGCTGCAGGCTTTGTAAAGCACATATGAAAAATACTTTTAGAAAGCCAGTTGTCTAAACTGTAGTTGTACTTCTATGATTTTGTTAATGGTGTTTTCCTAAAAAGCATTTCTGTTAATATATAAAATATCTGACTATATTTAACAATGGCAAAACATTTTATTTAAGTGGGTTGGAGAAAGAATGAACGCGTTAAACCATCTGTCCCAATACAGAGGTGCTTTGTGGAACGTTTTGAATTCAGCTTCAGTTCCCCCTCTGGAAAGTGGGAATGATCTTTTGTGATTTCCTTTACCCTATTTCTGTTTGTCTTCTCCCATGGTAAATTCTTACACTCAGGGTGTGTCATCTCCTAACTGCAAAAAGTATAATGAGGCTGCAGATTCTTCGTCTGTTAAACCAGGGCAAGTTCAGAAAACACCGATAAAAGTTTGAACTGTGTTAAGACAGCTGGGATGGACGTGCTATTGCTCACTCTGGTTATATTAAACTTAGATATTCGTGTACTTTGGGGTTACTAGTCAATTGTTTCTCTGAGATTTTTTTAAAAAATTAGTTCTGTATCAGTCCAGATGCTGCTGGTGCTATATCAGACTGTAGAACACAATAAATCTGCAGTGCAGCCAAGAGCTGATGGGGGAAATTCTTAACTGCAGGTTATTGATCAAGCCTGGGATGACTTTTTGTTATGTGCTGCAGATTAAATGCTGCATTTTTAATACTTTCTTAAAAACATTTAGCTCTTGGAGCAGCTCAGAGTTTCCCATCAGAGGTAGTTTTTGGCTGTAGCTGTGAATCTGAGGTTGTAGTTGGCACTAGGGGTGGAAATAAAAAGATTTTCCCTAGAGAAGAGGATATCTGCAAATATAGGGAGAAATTCTTTGCTGTGAGGGTGGTGAGAGCCTGGCCCAGGTTGTCCGGAGAAGCTGTGGCTGCCCCATCCCTGGAGGGGTTCAAGGCCAGGCTGGATGGGGCTTGGAGCAACCTGGTCTGGTGGGAGTTGTCCCTGCCTAGGGCAGGGGGTTGGAACTGGATGATCTTTAAGGTCCCTTCCAACCCAAACCATTCTGGGATTCTATGAAATATCTCATGGTGGATATATATATCTACATATTTCCTGAGGTGGCCAGCCTCACAGCTAAAGGGTTCACATTTGTGTTTGGGAGATGGAGTTGGGAGAGTTCTCGTTTGTGCTGTACGAGTCTACTTGTGCTCACTGTGTAAGTTGTAATTACAAGAAGTTAAGATTTCATGTGGATGTTAGGTATCAGGCTGCAGCATTCAGACCTTTGAGGTAAAGCATTTTTCTTGTGGTTTGTCTTGTTTCTACTATTTGGCTCATTGATGTAAAATTTAGAAACCTGCTTCAACACTGGGATTGGGAGTGAGTAGGCTCAGATGCTTTACCTTGTGGCTTTGATTTGGACATTCTGGGTGGCAGCTTCGCACACTCTCACTGCATCATCCAGGCTAATGCCCTCAGTCCACAGTCCACAGATGTAAACAATCTGATCTCGTGGCTGCAAACTGCCTTCCACGCTGGCAGGAGAGCCAGGCACTATCTCTAGCACATAAATACCTTGCAACTTGCTTCCAGCTCCTCCTGTCAGCTTCAAGCCTAGAATAACGCAGAGAAAGCATCTTTTGTGGCAGCGTATTTTGAATGTCACTGTCGGTGACATCCAGCCTAATGGAATGGATGGGGGTCACTGAAAGACAGGCTGAACAAATCACTGACATTATAAATAACAGTCTTTCCCCGGTGAGATGGGGTTTAAGAGCTGGACTGGGAGAGTGAAATGCAATCGGATGTTTAAAAATTACGGGAAAAACTTAAATGGTGTTTCCCATCTCTGTGCTTCAGCTATTCCATACTGTTTGATTTCACCTGACATTGAGTAGTCATTTGAATAAGACACGTAGCTGGATAGCGGTGTCTCCCTCGTTACCAGGGTGCTTAATTGCCTTGTGGCCTTTAGAGTGCCATAGGGAATGGGGGCACACGACGACTAAGGACATACCCGTAACAGAATTGGGCAATGATATTTAACCAATCTCTGAACAAGCAACTTTCTGACCTGGAAACAGGCTGCTGTGCCTGAGCAAATAGAGATATTCTGTTTCCTGAGGCTCCAGTTTTACCCGTGAGCAGTACTCGTCACGTCCTCAGAAACACCAACATACGCAGTGGGGATTTCTTTTATCGCTTGTATTGCACAATGGAGATAAAACCTTGTGTCTGTGGTGAATCAGGGACTTGAGTGGAGAGACTTTCTGAATAGCAAACTACTGTCCTCACCAGTGACTCATCCTTCTCAAACTTTGCCTTTTTTTTTTCCTTTCCCTCCAAATAGATCTTTAATTATCTTAGCAGGTAGTGGACATTATTATCTAACTACCAACAACTTCTGTGTATCAGTGACTTGAAAATATGAGCCTGGAAATCTGCCAGAAACTTCAGCTGAAAGGGTGATAATACAAAGATCATTTTTCCAACTATCTTTATTGGTCTAATAAGAAATATTAGTTTTCCCTTTAAGGCCTTGCCCAAAATAAAGCTCTCCATTTCTTGGCCATGAGTGATGGAGGAGAGCATAAAGGTGTCAAGGTCACTCAGGATCTTATTGATCCAAGACCACCGTTGCTTACGGTTACCTTAAAATGGCTGTAATCCCTGTCCAAAGTAGGATGCACAGTATTTACTACACACCTAGCTGTCCATTGGCACCTTTTGTGAGAGTAATTTCGGGAATTTCATCTGGCCTAACAGAGGGACGTGGATCGCTGTCAGCACGACCAACCACGAGGTGCAGATCAGGAGGAGAGCTTTGCAGCAAAGTCAGGGCTTCATTGCACGGTAAAGAGGTGACATCAATTCCGTTCACCTAAATGACAAACGGTAAAATGATGTCACAGATCTCATTGACCATCAGGTACTTCTCCCTCCCTTCTAAATTTTGCATATGAGCTTGGATTTGTTTTCACTTTCACATAACTGCTTTGCCGTGGTAATTAATGTCAGTGAATGCAACTATTAAGATTGCAGTAAGATTTCTTTTGTCAACTTCTATTCTTCTGAATGCAGAGCTTTCGTAAAAATGGCTCTTTTTTTTCTCGAAACTCAAGGTCTTGTAGCAAAAATCAAGGAAGATGATCTAAATCAATGAATTGAAGATGAACCAGGCTGAAAATATCCTTTGTGATGTACGAACAAAGCCTAGAACTCCTGCATCCTTTGTATGTCACCTATCTTACTACCTTAATTCAGTTTCTGTTATTTAATTGGGAAAGCATTTAGTATCTTGATTGTCTTGCATTGCTGCTAGATGTTATTTGCCTGGTCATAGAATCTATTCAGTCTGAAATTTGTCCTACTGAAGTCAGCAGAATTACATTAGTATGTGATTCACTTGCATGCCTAAATATCTGATAAATTCAACCCTATGAAAGGAAGAATGAGGAAGCTAAACAACACTGATCTGAAAATATTTTCTCCTCTGTATAAACTCAAAGAATTACTGTACCATAATGATTCTGTCTCCCCTTCTCAGTCTTCCATCAGACAGAGCAGGCTCATTCAAGATTTCATCAACGTACAGGCAGTTGTCCACTTTGTTAAGGACTACAGAGAATCCATAACCGTTGTTCTCTGACTTTGTCAAAGTCACACAGATCTCCATTTCCTGTTAAAATAAGCACAAGACCTGTTTGATGGAGGCTTTTCTGTTGCCTCATTAACATCTTCCATTATGTTCTATATGCAGATAGGAATCGGATCCTCAGATGGTACAAATAAGGACAAACAGCTGGGGTTTCTCTGATCTGTCACTGCCTTGCTCCAGAATGAATTTTACTTCTTTTTTACCTGGTGGAGCTGCATGGTGATTGATTGATGGATTGATGGGGCAGAGAATGCCCCCAGGGACTGGAATTTTGGAATCTGAAATGTGTGAAGAGAGGCCTGGAGTCCTCTGAGCTGACAAGCACTACAATAGTGGGGTGCAGAGATTATCAATGTTATTGCTTATTGCTGTTCCACTGAAAGAAATGGCTGGAGCTAAATTTTGTCCTCGGTGCTCTCAAATTAGCAGGGATTCAGAGCTCATTAGTGTCAGAAGGAATGCAAGATGCTCAGCATTTGGCAGGACTGAGCCATATATTTTTGACTAGTAATTAGCACAAGGATTGTACTTTCTTATCAGGACATTACAGTACGATCACTGTAGCAAAGTGATTTTCCACATGAGTTTAAAACATGACAGAAAAACCCCAAGTAGCTGACTCCAATTAAGTTTAGAGGCTACTAGAGGGCTTTCCGGCCTCTAATTGGGAATAATAATGCAGAATGCTGGAAATCTGAAGAAATAGTAGGATGGTATGAGCAAGGAGATGGCCTTAAGGCAAATGGTAAAGAATTCTGAAAATCTGGGCATAGCGGAAGGTCTGCTTGACTTGAAGATTGTGGATAATCAGGAAAGTAAAATTAAAAACCCAACAAAAACCCATGCAGAAATTGCACAGATAATGATTTAAAATTAATGTTCAAGACTGTTGCATTCTGAAAGTTGTTTCTTTTCCTCTGTTGTATTCTACCTGTTAATAATCTGGTGTCTACCACGTACCCTAGTGAAATCTTCCTTTTCTTCCTTCTCTTCCTCCAGTTGCTCCAGGTCTTCCCATTCATTGTCACTGTCACGTGTGTCCCCAGCAGGAAGGGATGATGAGAAGGGACCACAGAGACGTGGTTGTGGGGTCACCATGGTTGTGGAGAGTGTCTCGGAGCTTCCTCCCCGTGAAAGTGAGGTGGCAGACATTGAGCTGACAGTGAGATACTCTTCATCAATAGGGGGTAGAGAGAGTGTTTCAGGCATACATTTTGTGTTTGATAGGTCAGCATCACTCTTAGTAAGTATGAGGCTGGAAAATAAAAAGATTGTAGTGCTGGGCTTTGCCTCCATATGCTTTACTAGATGGCCACTGGAAAGCCTCCTGCTTATACATGACCTAATTTTAAGTGAAGTACTACTAATGGTATTAAGCTGCTGTCTGGGTCCTCCTGTGTTACTATAAAAATAAAGAAGTAATCAGTGAGAATGGAGCTTCTCCTCTCAAGAGAGAGGAGCTAAAAAAATGAACAGCCATTATGGCCCCACTCAACTTGTAGTCTGGAATCTCTGACTGACTCTATATTGTATAACTCCCCTGTATATTGTATAACCCCTCTGGTTCAGGGTTTCTATAGGCTTCTGAAGACAGGAAAATAACTTCCCTCCCCTCCCCCCCCCCCTTGATCACGGTTTGTCTTCTGAGTTTAGCTTTTTTTTTTCTCTGAAAAAATTTGAAATGAAAAGATCGTACAAAAAGAAAGATATTTTTGGTGCCTGTTTAAGTCAACTCTATGAAAATTGAAATTGAAAAGACGGTATAATAAATCAGAAAGTCTTTGGTTCCTATTTAAATCAGTGAGAGTTTTTCCACTGGTTTCAAGCTGCAGCCAGCTTCAGCAGAGCAGCAGTGATTGGAGCGGTGCAGCGCTCCTACGAACGTCTCGCAGCACAGACTTACGCAAAACTCTAATAAGATGAGAGCAAATAGAGACAGCGGATTAGGGCAGTCGGAATCAGATGGTAACCCAAAATCTTCAGTATTCAGCAGTGATTAGTAGCAGATAGCCCCAGAATTAAACCTAAGCAATTCACTTTCAAAATTCTAAGAGCTGGAGGAAAGGCTGCAGAGCGGATTTCGGTGTTCCCTACCTTTTGGCCCATCCGAATTCTCGTGGTGAGTAGCAGTTCTGCTTCACTTCTTCCTCTAGGCAGGGGAAGGCTTCAGATCCAGCAGCTTCTTGATGAAACTTCCAAAGATGCTTGTAGAAACTTTCCCCGGGAGCCGTTGCTTTCTGTACGGGCTTCTCTTGAAACTCAGCTTCCTGGTCTTCATAAGCTGAGCTGTCCTCCTCGGGAGGCTCACTGAAATCTGCTGCTGCTGGAGAATCCAGGCAGTCTTCGAGGTCTGGAGAGGTGCTACCTCCATCACTGGTAGACTGATCCATACTGTTTCCCACCTCGGTACTGCCTGGCATTTCTGCCACAAACTCCTTGATTGGAGACGGTGCTGGAGTCTATTGAAATAACAGAAAGGTTAGTGTCACTCCTTTGCTATCCCCCAGCTTCTTTCCATAAAATAATTTGAAGAGGTAATTATCAATAAGCAT
This sequence comes from Gallinago jamesoni, assembly GCA_025769975.1. Classification (NCBI taxonomy): domain Eukaryota; kingdom Metazoa; phylum Chordata; class Aves; order Charadriiformes; family Scolopacidae; genus Gallinago; species Gallinago jamesoni. Next base: position 19,456,040 of record JAOQGH010000002.1, read on the forward strand.
TGGAATGTGAAAATATCTAATGCAGCTGGAAGGGGGGGGTGGGGGGGGGAAATAGAGTGAGGTACTCTCTCCCTAAACAACTGTTTTGTCTTTATGCTTGTCTTTCACATTCTTCAGGAGTTCCAGCCAGGGAACAACTACACAAGTTCACTTTTCCCAATGATTTCTTTGCCAGAGGTGGCTACTTTTACTTTTTTTTTTTTTTTTTAATGTTATGCCTCAACTTTATGCCTATATTACTCTGTTCACTGTGTAGAAGCGGCGTCCAGATTTGTCTCCTGTGCGACTGACCATAGAAATCAGCCAAGGGCAGGTTGCAAGAGAGCACCAGGAGTCAGGTTGTTCTCTGGAGATGGTCCTGACAGTCACTTCTGTCTGCCCAGGGACAGCTCTTATAAATCCTGGTGGGACAGGAGCCATGAGAGGGCCATTCCGCATGGAGCAAGAGTATTGCAAATGCATGTTCATTCTAAGAGTACTTCTGTGTGTGTGTGTCCATGAGTTGTGTTCAAGAAGCAGGAGCAATAGTCCTAGCACACCCAACGGTGCTGGTTTAGTCTCTGCAGTCTCTACTGTTTGTTTTTTTCTTTATTTTGTTCTCCCCTGCAGATTCTGCTAACTATCAATAAGAAACTGAATAACCAATTGAAACCATTATTTCATTTATTTAAGTTTATTAAGAGGTAGCCTGGATAGGAAGTTTGTTGGTTTTTTCCTCTCACTTTAGGGAGTAATACAGCTACCTTCAGCCCACGAGCGAGCATGGCTGCAGGTGGGATCTAGTAGAACATTTTTAAAAGTATCACTAGAAGATCTGCTTGGGTATGTGCTGTTTCACTCCAATGACAGTGCTGCAATTTAGAAGTTCTTGGGCTGGGATGAACAAGTTTCATGTCTGTCAGATTTCTATTATTTCGGTCACTAAGGAAGGATCAGTTGAACTCTAGAGGTTGAGTGGAAGCCGGGAAAGGAAAGAAATGGAATACAAGACTTTGGAGAAAAGGGAAGGTTGCCTTGGTCGAGACTGGGTAGAAAATGCAGTGGCGGACTTTTTGCAGGTTTTCAGAAGCAAGTTTTCTGGCAGAAGCTTTGCCTTACCAGGGCGCTCAGCTCTATTTCTGGAAGAACACCTTTTGGTGGTCTGCAAAGTAGTAGTGTGACTTCTGCAGGAGCTCCTCTCAACAAGTGCAGGACATCCTAGGCATAAGGAGGGAATGTTAGGTTTCTTACAGAACAATCTATAGTTCATCTCATTTTACCAACTGGGACAGAGACGGTTTTTATTGTGAATGCTGAATTCCCAGTATTTGTGTCTCGGCAGCGTCTGGGGGCCAAAATCCAGTATTATATGATTGTCACAGAAGTGCACCATAGTTTTCATGTGAATGTCTATCTGAAGTAATGACAGTTCTGTTTACAAACTTTTGTTTCCCCACCAACACATAGGTTTAAATTCATTCTCTTTTCTTGAAGAAAACAGGTTTTTCAGACAAATTAATTCAAACTGTGTGTGGCAGGGACACATCTTCAGTGGATTACACACTCCCATATCGACATACCAAAGGGAGACTTTCTCAAAGCCCCTCCTTGACGTTAAATCTCTTTGATGGCATGCAGCTTTCAGCACCCCATCTTTTGCCCCAGCTATTTAATGATATGAATGACCTGGCAGTGGGAAAATTGCATGATTTCACCATTTTTGATTGTTACTAATCTTACCTACTCAATGCGCATTCATATACAAAGCTCAGGGATTTTTTCATAAGGTAAAAAGATTATGATAAAAAAAATAAATCCATATGTAGTCCTTTTTTACTGTTTAATTTCTTCCTGTGAGTATAGAATTTCTCATTCCAGGTAAAAAAAAGTTACACTTCATTTTCCTCACCTGATAGAGATTTGAATCTGGGGCATGGTATTTAGCATGACATTTCAAAGCAAAAATGACCACAGGGAAAAAATGTTCCAATTATACACCAACAAAGATTCCAACTAATTAACAACTGGTGTGCATCTAACAATAGACTTTGTGCATCAATAGTAGAAAGTTATACATTAAATAGCGGAATAAGTTCTCTGAAAGAATTCTGTTAGGAAGGAAATACTCCATAACAATTCCAGAGAACAATCTTACATAGAAATTAGATTCATTATATGCAATTTCTGACTCCCTCTGGTGATAACTAAGTTTATAAGGAGTTTCATCCCATTGTCTATATTAACACATTACCCCCCCGGGTCCCAGTGATAGTACTGCGTGGTACCTGGTACAGAAGTCCTTGAATAGGTTTCCCGTTCACAGCTAAAATGATGTCTCCGACCTCAATTTCGCCGTTCTCTTCAGCTGGCTGCCCTGGAAACAGTCTTTTGATCCTCACAATAGCTCCTCCAAAGTGTTCACAAGCATCTCCTTCCATTTGCAGAACACTAAAGCCGAGGCCTCCAGAGTTCTTTGTCAATTTGACTTCAAATGTGTTATCTGTTCAAAGCAGGGATTGGAAAGAGTGGGAGCTGTGGTGTATGTAGCCCTGTAGGAGCTGATGTGAATGATACCCTCAGCAGACCTTTTCCCTGGGAGCTGCAGAGGCAGATCTACTGATACTGATGGCAAAAGAAGGGTTTGGTGTTCCTTTAATTTCTGCGAGCCCTTGAAATTTTACAGGCAGAATGGGGAGAACTAGATTCTATTCCACTGTGTGTTCACAGACTTTACACCATCTGCTACAAGCCCATGAAGGAAGCAGCCTGTTTTACCAACATAAAATGGTTCAAATGCTATCCTTTTATGGCATTCTTCTGTAAGTATTTGGTAGATCTTACTATTCTCTAGCTGCCTGATGTTAGTTTGGGTCCTGCACTAACCAGCATAAGGTAGAATCTGACTTCCAGCCAAGAACAAGAGACCAGCCCTTTCCCAAACATCATACTTGCAGCTGAACCCTGTTCTGCTGGGGACGATGCAGAGGAGTAACCACCCCATGGTTCAGACTCAGTGTCTGTGAGACAGCCCTACAGTAAAAGATACAGCATTTATTTGATGGCTAAATTCAGTGAAAGTGATCTCTGAATCATGCCATGATTCTGTTTTTTAAGCCATGAGGTGATGGTAGTCTCCAGTGCTGGCCCTGGGGCAGTGGTTCCCCCTGGCTTCCAGGACACACCAGGAGATGTGCTGGTGGTGGTGCTCTCTGGGGAACATCAACCCCACTGCCTCCTGCCCAAGAGTGCTATGGGGTACAGACAAGGGTGGCCCCCCTTGAGCCCCATCTCAGGAAGGCTAAGAGGTACAGGATTTATGACTACCAGAAATTCAGCTGTATCTGGCCACTGTAACTCTGAGCACATCAGAAATATGTTCCTCAGAGTCAATTACTTTCATTCATTCCTTTCTTCCAGGCTGTAAGAAGTCACCCTGAGTTCCTTCTTTTTATTGCTCACCATCTGTCAAAAAGCAGCAGTCCTTGGTACCATCTGTGAAGGATGTTGCCACAGAAACCACTGCACATTGGTCCTCCTTTCTGTCCTTAGCAGCCAGGCATGGCTCTGCCAGTAGGTAGTTTCCCCTTTCTAGAACCAGCTTGGCAACCTAAAATGGTGATGAACGAGTTCCAGTTACAAAGCAAGCCCTATGTCTTTTTACTTTTCTCTTTGGGAGAATAGGGTTGGATGGGGTAAGGTGGGGGGAATGTTTCTTCTGGCCCACCTTCTGGGTATCTTATTGAGCTCTGCTGTGGTACAAACCTGGCCAGATTTCTTCAGGTGTTCCACAGCCTGTTTGTGGGTGATGCCACAGAGGCTGATGCCATCTACTTCCAGCAGCCGATCACCTGGGACAAAAGAAAACCAAACAAGGGGGTCAAGTTGCTTTGATGTCCAAGTTCAAGGGGTGTAAACCCTGAGGCTACCACCATTGCAGATGTCAGAATGACAAGCCACAGTTGCATGACCTCCAATCCCAAATGTATTTGTCCCCATGGCAAACATCCCACACTAACACTGAGTTCTCCAGCCCAGAGTTTTATTGCCAGACACGTTACCTATCTTTATTTGTCCGTCCTTATCTGCTGGTCCCCTGGGAATAATTGACTTCACGTATATCCCACCGTGGCGCACGCTAGTGTTAATTCCACCCTGCAAAACATGTGCCCACAGATTAGACTGTAGTCTCCACATGTTCTTCCTGTGATAAAAATCAAAGCAACTTACACCTGTGGTGCAAAGCAACAGCTTCAGGAATTACTTGTTTTTTAATATAGGAAAAAAATGAAAGAGGATATTACTCCAAAGGCCCATCTAGTTGTATTATACCCCCCTAGGCAGTAATCTTGTTTTTGCAGGAAAATGTAATGTGTTTCTATGTGGCTATATGAAAACATTTCCTAAATGTTCATAAATTTTTCCCTATGCTAACATAAAGATGGGGTTGCATCTTTCAGTCAGCCTCTATCCCAGCTTCCAAGCTGGGCAATATCCACTCAGCAATCATTAACCTTTCAGACCTCTCATTAACCTTTCAATATGTAAAGTGTGGACCTGAACTCGTGCAGCCACTTGAGAGCCTAGAGCTCCGGGGAATTCCAGATTAACCTAAGAATCCCATTCCGTCCATCTACATCCCCTGGCCAAGTTGAGATGAAAAAGCAGCTCTCAATTTCTTCTGCAGGCAATGAAATAGCTGTTGCTTCCCACTCCATTTCAGCAAGGACTGTAAAGACATCTCAGCCTGGAGGGGTAAAGCCAGCTTTGATAGCCAGGACAAGGAATTATTATTCAAATGAGGCAGATGATTTCCACTGCTGCCTTCTCTCGTCCTCCAAATATACAGAGAACTGTATTTCCTTACATTAGGAAATAAAACTGGCTAACGTTTTTTATTATCAGCCTGTCTTCTCTCTTTGTTCCACATAAATGCACTTCCCTATGTGTTTCTTGGTCAATGCAATAGTTTGATGGACACACTGAAAGATTAAGAGAAACACTTGCAGTCACGCTGATTCCAAAAGTTCCGTCTTCTTTAACGAGCTCCACGGTATAGATTTCCTTTGAGTTGGTTTCAGATGGAGATGGTAAGTGTGAAGAATCAGCTTCCTGTCTCAAAAATATAAACACTAATGAGACTACAGCATCTCAGTAGGAAAGGAGGGAAAAGGCAGGAAAAGAAGAAAAAAAAAAAGAAGAGTGAGTTACCAGAAGATATAAAGGGTTTGATCCTGCTGTCACTGTCCCCCTGGAGCGGTACCATTTATAGCCCTGGCATTATTTCAAGCTGACGCTAATGTCACTCAAAATATAATCTGTCTAAACGTGCATAAGCTGAGTATAGATGGGGAAGCTGTTTAATAGTAGGAAATTAGATACAAAAAGTTGCTGTTCTGTGTCTAGTTGAAAATTTAAGAGACTGCAGGAAAATAATCAAAATTTTGTACCTCTGCTGGAAAAGGGAGGAGATCTTTTAATAATATTTTGTGGAAGGGTTTCCCGATTTTTTTCATATATTCTAGACATGTCTATCAGTTTGACATTTCCAATGTAATTTAACGAGCAACATCTTCCAAGGTTTTCTTACTCCTTTCCTCATATTTTTAAATTTCTCAGTTACTTTCCACTGTTAATATAGCTGGCACGTTGTTAGGAGCAGTGCTGGGTGTAAGATTACTGGACAGTATCAAAATCTCAGTTACCTCCACGTCCAGGCTCTCGGCTGAAGGAACTGGAATCCTAGGGCCCAATTCTGGTGCTAAACTCCAGGAAAGAGCCTTCTCCAGTTCATCTATGTTCATGCCCTGTTCCTTGGGCAGAGCCGTATGACAATCCTGAATCTTTGTTCTCCCACTCTCCACACAAGAGATCTCGGATCCACTGGTGCTGTTTCCTCTTGATAGGTTCTTTTCTTCATTTAATCCTTCTTCACACGCGTCTGCCAAGCCGTACCAAAATAAAACGTTGTTGCATGCAAAGAGTAATTAAACTTGAAGGCAAATATTATTATAGCTCAGCACGGGAGGACAAAGTAACTTCCTACATGGAGTGGTTGTGAAATCATAGCTATAAAATGAGTTGGTCGTTGGCCTATGGTTATAATAACTGGCACTGAGTAGCAAGAAAATACTACTACATCCCACTGCCTAATAAATACCTGTGTCCAGAATTAACTATTAGCATCCCACAGCCAAAGGCATTTGTCTTCATACCTTTGGGTTGAGAGATGATAAGCTCCACTTCGTCAGGAGAATTCTGTATGATTTTAACTGCGGTATTAAATGAAACGCCCTCGAGACTAATATTATTCACAGAGATGAGTCGTCCTCCTTAAAAAAAGAAAAAGATAAAAACAAGACAAAGCACATCTAAATAAGGAAATAAATCCAGAGTAGCTAACTTTAAACCATGAAAGTATTTTAATTCTAATTAAAAAGTAAGGACAGTGACCTGGTTTGATATTTCCAGCTCTGTCTGCTGGTCCCCCAGGAATAATTGAAGCGATAAAGATACCGAGGTCTAATTTTCCTACATTTTCTCCTCCAATAATTACAAAACCTGCAAAAATGAGATAGCGTGAGAATGCAGAGCACTGGCAGCATTAGAAAAGATGAACTTCAGGAGCACAAAAGGCTCTTACTCCAATGGTGCAAGTTTTATACACGGTCTGTAGAATGGGGAGCTCTGATTTACATGGCATCAAGGTCTTGATTAGGGAGAGATTTAAACTCACACTATAATTAAAGTGTCCTGGTGACTTTGGCAATTTAAGTATATTTTCTCAATAAGAAAGCTTTCCTGGCTTAGGACTTTTAAAGATTCCAGCTACTTTCTTATGAAAGTCATAGACTACGTGGACCTTAGTATTTAACACCTGTGGTAGAAAAATGGTATAAAAGCTCATTAGATAAATTCAAACATTGTTCTACATCATGTAGTCCAGGGCCCCTGAGGTGGGGGGGGGCTATAACCTTCTGATGAGAGATCTAAGAAAATTAAATCTATAGTCAAGTAGTTCAATTTCACTATCCTGTCTCAGGGTGTTTTGTCTATTGCAGAATATATTCCTCTCACTGGTAGAATAGTTGGGTTTGGGGTCAGGATATTCCACGCAGACCTGCACCATTTAGAAATTTGATGTTTAATTGTATTAATGGTCAGCTCGGAAACCTGACAGTCCTCTGAACTCATCCACAAGAACAGGATACAGTGTTATAGTGTATTATAGAACAAAAATGTTATCCAATTAAGAAGCCAGACGTTGGGAAACCCTCATGTTAAGGTTGTGTACATATTTTGCACCCGTACAGGCAATACCTGAAAGGTTTGCAGAACATCATCTCCCTTGTGAGGTCTAAGATAAATGAAATCACTGTGCATGTGTTCCAGATACAAAACTAGACCCTAGTTCCGTTCATTCTACTCGTAGCACTACGTCCCCTTGACCATTGTGGCCTTAGTTAATCCTTGGAAAAAATCGTGACCTTGATTTATGTCCTTAGTGCTTTTCAGTCTTGGAAATTCTAAGTCTTTCACAAAGATCAGTATTCTCATTCTATAAGAAGAATAAATTAGGTGAAGAAGGTTACAATCTTGCCCAGCTTGAGTCAGCCAGTATCAGTGTTAGCTCCAGGATCTCATTGTCCCAGTAACAAACATAACATTCATGTTCCTCACTTACCAAATCCGTTCTTCGGGTCCCGTTTGAGGCTGACACAAATGATTTCTCTCTCTAGACCACTTAGCGAAACTGCCTTTTGGATGGCTGGTGATCCAGGCGCTGCAGAAACAAAGCAGCTAGAATAAATGCAGATTAATGCAGGGAGACAGTAGTTTCATCTAGTATGCAAAACGGGGGCTTCAAAAATTAAAAATATATTTTGTCCTTGTTTTCAACATTACTGTTAGTTTTGAATCAATATAATTCAGGAAGGAAGTTCAAACAAGTGTTTGGAAATTTGCCTTCTTTAGAAAAGTATACGTAGAGTAGCTATGTAAGCTCCTCCTTTAATGTTCCTTTCTGGGACACTATGCATTTATCTGCAGTGTTTTCATTAAGATTAGGATATCTAAAGAGAAAGTCATGTAGCACCCATTGAACATAAAGGTGATGTGGCCACAATATCTCCCGTGGGTTCCTTTGGAAACTCTAACTTCAGTCCTGTAGGCTCTTTTGACTCTGTAGGTGCAATCCAATCAGTGCTGATTTTGTAATGTTAACTCTGTTAATTGGACATTCTCAATCGCCATGGTGTGTTTAAGCCACAGTTCTAACTTTAAAGTGAATTAACCAAATAATCCTAGCTTTGTATTCCACCCCCTGTCTGCATGCAATACGGCTTCTGTTAAAAAGTTAGGTGTCCAGTTCTTATTCCAGTTAGTGTCATGCAAAGGTGAGAGCAGAGGAAGGATCTGGAGCCTGTGTTGTCTCACGTGTTATTAATTGGGTTGATCTCAATTGCAAATCAAATTATAACCTCTGAGAACAGGCATAGTGCCCTGTGCAAGGCTCCTGGGTGGTCTGAACTGCATCTCTGAAGAGCAGTAGGCACCACTGGTAGAATAAAGGATCAGTGCAAGTTCCTTAGCACCGATCCTTTTGGAGAGTGAAAGGGAAGAACGCAGCTTGTCCTGCTAAATTCTGGGTTGATTCCCAGGACCAGAAGTGTGAAAAGATATTCTTTAATCTGTCAGCAGAATATCTTTTGGTCTCCTGGTATTGAAACAATAAATACGCAAGGGAGCTGCCTCTCTTTATGATTATTATACTCACCACTGATGGTGTTCTGAGTTGAGTGGATGGAGAGGTAGTCATAGCTCCTTTGCTTTCTGTTCAAATTGAGGTGTGTTTCCGACTGGGATAGCCCTGATGTGGACCTGCCCGGCAGGAAATGAAGACCCCGTTACAGTAACGAATGAGCAATGGTATTTAGCTGGTGATTAGCACTCTTCATTGGTGTTAGGCTGCCAGAGCCAAGTTGGGAATGCACATGGTTGTAGCCTTTCAAGGAGTACGCTGATTTCTGGGCCGTATTTCGTTGTGGAGGAGAGGTAGTTTATCCTTGTGCCAGCGTTTGCTTCCAAAATTACAGCTGCCGTTAGCCCACTCGCATCGACCGATTGCCCCCCGTGTTTTTGTCTGAGCTGAGTGGGGGCAGTAGGGAAACACAGCGGACCCTCAGTGTGATTCATTTAGCCCCGCTGCCCGTTTAGACAAAACCACGTGTGAAGGTTTTCCTGGCAGTTCACTTCCTTCTTGGCTCTGTTCTATCCCTTACTATTCCAAAAAGCACTAGAATCCATCGAAGGCCATTGCAGCTATAGTAACCGCCTACACTGGTGCATGTACCAACGGGAATTGAAGGGGAGAAGCTCTCCCACTGCTCTCCATGATTTCCACCTTTAGACACGGAGGAATCAATTCGGTAAGACCTGCTCAAAACCAGCATCCTGTGTGCATTCGCTTCACACGCTGCCATTTCCAGGCAAAATCCACAGACATGAAAAATTTTACTTTTATTCTCCCTTATTTTTATCCTTCTCCATAACCCGTTCAGTGGTTCATCCCTGAGTCTGGTACAAATTCAAATGTCACTCTTTTTCAGGTTCTTATCTGTTAGACTGTTATATTCCTGCCTGTGTTTGCACTGCTGCTGGCACCAGCCAGCCCCCGGCCTTTTGGTGGGACCACGTTAAAGATTCCCAAATCTAAGATTCCCAGAAATCCAGGTCTGCCTTATAGTTTGCCACAGAGGTTTGCAACGATCTAGTCTGTGACTGAGAATTCCTACATGTGTTTAAAGGAAAAAGCAAACCAACCTGCCAAGGTTGCTTTTCTCTCTAGTCCTGGTGTTGGTTTCCACGCTGAGGTTGTCACAAGACTTGCTCATCATCCCGGCAGAAAGGTTTTCCAGGTTGGCTGCGTAGAGCACGTTCTCCGAGCGAGAGAGTCTCTGAATGAGGGCGAGGTGTTCCCGCTGAGCCGCGTACGCACAACTCGATTTGTCTACTTCCACAAATTTACCTTCCTCTGGATAAGAAGGGAGAGAGGGGGAGGAAAGGAACATAAATCCACTGATATTAGCCCATCTTTGTCAGCTCTGAGGTGATTTCTGCTAAGCTTTTGAATGTGCCAGAAAAAAAGATTGGCATCACAGAATGCTATGGGGTTGGAAGGGACCTCTGGAGATCATCTCCTCCAACCCCCTGCAAAGCAGGGTCACCCAGAGCAGGTCCCACAGGAACGTGTCCAGGTGGGTTTGGAATGTCTCCAGAGAAGGAGACTCCGCCACCTCTCTGGGCAGCCTCTGCCAGGCTCTGCCACCCTCAAAGCAAAGAAGTTCCTCCTCATGTTTAGATGGAACTTCCTATGTTCAAGTTTGAGCCCGTTCCTTCTTGTCCTGTCATTGGCACCAGTGAAAAAAGACCGTTCCCATCCTCCTGACACCCACCCTTGAAGTATTTATAGGAGTTGATCAGATCCCCCTCAATCTTCTCCAGCCTAAAAAGACCCAAATCCCTCAACTTTTCCTTATCAGGGGGATGTTCTAGGCCCCTCATCATCTTTGTAGCCCTGACATGTATTTATTCTGGTATCCTTAATGATATCTAGGCTTTGGTGTGAGTGGAAAAGTTTTCCAGTCCATTTCTTTCACAGAAAGTATACGTTGTCTTTAGATTTCATTTCTATGAATTACACTGCAAACTTTCCACAAAGGCGGATGCAAAGTCCAACCCTGTATAATTTAAACTTGAATATCTTTGTAAAGTATATTCTCTCCATGTTTAGTCTACGAGAAACATCCATCTGTCAGAGGGTGCAATAGCCAGGTGGGTGGTTTCCCATCCTTCAGGTGCCCCCCATTGAGATCCAGGTGTGTCCGAGAGGACGGGAGCTCTGCTAACACAGCTCTCCTGAGCCAAGGAGCTGCCTCTTGGCTCTGAGCCATCCGCCCACATGAAGCTAAGCAGGGAACCCTCTTGGTGGCAATGCTTGTGATCCAATTTTCCACTTCTGAGCGAAATCCGCCACTTGCTTAATGATGCCTGGGCTGTGCTGTGTACGGATCTGTCCTTTCAAAAGGTTTTATTTCCCTGAAACAAGTGCTGGAAGAGGCATTGATAATTTATATGAATTTATATAGATTTTCAGCTGGTGGGCTGGAAGGGGGATTTGAAGGAGGGACGGGCAACAGGCAATTGGAGACACGTCGGAAGGTAAAAGAAGAACTCTGCTTGGTACAGGCTGGTACAAATATGGGCTTTAATTCTGTGTGTACGTGACAGTTGACCTCCCGTGTGTTTTCCTAACAAATATCAGCCCAAATGCAGCTTTCTAGAGCACTACTCTGCAGCGTTAGTCCTGGGCTGCCTCTTTCCTCGGCGACTTTGATCAGGAGCATTTGTGAAGGCATCAGAAGGCTTAAATGTCCGCAGGATTAGCGCAGTCTGAGAGTTGCCATGGTGATTTCAAAGTAGGGGGTTGCTAGCAAGTTTTGAAGAGATGGTGACTTATACATCCAAACAGCGCAGCAGAAGGAAGAGGTTCCCTCGTGCAGAAAGAGCCTTATCATCTCTTACATCCCCACTGTGGGGACAACAGCAGCACTGTCAACTACTGTCATCGCCTTCTTTGTGAAGAAGGCAATTTTGCTTGTGACAGCAAGAACCTGTGTTCACGCAGCTTGTGTAAGGCTGGCTGGTTTCAGTGATTTGGGGTGTTTGTAATCAGGATTTAAATTATCATTCTCTTAGCTCTCCATCCTTTTGTTCTCTTATATATGGCATGTAGTAATTTTTATTAAGATGTATTGCCACACGCAAATGTGACACAGGAACACTTAACATTCACCGTCAGCACTCGTTTGGATGCTACAAATCACAATCCCACTAAGTTGGGTTTGAAGCTACAGGAGCCCAAGCAACAAAAGGTGCCTTGAACCTAAATATCATCCTAGCACCTTTTTCCATGGTAACAAGGTTGCGCAGGTGGAATTTCATTTTTCATGAAATAATTTTAATGAGGAAGAAGCAATATATCAATCAACTTGTTATATCCCATGATATAATTTGTTGCCAAGACTCGTACAGTTTTACTAGAGAAGGAGTATCCCAGCAGAGAATGTGACACTTGATTCTCCTGCTGTGACTCTCTGGGTCAAATACTTAGTGGTTGTAAATTATCATGATTCTCTTCAAGGCAGCGGATGAGTCCTCAGCTACTGAAAACTCTCGTTGTTCCACTGAAGTCAAGAGTGGTGACAGTTGTTGGCTTGGGCTGTTATATCTTAAGTGGCTCAGTTTCCCCATAGTGATCCTCACCCACCTTTGCAGAGCCCGCTGAGGACCGGGGGTGAGAAGCGCTGTGTAGCTGCCCTGGGTTGAGCAGAACCTTGTCTGAGAAACTACGGAATATCTTAAGTCTAAGGAGTTATTAGTCATATCTTACACAGATGTGGCAAAATCTAGGAGCAGAGCAGCTACGGAGCTGGGAGGCTCTGACTGACGTGCCTTTGGCTTTGTGGTTTTGTCCTGGGCCAGAAGCACAGGGTTGAACCCCCTCCCCTGTCTTATGCAAAGCTAATGAGTTCATTAAATTCAGCTCCAGGCTACCTGGGCACTACTACAGTTATTTTTTGTGGGGAACATTTCTCAGGTTACATTTGGGGTAAGTTTGATACATTTCTTCAGAATTCTCAGCAGGTTTCCTGAAGGGAATTGTTACCATGGGGGTTTTTTTGGTTTGTTTTTTTTTTTTTTTAAATCTGACTTTAGCAACATGGTTGTTATCATCAGAGACCCCCTCTCCACCCCCTGCACCTGCCCACTCACTAAATTGCAGACGCTGAATGAGACTTACACCCCTCTAACTTCCAGCGGAGACATTATTTCCTGGGCTGCACATGAGAAACCGAAGCCCGGTGAAAGCGATATGGCAGGTTCTGCCTGAAGGCACCTTTTCTAAAACCTGACCTCGTCCCACGGCCTGAAAAACGAAAGAGCATTTATACCTCACCTGACGAAGTTTGTCGAAGTTGCCTAGAACTCATCTGTGCATTGAACTTGTGCTGGGCAGAGCAGAGGTCCAGGAGATATTTACACGTCTTTGCTGTGTCGGTGATGAAGGTGTGTTTCTTGCCACTGAAGCTGCTTTCAATCATGAATTTTTTTCTCTAAAGTTGGAGGGGAGAAACAAAGCACAGCTTGCTTCATATATCAGTTATTACACCGAGACACTGCAAGTTCATTTGTATAATCTTCTTGGTTTGTCCAGCTGTATTTATGCCTGGCTGCCTGCCTTTCGGGTGCAAGAAATGTCCATCGTAGCTTCAGCAGGTGTTAGTGAGGTGTCTGTCGTTGGGATCCAAACTGCCCTGCCTTAAGAGCCCTCAGACATTGACTGCACTGAGGGCAGATCCACAGATCTGGCGAAACTTGGCCCTACAGATGTTAAAATGATTAAACCAATTTAATGCGAAAATGAAAATATCTTCAAGGGGCAGAGGGGCCGTTTTGGGAGAGCGACGCAGGTTGACACCTACACTGTATGATGACAGATTGGTGTATCTCTGATGGCAGAATAGCAGTTGGAAGGGGTGACAATCTTGTCAGCAATACTGGTTTGTTAACAGACATTAAGATACTAAGAGATGAGGATGGGAATAATGAGATCTGGAAAGAATGAGACATGATCCCATGATCTGATGTAGGTAGGAAAACCAAAGAAAAGGGAGAGAGAGAAGCAAAGATGAGGGGAATGAATATGAAATATGCCGTAAAGAGATTTGACATGGTCCCTGTAATGGCCAACACCAGATTATTCGGTTTTACAGTAATTCAACTCCAGCGTTGGCAAACACCTCCAGAACTAAACCTCACTAAGACCTGGATATCTTGGTATCCACATCCAGATCCAGCCTTCGCTTTGGACTGTTTGCAAGAAGGACTTGCCTGTACGGAATGAGTCTAATTCTGGCTTGAATACAGTAAATTTATCAAAGTGACAGGCAGGAGAGTGAAGTAATAGAGTGAAGAAGACGTTCACTTGGTTCCAACTCACATGAGCTGAAATTCTCTCTGTTTCACGCCACTGGAATCTTAAACTGGCAATTCTTGTGTGATTTTTCACCTCATACACAATGATGCCTTTGGCACAGATTCCCAGGATGATGTTCCCTCCTGCTCCCTTCTTCTCTTGGCCCACGCGATAGAACAACACTCCATATTCTGGAAGTTGCTGTGTCACCTTAGAGAGAAAAAGGGCATTTACCATGAGTTATAGAGTTTGCTAAATTGTACCTCAAGGTATCTCACCTAAATATACTGGAGACTTTGAGGGAATTTCACTGCCCCAGAATTCCCTCCAGTGCCAAACTTTATAGTTACGGGCCTTCAGTGTAACCTCTTTGGTGCACAGTGCTCTCTGATGGGTGAAAAGGTAAATCAGACTATACTTCAAGGGACTGAGGAGTCCACTTCTGCCTCTGCCTTCTAGCTGTGTGGAGGGGTCTCTGAGGAACTCACCAGAAGGTCTGGGTGGTGTTACTTCTCTTTTTACCTCCTGCACTTGGCCACAAAATGTTAAAATGTGACTCAGACCCTTTACGGGACTATGGAATATGAGGAGGGGTTTTCATCTTCTTTTGTGATCTGCAGATCAATATGTGTTTATTCTAAAATATTTTGGTTTTATTTTCTGGGAAGTTAAGGTAGAATCCCCAAATAACTTTTTTTATTGTGAATAGAGATTTTCTGTGACCAAAATAAAACACTTTTAAGAAGATCTGTTTTTCAAAAACTATCCAGAGCACAAATGTTCAGGTCCTGAAAACTGGGGCATCTATAATCACTAGCTGAATCTGGGTTTTAATTTTTAATCCCTTTCGTATTTGGAATTTGCATGTTCCTGCCATGGGGGCTATCTTTCTCACTTTCTATGATGAGTTGGCTCCTTCTAGAGACTTATTCATTGGAACAGATATGAACAAAGCTGCTTTCTTCATTGGATTTGGCACGCATGATGGGACTGTCATTAAGGCGAAGCTTCAATCCATTTCTTCAATTCCACTGACAGTGTTAGATGAGGAACTAACATAATTAAACAGCAACAGAACTAAAATGATGCTATAAATAAAAGCATGTGGCACTGCAGCAAAACAGCTACTGATATTTATCCGTTATCTAATCCCTCATATTTTCCATTTGATGGAAAGCAGACAAGTTTGGTAGAGAAGGAGAAATTAGAGGAAAAAAATTAAATCCCACATCATCATGACATCCTAGAGCCCTAGAGAAATAGTCACGTGAGAAAATACTTCAGATAACTCCTTCCTCAATTCCAGGGCTCACAGATATTTTTAAACAAATAATCACTAGATGTTTAGAAAGTGGGTGAACAGCAGCTGTAGTTTCAGAAGGCAAGAAAGTGCTTATTCCCATTTTCATAATCATCTCAAATAAATTCAGTAGGTGTGTTTATAATCATCTGGAACCCAGACACGTTGGTAACATGCTGAAAATTTGCATCAGCCTTTAGGATATTGAAAATGCCCTGAAATGTGCATTACCTATCAGTGAAAGGAAACCTACCATGTGAATGTGAGGTAAGTTGTTTAGTGACAGTATCTACAGCAGAATAAAATTATGAGGGTTTTGTTGACTATTCAAATCTCTTCACATTATCTAAAATCCACTGTATCGGGCAAGAGGGAAATGATGGACAATGTAAACAGAAAGGGGGTTTCAATCTCAAGATTAATAAAAAATATTTGGGGTATGGCAAGTTACCTTTAAAAATTCCAGTTCAGCCTCATCCTCGAATAGGGAACGATTCATACGATGTAATTTCGCAAGCTCTCGCTGTACGTACGCCAGGGTCATTTTCTCTATTCGGCTTGCTGGGATGTAGTCTTCAACACGAAAATAGCTCTTTCCGTGCATCTTTGGGGGGAAAAAAAAAGAAAAGAAAAAAAAAAGAAAAAAAAAGAGGAGCCTTTTGTTCTTTCTTGCCTTTCCTTATTTGTCAGGGTGACCCATATGTTGAAGTCACCCTGTTGCCATGTCCTAAAAGAAGGTGGGGAACAGCAGGTAGTGTCCCGACAGCCAAATGTGCCTCTTGCTCTAAGCACACCCTCCTTCTCTGCTCAAAGGGGACAACAGAGGTCCCTACAGGCACTTGGAGCTGACAGCTACAGCTGCATCAGCACAACTGACTATGGGAGACCCAATGTCCGGATGGACCTGATCGGATGGATCAGACCCCTCAGAGTTCAATGAATAGAGCTGCACTGATTTGTGTAGCTGAAGATATGGCCAAGAACACAAATGGGTATTTTCTGTACACTTCAAAACTAGGGTAACTCGTTCAGATACACCACGAGTCACCTTCCTGTCTTTGTAGCTTGTGGATCTGAGTCTACACACAAAATTCTGGAGTGTTTATTTATTTTTCTCTTCCATGTTTTCTAATCTCTTTAAACCCCTCTGCACATCCAAGCTCTGCCCAAGTTGGAAATTTTCTGGAGATATTCTGGAGTTTCTGGGCTATGTTAGCAGTTACAAAGGACCAAGAGTCTTTCATCATTCTGCCATATTTCCTGCCAAATTCACCTGGCTCATTGCTGCTTCTTAATCAGGCAAATTTTGTGATTTTTTTTAAATTAAATCTGAAATGGGATTACTGAAGGACTTAGCTGAAATGATGTGCTATTCACATTTCTTCTTTGAATTCTGTGTGACAAACAAAAGCTGTTGAGAGAGAGCGGTGAGAAAAGTTGTATTATTTATCCACACCTCAGAGGCGTAGTTGCCAAGCTCTGCCTGTAAAGCCAAAGCGCCGAGTTTCAGGGCAGTCTCGTCATTGCAATACAATCGCTCCTCCAAAATATCTTTGCGAAGCTGCAGGTAAAACTGATGCCTCGTCAAGCCGTGCCTGGAACACAAAAGGGTTGAGGGACACAGGAGGGGCCTTGAACAGTCACCCAAAACGCTACCATGTTTCCTGGAGTCGGCAAAACCGTGCACTTACTGGATAACATTAAAGTGGTTGACAAAGAATTTTATCCTTAGAAAGAGTGTGAAATTAATGATGGAGGTTTTCTTCTTGGGTTGGTCGTTCCAGCCCTCTGGGGCCACTTTGTAGAGTTTGGTCTCCTCATCCAAAAAGAAGAATTCTTTACCTGAAATGAGAATTTGTGGTTCTGTGATAAGTTTGGAGATACTTCAGTAGCTCAAAGTTCTGCTGTCTTCATTCAGTGCGTCACTAGCGATAAAAAATAAAATAGATCATGGATGTCAGTTGAGACTTACTTCTCTGTGTCATGGGCTAACGTATTTGTTCTTTGGTGGAGAATTTAGTGTGTAATTTGGGATCGCGGTTGTTAGATGCTGGATTGATTGGAATTCCATGGATTGCTAGATCTATGGAATCACCCAGGAATTGATGGGGTTTGCATTCTGCTGGGCTTTTCTGTGTAGGACTATCATCCAGTAAGGGTGAGGCACAGTCCCAGGGTAAACACGCTTTACGTGAGTGCAGTAGTATTTAAACCAATGGACTTTGCTTTTCCTTAAGCTTTGGGTCTGCTTTCATCTGAGGATCTAAAAGAATTTTACTGGAATTCATTAATAAAGCAACTACAGAGGCGTTGAGAGAGAGAACTGTCGTCGTAGTTAGCTGTGTCTCATTACCTTTCAGGTAAGCCAAGCCAAAGTAGAAATGTTCCACCAAGTTTGCATACGCCACCACGGTGTTAAAGACATCTCTTGCCTTGGACTTGATGTCACATTGCACCTCAAGGCACTGCCCGTTGAGTAGAATCACATTGAGATCCCTTTGGGACAAATAGGATTTCCCTTTTTTAGTCTAAGAAGGTGTAACAGAAAACAAAGAATGAGTGCCAGGTACAAGCCATGCATGTCCCACAGGGTTTTACTACTGACACCCCATAGTCTCCTGGCTCTGCATGAACTGAAGGATTTGGTCACAACACTGTGCTATTCCCTGCCTCCTTTCTCCTAAGTTAATATCCCAAACATTTTTAATTTTATAAAACCCCAGGAATCCCAACAAAACAGCTGAACGTACTCAGACTCTACAATCACCAGGATTATTTTAGATTTGAGGGTAATTCTAAATTTTCTTTGCCCTTTTCCTGCTGTGTGCCATCAGCCTTTTCCCTTATCTACATTAAATGTAGAGGCTGTGCCTGCAAACTGGGGGAGTCCAATACATTGGCACTGGATGTCACGGTGCACGTTTGCTGTACAATCTCTGTCTCAAAAGTCCTGTGCTATAGCAAGCATTCTTAGCTGAGAAGGATAAATTGAGGTGTTTTCAGACCACTTGAAATAACTACCCAGCACTGAGAATTAAATGCCCTCCTTTCAAATCTCAGTGCCTCTGCAGGAGCCCTGCCTTGGTCTGGGAGGAGGACAGGGCAGGGACGCTGGGTTGGGGCTCGGTGTGACTCACCAAGAGCCCCAGCTGAAAGGCCACTAGATTCGTTCTTCGTTCTTAATGTTGACACTTACCACAATGGATCCAGGCAGCTGTAAGGTCACTGGCGGTTCACTAGACAAAATAATAAATTCTGGACCTGAAAACTGTAAGGAGGCAATTTAGAAATTTTAATGACTGTCTCCTTAATGTACTGAAGATCCTAAACACCAGTACCAGCGAAACCCATTTCTGTTGATCTGTGTGCTGTAGCTAATTGACTTCAGTGTCTAATGAGATAGTATTCAGTGTCTACTTCAGTGTCTATTAACAAACTTCTCTCTGTTTGGGGTCTCTCCTGTGTGGACTTTCTGGGCTCAGCTCATGCTGAAGCCTTTTCTTCTCTAAAGGCCCTCAACCAAGATCCATTTCCTTTGCGAGGCACCTCCTCGAGCTTCCATAGGGGGCTGAAATGCAGAGCTACTTTCTTTCCTGTAATGAGGGTTGACTGATATTTCTTAGTAGCAGATCTTGTATTGTTTTGCTTTAACTACAACAAACTTTAACAGCATGAGATGCTGGTTTTTCTGCTGAGCATCTACCACAAAGAATTTTGCATATTGTGTTTTTTTCAGGTTCATGGATGGTTTTTGATCCTTGAAGCAGACAGAAATAACTCCGTGTCTGCAAGTGATAAGATGTGGTCATTCCAACCATTATCCATGACCTTGAGCCATTTAGATCTTATTTTTTGGAGAGAATTTAGGGTTGTTTCATAATACTAGTATTGTCCTGCCAAGACAATGTGGCTTTGTATCAAATACAGAGAGAGACTAACACTTTGTTGTGACAATTACTGGGCTCCTTCTGAGGAACTCAATTATTATCTCAGCAAAGATTATATTAAAAAATTTCAAACTAAGTCTATATATAAAAGCAATTTTCCAAACTTATCTAACTGAAATTCTTGATCGAAGTTCTGCCACTGGTCAGTCTTGAGCTTGTGAGCTGGGAGTAGCTGAAGGGTGAAACCTGTCCCTTCTGCTCCCCCAGCAGAAAGCTCCATGGGCAGCAGCACTGTGAGGATTTCTGTGATTCGGTTATTTCTGCATTTTTCTTATCCAGCTGCCAAACAAACATTATCCTTCCCATTTAAGAGATTCCTACAACAAACCAGGAACTAGAAGTGGACCTTTAGGTGAAGTACTGGTCTGGCACACTCCCTGCTGGCCTTTGCTCTCTGGCCAGGCAGACACCATACAAAATATTTCAGTCCTTTGAGTAGCGTTGACCAGTAAGTGTTGGGGGTCAGTGCCTCTGTAAATGTTTTAGCTGTTCTGGAGCTCCTGTCAAAGTGGTTGATGGGAACAGTCCATGTGGTGGTTGATGCCTCCAGAAATGCCACCTGTAGCTCAGAGTGGGTTCGATTATAACTTTAGCTTAGTCTTTATGGACAAGGCTTTCACTGCCTTCAGTTCTGGATTATCACAACCACGTCATGCCTGTTCTGGAGTCTGTCAATTTAGAATCCTCATCTAATGAGATGGCTCAGTAGCTAATATATGCATCACAGGTGAATGACAACTGGATGAGAGGTTTCCTTAGTGATATTTACATTTCAAAATCAGCTTATGGGTTTTTCATTAGTCACCTTTTCCTTCCTGTGGAACAGGCATTTCTGCGATGCAGCAGCTGTGGCGTAGTCCTTTGTAGACACGGAGAAGGTGGAACCCAAGCTTAGCAGGTTCTGTCTGCTGTTCTTTTGAGTCCCACCAGGGATTTCTTCTACAGCACTGACTGACCTTCAAAAGAAATGTCATAGTGAGCAATATGTACAGTGTACAATCAAACCAACACGGACCCCGGGACAAACAGCTTAATGTACATTGTCTGGCAGGACATTAGGAAATCCAAGGCAATATCAGTTATAAGTTGTTAAATGTTTCTTTACAGAAGAAGAGGAACAATTTAACAGGGATAACATTAGTGATGCCCTTTATAAGTAAATCTAAACTATGCTGTAATTCAGTAACAGCTTTTTGTTTGGTTAGTTTTTTTTTTTTTCATTTGGTGAGACAGCTCTAGCTGGTTAAAGACTTGGGAAGCCAACAGGCAAAAAACGTAGCCTCCTGCCTTTCTGGGAATTCTACAGGATGAGGTCAATTCCTTGTTTCTTCTTTTCTGAAGAAAAAAAAAGCTTTGTTGTTCCATTATTCAGAATTTTCCAGGAATTGGACTGAATTATTTGAATGCAAATTCATTAGCATCAATTGATGTCTCAAGGACATGAGTGAATTTTTAATTTAATTAAGAGAAAGATGTGTCAAAGATCAGAAAGCTGTCTTTATACTATACTTTTAGTCTCTAAAGTAATGGTGTTTTCCACATGAGCCCCCGGGAAACTTTCCTATGGGAAATGGCTTGCTGGAAATTTGGAGAAGAGAGTTCATCTTTCAGTGGAGGAGAGGAACATTCTTTTGGCACCATGATTTTAGATAAAGGATGTTGAGACGATACCCAGATTAGTAGTCAGAGGCATGGCAATTGCTCCAAAATACTCAGTAAATGAATCTTCTGTTACTGATATCGTTGCCGGGTGTGTGATGCACCTATTGATGTCTGTGTACACAGATATATATGTATGTGTGTGGAGGTAGACAGAGGCTTCTTTCTTCACAAAAGCTGCCACTCCTGCTTGTAGGTTTAGATGTGTACTGGGGAATCTCACATCGCTCAGATTATCGTGCCTGATTTATCAGGAAGTTCAAACTGTTTACTTGGGATACGTTTAATTGGGAATTGATCTAAATGGAGCATTTCCTGTGGGCCCGAATTACTCATGTCATGGTTAAAAGAAGAAACTCCTGTTTAACTGGGTCAAGAACTCAATTTAAATGGGCTGTCTGGAGGGATTACGCGGTGCTTAACGATGGGATTCTGGCCTCTGTGGTGCCTAGAGGCTAACGGTACTTACACCTCTTCTTCGTGTGGAAACAGCCATGATGACAGCTGCTCTACACTAAAACCCAGTCTAGAAAACTCTTGTTTGGCAACAGTGGTGTCTCCCTGGCTTTTGAAAAGGAGTTAATATCGGTTGTGCAATTCTCAGCTCCAGAGGGCTGCTGTACCTGCCATGGCTGAAATGGGGCTAATTCCCATGGCAGAGCAGGGTCTCTGGTGTCCCTGGGTTACCTGTAACTCGCAGTGAGATGCTGGACATGGCTGACACAAGAGAGACAATTCAAAGAACTGAGAGGGAAATGTAAATAACGACTGAAAATGATGGATCATGTACGTGGTCTGTCATAACCGCTCCAGGACACATCAGGCCTCTGCTAAAGTGACAGCAAGGCAGGACTGGATCCAAAGTGTTCATGCAGTCAAATGCAGACTCTGCAGGAAGCCTTGCCAGTGACAGCAGAGACTCTTCGTACCTTCTCAACAAGTTCTTCCCTTCCACGCTCTCTGCGGAGCTGGTTCCCAGCCGTTTCAGTCACAGCCAGCTGTGGGTACCCACCTCTCTGGTGCTGACAGAGACACTGGGGACAAGCTCTGGGAAACCAGTGACGTCCAGCAGGACAGGGTGGGAAAGAGCAAGGGTGGGAAACTTCAATGGGCTTGTTTTGTATGGATTGATCAGGGGCCCGAGCTCCATTTCACTACAGCCTTTGGACTTTTACTTGGAGCCAAATTGTGTCTAGGTCAATCTATTCTCAAAACCCCAGGCATTTTCTGATACCGCACTGAGTGTCTGCTTCATGTGATAATAAACCAGCTCCTGTCTTTTAGGAAGAGGAGTTTTGATTACCTGTTTATGAAGAGCTTGTAGCTGCTTTGTGTCCTTGACCCGCTAAGGGTGGGGTCCCATGACCTGTGTGTCTGTGGAACTCTCCCTGGAACGAATAAAGGACATTTCACAATTGGAGCAGCACTCAGCATCAGGTCTGGGGACAATTACAACAAGGGGGAAATTTAGACTGGTCACTTCCTGTGTCCTTGCTTGGGCATGATAAATGGCTATTTGATAAGGCTGAGTAAATACCCCACCAGCAGGATTCCCAGTTCTTCAGTTATTGTTACTTCCTCTTCATAACCCTTCAAGTGGATGTAATTTGGAAAATATCTGTGTGGCTACAATGGCTGTTATTCATATGTATGGGGGTAATTTATGAAATAGCTTTTGCTCTTCAGAAATTACCCCCTGTATTCTTTGTTCTTCTATTTTCAGGCATAGAATCAGAGTGGAAAAAAAAGCAATGAAACTTCTCTGGCTTAATCAGAGTAGGATATAAAACCACTGAAATGAAGACTGTAAATATCCCACTGGTTATTTGCCACATTAAATCTATTGTGACTGCTTTTACATCATAAGAACCTGGTGGGAATATAGGATGGTTTGTAAGTCGTTAGCAAATAAGATTTGTATAATTTTTCACCTTCAGTCACCTCTGCTGCTACGGAAAGGATGCTTTGTCCAAATACATGCAGAGTGAAGTTTAGAGGTGTAACCCAAAAGGATTATGCAGCTGGTAGTTCCATGAACATTTCTTCTAGCAGTAGAAATGTTTTAAATCCTTTAGGGAAGGATGGGAAGGTTGAGTTTTTCTTCCCTGGGATCATTTCATTGATCTTGTTTGAAGAATTGCGTCTCAAACTATTATATACGCAGAATGATAGAGGTGATAAGATGAGCTATGGGGAAGTAATCTTTTTAGGTCAGCTTTTTCTCCCAATAAAATATCCATGAACTACACCCTGAGACCTCACTCTGAATTCCACTGTGAAAACCTGACATTGAATTCTAGTGTACTGACCACCAATAACATTTTTAAAAACTAGAAAATCTACAGTCCCATCGCTAAAATATGCATGAACATGGGTCTTTTTTCAAGCTGCAGATGGTAGTGACAAAATGTGAGATTTAAGATAAGCCAAACACTCAGGGCTATTTACCAAAGCTAGGATTTGGTCTTGTGTTCTGAAATGACACGCTTTTTAATGAGAAGGCCTTGCAAAATTCTCCGCTTGCACTATAGGTTTCACGTAATTGTATAAATATACTTTGACAAGCCCATAAAATTCCCCTTAATTGTTCTGTCTCAGCTGTTGTGGCAGCGGAACAAGTTGGCTGGTTTTCGGGGCCAGACTGTTTTGCTGTGATTGCAAATCCAACACGTTCCTCATGTTTAAGTAACATGTGGCCCTCAAAGGAGATGATCCTGGAGATGATTAATTTATGGTAAAAGAGCTTCTGAAGTACAGTCTGGATAGAGATATTGATCCCCCTTGACAATCTCCACACTCTGCTAGATGGTAATATTTCTTTTCAGAGAAGAATGCATTTTTCTAATACGTTATCTAATGAAAGAATGTCTGCAGCAAACAAGCTCTCACATTCTGTGGTTTTGCCTGTATCTTTAGAGTTTTGCCTTGCAAAATCCTGAGTAGGAGTAGGATCCTGAGTAGTTTCAGTGGAGTCTGACACACACAGGTTCATTGGAATAAGCCTTTGTTGAGTTTATAACCCAAAGTTTTTAATAAAGGACATACAAAACAGGCTCCTGAGTTCCCCTTCACTCTGTGTGTCCCATGCAGGGAGCAGCTGTACGCTCAGGGTTTTATTGCTGCTGATACTGATTGCAATTCTGGAGCTCCAGAAAAGCAGCTTTCGGGAGGAGAATATTGACAGCAGTTGTGTGAGTAACCTCACCTTCCCCATCCTTGGGGCCAAGGGCTTGGGGCTGAGAGACTGTTACATGATGTTTTTTTCCCCCAGGATGTATTCTTTTTCTCTCTGAATGATCTCCTGGCAGACTTGTGATAATGCAGGGGGCACCCAGGCTCTTCACCGCCGTTCTAGGAAAATCAGTCCCTGGAAATCATGCTCTACGCCTTTTATTTTTGCCTAGTAAATTTTAAAGCTTTCATATTTGGAAGAGTGTGGGGAAAATGTTGCTATGAATTTCATGACCATCAGCAGCTGGGTATCGTAAATCCAAATTAACACTCCTTAGTGGGAAAAAACAAGGACTACTCAGCAGTTCTCAGTTATGTAAGGCATCGGCGAATTAACCGTACCTCATTGCAATGTCACTGATGTAGTGGACAGTAGTGTTTCTGCCTTAGGGAAGAAATTTCTGGGATAAAAAAAATAACAGAGAGCTGTGGAATGGAGAATAGAAATGGGCAGGAGTGTGGCAATGGGGAGCTGGCATGGTCAGCTTGTTTTTTAGGAGACACTAATGACATTTGGCAACAGGAACTTACTGCTCTTGGGCAGGTGAACGTCCTTTCTGGGCGTCCCTAGCTCCCAATTTAAACATGAAGATACACTTGCAGAGCAGTACTCCCCTTCCTCCTTTGCTTCATAGAACCCTCCTAATTTGTGATTTCAGTGGCTTGGGAAGGACCCTGACTGATTTCTACCTCAGTCACTCCACTGAATGGATCCTCTCCCAAAAACGTTTCTTTCATGGTGTTCCTGCCACAAAAGGTTTGAAAATGGAGTTAAAATTCCCAGTGTAATATCTCTGGAGAAAGTAGATTCTAAGAGCAACATTGCAACCTGGCATTCAGCAGGTCCTACTCAACATGCTGAGTAGGAAATACACAATGGCTTTAGAACAAAAATGAAGAGGAAAAAAAAAAAAAGGTTGTTTGGTTGTTTTTTCCCCTCTAGATCTCAGAATTAATCCCTTTGTTTTTGAATGGACTTGAAGAAACATTAATCCCCGCCACTCAAGTGTTGGGTATTATTCATAATTTGACTGATTTCAGTGTTGCCATCCTGACATTGCTCATGGGATGCTTTTGTGGGGTACTTCCACCATTTCTCATCTGTTTCAAGACCCCCTGTCCTAGAAACACGCTGGCCAGGCTTTGTCTGGGATCTGCTGAAGAGCTTCAACTGGCAAAGGGGACACAAAGCAGGAGGGAGGAGGTGGTGCTGCAGGGGACCAGGGAATATATAGCTTTGCAGTAGGACAGAAGTAGAAAGAAATCCAGTATAAAAGGATCTTTTCTAGCAGAGATATACCTCCCTAGTCATGGAACCACAAGTGCATTGGAGTACCCATCTCTGGCCATACAGGGGTGGTCTCATATCTCAGGGGAAAAAAGAGCTAAGCACATAATTCATAAACATAATCTTTCAGGAAAATCTTACCTCTCCTGTGACCTCGGTTAGACAGGATCAAAGATGTACTCTCAGAAATACTGTTAGAGTCACTGTAGTCCACAGAGAGTTGTCTGTAATCTTCTGTCGACCGACTATAATTCATTAATCTGGACCCTTTGTCTGGAAACAGAAAGGAAAGATGGTGAATCACATACTTTAATTATAAATCATAGTATCTGCATGATAACGTACATAACATTTGGCTCGACTAATTATTATATAGTCCGTGTCTGTCTTCCTACCCTGACTTCAATTCCTTAGGGACCAAGGAATTCTTGGTAACTTCATTCTATTACTTTCATACTCTTACTCTGATCCAAAATAGTTCTCATAGTTCTCCTCAGCCATTCCAAATAAAACAAATCTAATATTTTAACTCTGTTCTACATGTTTAACTGAAAGGTTGCAAAGTACAGATCACAGAATCACAGAATGCTATGGGGTTGGAAGGGACCTCTGGAGATCATCTAGTCCAACACCCTGCAAAGCAGGTCCACCCACAGCAGTTCCCACAGGAACATGTCCAGGTGGGCTTTGAACGTCTCCAGAGAAGGAGACTCCACCACCTCTCTGGGCAGCCTCTGCCAGGGCTCTGCCACCCTCACAGGAAAGAAGTTCCTCCTCATGTTTAGATGGAACTTCCTATGTTCAAGTTTGTGCCCATTCCCTCTTGTCCTGTCCCTGGGCACCACTGCTGGCCCCATCCTCCTGACACCCACCCTTCAAGTATTTATAGGCATTGATCAGATCCCCCCTCAGTCTTCTCTCCTCCAGCCTAAAAAGACCCAACTCCCTCAGCCTTTCCGTATCAGAGGGCTGTTGTAGGCCCTTCATCATCTTTGTAGCCCTTTTCTGTACCTTCTCCAGCAGTTCCCTGTCCTTCTTGAACTGGGGAGCCCTGCAACTTTCTCCTTTATATTCTGAAGCCCAAAACCTTCAGCTATAAAGTATTCTTGCTGTGTGCAGGATGGACAGTGCCCAGACACAATGGGCTGCAGAAATTCCATTAAGAGGTCGTCTGAAGTCATTAATTAGGAAGTACAAATTTCCACAGAGATCACCCCAGGTACACAATCACTAGAACCAGTAGAAACAAAACGGCAGGAATTTGTGGCTAATAGGTGGTTGAAGATGGGACCACCCATTTTGGCAGCAGCAGAGTTTCACCAGCTTATGCCACTGTCAGTATATAAGCTCAGTTTCTGAGGGAGTTTTTATAAGCTTATTTCTGAGTAAGACAATATGATTTGAGGGGTGGTTTGTCTGTATGTTTTCAAAGGAATCTCCTTTTCCTATGACCAGTAGTACCTAATAGAAATGTTCCCCGGGTATTTAAGTGTGTGTTTAGTTCTAGCTGGAATGTATATATGATTTGCTGAATTGGAATTGGATTTTTATATGCCTAATGTTGACCATCTCTAAGAAAAGCCTGCATAGCTCTGGCCAGCCTTCCCCTTCACCCAAAATCGGAGACCTCTGTTGAAGTGAACAGTACAATATAGAAACTAGAAAAAAGAACTATCTGAATGTGAAGCCTACATTTAGTTGTAGTTAGAGAATTACTCTGAGGGATAATAAAATTTTGATCATAGTCAAATGAAATGTGAAATTGGTTTATTTATATAGTGAGCAGGATTTGGCTTTGTGTCTTGAAATCACTCCAGCAATCCATGTGTGAATTTATCAAACATCTTTTGACTAGAAAAATGCAACTAAAATCAAAAAGAAACCACAAATCTTTGCGCGAATAATCAAATAGGAAGGATGAATATTTATTCCTTAATGGCAACAGGATAACTTCACAGAATCCCACTCTTTACCTTTGAAAATACACTGGAGCATACAAAGTACAAAAGCAGTTTTGGAAGTAGGGTTTTTTTATGCAAAGTGCTTTAAGAGTCAAATCTGTGCAAGCTGGTTTGTTATCATTGCTTCACAGCCCTCAGTCTGCGATCCTTTGAGGAAATAAGGAACAGAAACCTTGCTGACTTGCCTCAGAGTCTTTCCATTAAGAAGTCATTTATATGTAAAGCAATAAATATCCCGTCCAGCCCTACATGTAATCACTACAGCATGAAATTAAACAATTCACCTAGCTTGGGAAAGACTCAGGAAAGGCTGGCTGTGTCCTTATGAGGGTTCAGATTGTAAGTCTTTCTTTACCTTGGTGACAATTCATCTGGGAGGAGAGCGGCGAGGTGTCCGATATTTTCTCGTGCAGCCTTTTCCTTATCACATGGCTTCTGTTGAGCTGAGAGGCTGCGCTGTCCTCGGCGACTACTCGCTCTGCCTGGAAAGACAGAGGTACAGCAAGTTAATGTCATACGATGTGTGGACTTCAGACTCTCATGCTGAGGTGATCCTTGCCCTCCTCTGATTTGTTTGGTATAAGCAACTTCATCCTCTCAGACTCAAAGCAGGGTTGAGTTTCGATGGCTTCACGCGCTCGTGCGAGCTGTGTTTAAGAGGGGACACCATCTGGTACAGCGGGAAATAGAGTAATAGAAAGTGAAAGGGAAAAGGTCATATCAGAACTTTAGTGAATACTGGTTGAAAACAGCAAAAAAAAAAATATTTGCAATGCGTTTTCTTCCAGTTTTGTTCAGCTTGTCAACAAAAAGTGTTTGTTGATATTTTGAGTGTGGAAAAACACTCAGGTGCTCAATTAAAGACTTCGTATCATCAGGCTTGATTGCACGGCAAATGTTGAGTTCCACTCAAGGATGATGACTAACGTTCTCAATATGATGTAAATGTGATTTCTTTGCATTTCACAAAGAAAGTCTACAACCAGAGTAGCAATGGGGAAATCTTTTCTCTCACGTAAAGTCCATTCCTTTGGCCAACACGAAGTCTCTGTAAAGGTTATGATTGCTTCAGTATTAACCAAAGAAATGAAGACACTGTAAACACAAAAGCTGTATTTGTATCATTTCCTGAGAATGGTGTGAGAGATGTCTTCATTGCCTCATTTTCTTGTACACATGTCCACTCAGTTTCCTGCTTAGAACCAAATCTTACTTAAGTCATAAAACCATTAATTTCAAGCAGTTGCTTACCTGTATCCCACGCTGCTGCTCACCTCTCTCACCAAAGAAAAGAAAATAATTAGAGAATGAGAGTAGTACCTACCTCATCCACACTTCCCACAGCAAACTGGACCATCTTCTGGATGTAGACATTTGCTGGCAAGCAAGCAGATTCCCTCTGATGTGCCTCACATGCTTCCAGAATTGACTCAGGAGAAAGTCTTTTATGTGGCAGATCTTCACATAGTGTCAGCAAGAGCATGTGTAATTGGTCACTCAGCTGGAGGGACTGAGGTAAAACAGAGATTCTGTTAATTGACATCTTCCAGTGGTCTGAAATCCGGTGTAAACTGGGACCAGGAATTCCTGTCAGCCTTTCACCCTGGGTGAGAAATAGGCACCGAATTCCTTTAGGCTTTGGGAAAATTCCAGACAGGCAGCATAATGGCACTAAACGGAGCCTCTGATGGAATCCAGGATGGA
The DNA here is from genome assembly GCA_025769975.1 of Gallinago jamesoni. NCBI lineage: Eukaryota > Metazoa > Chordata > Aves > Charadriiformes > Scolopacidae > Gallinago > Gallinago jamesoni. The sequence goes on from JAOQGH010000002.1 coordinate 19,485,144, forward strand.
CTTGGAGGGAACTGGCATCTACAAGGAGGGGTATCAGCCTGTGCAGGGGCTTCTTGGTCACAGACAACAGCTCACCCTGCTCCTCAGCTTTGCTAATTAGACTGGGAGTCTTAAAGATTCATGCAAGTAAGACAAATGGCAGCATTAACTTCAAAAAGGTGAGGAGTTAACACCAGCCAAAACTGTTGCCATAGGGACCAGATATTTAAATTTTATAGTAATTAACTTACAGTGCTTTTTCTTTTAGACCATGAGTACCTATGAAGGGGAGGTCAAATGTACTAAAAGCTTGTGCTTTCCAAATCAAAAACATGCAATCAAAAGCACGGGTATAGAAATGAAGCAAAATGGGTGCTACAAATCTTTGGAAGGATTCTGGGTAAGCAAGAAATGCAAAATTTTAAACTAGCAGAGAAGCTGGTAGAATTTGCTCAGAAATCAGGAGAATTGTTTCGTTTTATTCTAACATCCCATTCTTTGTAAAAGCACATAAATGTGCACAGCACCACAATCACGCTGGCATGATGGGGTTTTTTTTAGCCCTTCCTATCTTAGGATCATAGAATCATTTATGTTGCAAAAGACCTATAAGATCATCGAGTCCAACCGAAAACCTAACAGTGCCAAGGCCACCACTAACCCATGTCCCCGAGAGCTCCACCTACACGTTCTTAAATGCCTCCAGAGAGATGGGGACTCAACCACTTCCCTGGGCAGCCTGTTCCTTATTACAGTCTTGGAATAAATAATCTTCACTCTTAAAATCAAGGTACAACTCATTTAATTGGAACAATTCTGGGTTTTGAAGAAAAAGGGGGGTGGAGGAGGGAAGGAAAGGAAAGATGAGGCCTAACTAAATTCCTGATTTGGATGAACGGGTATTTTTGGTGAAGTCTGGACCTTGACACAAGCTTTCCATTTCTTTCTAGAAGTCCAAAAGATAAAGCCCCTCTTACTAAGACTTCAGATTATGCCTCTTAATCTTTGGACCTACCAATATAAGACAGAATAAAAGAGAAACGTATTTCTGTTACTGGCCTGGTTTGGAGGAACCTGGTAGTCTGCTGACCAGTAGAGTGTCATTCCTAAGGAATACACCAACATCTGTCAAAACAGAGAAGGAAACCCTTTATGAAGTCAGCATTAAATACAGAAAAGCCTTGTAGTGTAGAGAAACCATCGTTTTGTGTCTTTTACTAGAGAAAACATATAGAAAAGTCCAGTAGAGACTCAGCTTTTGGGCTGGAGGGCAGGCAGTGAGGGGCTGAACCAGGCAGCCCTCTATCCAGAGGTGCCATGAGCAGGCAAAGAAATTAGAATTCCTTAGTTTTGGAGTTTTTCCAGTCATGTCCAGGAAGAGGATTACTGGAGTAATTATTCCAAAACTTGGCGTTTCTGCATAGCGTCTAAGTGATGTGTGATGGGGGAGTCTGAAAGTGTGTGTTCTGCCTGAGGGACGGGTGTACTGGTGAGGTCTGGGTGGTATTTAAAGTATTTTGGTACCCGAGTGTTGTATCTTACTGTCGTGCCAGAGACTCTCATTTTGGGAGGGAGAAGAAAGGTAAATTGTTAACAAAGGTAAACGTATTTCTGATGTCCTGGGAGCGTTTCCACTCTCGGATGGCATAGATACTGCAGTCCTGCTGCTTCTGGGATTGCAGTTACCACATCTGTCAAACATCGTGTTCATAGACACAGTCTTCCTTTCTGGGGGCTTTTTCAAATAATACATTTCTGCAGACCTCGAGGACTGATGTTCAGAATCGTTTTTGATGTTGACATACATGCGAATCTAATGGCGAGCTGCAAGATACATGTAAATCTTTCTAACTGTAGCCTAATTCGTTTAACGTTATTAGAAATGGAGTTTGACAATAGATACCCAGGGTGTTGCATTAAAACCCACAAGCGTGTGTTCACGAGATACTGTCAGGATATATTTTGTAATCTACCTCACCTTTGTTATTCCAACGCGCTGGTTTTTACTCTGCCTATGGAGCCATTCTGGTGCACTGAAAGGGACAGCTTCCGTCTGAGACGCGTTGTTTTGGAAGGACAAGTTTCCTTCAGCTGACAGCAGCACTGACCACGGGCAAATCACGCAGACGGCAGGCTCTGAAAAAAAAAAGGTGAAGAAGAGAATGGAGTTCTTAGTGCTGAATTCCTTGCCCTCAGAAAGTCATATTGCTGACCAAACCTGTCACTGCAGTTTCCTGGAGACGTACCCAAAGGTCAGCGGAATCATGTTCGTTTATGCCTGGCTGATTTTGTCAGCTGCAATTCAGTGATGGTGAAAGACTTGACTTCTCTCTTGCATCTTTTCACACATATAAGCAACATATTGATTTCAATGGGTTTCTGAAGCCTAAGGCAGGATTACATCCCATGTGCAGATTCTGGAGATCTTGACATTTTTGGGAGATCTTTTACTCTTACAAGTTAAGTTGATTTGACCAAAGACATCCAAGTGATTTCATTAAAAATATTCATTATAAAAGCATGACGAAAAGCATCTAAGATAAATCTGTATACTTTAGAAAGAGGAAAAGCTGCATTAACTATGGCAATATTTAGAGTTCTTGGAAATGGAGGTATTTTAAAAAAAAAAATGTTGGCTGTTGAACCACTCTCTTCAGTCTAGACTGTGAGAGCAGAAACCATTCAGATCTCCACAGGAGAGGAACTCAGAAAAATGCCCTAAATGCTCTGGCATTTTAGCATTTAAAAATTATATACTGAAAAATTGCTACTTAGTTGTAATGCATGACACCAGGAAAATGGATGGTAAAAATGGGTAAAATGTTAAGCTGGGAATTCATATACTCCTGGGGGATTCATATAGCCAGAGGACCCAGAGATTCAAGACTTAGGGACCACTGGTATTTGCAACAGTTGTGGGGTTTACTTCTTTAGAAAATTAAAGGTCTTATAATAATCAGCTAGCCTTCTTTCTTGCTCTTCCCCCATTTTTTTGTGGTATTGTAGTTTATCTACAACTAGCACATGCCAGAAAAATTAGTCTGTTTTAGAAACAGACAGATAGCTTGTATGTTAGCCTCAATGAAGATTACCTGGCCGTCTGTAATGTTGGCCAACCAACTAGTCAGTGTACTTGCCCAACCAGCCAGTGCCCAAACACACTGGAAATACTCCTCTAGCAAGTGGTGTTGACCATCATCAGGTCTGGCAGGATTTATTATATCAAGCACACATCAGAACTAGCCCTGAGAAGAGGCTGATTCCAGAAGGAATATAGCTGTGATTAAGAGATATGGAGCCAGAAATATGCCTTAGTCAACTGGGAGGATGCTGTGCAGAGGCAGCTCACCTCCAGTGCCCCTAAGAAACTGGAGCACTGGGGATTCCGCTTCAGAATGAGTCTAACTTGGCATCACTTCTGGCCTTGAGCTCTCTAATTTGAGCAGCCTTGCATTTAACCTATAGACCAGCTTGGTTTTACATCCCTACTTCCTCTTGTTTTACTCTTCATCTTCTGATCATAATACCCTAAATTTATGCGGTGCAGCATAAAGAATGTAGGTTGATTATGTCAACTCAATGGACATCCAACAAATCGGGTTTTTTTCTTTTTCTTCTTTTAAAACAAGAGATTAGGAGAGCATAGAGTCAGCTTCGTGTCTGGTACAGAGTTAATTAGCTTGTTTGCAGTATTTGGTATTTTGATTCTACCTGCTCATGAGGTAAGAGCCCATCTCGTCCATCCTCCCCTCAAAAGGCATATACGTTGTCATAACAGTTCCCAAAATGTAAGAGGTTGCTCAGCTGTGCTCTCTCGTACAGCTGGCTTGTTGGCTGTACCAGGACTTGCCAGCCGTTATGATAAGTCACATTATTATCATCAGGGATAAAAGTTTCTTTCTACCTGAATGAGGAGCCCTGTGGATTTGCCTCTGTCAGTGCATGAAGGACATGATCTTAGCTGGCACTGCACTTTCTGCGTGTGTGTTATTCAGACTTTAGGAAGGACTCTTCTGTCCTGTTCCACCGTGTAGAGTTGTACTCAGATGAATTCATATCTGATGTGTAATTTGGGAAAAAAACAACCCACACCCTCAAAAGAGCTAAAGTTACTCGAGGATGAATTTCCAACAGTAAGAACTGTAAGAAGATACTTTTCACCTCACCTTTGTGAAGGTCCTCCAGAAGCTGCACTGTGGCCAGGTACAAGAGTGCCCATATTTCTTCTTCCTCCAAAGGGCTTCCTTTTGCCCAGAGGACCTCGGCCAGTGTCACACAAGAACTGCTCATGCCTGCTGCAATAGAAACCAGAGTTTGGACACAATAAAGTAGACTGAATTGCCAAATGTTTTATCATACTAAATATTGCCAAAGAAGGTTTTGTTAGAATCATAGAATGGTTAGAGTTGGAAGAGACCTTAAAGATCATCCAGTTCCAACGCCCCTGCCCTGGGCAGGGACACCTCCCACCAGACCAGGTTGCTCCAAGCCCCATCCAGCCTGGCCTTGAACCCCTCCAGGGAGGGTTCTCTGAGCAGCCAGCTTCTCTGGGCAACCTGGGCAAGTATCTCACCACCCTCAAGGAAAGAATTTCTTCCTAAGATCAAATCTAAATCTCCCCACTTTCAACTTGAAACCGTTACCCCTCGTCCTATTGCTATATTCCCTGATAGAGTTCCTTGTTCTTCATAAATAGGTCTGATTTTTCCATTTCCATCAGTTTTACATTTCTGTGATTTACCTGTGTAGGCAGAGCTGCTCTAGATCTACACATCTGTAAGGAAGACTGAATCCAAGCTTTGAATTTGTTTAAAAATTTTTGAACTTAATTTATGCTTTTGCTGTTACTATCCTGTACCACTGAGCTCCGTAGGTTCGTTGTGTGCGGTGTAAACAGGGACATAACGAGAAAAGTTGGACGTGATCCATCTGTGGCTTTGAGGTTTTGACATTGTCTGTAGGTCACCAAGTGGGGACACTAGAGCCTGGGATGCTGTTGTCATGTATAGGATTATAAACGCCGCCGTAAAATGACTTCACTTAGAGCCTGAAAACAGATCTTCAGCCCTTAGTGTTTCTTCACCCTCTGTACACAGCCCACGTGCTGCTGCCGGTTGCCCTCTTCCTCCAGTAGAATTTACCGTGTCTTACAGCTGATTTCTTTGCCACCTTCCCACTTATTATGCAGCCTTCGAGGGGTCGCTGCAAGAGCATGATGATGTTCTGCAGGACCAACTCGTTGCTGATTAATGGACTGGTCAGACTTTGATTCCCGGGGTCTGTCCTGGCTCACTAGCTCCCAGACAAGGCATCACAACACTGGGAGGATGATCCCTTGCTGCCGTCGCTTCGGGATTATGGACCAACCTAGTGACATTTCAAACAGAACCAGAGCCCTAATTTTAGTCTCTGTAGCTTCAAAGGGCAGTAAAGCTTCTTAAGAACCTAACCTTAATTAGAAGAGACAGACAAATCTTCTTAATCTAAGCCACCACCGTTTCTCTTAATAATAAATTACTGTGATAGCATTTCACTTAACCCTGTGGTACTGGGGCTCAGCAATCAATTCATGGCCCCAGAGCTGGAATCTGTGTGGCTTCTCCATATGGGTAATCCACCAGGCTCTACCTAGTGCTGGTTTATTTGAGCCCGTGTCGGGGGAAGGAGCGCTGCATCCTCTATTTTAGATAGAAGTGCTTCTACCCCGTGATTTCAGCGCCGATATTTCTAACTAGCTTAAGTTGCTCAATAAGCAACTATCCGGGGTTCAGGCTTTAGAGCTTTATAGAGCCAAAGTGAATTTATCAGCAGTTACACCAGAGCTGCCTCACTTTTGTATTGAATGGTTTTTTCCCTAAAAGTAACACCTCAGATCAATACTAAGCATGAATTAAAAGAATTCTGCTAGCAATGATGTGCAGTCTTCTCCCAAAAATTACTCAGTTGTATGGCCATGGAAATCATAATCTCTTTAAAGTGTAATGAATTATTGTAGAGTTAAGCAATGTGTAATTTAACAAGCAAATTGGCAATTAATTTTTAAACGCATTCAGAAGGCCCTGTGATTTTGGGCTGTATTTTTTACTTTTGATTTTCAAGATCCACATGATGTGATATTTGACAAAAATATAAATGTGGAAGTGCCTGGGGAAAAATACACCTTTCATTTCCTTCTGTGACCAGGCAACGATATCTATATGATATCAGAGTAAAAGTGATATAAAGATATTGTTATCATTATAGCACTGCACATATTCATGGTCCCTCAAACTAATAAAAGCTGTGATCCAGAACCAAACAAATCTGACCTTCAAACAAGCTACAACTGATCAGGACAAGAAGACAAATTAGGAGGCAAGGAGGAAAAATTTAACAATAACCTTGCAAAAAGGAACTCGGTTGTTTGCGGTGACACTGCACATCAGGAAATGATGCCAGATCTAGTTAAGCCTGCAGGGAAAAATTAGAGCAGCAGAATGTAATCACCCACTTTGGAGCTTGGCCAGAATATAGAGGTTAATGTTTTTGTGCCTGGAAAAAGCAGCAAAGGGCTTTCAGTGCCAGTTCATGCTCTGAGGTCAAAGACAAATCTTCTGCTGACTTCTATGCAAGAAGGTAGTGCCTTCCACAGAGGAAGAGAAGCCTAAAAGATCCTCCTCATCATTTATCACATTTCTTTTTAACTGATTTTATTCTATGTTTTACATTTTATCATCTGTGTAAGCTTTCGTCGAAAGAGTCATTAAAATCTAGGGTCAATGGAAGAAATTGAATTGATTATTAAAGATAATGAACTATAGCTTTGCATCTGAGTTTAACACTTAATAATAATAACACATCAGTAATTTTATATTCCAGGGTAGCTTTACGTGCAATCAGGCTGTATTAGATTTGGCAATCATAGTTAGTAAAGTGCAAGGGAGCAACTTGGCTTTTGTCAACCTTCATCTTTACTTTTGCTGCTTTGGTGACTGTATAGAGACAACAAAAGACCTAAAAACCTATTACTTATGTAGGGAAACTGACTTTCCTTTATCAGCTGGAATCAGTTTCTAATGCCTGAAGGTCTTTATCCGTTACCTGGATGATGGTGACAAAACAGATGAAGAAGGGAGCTCATAGGACACAGCAGTGAATAAGGTGGCGAAGGAAGGAGAAATCATGTTAAGTTTTTTAAAATATGGGGTTAAGTTTGTTTCTGGTCTACTTTTAAAGGCACAAAACCAAAACCAGATTTGCCCCATTTGGGCCTCCTGAAGAACAACTAGAAGTTACAACTTTAGCAAAAAGTTTGTGTGTAAACATGACAACGGCAACAATAACAAAAACAAACCCAAAAGATTAACCTTGGGGAGAAACCAAGCATTCTTTGAACTGGAAAAGCTTCTGTCAAACCAGAAATGCCTTTCAATTTTTACTGCCTGGAAGCTGTTCTTGCAGAGGTCTTGTCTTTCTCCTGACTGAACATCCAGTTCTGCTTCATTACTCTATCTCTACATTGCAAAATACCTGGCTGGAAGTTTAACCACCTTTTAAACTGCTGAAGGGCGTAAACAGACGTAGATTTTGTAAACAGTTGTGTCTAAGAAAGGCGCATTGCCTATTTAGGGTTTGGACATAAATACCCATCACAGCCCCTCTGCTAGAGGTGACTAATTGATTTCGACATGCGTGAGCCAGAGAGAGGCCACATAAGTAGGTCCTCGGGAAGATCAGAGAGGTTACTAACCTCAGCCACTGACCTCAGCCTCTAACCCCAGCTACTAACCTCATCTTCTAACCCTGGCCACTAACCTCAGCCACTAACTACAGCCACTAACCTCAGCCTCTAACCTCACCAAGAGTACGAGTGTAGCCTTGTACTGACATGCAAGTGAGAGGGGTCTTGAAGTGCAACCTCTTCCAGTTGCACCACTATACCCAGATAAAGTTGTCTGCCCATAACAGTACATGTGAATTGGTGTAAACCCACCGCACGTGAAGACACATGAAGTTGACTAATACTGACTTGGCTTCCTTTAGCCACTGTGCTCTGGGGAAAGATCTGAATCTCCATTGGTCACTTCCAAGGGCAACTTTAGAGACCAGGAATTGTTTCTTTTGCTCTGCATTGAAGGACACACCAATAAAACTACACACCAGTCTATAAAAAGATGGTCTTTAGCTAACTTTCTCTACGTTCAGTATTTTTCTTAGCCTTCTATCCCTTTTAGCTGTTTTACTCCAATTTCTTAGCTACGTCTAGCAGTCCCCTTTAGGCCTCAGGTGCTACCTGTTTGGTGCAACCCTATGAATAAGAAACCAAGCAAAGGAGTCAGGAGACCTGCATGGATGAGCACCCAATGAAGTTCAATAAAGGCAAGTGTAAGGGCTTAAACCTGGGGAGAGATAACCTCATGCACCAGTACAGGTTAGGGAATGACCAGCTGGAAGGAAGCTCTGCAGAGAAGGACCTGGGAGTCCTGGTGGACAACAAGTTGACCATGAGCCGGCAAAGATGATAAGGGGACTAGAGCACCTTTGATGAGGAAAGGCTGAGACACCTGCAGCTGTTCAGCCTGCAGAAGAGAAGACAGAGGGGATCTCATCAATGTTTATAAGTATCTAAAGGGCAGGTGGCAAGAGGGTAGGGCCAGACTCTCTTGAGTGGTGCCCAGTGACAGGACAAGAAGTAATAGGCACAAACTTGAACATAGGAAGTTCCATCTGAACATAAGGAAAACCTTTCCTTTGAGGGTGGCAGAGCCCTCACCAGAGAATTGGTGGAGTCTCCTTCTCTGGAGACATTCCAACCCCACCTGGACATGTTCCTGTGGGACCTGCTCTGGGTGACCCTGCTCTGGCAGGGGGTTGGAGGAGATGATCTCCAGAGGTCCCTTCCAACCCCATAGCATTCTGTGATTTTGTGTGAAAGATGTTTAAGAACAAAAAGCAGCTCGATAAATGTATTGTTAGTCAGCATGAGGTGCTGGATAATGGGTTAATTAACATATTGAGTGATGTAATTTCTGAACACACCCTGGTGAGGACTTTGTCCTGGATCGGATCAGTCTGTCTGTCCTACCTCTTGATTTTCCTCTGTGGTTCCACCCCTCAAAGGTTAATAACTTACGGTAACATGTTGCTTTGAAATGCCTTATATTTAAGAGTAGCCCAGTGACAAATTTGTATCTTTACATCTGGATGACACAAGAGTTCAGAAACTTCATCAAAAGGGACTGAAAATTCATTGAAGACTTGAAGTAAATTAAACCACAAATAATATCTGACTGAGGGCAAGACAAATGCTTTTTTAATAAATAAATAATCCAAACACCCTAAGAAAAGTTCCTGCAGCCTGTCTCAGGACTTGCTGGGCAATAAATCAAACTTGGAATACAAAATTAGGGGGATTAAAAGTAGGGCCAATATTAACATTTGGATTGAGCTACCGTTTTGAAATAATCAGCAATAATTCCAAAGTAAATTTACAGAATTTATGAATAGTCTGCCCTGAGTTTAGCAGTGCCTTGATGCGACATGAGGAAGGCAGAACACTTTCTGGAGTCACAGGAGGAGAAGGAACGGGTGCAGTTCCCAGAAGTTTCATTGCCTCTGACTTCCCCGAGCTATAAACGGGAATGTAGAAACATTTTTGAAATTGAAAATTAAGCATGCAGATTAAATACTTGATGTATACAATTATTTCTGAATTGAAATGGGAAGATGGGGCTTCCTTTTTAGAGAGGCGCAAGATTATTGCTTAACACATACATATTAAACTGATTCTGGGTCTCTATAGTTTGGGATCAGTGAAATTATTGTGCCCCTCTCCAGAGTGTCGAAATTTACATATTCTTAAATGTAAATCTAAGCACTTTTCACATGAGGATCACAATCTTTTGTTGCTCAAGTCTGCATGTTGTTTGCTTCTTTTAAAAAAGTAAAAATCCAAACTGTGTAATTTTGAATACTGTATGGAGAATTTCCCCTCCAAAATAACTAGGATTAGTTGGGTAGAAGATACTGACGAACCCCTGACAGCTGGGACTAAACAATCTGCCAGTGAGAATCACCAAACTAAGGGCTACTACTGATAATCTTAAGGGAAATACAGAAAAAACTGTATTGAAAAGAAATGGAATATAATACCTTAATCGTAACTGTATGAATATTTTAGAGAAGCAAGAAAGGAGAGAATCTGGGAAGATTAGATGCCCTCGCTGTGTACTTTAGACTTTTTTAAATGTCTAAATTACATTAAATGCTGAGCTTCTCATGTGTTTAATGCATTTAAGGCCCAATAAAGTAACCCTTTAATATATTTAAAGTCAGTTCTTGATACATGGTATCATTCACGACAACATGGTTTTTACCTGGAAATATAAGCGTAACTGGGTAAAAAGCTGGATAATTACAAATTACTTTGCTTAAGTACAACTTACTATGTTTCAATGCTGCTTGTCCATAAAATACCAATACATTTTAGCCACAGAAAAAGATGGAAGAGACTGAAAATAGAACATTTTTAAAAAGATCTACTTTAATTTAAATCTGACACACTTATGAGAATAATTTTGAAGAGAATACACTATATTGCTCATACCAGAGAGATGAATCTCATTAAGTATGAAATTCAATTCTCTGAAATGTGGGGTGGAAATTTATGGGTTTATAATTTGAATAAACACTGAAAATGAGGTTAAAAAGGTCTGCTCAAATAAAGTAGGCAGGTGGAGCCAAGTCCGTAAACACTGATGAGTCAATAAGGGAGTTGCCTTGTTGGTAAAGCATGACTTTTCCTTAGAAAGATTGTGCCACAGAAATTAGAGCTGTAATGATACAGCCTTCATTATACGATATTTTTTTACCTTCTTCTGTAAATTATTTTATTTCCTTTTTAGAAACATGAATAGGATATGAATAGGAGAATTAACCAGACTATTGCAAAGTATTCACCACTCAAGGGGAATAAGTTTTCGTTGCTGAAGGGAGCCAATGTCATTGCTAAGCTTCTCCTGGCTTGGGCCAGTCTTTAAAATGTCTAATCTTTGAGAGAGAGAGTTGGAATCTGATTCCTGAACGGTGTGGATGTGTCTCCCCGTAGTGAATTTCCTGAGCTGAGTAGTAAAGGTGTTAAAAGATGTGGCTTTATTACAAGTTCTAAGGGTGTTGTTCCTCAAAGACACGAAATGTTGTTGACACCAAAAGAAAAGGTAGAGGAATTCAGCATCCTACAGAATCAGCCTTACAGAATGGCCAAATTGCCATTTCCTCTTTAAAAAAGGGAACCTGCCTGTGAATTTCAGAGGAGGGTATTACACTGTCAGTTTGCAAATAGATATTCCTTCAGTAGAAACGTATGAAAACACCTCACTGGATAAGTGCATCCGAAAGTGGTGCTATGTTTGCTCTTGCTCAGCTTATGTCCCCTGTCACCTCCTCCCTGGCTGAGGTCAGACCCCAAGGCCCTCACAGATATCTAAGACAGACAGCTTCTGCCACTCTTTTATTTTTTTCATGTACCTTTCACTAAAAGCTCACTGTACAAGCGAGCATGGCAGACTGGTGGCCTAGAGGTGACACATCTCATGCATCATGGACATTGTAGTGCTTCAAAGATGGAAGCTTCAAAGGCGTGCTGTCTGCTCCTGCGGTGCCACAAACAGTAGGACAGTAGAAATCAAGCATCAGAGTATTATTTCTCTTTTCTGTTTATCTCCTTATGGCCTTTTTCAGGCTTTATGCAATTCTCTGCCACGAGCCAGCCTCGTCCCAGGCACAGGAGCTGGGAATGAAGAGCCAAAGGAAGTGCTGATGTTGCAGTTAAAAGGTAGCACCACATCACAAAGAACTTGAACAGGCTTTACTTGAGCTTCTTCAGGGGCAAGAGATGAAGTCCCAAATTGCTGTCCTGTCCTTGACTGTCCTGTTCTGCTATTGTGTAGGATGGTACTAGACTGGCCTATACTGTCCAGGCTTCCCAAAGTCTCTCCACAGCTTCTCCAGCAGCTCATCCTACTGTAGTGAGTGCTGCTGTATTGTCTGTATGTTAAACAGCTTCTCTAAAGCTAGATTTTGAGTCCTGAAGGTGCCACAGTTATGCCTTTGTTTGCAGCAGAGAGATACCTCAAGCTTCTGATGTAGATTCTGATGCTGACCGGCTCTGTCACCTGAGCCACTTAAATGGAAATAGAAAATTACCATTATTTGTATGGAATTTCCATCTAAAAATTTCTAAATCAGTAACTTTTACGAAGCCTGTGCCAAAACTTCCATAAAATAAGACCGCTTTTATTTTAGAAACTACAAACTGTAATGCAGGGACTTGCCCCAGAACCTATTAGAGAGCAGTAGAGAAGAAATAGGAAATCAGTTTCTTAATTGAGAGTCTTTAGTCCCAGGCTGTAATCACCAGAGACACGTCTTTCTGGTGTTTGGGGTTCAGTGCCGTTTCCTAAATAATAGTTCTCAGTGTAAATCCATGAATAAATAACAATACATAAAGAGGGTTTCCAGAATCATGTGAACTGTGTTATACTGTGAAGGCTTATTACCAGAAGAGTAGTAACAACATAGTGCATTCTATTCCTTTGCCTTCAATAGAAAATAAAAATAGGCTGAGGTACCCTGAATTTTTAGGGTTTAGGGTAATTCTGTCCTAGGTGAATGTTTCTAACTCCAGAAGAAGGCAGAGGGGATGAAGGGCTGAAATTCTGGACCACAACCTGACCGACTCATTTCTCATACAAGCAAGCAGCCTTCTAATGAAATGAGAAACCAAATAAGCTTAAATGTAAAGAAAAAAATCCCAGGGTAAATATTAGATATTGCTGTACAAAGCTGAGAAGATGAATGCTGTAATACTTATTTAATTGATAATGAGATTAAGAGAAATACGTAAGAACCTACCTGTTTAAGTTGGACAGATGCTGCATCCAGAAAGGTCTGAAATCTTCTAGATTTCTGCCCAATACTGATTGTTTAGATCATGATAGTTGTAAATGTCACATTAAACATAATTCAGGACTTGCTTGGACTTCTGTTCCTTGGGTTTTCTCTCTTTCTTTCTCTCTTTCCTTCTGCCTTCTCTCTTTCTTCCTTTCTTTTTCTTCCTTTCCCTCTTTCTGCGGCTTTGTTTATATCTCGTAACTAAGCACTGCGTGGTCTGGCAAGTGGCTACGCAAGTAAACGGGAAGGTTCCTTCTCTTCCTTGCAAGCCAAGCCTGGCAGCTCCTGGTTAGAAGTTGAGGGCAACGTCATGTCTGCTGGGGCTGTTTACACTCCTTCCGCTTCTCTTTTTTTTTTTTTTCCCTCTTTTTTTTTTTTTTTAGGTAGTTCACCCGCCAGGTACTAAGAGTCAGCTTTTAGGAAGTGGCTCAATATAAATCTCTGGGTCCGTGGACATGTAAGCACTCAATTGGATTACCTGACGCACACGGGAGCATTAGATGTAAAGCCCTGGGGGCTGATGTCCCTTTCAGCCCCTGCCAAGGCAGAGGGAAGGAGCACACCCCAGCAGAGATTGAGGGTCTGAGGGCACGAGGTTGCCTTTTATGAGCAGCAAAATCCATAAAAATCAATAAACAATATGGATGAGATTTTGATGGGGCTGTCTGGCAGAAAAAAAAAAAAAAAGGAAAAAAACAACTGTAAGAATTGAATTTGGTTTTCTGTCTTTAATATTGCTCAATCTGAAAAATTCTGGATTGTTATTGCAGGGAACAGCTCAGAGCAGGGCTAAGGGAGCCCATAGGATGCTGCGGGGAAACTGTGAGCTGGGCATAAAAAAGTGAGGAAAAAAAACAACTTTAGCAAAACAAAGGAAATTTCTACTGGAATTATTCAATGAGTTCTTCACATTAATTGTTCTGTCATTCTTCCCAGCTCTTTTTCTCTTGGCATTCTACTTTACTCCTTCTGTCTTCAAACCAGTTTTCTGGTTCGAGCTAAACAGAAGTCCAAAAAGACCAAATTAATTTTGTGTTAAAAAAAAAAAAACAACACCCAAAACAAAGCAAACCCAGAAGAAATTATCAAAATGTATATTAAGTATTGCAATGGCAAATATCCACTTTTATGATAATGTTAGTATTCAGATAGAGCAGACAGCATTTATTTTTAAAGAAGACCCTCAAAAATTGGATGACACAACAGTATCATAGAAAAGACCAGAAGGTACAAGAAGAAAACACTCTGATCAGGCAACCAACAAACTCTTTTGCTGTCTGTGTCTATGGTAGACACGAGATTATTTTACCATCACAAGCTGAAATCATCATTCTCCTAAATCACAACTGTGTTTGATTTATCAGCTGACTCTCAACCACATTCTTATTTATGTCTTTTCCTTCCTGGGTCTGTGAGACTGTCTCCACTCCTGATTCTCCTCCTCCACAAATGCTCTTGTGGGGAGTAGCTGGAGGATCCTTCACTTTCTCCCTATAATTTGTCCCTGAGCAATATGATTTGCAAATGCAAGTTCAGTGACAATGTTTATGCCAATGCCTCACAGGTGTCTCCCCTGTGGAGCTCTCTCTTCATGGCCAAATGACAACCTTGCATTGTCTCCCTTTCCCTAACTTCACACAACTGGTCATTTAAGTTCAACACAGCCAAAAAAAGGCCCTCTTATTTCCATATTTCTCAGTCCTTTTTCTTTTCTTAGTCACTGTGAATGATACCTCTGCTATCCCCAGCCCATGCCCTGGGTTTCACGTTCAGGTTGGTCTTCTTCTTAGCTAAACCTTTCCCCTGTATCTGGATCTTGACATGTGCTGATGAATAAAATTTACAACCCATGGTCTTCTTTATCTGTCCTAAAACAAAATTTATTCAGGCTTTCATCATCTCAATTGCTGCAAATCTCTCTCTCCTGACACTGACGAATGCAATATTGCCTTATACAAAATGTCACCAAAAACATCCATTTTGCTGAATTCTCACACTGGGCACATCACCCATCCCTTCTCTGGTCCTTTTTCTTTACAGCAGCAAAACAAATCATTTTTTTTTAAACTTGGTCTTGGTCCAGAAGGCATAAATCTGATCTGAAGGGAAGTCTGCCAGGAATGCAGGAAGGAATAAAACTTGTGGTAGAAAAGTCCCACATCTGAGATGTCTCAAACAAAACATTTTGGAATCGGCAAACCGACGTTTACTACTAAATCTTACCAACTGTGCAGCAAAGATTATTCGTTGACCCTTTTGCTGCGATCATTTGGGCTGAAGCTGCTTTTCATTTTTTTTGGGTACCACCAGATATCAGTTGATGGTAAACAGGAGCTCTGAGCACTGATGCACCTCGGGAGATGCTCAGCCGGATTGTCCGATACAGTCGTACGAGCAGGGGAAAAGCAACACCGACGTTGGTGGCTTTTCCTTCCCCAGGTAACGAGTGGGGAGGAGAAAGGAAGGAATTTATAGTGGTGCATTTGTAGCTTCCAGGTTAGAGTTAGGTAGGTTGTAGAAAGGAGGGGGTTGGTCTCTTCTCCCAAGGAACAGGCGATGGGACAAGAGGAAATGGCCTCAGGTTGCACCAGGGAAGGTTCAGATTCAATATTAGGAAAAAATTTTACACTGAAAGGGTTATTAAACCTTGGAATGGGCTGCCCAGGGAAGCGATTGAAGCACCATCCCTGGAGGTGTTTAAAAGATGGGTAGATGTAGTGCTTATAGACGTGGTTTAGTGATGGTTTTTATCAGAATTAGGTTGATGGTTGGACTTGATGTTCTTAAAGGTCCCTTCCAACCTGGCAATTCTATGATTCTATTTGTGTATAATGCCATTTGTGGAGTTAATGGGGTGTGTGGTTTGTTGCATCGTTTTGCTAGAAATTATGTGTTGTGGGAACATGGTCCCATTAAATCAGGTAGAAATGGGTTTTTTTGATTAACTAATCAAAGTTCCTAAAATACCTTATGATTCATTGCTTTAAGATTCAAATGTGGAAACACGGGCCCTGCAAACCTGTGGTAGTTCTGCTGGTGTAAGCAATGGTTCCAGATGTGAGAAATCAAATTCTCACCCCTGGTTCCTTCTCTATTCCAAATATTCACTGAAAATAGCCATTTTAGAAAATGATTCCCATCCTATTGGTCTGAACCAAAGCGGTATTTCAGACTCGTAAACCAGACAGTGAGAGCTTCATTGCGTTCATCGTGTTCACCTATGGGATCTGTGCTGTGGGCAGATGAGACGTCTGTAATTGTGGCAAAGTTTATGTAACTAGATCGCTGTGAAAGAAGGTTAACAAGATGAAAGACTATTTATCCCAGTGAAGGAACTGCTGGATGGAGGCTTAGGATCCCCCTTATGTTCCATCCAGCTTTCTGAGAACCGGCAAGGGCTAGAATCCAATTATTCTCTGACATTAATGCCTTTTCATCCCACAGAAGCTGAAGTGTGGGAAGCTCTTAAAGTTTACATAAAGATGAGGATTATTATTTACTTTTCAGCTGGCGGTGGTACAAGCAGGCTGTCAAAACTACAGGCACAGGTCAGGTGTGGGGTTTCTGTTACCCAAAGAAGGCTCAATAATGCATCTGTTAAGTTTTAACTGGTTTTAGTTCAGAGTCCCATGGAGCTGATGATAAACTGCTTGAGCTGCCAGCACTAAATGGAGATCACTTGAAATTTCAGAAAAATCAGGGAATCTCCCTTTTTAGGTATCCTCAAATCATGTAACAGGCCCTAACCACTTCTTCTGACAGTGAACTTCCGCGCATCGGCCCTATGCCCAGCATACATACAAATTAAAGTTTTATTTCCATGAGGATTTCTAAGCAGATTGGAATTGGTCCAGTCCTCTATATTTAGCTTAGCAAAGTAACCGAGGGATGTGAGTCCATGCCTCTTGCTCTGGTCTTTGCTGTCAGGGGGATCTCACAGCAGCATCTTCCAGGGAATCGGGTCTGATTTGTGTAGCCCCCATCTCAGTTTTGAAGAAAAAGAGAACAGGCCCCTGTGTAGGCAAGATGCAAAGAAAGGATCTACGTAAGGAAATAAATATCCAATTAATAGGTGAACAAACATATCTGAACAGCCTGTTTCTGTTTAAGAAATAATTCCTGGCTTAATTAAAAAACCCACTAACCTGAGAATCAATGTTCTTGGGGGTTTGTTTCTAAGTTTTGGGCAGGAAGACAGTGTAACTTCTACCTGCCACTGGTGACAGTAACTGGTTTTCCTTAAGAACAATAGTTGGCAAAGGCTGGATCAAACCTTTGGGAGTTTCTGGATCTTTAGAAAGCTCTATGAATGGATGGGACCTGATTAAAATATCGCTTTCAATATGATCTGTTTAATTTGCTTCTGCTTCTTGCGTTGCTTTTGAGTTCCGATGTGAGGCAATAAAACAGGATTGGAAGAAGCAGCTGCTGTTTGTGCTACCTGATTGCAGCTCTGCTGACCCCAGAAGCAACTCAATTCAGTATTCCCATGATACATCTTCCAATGCATCTTGCTAGGATACAGGAAGAGAGGGTTTGAAGCAAGTAATTCATGAGAGGAAGTAGAAACTGCCAGTGTTTGATGCCAAATTCTCTCAGACTGTAAGGAAGCCACTCTCTAAATAAGAACTGTAAGTTCAGGCCATTAAGCTGAGGAAATAAAGAGTGATGTGTGCAGGCACCAAACTAGCACAGAGAGGTAGTGTGTCCCCACGGGGAATCAGCTGCTATTGGAATTTTCCTCCTTATTCCTCCTGGTGCCGTTTCCTTAGAGCTAAGTCAGGGTGTTGTGCAGTTCAGGCGTAACACACCCTATCCCTTACCTTCAAAAGGCTTTGCTCACTTCACAATAAAATACCAAGTCGAAAGAGATAAAGCTAAGTCGTGTATATTCCCCTTCCTGCCAGAATTTAGCTCACGGTCCCCACATTTGGTTGTTTTTCAAAGCTACATTCTGAAGTTAGTAGGTTTTGTACTGGGATAATGATAAGGAATGGTAGATTCAGCTCGCATTCGACAGGCGATCAGACAATTGGTGTTGACCAATTTCAGCTGAAATGCAGTCAATTCCTAGCTCTTTTCAGAGATAATGAGTGACATCGAACATCGGAGAGGTGTTAGCGTTTAGGAGTTGAAATTAAAAAACTCTGACAAGAATTGGGCACTCCTGATAAATTTTTGTGGGTTTTTTTTCTTTATTTTTCCACCAGAACAATGCATTGAGTGAGTTCAGGACTGAAGAACATTGAATGCTGGTTGGAGAGAAGGTAACTGAAATTTTGCCTTGGGTATTCCCTGAGTTCAATGCCACAGACATCAGTGATGATGTTCAGTGTAAGGTCACTATGTTTTGGTCAACTTTGAGTGGTCCCGTGTAGCAGAAACCACGAGCAGAGGATGGTACAAGGGCTTTTCTGGTCACTTTATATCAACAAGGGAGAAACAGCTGATACAAAAGTCCCTATGGCCTTGTTTTAAATCCTGGAGGTGTCTTTTGTTCCGGAATTCTTCCTAGAAAACCAAATAATAAAGTCTTCATTGATAAGGGTGCAGGAAGAGAGATCAAGCATGTCCATATGCAATGTAGAAAGACAAGAGTGGGGCAGAGATATAAATTAGAAGTATGAAACCCCACAAAGTAATAGCAGCACACATTTAAAATTAATCTCTCCCCAGTAAAAAAATGACAACAGCTTGGTTGTGACTTAGGTAGAATATACCCACAATCCAGCCCAGTGACCCCACTGCCTGGTGGTCTCCTCAGATAATGCCAAACCCCAAGAACATTCTCTACATCTGCCCATGCAAAGTTTCAACGGAGTAGTAGTATAAATAAAGAACAGCCTACCCTGTGTTAGTATCAGTGTATAGAAATATGAGGCATGTGATACTGTAAATGCCATCTTTGAATAGTTAAAATAGGCTTCTCTCCACAACTTTGTGTTGGCTGAGTATGTCTAATGCTTCTACATCCTTTGCCGCCTATTTCCTCGGTCACAACAACCCTGGGCAGCGCTACAGGCTTGGGGCAGAGTGGCTGGAAAGCTGCCTGGCAGAAAAGGACCTGGGAGTGTTAGTGGACAG
>JAOQGH010000002.1:19509826-19524535 GCA_025769975.1 Gallinago jamesoni
TCAAGGCCAGGCTGGATGGGGCTTTGAGCAACCTGGTCTGGTGGGAGGTGTCCCTGCCCAGGGCAGGGGGTTGGAACGGGATGATTTTTAAGGTCCTTTTCAACCCAAACCATTCTGTGAAATGTAACATGAAGAGGACCTGGGCCAAACCTAGTTCAGGGCCACTGTCAAAGTGAGTTCCCTGATCGACATGAGTGTTCCTTGGATTTTGTTCCTTGTATTGTGTTTCCCTTCCCTTGTTGAAGGGAAACTCTTAATTCATTTAGCAGCAGTTAAGAAAAATACGTTGTATTTCAGGTAGTCCCCTGCTTTGATCTCCGTCTGTGGGCACAGACATCTTGTCCTTTTCCCCCACTGGATTCGGAGACGTGTGACACCGACTGGTGTGACTGTGGGATGCAGAGTGAGAGTTCTGCAGGACGTGGGGACCAGACAGATTGCTGGCTGCCCATCACATCCTGACGGCTTTCAGGTCCAAAGCATGATAGGAGAAGGGAAAAATTCCTCTGAAAAGGAGTTTTAACAGTGTCTTGCAGTGCAGAAGTTCCCAAGGTTTTTCAGCTCTTGGCTCATGTGAGTGTTCAGAGTAATCTTGTGGGCTACCATGTGCTTCATGGAGACTTCTAGGTCAGAAACATGAGTAAGATGGTATAATATGGTTCCGAGTCCTATAAATTTGGCCTGTTCTGGGCAGAAGTAGGGTTGCCTTTTGTGTGTGTTTTTTGTGTTCTAACTTTTAACCCCCTTCTTCAGGGACCAAGGCCTTTGCTGGAATTATAGATGTTCAGGTGTAACCTCCTTTGGGAAGGCTTTAGGTAAACTTGTTATATTGCTGAATTGTTATGCAAATATTAGGGAATAAACAAGTGTTTAGAGATTTTAACAACTGCATTTATTTCCCACCTGCTACTTACCTGAAACTGATGTGTTTATTTTATGTTTTGTTTGTTTATATTTTTTCTTAACCGTAAGCTAATGGGATAGTATTTGAGATCATAATACTGCCTGGTTATTTGTTGACTGTGTATTTGTTTTGGGTTCCTTTTTTATTCTTCCTCAACTGCCTAAATTGTTTGAATACTTATTGTTTCAAAGATGAATGGAAAGTACGTGCTTAGCTCCTGATTTCTGAGGATAGATCCCATATTCTGGACATACACAAATGTCCTTCTTGATAGTCTGCTGAAAAGTATGGTGTGTGATTTTTGCTTAAACTTCATTTCCCACCAACCACCACCCCTTAGAAAAAAAAATATCTTGTGTGTATATTTTCACTACACATTTTTTAATATATATATCATATTCATTGCTATATCAGTTTAGAAATAAAATTAATCTGCTTTTGATCTTAAAGCAGAATGTACTTTATTGCTGTAAATGTTTCCTTTAAAAAAGCCCTTGGTCTTGAATTCAGAGGTTGCAGAAACAGGCTCCTATTTATGTTATGGAAAGATCTCTTGCTGTTTGAAAGCTCTTCAGAAATTCAGTTGAAATTATTTATATTGTTTGCTTGTTGTGAAATTCACTGGTTTGGACATGAATTCTGAAAAACAATTTTTACTTTGAAGAATCTGAGTATCTAGTTTTGAAATCTTTCAAGAACCTCCTTGTTTAAATCAAGATGGAAATTCACCATTAAATTTGATAAAGGCCCTTCCTGGCTATCCTCATAAAAAGATGAGCTATATTTAAAGAGGCATTCATTGCTCTGTTACAAGGGAAATTTGTGTGAAAATACAGCAATAGTCATTTTTATTTGCATGCATTCTTTTTAACAGTGACTGTAGTGTCAGTGAAAGGTATTTGGTTGATGAAGTCCTTGAGTTTTTGGATCGTGTTTATATTTCTTTAACGTCCCACCGTAGTTTCATGTTCATTGGCCACCTTGCTTAAGTAGTTTCTCTTACCTGCTGCTCCTTCTAGCCAGCTGCTCTGTGGCAAAATAAATCAAGGAGTGAACTGATCCAGCTGAAAAAAAAAAATAAATCTTCCTCTTGGACTATTTTTCAGCCTGATTAATACCCTGATGTGTCTGAACTAACAGCGATGCTGTTGGAAGACAAGGAAGGTGCTTAGGTGGGGATGGCTGTCAGTCAGGCGTGTGCACAAAGGAATTCACAGGTCAGGTAGTGGTTCCTGGAAATGGGCAAAACCTGTTTTATTTTGAGAAGTGCTTGTTTAGAGATC
Source organism: Gallinago jamesoni (assembly GCA_025769975.1). Classification (NCBI taxonomy): domain Eukaryota; kingdom Metazoa; phylum Chordata; class Aves; order Charadriiformes; family Scolopacidae; genus Gallinago; species Gallinago jamesoni. The sequence continues at coordinate 19,512,014 of JAOQGH010000002.1, forward strand.
TGTTTTCAGACTCGGTCTTCAGCTGCTTTTACTGAAAAGCATCCCAAGCAAGATGTTTATTTTAATTTCTTGCGTGCAGTGTAGAGCCCACAGTGAATTGGGGATGAGTACCCGTTCGGTGATGAATGTTGGTCTAGAAGTTACGAGTCAGTAACTTCTGTGGATGGACAACCTCTTCCACACCAACCTGTGTGAGTTGTTCCAAAGTGTACGTGTAGTATTAAAGAGGCCCATTAAATTAAACAGTCTGGAAATTTTCATACTGAGGCAGAAGATGCATCCTCGCAGTGCTGATGACTTTGTGTTTTCCTCTTTAAATGCTGTGTTTATGAAGAAGAAAATATTTACTATTTTAGAACTGTATTTTACACGTAGCAATGCAAATACTCATTTTTTGGGGGCACTTCAAAATGATGTAGCATTTATCTTTTAGGTTATTTTCTAGGTTATATTCTGCTTAGTAGGGGCAGCTTTTAATTTGATGTTCAAAACTTCCTTTTCTGTAGCTTTTCCCAGCTTATTTATATCTCAGTAATACTTGAAGTATTCAGGGGAAAAAAGCTTGAAATACCCTACTCTTTTCCTATCCCAACTCTTACTCAAAATGCAGGACTGTAGATGTAGGTCACTGAGTAGTTTCCCAAGTAGTTGGTATTTACCAAATACTTAATGGAATTTTATTAGTACAAGTTTGTCCTGGGGCAAAACTGTAACCTCCTTAATGAATGGTGATATTTTTAAGAAATGTGATGTCCTAGAAGAATTTGTCGATGATGCTGAGAAATTCACGAGGAATTGGGTGATGGGTGGAATATGTTGCCAATACGTTGACTTAAATTCATGGGAAGTAAATAGCAATTAGTTGTAGCTATGCATGATCTGACCTTTAATTAAGGGAAACTAATACTTGAATTTGAAGAATTAAGTCACAGAACATAAAATCAAACCCAACCAGAATTGCTGGATACTTTTAAAAATATAACTTAAGATTTCCTTGATGTAGACTTTGATGTGTCAGCTCAAGGAACGCACTAACACTCTAAGCTGGAAGACTCTTCCACCCTGTGTGACAGTAAAGAAGGCTCCAGTTTGTGGCACAGCCACCAGGAATAGCAGTTTGCTTCTGCTCTAGATGTTATGAAGCCTTTGGGTGAGAGCTCTTCCAAGAGACTGCATCAGACCCTGAGAAGGAGATGCATTCTTGGTGCTGAATCAGAGCAGCGTGGAGAACTGCCCAGCCAGCTGTTTGTATAGTACTGCTGCCTTGACTGTTATTATTTTGTAAAATATTTGTATAAGGTTTTCTAAGGCATGCATTTTTCTTTGATTTTTGTGTGGAGAGATAATAATCTTGGTGTGTATCAAGCTTATAATTGATAGCAACACATTTTCTCTTAACTTTAGATGTTTTTTTTCCTCTAAGTGATTAAAAACTAATCCTTGGTTCTTTTTCTGTCCAAACTGATTGCCTGTAAGCTTGGTACTAAAATAAACCTCGTAGTTGTTGCCCATGTTGTCACTTTTATTGTTGGGTAAATGCTGATTGATATGTGAACAGACGGAATAGTTATTAATGGTTCTCAGTTGGATATTGTAGGCTAATGCTAAAATGGTGACTGGCAGAAAATATACTTTAACTTAATGGTCATTCGTGTTGCAAACGAAGCAAATACTGTATATGTACTCTTAGGTCTGTACACCTAAAATAAACAAAAAGGGCAAACATTAATTCTCCAGTGCTGCTGGAAAGCCTATTCACTGCAATTATTGATTTTGAGTATTTAAAAAAAAAAAAGGCAAACCAAAGAAACAAGTCTGGCAACTTCCTATTACTTAATTATATTGACATTATACCAAGGTGTTTGTTTTTTTTTAACTATAGGCCTTTAAAGCATGCAGGAAATCCTCTTAACTCACTAGTTACTCTTTTAAATACAAACTATGGTTGAAACATGTTCCCACCATTGTAGTCTGTGTCCATTGAAACACTTCCCTCGTACCTCAGTCTGCTGAACAGAGCTTGAACCTGGACTCTCTCCCTCTGCTGTCCTGATGGGCTGTGCAATAAGAAGAATGAACATCAGATTTTGTATTTCTCAAAGTCATGGAGATGCCCAGCTCTGTAACTGTGTGTGTCCCTGAGCACGTAGGCACATAAAATGGAAGTGATTCTTCTGCTGTCGATCGCTGGGAGGTACTGACTGGGCAGTGACTCTTGCAGAAGAGGACCTGGGGCTTCTGCTGGCTGAGAAAGTGGCCAGGAGTCAGCAGGGAGCCTCTAACCCTTAAGGCTAGTGACATACTGGGCTGCGTTAGAAGGAGCCTGGCCAGCAGGTAGAGGGAAGGAATTGGAGCTCCATCTGCAGTGCTGCCCAGTAGATCCCATGTATCCTGCCCAGTAGAACGCAGTACTGGCTTCCTTGGTTGGGGGCTGGAGCACCCGAGGGTGGAGAACAGACAGGGTGTGCAACCTGAGGGAGAGAAGGCTGATGGAGAGCGTAATTGCTGAATTTAACTGTTTTGAAGCAAGAGGTTGTAGAGATGATGGAGGTACTTTTGCCTCAGAAGGGTATGGTGACAAGATGAGTCAATGGTTGCAAGACAGAATCATGGAATGGTTTGGGTTGGGACCTTAAAGATCATTGAGTTCTGACCCCCTGCTGTGGGCAGGGACATAAGAATGGAAGTTTCAGTAGGACACGAAGGGAATGTCTTGACACGCAGGGGTGGGCAAGTACTGCACCAAGAGCTTGAGGGGCCACATCCATGGAGACTTTTGACTGCTGAAGGCCCAGAGCAGCCTGATACAGATTTTAAATTCTACTGTTCTGAGCAGGCAGATGATCTCCAGAGGTTGCTTTCAAGCCGTATTCTACTATTTATAGATATATTTTTTTTTAATTCTATTTTCTATGTAGCTTGAGGAAGTTGGCAAAACAAAGGCAGGGTGATGTAGATAAACAAGGCTGCTAAGAACTGTGTTTGGAGGAAAAAGTCATGAGATGTGATAAGCATCTTCGTTCAAGTCTGCTGGTGGCGATACTGACATTTCTCTGCCCTGCACTGAACTTTCCAGCTGACTAGGCCAGCAGTGCTTGCAGGCTGGTGGAAAGGACAAGAAAAAAAGGTTATGGTACCTGTCATGCCTGTGATCTCTGTGAGGAACATAAAAAACCCATCTCCAAAGGAACAGCCTGGGGTCAGCAGCTTGGGAGCCAACTGAAGCTTGGCCGGGTCTTGCCTTCTGCAGGCTTTGGTCTTCTGCCGGGTGGGTGACGGTTCCTTACGCTCAGCTGGAGGGTGGTTACTCCAGAAAGTGGCTTCAGGGAGCAAACCAGCTCCAATTTCCAATGGATCACAACAGCAGTTCATGACTGCAGAGAGGTGGTAGGACTAATACCAGCTGGGAGAGGGAAAAAGAGTGGTGGCAGATCCATACATCTTTCTGGGCTGTTCTCCTTAGGACTTCCTTGAGAAGACAGCATCCTGTAGCTCTTTTGTTCCTGCTAATTCCTTTGTGTTTGTCCATTTAGTAAAGTTAACCAGAAACCTTTGGGGAGGGGAGGTGAGCAGAATAGAAAGTACAACCCAGGGTGATTTTTGTATCTTAGCAAAGCAGCTGTCCTGGGGTTTGAACCTGTCAGTAAATACATGAATACAGGAGCTTGTGTGGGACTCTGAGGTAGAGTTGTGGGGGAAACCTGGTGTTGGGAATCCTTGCAAACCCTAGATGTGTCCTTTAATAGCTTTTAACACCTATGCTTTTAACACCTATATTGGTGTTGGAGCAAGGTTAACAGTATTGTAGAATGCTTTGGGTTGGAAAGGACCTTAAAGACCATCTAGTTCCAACCCCCCTGCCCTGGGCAGGGACACCTCCCACCAGATCAGGTTGCTCAAAGTGCCATCCAACCTGGGCTTGAACTCCTCCAGGGATGGGGCAGCCAGAGCTTCTTCGGGCAACCTGTTCCAGGATCTCACCACAAAGAATTTATTCCCAGTATCTAATCTAAATCTCCCCTCTTTTAGTTTAAAACCGTTATCCTTCATCCTATGGCTCCCCTCCCTGATCAAGAGTCCCTCCCCACCTCTCCTGTAGCCCCTTTAGGGACTGGAAGGAGCTCTAAGGTCTCTCCAGAGATACAATGGATCTTAAGTATGAAAATACAAACATAGTTTCAAATCTGTCATCCTAATTTTAAATTTTACTGTGGAACCAGTTAAAGGGAATGCTGTGGTTAACATGCTGATCAGCATAAATCTTGATAAATTTTTGATTGATTGTTATGTGACTGTTTTGGATGGTGAGAAACATCCTGAGTAGGAAGGGTAGGAATATGGTATCCTAAAAAGCCTTATTTTTAGGGAGGTGTGGGCCAGGTTCTCGTGGCCAGGCTAGGACAGCGCATCAGGCTCTACCAAAGTCTAAGAGCAGTGGGACAACAGACCAGCCCCCATTGCTGTTGGCAGTGAGTCCCGTAAATCGGTCTACTTTCCTACAAGCAAACTAGAAAATAAAGCCTTTATTTTGAATTTGCCTTCCTTCCCACCACCCTCCCAGGAGATGAAGGTGCAAAGTACCGTACCGCGTTCCAGGAGGCATCTGTGAAGGAGCTGTCGGTGCCTCCGTTGTAATATGTTTTGGAGGGGTTTGTTCCAATCTAAAGCTCTTATTACTGGGGTATTTTATGGCAAATACTTTAGACAGGATTTCATAGCACATTAATCTGCTTGTACTGAACAGATAAATGCATGAATTAGTGAAAGTACCACATTCATAATTGGATTCTAAGATTTTTGTAACTGGGATTTAAAGTTAAAGTGTTTTAAGATATATTTATTTTCTGTGGAACTAGTGATGGGATTCTTAAATATAGTTTTAAAACATTCTGAAAACTTTTTTTCCCAGCTGTTATGCAACTCCTTGCTTCCTCTAACGTTCTGTTGCCGTTGTTCTCTTCATCGCTGATATTTAGTGAGTATTTTAGGTCACTTGGTATCTTTTGTTTGCTTAAAAGAATTAGAGAATCTTTTGATCCGTTTCTCCTGCTGAAACATTTATCTTTCATGGGCTTTACCTTCCTCTGCAATAAGAGGTTAGAGACCAAGCGTTTCCTCCTGCCCCAGAGTAATCCTGGAATGGGATTTTGCTTCTAACCTTGTGCAGATCCCATTGAAACCATCACTTTGCTGGTGGTTTGCCTGTTTATTCTGTATTCCCGCTTTGCCAGCGGCCGTCGGGCTATGGTTAGAATTAACAATCCTGCAGGTTTAATAGCTGAAACCGTGCAGTGCCGAGATTGAAAATGGGTTCTCTTCGTGTGAATTTCAGGCTAGATTTATGGTTGAGCTTATTCAAGTACCTGAATAAGTTGAATGGGCCGTGATACATGATTGTGCACGAAAGGGAGGTATATAAAGCAGTATGGAATAGTCTTCCCTGAGCGCACTGGTCCCGGTCGTTTGGCAACATTATGGTTGAAGTGAGATTTTTAACCTGTTTTCTGGGTCCAGCTGCGTGCATCCGCATTGCATTTCTGACACAACGGAATTGGGTACTTAAAATGGGACAGATTTTTGAAGTCTTCTTTCACTGAGTTGTCACTGATTTCAGATTTTAAGAACATGGTTAAAAAAAAAAATTGGAGCGACAAATAATGTGCTGCCATAAACCTGAATATTTTAAGCCTTTAAAAAAACTTTTACCTTGTTTTTTCTTCCCATCTACTGTCCTTTTGTGTAATCTTTTATTTGAAAAGGGATTAAAGAATTGGAAGATCCTTGCCTTATCCTATTATTTCTGAAAAAGAGAGTTTTGCTAAGAATAGCCGTTTAATCTGCTGTCATAACAGCTTCTTGGCCAAACTGCAGAATTACACAAGTTTTCTTTTGATGGAGCTGTTCTGGTTTATAATTTCTGTGGCAAAACTGACCTGCAAGAGACAGTTGGCAAAGCGCTACTTCATCTATTGTGATAATAGGATTCATCATGGCACCATCTGTGGTGGAGCTTCATGTGACATGACAGGGAAGAAGCTGTAGAGATATTCTCCTAGGAAATGTAGCACAGCAGAGGGATAGGATTTTTTTTTTTTTTTTGTAGATGCAGCACTTTTTATTTTGATAATGAAAAAATGCTATTTTTTTTTTCTTGGATTAAATAGTCATAGTGCAGGAGTCCATTAAAAAATAAATAGGAAAGGTGGGGTGAGAGTCTGAAATGCCAGTTTTCAGGCTGTTTAACCTTGTGTGCTGCAGCCTCTCTGCCTTTACATCCCACTGGCAGGGGAATGTAAAGCCTTTTTTTAAAGAGGAAGGAAGATATTGATCTTAAAGAATCTCGGCCGATGTCTAATCACTTCTTAAAAACAGAATATCTAAGACTAGGGAAACCCTGCAGTATATTCGATTGCAAATGCATCGTTTCACTGTGCAACCTCCTGCATTGAGCTCTGTCCCCTAGATACCTCCTCACAAAATACTCCTGGAAAACTTAGAGTACAGATTACTGTCTGGTAGCAGAATGTCATTGCAATAAACTGAATCAGAAGTGATTTATGACTGGATTCGATGCCCCATCTCTGGAGGGGTTCAAGGCCAGGCTGGATGGGGCTTGGAGCAACCTGGTGTGGTGGGAGGTGTCCCTGCCCAGGGCAGGGGGTTGGAACTGGATGATCCCTTCCAACCCAAACCATTCTGTGATTCTCTAACTTAGAGAGGATATGTCTGTTAAATAAGTGGTATTGGCACAGATGAGGATGCTCGCACTGGTTTTGGAGAGCAGCTGAGTTGACTTACTGGTGGTGCTACAGGAACTGACTGGTCGTGGGAAGTGCTGGGAGGTTGTATGTGCTGCTGGGTTATTTGTCGCTGCTTTGGATCACTGGGGCTGATGTGACTGTCACCAAAATCAGTTCGTAAGCCTTGGATAAAGTTCGGTTCAATCTTAAACTTCATAAATCTTACTAAAGTTTTCAAGATGTTTACATCCTTCTGCTGGTGGCTCTCTCTAGAGGTTTTTTCGTGTTTAGAATATGTACCTTCCAGAAGCCAGGAAATCTGGATAGCACCAAGTGTTTAGTATAGATGATGAAGAAATACAGATGATGAAAAGATGTAAGGTTCCATCTCCCCTGCCACAAATGGGGAGACTTCCTTGAGACGGCTGAAGGAATGGTAGATAAGCAAGAACAGATTTTCCCATCTTTTCCTGCAGCTGGCAGCAGTCACTTCTGCTGCTTTCTTTCACAGAACCACAGAATGATTTGGGGTTGGAAGGGACCTCTGGAGATCGTCTGATCCAACCCTTTCCTTGCCTTCAGGCTTCTGGAAGTCTGATTTTTAGACCATGCTATATATATTTTGACTTCTCATTCTGTTTTCTGAATGTTAATTTTGTTGTCCTTCAGCTTCCCACCTTATGAAGTTAGAGCTGCTGGTGCCCATCACGTGTGTTTTACCCAATTGCCAGGCAGGGCCCAAACCACCAGCCTGGGGATAACCTTCTGCTGTCACCAGCTCCTTTAGTGACTGTCCTAAAGGGGAGATAAAACCGAGTAGTGCTGAAAGTGCCATGGGTGAGGGCCATTTTCTGACTATTTTAAGTAAGATGTGTGTGTAGAAGATAAATTGAAGCTGTGCAGGCCCGTGTGGTTTTTTTCCTGTGCTTTGTGGCAGTCTTTTTTATTGTCTCTCTGCCATTAACAAACAGTACCTTAACTCTTTGTGAATGACTACTATACACCAGTGGTTTTTGTAGTGGAAGGGCTGGAGCTTCTAGAAGGGCATCATGAGATAATATTTAAAAGTGTAGAGAAACTGAGGTGCAAGAGTAGGAAGGTGGATTGAGCGAGGTCCTCTCAACAAGAGCTTTATTGATAAAAAGCAGAAAAATGTCTGTTTTGAAAAACAAATCACTGCAAAGCCTATGTCAGTTGTGAATAATTTACTGTGTGTGTTTATTTGTTATTTGGTTCTTCATTTTCCTCCTTGGGCAAGGCATGTGGTCTGGTTTTTTGACTGTAACGAATTCAGGCCTCAGCTGAATTTGATTCAATATTAAACAAAACAAATATTTTAGAAGCAGCAGAATTGTTATCGATTGTCTTGTTTTGGATGTTTTGTAAGAGATGTTTCACAATATGGGAATTCTCTTTAGAAATGTGTGTATTGATTTTTACACCAGAGGGTGCTCAGAAGTTGTGAGTGGAGGTTCAGCATCTGAAGCAGGTGCTGCTGACCCCCCTGCAGGAGCAGCATCTTCTTAAACCACTTTGGAAAATAGTTGCTGTTTGATATTTGGTTTGTATAAATGGAGGCTTTGAGCTTCTGAGGAGAATGGGATGTGAAGCGGATACGTTGGGAGCTTGGGTGGTTCTGCCTGTGCCCGCTGGCCAAGGAGATGTGGATGCTGGAAGGATGCTGGAGCTGTGGGTAACAACAGGGATTGGTTTTACGGCTTTTGGGATGTTTAGATGTGATCTTACAATATCCGTTTCTAGCCAAATGCCAGTATCTCAGTATTCTGCTCGTTATAGCCTTCATTTTGCCACCGCCACTCATAGGTCTTTCCTGTCAAACAGCCTCTGAATTGTTAGCTATTTCTGACATTACATCAGACTGTTTGAAGTCGCTTGGAAGCAGAAAAGCTTAGGTTCCAGTTGCCCAATACCTAAATCACTGGTTGCTCCTGACTTTCTCCAGCTTCAGGTTTCCCCAGTTTGGGTTTGGCTGTGAGCGCTGTGGCTGATGGCTATTCCTGGCTGCCAGGTATTTGAACAGAATTTGATGCAGGGAACTCCAGCACTGGTGCATAACGTTGAAAAATGAGCTGTTCGAGCTCATTCCTGGTTTTACTATTAACCTTTTGTGGTGGCTTGTGAAAGATTGGGGGTGAAGTTCCCAAAATGACACGCTGCTTTGTGGGAACGTCTACTTTTGGCTGAGATAAAGTCTGACGGGAGCAGTGCTGCAGAACGTGCCAGCTTCAGATTCCTACCTGTGTGACTAACCCTGCAAATATAATTTCGGGGGGGTCCTGGCTTTAGTGACACCACGGAATGTGTCCTCAGCCTCCGTGAAACTGCCTTGTTCGAGAGAGGACAAGGGACAACAGGAAAAGGGAGAAGTCAAGGGGCTGCGTTTGCCAGAAGAGCTCTGCCTGGGAAATAAGTATATACATGTATAAATAATGTTCCCCTTCCCTGGAGAACCCCTGGACTGGCTGCCAGCAGTGGCTCTGCTCTCCCTTCCCACCCTCCAAAGCAAACAAGGAAGGTCCCAGGTGCTGGTGGGGCTTGGAGGTCAGGACATGCACCCACAGCGGCTCCCACGGCCCCTCCGCGGGCGTATTCGCTGAGTGAGGTGATTAAAAGAAAGAGCAGGTCAGTTAATTAAGAAGAAAAATGAAACATGAGTTTGCTAACCTTATTTGTGTAAATATATGTTTTAATTTTTTTTCTTTTAATAACTTCTAGTCTGTCCCTAAGCTGGAAGCTGCCTTTCAGTACGTGTGAAATTTCTGGGAAGCATTCTGCCCCCTTCCATAACGCACTGGAGTTATTTTTATTCAGTGGATAACACAATTTCTGGCTTGGGCATTAAAGTTCATAAAACGTATAAATGTTAGGCTGGGGAAGATTTAAATTGCAGGAATCTCACTAAAAGTAATTAAAAAAATAAAATTGCTGTTTGTGTTTCTATGAAGAACATTTCTCCTTTTCTGCCCCTCAAATTCTACTATAATAGAATTAAAGATAAAAGGTCATCCATTTTTGCAAAAGGAAGAATATAGAGGGCTGTGCCTATGTGTCTGCTAAAGAACTTCTCTGACCTATTGAGAAGCTGACTAACATTTCTGAGCAGCTCTGGAGATAGCCCTGGTGTCCCTCTAGAAGACCTCTTCCTCACTCTGTGTTGTACGGATGGGGGAAAAAAACCACCACCCAAATCTTCCTCTACTAATCCAGGCTCCTTGGTGTTGTTATTTCTGTCTTCATATTATCCTTACTAAATCTTAAATATATATATCTGCTTTGATACAGCATCTGGAAAACCTCTTGCTTTGTTTCTGATTTTTAAAACTGCAGTTTTTCTTCCATAATCCATACTCATAACTGGCAAATAGAAAGATTTCCTTTTTCCGGGGTAGTCCAGGCTGCCGTGGCATTTTTTAAAAAGCTATAGGGGAGACACAGTTTCTAGTGTAAGTGTGAGGTCTGAAGTTGGTGAGGTTTCAAGGAGGTGCCTCTGCTGGAAGCTGGAGATGAGGGAGGTTGACCCCAAAGCTGGACTTACCAGAGTATAGGTTGCATGTATTTTTGAGGTGGAAAAGGGAATAAGGAATGGTTAGTGCGTCCTGTTACTGTGGAGAGAAGTATGGGACCAGAGAGCAGAGCCAACCCAAAGGCTGGAGAGATGGACGTGTTGCCAGAAGGTCGCCTGGTTTAGAGCATCTGAGAGTACCTCATCTGCAAAAGGCTCTCAGTGAATGCTGAAATGACTGTGTGTACTTAAGCACATTCAGCCTTAAAAATACTTAATTTTCTCTGTGTGAATGCCTGCCTTCAGTCACCACTAACCTGGGTGAAGACTCAAAGCACCTCACGATTCTTGAGGTTCTTTAGACTTCTTTTATACTTGTGTCTGGAGAGGGTGATTGTAAGAGAGCTCCCTGTGCATGAGGTAATAGGATTACTTGTCTCTTCCAAACACAACTGGGATTTGGGGAAAGACATCAATTGTGGAGATTAAAATCAGATCATCAGGCTTGTTTTGTGGTTGCCTCTTTCAATAAGTGATAGCAGGTCCTTGGGATGCTCTTTTGTACACAAAATGAAGTATTGAATTTAGCAGAATTTTATATTTTACTAAGGCAATTTTTATTAACTGCTAAAGAAATAAATATAGACTTTAATTTACCAGCTTGAGAATTTAGAACAAGAAGTTAAATTTCAGATATTTTACAAGTATCTTATAAACCCAGTTTTATGAATATATTCTTTTCTGAGCAACGTAATTTGTTCATCTTCCTTGTTGAAGGGAAGACTTACAGCCTCTTGCGCTCCCAACTGACCACAGATTGGTTTGTATTTAATAGTAAAGCCAATGTTTGCTTTAATTTTACGAATGTCTTTGTTTTACGTTTCTAGAGATGGGAGAGGGGTCACTGTGCTGGTTTGAACTGGAACTGAGTATGGAGTGGGGGTGCTGTTTGAGTGATAGTGAGCTCCTTGACACTCACTGGGGCTCCAAGTGACATCTGGAATGCACAATAAAGTTGTTTGTTGCAACTGCATTTAATTGGGTGATTTTTTTAATGGAAAATAAGGTGAATATTGACAAAAACATGGCTGTTGTAGTGAAGGGGGTGGTTTATTTCTCTGCATATCCTCCCCGTCTTAGTAGATTCCTCAGCCTGAAGTTACTGTCTTAATATTCAGATGAGATGACAGAAATATATGGAGAAAACTACATCTAGTTTTCTAGATGACTCGAAAAAGTCATTGTGTGATCTGGCTGGAGCAGGAGGTTAGAACCACTTTATGAACCACTATGAACTGCACCATTAAATCACTGGGAAGATTGCATTAGTATTAATGGATTTCATGCATTCTTAATTTAGGACAGTGCACAGTTGTTTCCTGTAAAATGCACTGAGAACAGAGTTAGTTTAACAGAAAGGGCTCTAACTCTCCCCAAGAGATTTATCAGTCTGGCAATGATGTTTCCTGGTACAAACAGCCCGTATCATATTCTCTTACCTTTCATTTTGCTATTGCATACTCAAAAGTATTTTGCTTTAAAGCCATGTTTATTTTCCTATACCAAACCTATCACCTTTTCTGAAATGATCCTCTTTAGTGGAGAAGGCCAGCTATTTATTGTTAAATCTTCAACAGGCTCTTGGAAATCAAGAAATCAGCTTTGGAATTTCTGTAAAAAAATTAATATTAAAAAAGAAAATGTGCCTCAAATCTCTTGTCTTCAGGCAAATGGAAGACTTACCCTTCTCTGTTTGAACTTGAAAGCAGTGGGCAAGTCATAACATAGAAACCTCCTTGTGCCCTTGGTGAGTTCGTGCAGATTTCCCCTGCCTCGGTGCTTCTCTTCTGGGGGAACACCGAGATCTGGTGTCCGCCTTTGCTTTATTGCACCTCTCAACTAGTTTGACTTTCTGGTGGCCAAAAAATACCTTAAAATATACGGTTATTTTAGGAAATGTGCCTGCACCGCTCTTCCGACCTGTGGTGTGTAAGAATCACTCCAGTGTATTTGTGGTTTTGTTTAATAGTTGCCTGTAGGAAATATCTCCTGAGATCAATTCTGAGGAATAACCCCCTCCATCAGTAGAGGTTGGGGAATGACCTGCTGGAGAGCAGCTCTGAGGAAAAAGACCTGGGAGTCCTGGTGGACAACATGATGACCGTGAGCCAACAATGTGCTTTTGTGGCCAAGAAGGCCAATGGCATCCTGGGGGGCATCAGGAAGAGTGTGGCCAGCAGGTGGAGGGAGGTCATCCTG
>JAOQGH010000002.1:19524635-19565551 GCA_025769975.1 Gallinago jamesoni
TCTGGGTGACCCTGCTCTGGCAGGGGGTTGGAGGAGATGATCTCCAGAGGTCCCTTCCAACCCCATAGCATTCTGTGGTTCTGTGATTGAGCTGTAGACTTTAAGTTTAGTGGTCATGGACTCCTATGGTGCTGACGTAGGTTAGATGATGTGCGATGCACTTCCATATCAGTTATCCACAATCTTGAACCCTCATTAAACCTGTCAATATTAGGAGTAGTTCAGGCCGTAAGGTGGAAGTTGTTCGACTCAAAACCACCTGATTTGTGAAGGCGAAATTTGACGCTCTGTAAAATGTTAAGAAAATTATTCCCACCATTTGTAATGGTTGAGTAATATCTTGCTGCAGTGTTCACCCAGCTAACCTTAACTCCTTTTCCCAAATTCCTTTCCTGCTTTAGCATTTAACGGAGCTGGAAGTATTACGAAATACAACTTTTGGTTGCAGGGGCAGTGTGGAAAAAGCAAAAATTATTAAGACGGCGATTACTTTTGTGAGTAACTGAATGAGTTAGGAAGATACCTTTAAGAAACAGAATGCTTTTGTTCTTGCGTTTCCTAAAGTCGAGCCTTTGAATTGTTTGTTTTACTAAGTATCTGAGAACTGGGCCCTATTTGCAACATCCATTTAGCAGATGTCCAGAAGCCTTTAACTGTGACAGCTGAAAATTAGACAAGCATTCACCAACACCAGATGCATACAAATCAGCTACGGGCCAACTGTATTTTCACAAAGGAATTAAATAAAATTCATTAATGCAAGAGCTGTGTATACACTGTGCGCTTGGTTTTCTCTCGGTGGCGATCTAGCCTATACATGAAATGCATTTGGCTTTCTCTAGGTCAACCACAGGCTCCTACAGAATATTCATTTTGATAATGTTAGACCCCCTTCTAAACGGGGTTACTGAATCGCCATTGATGTGTAGATTATGTCATTATAATGTTGATTATATTACTAATTAATGTGTTAATTGATGTAGGCAGTTGCTTTGTATTAAAATTGCCTTTTTCCATTTCTGCATCTCTTTAACTGTCGTGATCTTCATCTTCTGTCGCCTTCTGAGCTGCTGCCAGGGTAATCTCCTGCCTTAATTGTAAAAGAGTTTGGCCCAAAAGTCCCCGGTCTCCAGCCCATGTAGGGACATCTCTGTTGGTGTTGGACCTAAGCTACAGCATGGGACGAGTCCTGGAATTTAATTTTATATTGTCCAGTAAAGGTATAACCCAGCAATTAACCGGCAGTCTTAGAGACTTAGCTGTACAGAGCATCTCTTTCTCCACCCTTTAAGCTGGCAGTATTCTGGCCAATTCTATTTCCATGTGTGTCCCCGGTGGGAAAATCATCTCGTGGGTTCTCGTCCTTTGTCTGAAAGGCAGAGGCGTCTCTCGAATGGATGCTTTTTGTCAGTTTGCAGTGCAGCCTGTGGAGCCTTCCTGTTGATTGTTACTGTCTCTGGCGAGGGACGAGCGCAGAAGAGGTCGTAAAATATTTTTGTGCTCTTATGTAAACTGAGAGATCCTTTCTTCCACAAAACCTGTTCCGTTTCTGTGCCTCTCAGTGCCTGGAAAGCGCGCCTTCGGGTCCCTCACTGCCCGGGAGAAGTAACAGGATGTGTAATTATGCGGTGTTTTTAAAGCGAGCTCTGATTTAAAAAGCATGGGCTCGGTGCTGTGGTTGACGTGAAGGCTGGCAGGTGTGGTAGCCCAGAAAATACTGTTTGGTGGTAGCGCTGCGCTGAAGGTAAATGCTCAGATGTGTAGTTGAAAGCACACGGTTTTCCAATTAAAACTCTAATTGTGGATAGATAATTTGCCGTGGTGAGCTCAGGCGTGTGACACGGGGCTCGCGTGAGCTGGGCAAGTTCTGGTAATTGCCCGTTTCAGCTGAACTTCTCGGAGTCCTGGTGCAGATGAGCCCGGATTAATTTTAAAAGGGAAACTGGAGATTGCTCAAATCCAGCCACAAAAAGTTCATTCCCAGTTTGGGATCGTGCTGGTGGGAGCTGAAGCTCTGCCGCTTTGGAGGCCCCTTTATAGCGCTGCCCAGTGGTACAGGTCATAGCCATAAAAAACATTAAATAAAACAGGGTCTGGAATGAGCACCAAGTCATCTTTCCACCTTTTAAAGAAATCAATTTACACACTCTGCCGAGGCAGGTTTACCAGATTTATTGCTGCAGTTTATATGATTTTGGATTGTGATTTTTTTTAATCTCTATCTAATTCCATCGGGCCATTTCTAAGACTTTTAACGCACCTGCGGTAGGACTTGCGGAGTGGAAGTTGGGTGAGCAAAGGATTAGCTCTTCTCTTTCCCACCCCACCTTTCTGTCCCCAAATCCTCTGTTTCTCCCATGTATTGGAAAAATATTTTAAAGTATACTGTCCGTATGTTGCCCTGTATCTTGATAAATAAATGGAATGCTCTCTGTTAGAGACAAAGTGTGATACGAGTATTAAAATACAGCATTATATTGTCCTCCAGGTGTCTTAAAGTCAACAAATTTATATAGAACACTTCTGTTGAGAAGTGCTAAGGTACATCCCTTTCTTTAAACAGAAGTAAATGGCAGACGTTTGTATATTTTTATATAAACATTTCCATACATGGTTTCTTCTATTCTAAAACCTTACTGTTGTTTTAATTACGCTTATTTTAAGGCTGGGTGAAGAAATGTGGTCAGTTTTCATTATTCTCTGGAGGAGAAGGGGGTGTCAATGACATATTTTTATTTATGTCTGTACTTCTTAAGGTTCACCATAATATTTACTTCCATAGATACTCGCTACTTGTCTTGTTAAGGAGCTCCAAGTTCAATGTGTCCATGTTCATGCTTTTACAACTTAAACTTTATCAGGATGTAAGAAAGAAGGGATGAGTGGAAATTGTCTGAAGTCTCCTGCAGGACTATTGAATTTTAGTTGGAATCAGACTAAGATTTACACTCAGACTTGCGTGTTCCCAAGGGGACTGTCACTGTATGGATATGGTGTTATTTCCATTTCTAACATTTTTATTGCGCTTCCTGGGGTAAATCCTACTTAGGGCAATCTGAAGAATCAGTAATTTAATATCCCAAACCACACTGTACTATTTTAGGGTTCAATTTTGGAGTGTTCTTATCTGGAATAATTGTGGGCTGCCACTAAAAGGTTGCCGTTTATTGAAATGTGCTTCGGGAAGGTATTTTCAAGGAAAAGCACAATATTCAATGTGTGAGAGGAAATGGAAGCGGATTCTTCCCCCGCTGACAGTTGACAGCGTTCTGGCAAGTTGACAGTTAATGGGACAAATGTATTATTAGTTTCCTCATTAATAATAGAAATCTGGAATCTGCATCCTGCCTTTCTTCCCATATGTGCTTCTGCAGAATTGCTCGAAAATGGAACAAAATGTCAAATTTCAGGCAGGCGAGTTTATCTGATCTAACTCAATCACATTTTAATGAAAAAAGTCGCGGGCGGACATTGTGTAAGAATCTTCAAAGTCTGACAGTTGCTGAATTTAGACTTGGTTTAATATTTAAGGACTAAGACTTTAGGTTGGATCTTTGAAGCTCGACTTCATAAAACTAAGTCACCGGTAAATTAGCAGATAGGGGGGAAAAAAAATGAAGTCTTTGGCTTTTTTCTGGGAGCCTCATTTGTGGAGCTGGGCAATGCCAGGCAGTGCGGAGGATGTGTTTGTGAAAGGTGAAGAGACAGGGAGCACAACAGCTTCTGAGCTGAGAGGGAGGAGTAAAAGTGCTTATAAAATGAGAAACTCGCGCTTTCCATGGCTGATGGACAAAACTGTGTAGAAGCTGTGAGGGACTCTGAGGCGAGGTGTGCAGAGGAGGTGGCTGGTGGCCAAGGGTTCAGGCCAAGGAAGCTGTAACGGCTGGAGAAGCTGTGGCTGCCCCATCCCTGGAGGGGTTCAAGGCCAGGCTGGTCTGCTCCAAGGTTCAAGACCAGACTTAGAGCAACCTGGTCTGGTGGGAGGTGTCCCTGCCCAGGGCAGGGGGTTGGAACTCAATGGTCTTTAAGGTCCCTTCCAACCCAAACCATTCTGTGATTCTATGAAATGCATTTAAAACTAAGAGATAGACCGTACCTCTCGCTGGCGCAGTAGAGGCTGATCATTTTTGATGAACAGCACATGGGGCTGAAGAAAAGGGAACAGTAATTTAGATACAAGTAGAGATACTCCTCATTCCTCACTCCAAGAAGCCTCTCCCTCCTTCCTCATTTATCTGCTCTTCTTTCTTGCCATCACTGTTTAATTGGTATCATTTTTCTATCCTATCGCTTGGTCTTGGATGCTTTGAATTCTTTCTCTGTTTCAGCCATTATTATAACCCTACACTTCAATCTCACGTGAAGTTTATGGGAACAGACCTCACGGATAATGGGAAAGGAAGCAGCTCCTATCACTGGTTGCATGTGCCCAGGCATATGTTCAGCTACACGAAGATTTTTCAGACTTGCTTTTAAGTCAGTTGGGCAACAGCCCAATGTCTGTGTTGAGCTAACCTGTTTGTATCTTCATCCTTCTCCTGTTTTGAGCTGTGCTGGCTGTCAGTACTCTGAGTAATGGTAAACAGGAATATCCTAATCCAAAGTAGACTTTTTTTTTTTTTCTGTGCACATTGGGATACAAGACTGTACATATATTGTAAAAGATAAATTATTAAATTTGGAGTGGAGCTCCCAGGCTGCTCTGTGCAAATGTATATTGAGGCACAAAACCTTCCCAGTTGTAGATGACTGTTTGTTTTTCATTTGTGTTTTGTCTGCTTTTACTTGTGCATTGCACTTTGACTTGGAGTTTCTCAGAAGTTCTTTCATTTATTTCTTTTTTCAGAAAGCACTCCTCCCCCTGAAATAGTGCAGAAGTTTGCCTTTGCAGTAGGTAAGAGTGGGCTGTTCCCATTTCCTCACCTCCTCCTGTAACTAGTTCCTGCAAAAGCAATCTCTGCACTGCAAAACCCATCTCCCCAGCCTTAGAATTCACTCATTTCCTAGGGCTTGGAAATATTGCCAAATAGTGGTGTGGGTCAAGGTCAAGGTAAGGGTGGGGTGTTTGGGGCATGGGCCGGGTAGGTGAGATCTCTGCTGGAGTAACACCTCTGGTAAGGAGGAGTCACTTCACGAGTCATGACTAAGGGGGAAACATTCACTGAAACTGCCTTGTGATTTATGTTGTAAAGAGTTAAATAGATACACCGGCAACTAGAAGACTGAGGTGTCTAAAGTCTTAGTAGAAAAATACAGTGTATTTTAGGCTGTTAGAAATTATTGAGGTGCAATATATGGCGTGTTTTTTAACAACATATTAAAGAGTCCAGTGGCAGGGAAAACCTTCTAAACTATAATCTGATAGTGCTTTTATGGAATGTTGCTTTATTGCTTTATTCTTTACTAAATGGGTTTTTTATTTTTTTTTATTTTTTCTTTTGTTTAATTTTACGTTCTAAGTCTCATGACTGACATCAGTTGGGGATTTTTTCAACAGGGTAGAGGCACATTTAATTATATCTGACTGTCACTGAATCATGTCCCTGAAACACTTAGCTCATTCTTTTTTAAGTAAGCAATTATAATTAAACCAGTGGTGACTTGGGTGACTGCAAAGCTAATGTATTCAGAAAGGACTAAAAGCTTTATTATGGAAAGATTACACACAGAATTCTTTTCTTTACCCAAGTAAAAATAAGCAAGAATTTCTTTTATATGCTGCTATATACTAAAATACTATTATGAATTATAAAATGATTAGTAACTGCAAGTTTCCCAGTATATATTACCAAGCACATTTTACAGTATTGAACATGTAACTAATGGCAAAGCTTTAAGGCAATAAAATTTGCTCGGTAATAGTACCACGTGTGGCATAGATGTAAAATCTGTTAATGTAAAGGAATTCTATTCTAAGAGAATACTGTCTCTCAAGATCTTTTCTTAAGCTATACTTGCTTTCTTTTGCCCTTTGATCCTCTGAGGCATATCATATTGAGAGAAAATTCAATTAAACACTTGGCTTTGGCTATTCAAAATACTGACCTTTAAGTGGGGAGGTGTTATCGTTCATCTGAAAACTGGGGATGGAGAGGAGGAGTCCTTCCTGCTTTTGTTTCCAAGGAATTATCCAAAGTGAAGTATTAAACTTTCATTATCTTGATGCTGATACCAAACAGCAGAGCTCTGTTGAATGAGCTGTTCCAGCTAATCCTACGTTGTTCAATGTCACTACATCTTAATACCGTTTTAGTGGATAAATTCTATGGGTTTTTTTTTTTCTTAGTTGACGGTGAATGGGTGTCAGATTGTGTGAATTACTGTCCTCATTCAAAAAGTTCTTTGGCTGATTTCATACCTTCCTCAACAGCTTTTCCCTCTCCTAATTCAGAGGGGTTTTTTTATCATTATGTATTTGTTGGGCATCTTTATTCTAGAACTTTGTCTGAGTATATCTGTGAAGAAAATGTTGAGAAAGAGGCAGAGTCCAAAGAGGTGGTGATAAAAGGGAGGGGGAATAAAGAGCTGGGAATACTGGTGGGGTCCAAAGAGGTAGTGATAAAAGGGATGGGGAACAAAGAGCTGGGAATACTGTCATGTATTGCTATGAATTTGGGCTTTTTTGGCTCCCACCAGTGAGCCTCCCTCCACCCCCGAGAGCTGCCTTTACAGTCTGGGTCCTCAGCTTGTAGGTGGTTTTTCTTGCTCTGGGCAACAGTTCTTGTCTGTTTATTCCTCCCCTGTCACCTGGAGAAGGAAACCTTTAACAATTCTGCCAATACACCGATACAAGCTCCTTCAGTATTTAGGTCAGGCTTTGTGAGAGAGACTCGGGGTTTTGACAGTATTTTTGAAAAGGAACTTGTTTATTAGGCATTTCTTTTGGGATAAATATCAATTAGGGTAATGTATTTTTACTTTATAATATACCAAATAGTTAAAATTGTGTCCTTTTTACAACTTTTTAAGGGTGCTTTTTATTGCACCGGTGTAGCTGAAATGACTGCAGGTTAGCTCGCCAAAGGTAGAATTTGGGAAGTTTAGAGATTCTTAAAAGAACTCGACTTGTACAACATTTGTCATTATTTGTGGAGGCCACATTTGCACTGTTTCCATTTCCAACGCTTGTGCAAAATTTAACAAATGCATAGTGTCATGGCGTATGGAAGCTGAGAGTAATATGGGAAAATGTTCCTTAAATTAGTACCGAAGGGAGGCAACGGGCTGTTGCTCTTGAAGAAATTTCTTCTTCTGGTCAAACAGGAATTTGTGCTACTAAACATCTATTGCAGCTACACCCAAACCCGTGTAAAGAGAAAATGGAAAGTGCACAGTTCACATCAAAGGAACAGGAAATTACACAGTAAAAGCCACTGTGCTTTTATTTTTTTCTCCTGTGGACACATGCATTGAAATACTGCCTTTTTTTATTTTAATACGAGGGGGTTTTGGTGGAATATACATCCTTTCTTCATGCTCTTCTTCTCTCTTTCCCTGATTGTTACTTTTATTCATAAGAGCTTGTGTGGGAGAACTCTGACAAGGCCAATTTGCCTTTTCTGGCCTAGTGACTGTGTGTGTTTCCATATCGGTGACAGATATTCCTGAAATATTCCAGAATTCTCAGACACACGCTATCTCATTCCTGCAGACGTCAAAAATAACATCCTTTTGCATGTGGGACTTACGTGGGAAGAGTCTTCTGCATATTATAAAGAATTCTGCTGCTTGCCAGATTACATACAGTTGTGAAATCTTAAGTGTTTCAATTTTTATTTCTTTCCAGGCCAGAAGCAAGCTTTGGATGAAGTGACCTACCTAAGCTGCCGCCATGAGCAGAAGCAAGCGTGACAACAACTTCTACAGCGTTGAGATCGGAGACTCTACTTTCACCGTATTGAAACGGTATCAAAACCTAAAGCCCATAGGATCAGGAGCACAAGGGATAGTATGGTAAGGCTCCTTTAAAATTTGGATGTACTTTTAGGTTCCCTTAATAGACTTTTTGGAGCCCTTTAATTGCTGTTTGCTGCTGAGGAATGTGGAGATCTACCTTTTATGTGCAAAGCGACAATAGTAATTCTTGGCTGTTTTTTCCCAACAAGGGCCGTTGCTGCTGGTTTTTGTCCCGTGTCCTTTCCTGCTTCCCAACCGATGTCCTTCTGGGCAAATGCAGCCAGCTGTGCCGAGTCCCATCAGTTAATTGGGAAAAAGAAACCAAACTAATCCTAAACCACACTGTTCACAGTGAAACAAACGCCAGAAATACTCTACATAATATTTGCTGCTTGTAAATGCTTTTACTTCTTGAAACGGTTTGTCAGGGGCCTCTTTCCCTTAGTTTCATCATCTGAGTAGTCCCTGACACTGGTTAGTGAGCGTTTGTGATGCTGACTGTCACTGTAATACGTAAATACCTGATGCAGTTTAGGAAAATAGGACCTGACAGGATAATTCTTTGAATAAAAAAATCTGCTGTGTGGACTGAAGAGTGTCTGACTGATTTAAGATCGGTGACAACGAGCTGCTTGGAGGCACTGCTTCCTCTGCCCCACAGATAAATGTTGCTTTCAGCTTCTTGCTAGTTTTTTGAATGTTCAGGAGGAAGATGTAGATAACCCAGGAACTTGCAGATTTTCCAATTTATTGTAACTCTTAAGATGCCAATCAGGGACATAAAAATACAAACGAAACAGCAAGGAAGAAAAAGATAGGGAAAACATAATCTTCTCAAACAAATTTCCCTGTAACCTTTTTACTGCATTGATCTTGTCTTGATCAGTGTTTAGAGAATGTGTGGAATGGGTAGGGTTTTAATTCATATTTGTGTTTTAGCTGGGTTAATTATAGAACAGTGTAATTAGTGCCAGGGAAAACTTGAAGGCTAGTAGTCTAGAGAGTTATTTTTGAAGTGGCACTTTCTGGCACTAAGATTATTTGATCTGGAACTAGCAATGGCAGAAAAGCTGATCTGAATTTTATTTGTGTGTTAATATAAGGAGGACGTAGGCAGTTGTTTGACTCAGTTTTGTTTAGTTGCTGCAGAAGGGCCTGCAAAAGCTTCAGATATTATTACTGTCCTCCTCATTCCCTGCCTCTTTTCCAAACTTGCTTCCCCTCCCGGAGCTGAGATCCAAAACCTGACCGTGTAATTACTGTAGTGTCATTCCGTAATTGCTGCTCGTGGTAATTGAAGGCTTTTTAATTAAACCTCTCTGATTACTCCGAGAAGGACTGGAGTGCTCAAGTGGTTAAATCTTGCCCATGTCTGGAGGAGACAGGGTATAATTCTTGTCATTTAGGTTGGGGGTTTTTTTGTTTTTTTTTTTTTTTTTTTTTTTTTTTTTTTTTGTAAAAGCTGATCCAACTTGATGTGATGGACTATTAAGTTGGTGGCCTAAAGGCTCAACTGTATCTAGTATTGAAACAGACTCTGGGGCTACTGGTATGTGCTGGTGATGCAGAAGTTTAAATGCTGGTGCAGGAGTCCCACAATGGTCCAGTTTTTCCTGGCCAGCTCTTTGCTGCTCTTCATAAGGTATTCCTTGTTTTGGGGAAGTAGGTGGAGGAAATTCCAGACAGTGCAAAATGTAAACCAAAGACAGTTACCAATATATGTTGTTTCTTATTTTGTCTTATGTCAATAGTGACTAGAGGTTTTGATGATGTAAATAAAAATAATAAAAAATATCATTTAAGCCTTTATACAATATAGACAATGTGCTATTTAAAGTAGCTTATTGGATTTACTAGACGTTTGGCATTTACTGGCAGATGTTCTGCGTTAGGTTTGAGTACCATTCTTGATAAGAGACAAGAAAACAGTATATTTAGTAACTGATAAATATTTCCTGAGGGACCCTGTCGTCAGCTGTGGCATTACCTCTCGCAGGAAACAAAATCCATGCCTTCCTGTGGTGGAAATGTGACACGTTTGGGAGTTGTCCCCAGGAACAGTCTCCATCACTTAAACAGCCCATGACGCTGAATCATATGACGATCTTGGGTTGGTCTGCACACAAAGTGTTATTCTTCCTTTTTCCCAAGTAAAAGCCAGTCACATCAAGATGTCAAAGTTTTCCTAACATTTTTTGTGTGTTTTATCTTGATATTGGTGCTGTCATTGTCATGAGGGTATTAAGCAACTGCATAAGTGAAAGCACAGGACCTTTATATAACCTACTTTTCCTCTTTCTCCCTCCCTCCCAGTGCGAGGATTTTACGTAAAAGTGATGTGCTTTTTATGTTTGAAGTGGTTTGGATCTTTTTTAGACAGTCTGTTCTTGAGTGGCAAGAACTCAGTATCTTCAGTAAGATATTTTAAGAAGCAGAGATCCTGCATTATTTCGTGGAGATTGTCGTGTGTCAGTACTATGAAGCTGGGAAATGTTTCTAAATTTTGCATCTAAATTTTGAATAGCATTCGAGAGCACTTTGGTATTACACTCCCTAAAGCTGAATAATACTGGGAAATTTGGTTTATCTGCAGGCACGATACAAAATATCTGAAAAAAAAAAATAGCAACCGCCACAGCTTAGAGGACCTTGACACTGAGATGGTGCTGATGTTATTTTTAATTACAGCGCAGCTTACGATGCCATCCTGGAACGAAACGTTGCCATCAAGAAGTTAAGCCGACCGTTTCAGAACCAAACCCACGCGAAAAGAGCCTACAGAGAGCTTGTTCTCATGAAGTGCGTTAATCACAAAAATGTGAGTGCGGCGCCCTGCTTTACACGTTAAAGACTTAACCAGAAGGTTATTCCTTGTAAAGAAGGTGGCATCCTCTGTAGAGATTTTCATTGCGTGGTTGTGTCTCCGGGATAAGTAGAGAAGGATCTTTCAGAAGAGCTATTATTGGCTGGTTTTAGTACCTGCCCAGTCTTTAAATATCCCCTTAACTCAGGCAGGGAGTGAGTGTTACATTACTACACTTCACAGGCAGCTGGCAAATAAAAATACCATGAGTGATAAGTGCATCCTTGTTTCTGTTGCTGCTGCTAGACAAATAGGAGAAAAAAGGCTGTAGCTCTCTCTTTTAGCTATTTGGGGAAATGATGTATTTTTTCTAAGACAGAGGTCGTTTATATGTGGGTCCTCGGAAGGAAGTTTTACCTAATAGCATCATTTGTACAGTGATAAACTTTTCAGACCTCGCTGACTCTTAGTGAGTAGTAGCTAGCCCTGTTTCTGCACATCCTATGCATTCTTAGCAACTGGGAAACATCCTGAAGCAACTCCAAGAATCTGTTTTTCTCTTTGGCTGGAGTTATTGGTTCCCCTCTGTCAGTGGCAAAGTGGTATCTCAGGTAGCCATTGTCAGTTTTTAATTTTATTTTTACTCAGATGAAATAAAACTCCAACCAGTTCTCTTCACCTTGAAAGTAGGAGGCAGGGGAAGACCAACCAACTTCCTTAGGTTTTAAGCTTTGAACATCATCTTGTTAATGCACACAGAGTGTCCTTAGATAATGTGATTTGCGGAAGAAAGATCTTCCTCCTAAAATCATTAGCATCTCAATTATTAGCATGTTGGGTCTGGTCAAGCCACTGAGCATCCTGAGCTTCAGTGTGTACTGGGAGGTTCATATCCAAATTCTGGGCATCAGTTGTGAAATGTTGTCTTTGCAGCTTTGCTATTGCTGTGGTGGAATTGGTGCAGTTACTACTTCCTCTCCTCCTTCCTACAGATAATTGGCCTCCTGAATGTCTTCACACCACAAAAAACCCTGGAAGAATTCCAAGACGTGTAAGTCTGATTTGAACTGAGAATTAATTTAAAAAATATTCACATAGAAAGATGAACAAGGGAAAGGATACAATAAAATAACAGCATTGTCTGATTATTATTATTATGGGTTTTTTTCCTTCATAAGCTATATAGTGATGGAGCTCATGGATGCAAATCTCTGCCAAGTGATTCAGATGGAGCTAGACCATGAACGAATGTCTTATCTTCTTTATCAAATGCTGTGTGGTATCAAACATCTCCATTCAGCTGGAATTATACACAGGGTAAGTGAACATTAACTGTGTATATTTGGCATTGTACCTGGTTTTGCCTTGAGTAATTAATTCAGAAATAGGAGCACAAAGGGTGATCCATAGCCTGTCCCACAGGCAGACAAAGCTGTTAAGAAATCATCACACCTTTTTCCACTGTAATTGTGGAATTAACCTTTTGAATGACGTGATAATAATCTGCAGAGAGCAAATAAAGATTTTTGCAGTGAGTTACATTACCTCCTCTAATTCTGTATAATGTTTATTTTAGTAGTCATGGCAGGAAGGAATATCTGCCTTTATTGTTTTCGTGACCAAACCTGAAATCCCATCTTTTGAAAGAACTGCCTGTTTGATTTCTGCTCTTTTACTAGCAGAGTAGTGAATAAAGAGCTGCAGTCTCCAGATAAACAGCTGATGATAAACACCTCTAAGTGGAACTTTCATACCCCTGTGTGTCACAAAGCATTCGCTCAGCCTGCCCACAGGCAAAGCTGGTTATTGCTTTTTAAACAGCGTGTGTGTGTTGCAATCCAGTCTAGAAATTCTGAATTTAAGGTTGCCTGTTCAAGTTAAACATCTTATCATTTGTAGTCCCGTAAAGTGGCATCAAACTACTGAGCCTGGAGAAGTCATGGATAAATGTAAATGTTAGTATATTTATAGAAAAGAAGTAACTGCTCAGGTAGTTGTTGGGCAGGAGTAAAGGCAGATTTGAGGATAGAATTCCTGCCTGGTGAAGTCTGAAATGCTTCATGGTGTGCAGTTAGATGAAGTACCAATTAGATGAAGGGATAACCTATTCCACAGAGGCTACAGATACAATTGCTGTGTAGATAGCAACATATACATGCGTGAATGCTTTGGAGGGGCATGGCAGAGAGATTTCCCTTGCATGTCTTCGTGGCAGATTTTTGGCTGACAGCTGCTTCTCAGGCTTGGTTAGGAGATTAAGTATGTTCAGGCAAAACATTTCCATTATTTACCTGCCGTGTGCCTGATGCCTGGCTATTCAAGGCATCAAAATCCTGTTTCTCTGTGGAACAAGTCAAACAAAACCTCAGGAGATAAGGAAGGTGTGTTGGAAAAGGGACATATTTCATATGGACTATGTGGCTGCAACAGCAGCTCTTCATATTATTCATCTGGGCTTTCAGCACCACCCTCATTAACGTCTAAAGCTAATTACTTTGTTGAAACTAGTTATTCCTTAAACATAGTCCAGACCACTGTGGCTGCCCATGGAGCTACCTGGCGATGAATCCAGTGTGCTTCTTCAGGGTCCTCTAAAGCCTTAAACTCTTTTTGGTGTTGGTAGTTCTGCATGGATTTTAACTGGGATCTTCAGCTTCCAACACAGCTGCGATAATCTCAGCGTCCCAGGGATGTGTTCCCAGCTTGCTGAGTGACTGAAATGGCAGGGAGCTGTGTATTTGTGCCTGTAGCACTGGGCACTGCCTCCCCTGGAAGTCAGTGGGGTTTTTCATAGCAAACTAGAGGCGTGGAACAAGCAGAGATCAAACACAAAGACTTTCAGGCGATTTCACCTAAAAATTGTAGGGAGCTTATTTAGCTGCCACAGCAGTGGATAAAGATTTGATGTTGGTAAAAATCTGACAGTAGCTTTACCCCGGCTTTAGCAGGTGTTGGCAAATGAACATTAGTTTGATCAAAACACTCTGCAGAGCTGGGGTTCCCAGCAAGTGTAGAAGCACGTGTTCATTTCTATTTCGCCGTGCGAGGAGGGTGAGTGATAGCTGTGGCAGAGATGTGCCTCGCTGACTTGCTGAAGGACACAATATGTCTCGTTAGTCGTGCATGGAGGCTCAGAAACACTGGATTCTGACTGATTTTTGAGCGCTTAACAAAGGTGCCTAATTATGGGAGGCCTTCACACAAACCTTTCTTTAGAAAGGGAAAAGCCTATAGAAGCCATGAGTTACCCTCCAGAGATGCCCCTCTCTCCCTGTCTGGGGAATGGGGAGATGGCCATCAATTATCTCTGATTTTTAGGCACCGATATGTTACATTTTTAAGATCAGGCAGGATATCTTCTGCTATAAGTTCTGGATATATTTATACAGCCTAACTAACTTGCTCACCCTTTTGAGTCCTTGTTTATTTAAAACATCAGAGGTACTGGTTCTGCTTGAATTTGGATGCAGTGAGAGTCACCTCTCGCCTCCATCATTTTGAAGGACGGTTGTTGATTCGAAATTACAGCACGTTCCTGGGCTTCATGACAACTACATGATGCTCAGAAGTTAAGGATGGACAGTGCTCTGTACGCTTTTGCTTTTTGTCCTCATTGTGATTTTTCTTTCGCAAAAGGAAGCTCTCTTTAACATTTTAAGTGTTAATCCTGCAGCTTTGGTGAGGATTAATATAGTTAATACTATGAGCATTCACCTAGGATTCTGCAATCAACATCCGCCAAATAATTAGAAGTGCACAAAAATGAAGCTAATAATAAACAGGATTGTAGCAGAATCTGAAACATGCATATTAAATAGCTGGAATGCCTTATAATACTCAAATTCATTGGTGGCATTTGAGAATCTTTTAAGCCAAAGTTGTCTGCAGAGCCTTTGTGTGTGTGATTTGGAAGCACATGTGTGAGTATGTAAGTCTGCAAGACTTCTAATTACCCATTAAAATTCTATTATTCTGGAACTCTTTTTTTGGTGGTTTCCTCTCCCTTTAATGTGTCTTTCTCAGCTTTCTGATGAGTTTTCCAAAAGCCGTACAAGTGGAAACTACATCTAACTTGCAGATAGCCACTTCTCTTTATGAAACGGAGAAAGATGGGGCTTCTTATCACACGCCTGCAGCTCAAACACTGCCACGTCTTGGGTTTTTCTCTCATTAATCTCAGCAGAGAATAGGCAGAAAGATTCTGAGCCTTATCTACGCCGACCTGTGCGCTGTGAATGATTTTATGATAGCAAAGGTACTCTGTAATATTTGCTCTGTGACATTCAGGTGTGTTAAGATCCTCCTGAAAGAACGACCGACGATGCCTGGGTACGGTCTGTACCACTGAAGCCACTATTGTCAACACAACAAGGTTTTAGGGTTCAAGTGGGGAGAATACAGTTACCAAGTTTCTAACTAAAATGCTCTGAGGCTGTATCAGGGCATTCTCCACTCCAATTTAATGATTATAGTAATATCTGGCAGTTTTTTGATGGTGGCCCTTTTGGGTTTGGTCACTGAAATTACTATAAAACCAAATCCTAACTGGGAATCGAAATCTGTGTGAAAATAGGGATTTCCTTCCTGTTCAGAGAACCATCTGCCTTGGTTCAAAGGAGGTAATGCAGCCTCAACTGGCAAAGAAACCTTTTACTTTTTACATTCGTGTTATAATTTTAATAGTTCTTGTATTGAGATGATTATTGCATCAAATGGGTTTTTGTCCTGTTACTTGTGTTCTGCATCGTAGTAATAACTGTTGTTCCAGTGAGCAGTTTCTAGCCCTTTCCTGAGAGCTAACATTTCTTACTAACCTCGATTTATTTCGGACATCGCTAACGTCCCTTGTAACGCTGGTCGTTGTATTTTCCTTCTTTAATTTGCTATATAAATCTACAAGCACAATAAGGGAATTAATTCTGGTGTCTGCCAAATGCACACAAATTAATGCAGGGGGAAAAGAAACTGCAGTTACAGCAATGACCTAGTTGTGAATGTGGGGTTTAATGTTGGCACTATTATCTTGTAAAAATGTGAACCACGGAGTGCTTTGCGCTTGTCTTAGCGGTCATATATGATGTTTCTTTTTAAAGGATTTAAAGCCCAGTAATATAGTAGTAAAGTCAGACTGCACTTTGAAGATTCTTGACTTTGGACTGGCCAGAACTGCAGGAACTAGTTTTATGATGACGCCTTATGTAGTGACTCGTTACTACAGAGCACCAGAGGTCATCCTAGGGATGGGATACAAAGAAAACGGTCAGCAAATATAGTCTTTCTTTGGCATAGCTTTATTATTTTTTTTTTGTGTGGCGCACCACATTTTACATGTTAATGTATTTTATTTTTTTTTTCAAGCTGTAGAAATTTTATAAATTAGCCTTGTGACCAAAATGCAGATTCTGGATACACCAATTCGTTTATTCAGCTCAACCCATTAGAAATGTTTGCATTTAATAGCAGAAGAAATTGAGGGCCTTGTTTGTTTAAAAAAATTAAATAACTTGCTTGCTAGATTAAGTTTCAACTGGAAATATATTTTCTTAACACGTAGTTTGTACCTTGATACACCTTCACCTGACTTTATTCTTGATGAGCATGTAGATAGTAATTAATCAGTAAATACGTGTCCTAAATTTAAAGTTTAAATAACTATATTCAATGTAAGCCTTTCAGGATGTAGGGAACTTAAAGGCTACTGAGGAACAAACAAGCTAGAACTACCTACTGTGGCATTACTTTTTATTAACACCAGCCTGCTTTATACCTGTCACACTAGGTTCTTAATTAATGTTGCTGAAGAAAAAGTCAGTAATATGCTTGAGAGAAAAGTGCAGAGATTATTGTCATGAAGCATCATGAATTCTTTGAGGTCCATGACGAATTCCAAGGCAATTGGTTTACATTGTCCCTCTGCTTGTGTACATTTGCCTCCTCTGTACTTGCTCTGTGACCCTCCTCAATCTCTTCTACAAGAAAATACTACAGAAAATTCCCTACAACTACCTGAAAGGAGGGTGTAGCCAGGGGGGGATCGGTCTCTTCTCCCAAGGAACAGGTGATGGGACAAGAGGAAACGGCCTCAAGTTGCCCCAGGGGAGGTTCAGATTGGATATTAGGAATAATTTTTACACTGCAAAGGTTATTAAAGCCTTGGAATGGGCTGCCCAGGGAAGTGGTGGAGTCACCATCCCTGGAGGTATTTAAAAGCCAGGCAGACGTGGTGCTTAGAGATACGGTTTAGTGGTGTTTTTTATCAGTGTTGGGTTGATGGTTGGACTGGGTGATCTGAAAGGTCCCTTCACACAGGATCAAGAATGTTGCATCTTCTGAATGAAAGAGCTGGGATCCTTTAGGAAACCAAAGGAATGTGTCGTTCCCCCAAGTCCATTGTAGCAGCCCCAGTTCTGCTGCCATTTCATGGGTCACTGTCCCTGCGGTGGGCTCAGCTCAGCTCACCTTGTGGTCCCACCTTGGGCAGGCACAGGGTGCAGCGGCCACCCTTCACTGAAGGGATTTAAAATCCCCTATTGATTAGTCCTCCAGGAAGGCCCAGCAGATCCATCATGCTGGAGGCTTTGTTAGCCATCTCCTGGCCATGTGAGGGATGGCTCCCTGTGTCGCCGACCCAAGCGGGTCAAGACCAGGCTGGATGGGGCTTGGAGCAACCTGGTCTGGTGGGAGGTGTCCCTGCCCAGGGCAGAGGGTTGGAACTGGATGATCTTTAAGTTCCCTTCCAACCCAAACCATTCTGTGATTCTATAAGAACCGTCTCTGTTGGTGTTGGCAATGAAAGAAGGCAGCTCCAAGGAATAAGAATAGGTCTTTTTTGCAAGGCTGTGTTTTTTATTTCTGATTTCTGTGTGGATTGTTAGTGTCCATGGGAGGATGTACAGTCCTTCAAACTGCCTCCGTGGTTGGCTGTTTTTCCTGTAATTCAGAAGTCAGAGGTTGAGTGGAGGAAGCTAAAGCTCAGTAAAAATCATGTATTCAGTTTGTCTTTCTTTTTTACCCCCAAGACTTTACATTGGCCAGTTGAGAGACACTAGATAAAGGAAGCTAAAGCTGTGCTCTGAGTCGTGCAGCCGCCGCACTGATGGGATTCATACAGTGGAAATCACAAGTTTTGTGACTCAGCTTGCCCAGTTTACATTTTGCTCTTAAATATTAAGTAATTCTGAGTTGCAAAAGTGTGAAATGTTCTTTGCACTGAAACGTTGCTTAGATTATTATGGGGGTTAAATAGATTGTTTTCTAGATGACCCTGTCAGGCAAGTGACAATCCTGTTCCCTGAGCCAGCGTGACTTGTGTTGTGCAGCAGAGTATAAATAAAAATTAACTCTCATATGAAAAACTCTCACGTCTTCTCAAAGCCGAGTACACGGTTGTTGTGTTGAGAATGGCACATTTAGGGAATGTAAAATAAATCTGTGTGCTGGCTGAGTCACAAGACAGCCTTGCATATGCATTTCCATATGTACTGTTGTCATTAAAAGGCTATTTACATCAACTGTGATTTTTCTCCACGGCTGCCTGGCGGGTCCCTCCGGGGCAGGGATGGAGGATGCACTTCCCGTAAGAATGTGGTCCTCACTTCTTACACTCAGGCCTATTGATGCCCTTTAAACCCACAGTTAAATTAAAAGTTAACTTATTTAGAGTTAAATATTGGAAATTGGCAGCTAACTGATGGTTAACATTAGCATTTAGTTTAATTGAACAGGGTCATCTGCCATTCCAGCGCCCTGCTGAGCTTAGGTGGGAGAATCCCGATGTAGATTTTGGTGTCCGAGATACATACGGCAGAGTAGGATTCTTTTAGTGCTATACTGAGCACGTATGAAATCTTTAATTGTTTTAAAACTAGCAAATATCCCAGACAGACTAATTATAGGCTTAACTTCTACCCAGGTTTCGATACCAAAGGAGCTGAAGCGCGGTTGGGTATGGTACATTAAGAAACCAGGCCTTGCCAACTCAAGAAATTTTTTCTCTTAGAACTATAGAAAATAGTAAGTTAACTCCAAACAGGGTTTTTAAGAGTAAAATGCACCCGGTGTGATGAGCAGTAGCTTTTTTTTTTAAAAAAGATTTTTCAAATCTGTAAGGAGATTTTCCTCAGTCTTTTATAGAAGCGTTCCCAGGAGCAGTCCTCAGTGGCCAAGTGAATCCGGCTTCGTTAAAAATTTAGAGACCTCTAAATAGGCAGGTTTTGTTTGATTGCTGAAAATGGCAAACCCAAATGCCCCCAAACATCACAGGTTTGGCTCTGTAGAGGGACCAGCAGGGTGGTTTCCAGGGGTTTTCTTGGCCTCGCAGGTAATTTACTGTCTGAGGCCTGAAGATCATTCCTTGACTCGTGTTATTTCTCTGCCCAGGCTCCTCCAAGCTGGTATCAGGTCAGACACAAACTGGTTGCAGCAGATTTGGGTGTATCTTGGGTTGTGGGGGCAACAGATTGTTTTGCAGGTGAAAAAGTCAACATTCTGAACTTTATTTAAAAAGTCACATGCAAGACTTGGCTTCAAATATTCTTCTTAGGCAAAGAATATGCACTTTTCTTATATATTTGTAAAGAGTTTTTAAAGAAAAAAAATCACTAATCATGCAAAATGTTGACAATTATTTTTTTAAATGAACCAGGCCCTTAATTTTGACCTATTAATATGCACAACTACGGTCTCCTATCATATGATTTAGATACTATTTTAGAGGAACTTGTAAACAAAGGGGAAGGAATATTTTGAATAAGAAGCAGCTTCATTTGCTTGATGTTGTTGAGCTCCTTCAGAACTTTTACGTGTGATTTTTAGTATACAATCATTCTTATTTAAATCCCCTTCTTATGTGCTTAATTGAAATTCCAGTGTCATGTTTGACATTCAAAGTATTCATAATAATCCAATTTCATTATCGTAACTTGGAAGAAAACTTTTGGGTACAGAGTTAACAGTATCTCTGAAAGCAACCACCAAAGCAATTGGCATACCTGTCAAAGTAAACTTGTGCAGCTTCGAGTATGACTTCCGAGTCATTTGTTTTAAGGTAATGGAGAAAAATGTGTATTTCAT
This sequence comes from Gallinago jamesoni, assembly GCA_025769975.1. NCBI lineage: Eukaryota > Metazoa > Chordata > Aves > Charadriiformes > Scolopacidae > Gallinago > Gallinago jamesoni. The sequence continues at coordinate 19,544,407 of JAOQGH010000002.1, forward strand.
ACCCAAAAAATTCGCTTTTGAGTTTTTCTTTTGTATAAGATGTTATTTCAGCATAACTGGAGAAATACTTTTTAAGCAAATAATTTTAACTGAAAATCTTTTAGGAGCATACTAATATTGTCATTAACTGATCCTCTAAAATCCTAAGTGATCTTTTACTGATTGTGTTTGCTTTTTATTTAAAGAGAAAGAGATGCACGGTAATCTTGACTTTTAGGAAATACTTGATGGCAAATTTTAATTCCTGTGTGATAGCCCATTAATTCTCCTCCTAAAAGTATAAACTGTTTAGATGTGCAATATTTTCAAAGGTCAGTTTACTACTTTTTAAATGATTCCTACAACTAAAATGGAATTGGTTTCAAGAAATAAATTTATTTTTGGTGCTCCAGCTCAGTCCGCTGCTCCTCGGAGCTTGGAGAAGGGCTTTATGTGATTCGTGTCTCTCTCTCTCTGCTCCAGCTCTTGCTCTAGCACTATATTAAACAAAAGGATGTTTTTCTGCCTTGAGACAGTTAAAAGCTAATCCTTATACACACGGTGTATTTTCAAGTGTTTGCATTGATTAATATAAAGACTCGCTCCTCTTCCTGTGCTGTCTCTGCAGTTTATAGGATGCAGTCATGTTATGCTTCTTTTAATTTTAAATGACCGTTTGCTTTGCTTTTCCTTCTTTTTGTGCTACAAACATAGTGGATTTATGGTCTGTGGGGTGCATTATGGGCGAAATGGTTTGCCACAAAATCCTCTTTCCAGGAAGGGACTGTATCCTTGTGCTGCTGCAGCAGGTCGAATGGCTCAGGAAGTGATTAACCTTTTTATTGATGTTGTGTCATGAAAATGCATATTGTACAATCTTTATTTTTTTTATTTATTTTTTTTTTATTAAATGAAGATGGATTTTTTTTCTCGTGATACGCTAAAAAAAAAAAAAAATTGATGAAGAATTTCATTTATCTTCAGGCTGCACCTAGCAGTAGGACATAGTCTCTGCTGGTCCTGTAGGCAGCTCACCTTCACCTTCACTCATCCCCATTACACACGCTTTTTATGGTCACTTCATGTGTGTCTGTGTGTGTATGTCTCAAAATATTTTCGTTTGCTTTATTTTGGTAACTATCTTTTATGTTAATACCATTGCATTTTGTTTTCAGTTGACATTTGGTCAGTTGGGTGCATCATGGGCGAAATGATCAAAGGTGGTGTTTTATTTCCTGGTACAGATCGTATCCTTACCTTTGGCCTGGCGTGTAGTTGTAAAAGGTCCAAAGATACAGTTCCCAGATGAAGGTGGTTCTAATTTTTAAAATACTGGGGTTTTAAACTGCCTTTTCAAACATACAGCTTGCAAGTTTGATTATTTGGGTTCCAGGAAGCTGCAAAAATGCCTACGGTTGTACCATTTAAAGCAAAGCCACAGCGCAGCGTCCCTGGGTCCGACTGTCGTTAGAGACTAACACTGTGCAACGAAATACCACTTGGGCAAACGGGCTTAGTTTTCTTTTCCCTTTTTTTCCTTTTTTTCCCTTCTCTTTTTTCTTTTTTTCCCTCTTTTTTTCAATTTAATATAGTGTCTATCCATTGCTTTTGGATGTTGTCACATTTCAGACAGGTTATTTATTTTGTTGTTGTTGTTCAGGTGGTGTTTTACTGGTTCACATGCATTGGTTTTTGCTTTGGAGATCATTTTTATGTAATAACTTACTAATCTTGTTTGGTACCCGAGCGTGTTAGCAGTTACTGTGCTTCACATTTTATAGGAAATGTCTACAAAATGTCTAAAAAAGGTCTACAAAAAATTCCTAATTAGCTTCATTAGTTACACTCTGGAGTTTTACATTTTTGTACGCAAAAATAATGCTGCAAAGAGTTTTCAGAAACACCTGGTGCTTCTTTCTGTCCCATGAACAGCGTGGTGGCATCTGGCCATGCTTCAGAGAAAGGTTCTGCTCCAGGCAAATGGAGCTGAAGCCTCTGGGTCATCCCTGAAATTAATGGATCTAATTGGAGTTTGGCATCTGATTTGTTTTCCTAATAGTTACGCTCCGGTTTTTTAGATGCTTTCAAGTTTTTTAGATATTTTTTCCCCAGGCCTGTACTAAAGCACCATAGACCTTGAAAATCCTTATTTAAAGGTCTGCTTTTAAGTTTTAAGAGCATAAGAGGGGACCTGCTACATCCAACTGAAGGTTTAGGTACCCCAGTGTCCAGTCTTTGACAGGAACTGAAAAGAAAAAGTTGGGGAGAATATAGGAATGGGCAAAGCGTATATAAAACTTGATCTGAGCTCTCTCCCAGTATCAAACCATCTGTGAATTCCTGAGCTGAATGTGCCCTTTTTTTATGCAGTAACACGTTTTAAATTCTTCTGCCATGAACTGGTCAATCTGGTCAATCCAATCTCCCCTTTACTTGCATAAATTTTTCAATTAAGATGTTCCTTGCATGTCCTTGAAACTCTTTAACTTCTGCATCCAAAATTGCCACTGGCCCGTTGGGGCCAAGATTTCATCTTTCTTGTCCCCTCTGTCAACACATGTTGAGGTCAGAAGGTGAGTTCTTCTCCAGAACCCAAACAATGCCTTTATTTAAATTCATTTAATACATTTTGTGAGTCTCTTTAATTTTCTCTGTTCCTCAGAAATATATCCTTTGCCAGTTAATTATGATTTTGAGTAAAATGTGTGTTACCCTGACTATGCTATCGTAGTCTTGCTTTGTTTCACTGTTTTCCCTAAGGAGGCACTCCTAATTAATGGTGATGAACTTAGTATTTTGTTACAGTTTTCTGTGTTTTCTCTCTGTTGCTTGTTTCATGTGGTTTTAACGTAACTTTCTGGCTGAAAATTAGACACGGTGTTTTTCTTAGCTGCGTAACCTTAGATATTGATCAATGGAATAAAGTCATAGAGCAGCTAGGAACCCCCTGCCCCGAATTCATGAAGAAATTACAGCCGACGGTCCGGACTTACGTGGAGAACAGACCTAAATATGCTGGATATAGTTTTGAAAAACTCTTTCCAGACGTCCTTTTCCCAGCTGACTCTGAACACAATAAGCTTAAAGGTAAGGTCTGTCTTCTGTGTGTTGTACGTTTTGAAAGTTTGAAGACTGAGACGTATTGAGCAGAAATATGTCTTGGGTTTGTTCACTGTAAAATCATCCCTCTAAGGGTCTAAATATTGTGATATTTATATCATAGTGGATGAAGGTGCTGGTGTATGATTACCTCTCCTCACTCATATTCTCCGAAACAGCTCCTGTTCTGGAGTTACCTTTATAAAGAAAAATAAATATATATATTCCCCTCGATGCCAGAGGCCAACATGATTTAGAGAAGAGTAGGGGGAGGGTGGAGTGGAGGTTCTGTGGGCACAGCAGAGCTGCTTTCTCTAGGGATGAAAATAAAGGGTTTATATTCATAATACATAGATACCCTGACTTACTGAAATAACTTACTGGTTCTAAAAGTCACCTGCTCAGTGGAGTCACCATATTTTCTGTGACTAACAGCCTGTGGCAGTTCTATCCCCGTAAACTGTACGGGAGGCAGCAGGTCCTTGCTCGCCGCTGTTCAGGAGAAGGCTGTAGAGCTGAGCTGTGTTTCACCTGGAGGTGACACACCAGGGGACACTGTGCTGAAAGTACACAGTGAGACATGTCCAGCCTCTTTCCCACCCAGTTTATTAATTATTTTTTTCTCCACCAAGTGGACCCACATCATGTGAGGGTTGCAGAGATATTAACCTGGAGTTTGTTTGCTCTGGGTCTCCTCCTCCCACGAGCTTTGAAATGCTGTGTTGCGTGCACCGTGTGTGGCACTACTCTAAATTGGAAATTCTACTTTTGCAGCAAGTCAAGCAAGGGATTTGTTATCAAAAATGCTGGTTATAGATGCTTCTAAAAGAATCTCTGTGGACGAAGCCCTGCAGCACCCGTACATCAACGTTTGGTATGACCCATCAGAAGCAGAAGCTGTAAGTTCTTGTTCTGGGTCTCTGAGTAGGGAGGCACCCCCCAAAGCAAACCCGTGAGGCTCAGAGTCACTGCTTGGGGGAAGATTATTCCACTAGAAGCTGAACTGAACCATAATCGCTTTCATTGACATCAATAGACATGTTTATCAGAAATAGTATGAGGAATGGGCACAAACTGAAGCACCTGTGTCTGTGTGTGTTGGGGTATAGTTGCAATAATTGCACACAGTCTCCAGGACACGTAGTAATGCTGAAATCTTCTGCATAGGCTTCTAATTTCTCAAACTTCAGTTGTTTCAGCACGGTTTGATTGCCAGTTACAGGATTGTGAGGTATTTACTTCTGGGTGAGAGAAATATTTTCATCAGTTATACCAGTTGATGGTACTCTTAAACTAGAAAATAAGTGTTTCAGGAAAATCTGAGTACGAGATACTGAGCTTTCAATTATTAACATTAGTCAAAAAAGAGATTAAGTGAAAATTTTTTTAAAAAATTATTTTCAGGATAATTTTAGTTTATGAGAAATGTGTCATTTTTTAAAAAAGAAAGGTGATTGATGATAAGCCACTAAGAATAGGAAAAGGTGCTTGATGTAAATGGTGCAATTAGAATTTTTGCTGATCGGTAATAGCTACTGGGGAAAATTTAGTAATTAACAGTAAGTAGGTAAAAAGGGCTTCTTGAGCTTAGGAACTGCTGTGCTTAGGAGCTCTTTTACCAAACCCTTCAGTTTCTAATTTTAATTATTACAGTAATGTAAGCAAAGAAGAAGCTTTGAAACTGTAGCAACGTCTAGAAAATAGGTCAAGTTGAAGAACGAGAGAATATTTGACCATCTAAATAGAGTATTTAAAAATCTGGTTCATATTCTGAGTGCTTACTTTCATTTTTGATTTCTTCTGGTTTTGTATCCCTTTGGATTGCTTTATCATGAGTCAGTTTTGTTTTTCAGCCTCCACCAAAGATACCGGATAAGCAGTTAGATGAGAGGGAGCACACGATAGAGGAATGGAAAGGTAAGGAGGGCATTTTAAGTCTAATAAGGCTTTGGGGAATAGGCTGGGTCATAACCATCATTGTTCTTAAAGCTCTTGTGAGCAAACTAAGTGTTCTCTTAAACTTCTCGGGATGGCAGGGGAATAGTCGTGACTGTTGGGACACTAAAAATCTTCCTGCCGAATGTTTGTAGTGAACTTGAGCTGCTCATTTCAGTCACCTTTTGCAAACCATCAGGCAGCGGGGTTTTTTTGTGGGGGGAACTCTTCTGGACAAACTGCTACAGCTGAGAAAGATGCAGGGAGTTTGAGCGGCGTGAGTCTGAAGCAGAAACACTAGTCTGCAAGTGACAAGCACGTTAGCTGTACTCTCAGAGCTTGTAAATCAAGCAGAGGATGTGAGAGAAGAAGCTGTAAGGAGTGTTAGTGCCGGGTGAGACAGTGAGGTTACAGCTGGTGTGGGAGACACTGATGGTTTTCAGCCATAGGATCCTGAGGATCCTGAGAAAGTGGTGGGGATCGAGACGTGGAACCGATCGTAGTAGGACATCAGACTTATACTGTGTAATCTTTTTATCCCCAGGGGAAAAAAATCTGGGAAAATGTTTCATGAATCATTTCTGACATTTTTATTGTGTTGTCTGGTAATGGACACAAGTCAGTAAAATCTAGTACTGACTCATTTAAATTGCTTTCTATTAGAAACTGAGTTTATAAAGGCAGAGACAGGGACAATTGTGGAAATTCTCTTGCCATCCTCCTTCCAAGCAAAATTATTTCCCTTTGGAAGCGGATGTGCTGAGGGTATTTCCAGCGATATGGAGTTTACTTCTGAGACTCCCACAGCCCTTGAAGTTATAATTCTTAAACGCTTTTTTTCTTTCACACTGTTTGTACATGGCACTGGTTTTCCAGAGACAGATAAAGGTTAATACTCTGACAGTTCTTATGAGCTGCATTTAACATATTTAGTCCTTTTCTTCTGTTGTTACTTGTGTAGATTCACATCTGACGTCTTTTCTGGGTAAGAAGAAGCTGCCATTAGTCTTAGAAACCTTCTGGGTGGTACCCGGGGTGTGTGATCCGTCCGTGTTCCAAGCCCTTCTAAGCTGTTTAAGGGCGAGGAACTTCTGGAACTGGAAGATAAAGTTACTGCTTTCATTTGGAGTGGCTGCTTAATGCCAATATTGTGTTGCATTTCATGGTGATCTGGACCTTTAGATGTTGTTGCTGAGGAAATTGAGTGGCAAATGCGTGTCAGGAGGATGGCAGTGCTCTCAGGGCCTGGTCCTGCCTGGTCCTTTGACGACTGCGGGTTGAGTTTGTCTCTACCAAAGAAGCCATTGATAAAAACCAAGTGGTCATTGAGACTCACTTTAACCTCTGGTCCCCAAGGAGCCTGGACCAGGGAGTCTCAGGGCAATGTCAGTGTGGTCTCGAGAGAGCCAGGGTGTTGTAGCTTCAACAGAACAGAATTGTACATATTTATATCCAGTTGCTCTGTAGCCTACAGCCTGTTTTCAAAACTTAATTTTTACACTAAAAGGGTTATTAAGCATTGGAATGGGCTGCCCAGGGAAGCGGTTGAGGCACCATCCGTGGAGGTGTTCAAAAGATGGGTAGACATGGTGCTTAGAGGCATGGTCTAGTAATGGTTTTTATTGGAGTTAGGTTGATGGTTGGACTAGATGATCTCAAAGGTCCCTTCCAACCTGGGCAGTTCTATGATTCTAATTGTGAACAGTAGTGCATTCTAACGGGAGATGTGTTACTGATCCAATCTTGGGTTTGCACATTCAATTTTTGCCTTCCCTTCTCTGCGTTTTCAGAGTTGATATACAAGGAAGTCATGGACCTGGAGGAGAGAACCAAGAACGGGGTTATACGTGGACAGCCAGCCCCTTTAGGTTGGTTACAATAAAAGCACGGGACCAGAGTGACATTGAGTTGTAGGTCAGGGGGGAGTAAAGCTGTTCAAGACATCCAAGAGTAACCTAACTCAAAAAGAGTTATTTTTGAGAATTTCTGGAAGATAATGGAATGCTTTCAGAAACCATTGCTGAATTCTGGAGCTGAATGTGCCCGTTAACCAACTGTTGGGAGGGCTCCCACTGCGCTCCTGAAAAATGGTGGAGGGTTGTTGCAGACGCTGCTCAGAGTCCAGACTCTGAGAAATCACTGTTTCTGAGATTGAAGGGATTCGATGTGGCCATTTCCCAGCCTGGAGAGGAGGGATCTGATGGGCACAAAAAAACCCCAATCCCCTTCTTTCTTTATCAAAATGTGTAGATACAGTCGAGCTTTGGGTCTCAAGGTTTTGTAGGGTGTGTGGGATTTTTACCCTTCAGCCATTAGCACTTGCTGTCATTTGGCCAGGGCCAAACTTGGACCATGTGAGTTCTGTGGTTCTTGAAGTGCCCTTCACTGAGCCCACGTTAAATATCCATGTGTTTGATTTACTTCCATGGTGGGTGGAGACACGTCTCTTCAGACTTGCCGGCAGAGGGCAGAGGGGTGGCTTTTAGGAAGAGACAGACTAATGCAAGGACCGAACCCTGCGACCGTGTCTGCAACTGATTTGCTGTTTTGTTTCTCATAGCACAGGTGCAGCAATGATCAACGGCTCTCAGCACCCATCCTCATCCTCATCCGTCAACGACGTGTCTTCAATGTCCACGGATCCAACATTGGCCTCTGATACGGACAGCAGCCTAGAGACCTCCGCGGGCCCGCTGGGCTGCTGTAGATGACTACTTGGGCTTTTGGGGGGTGGGAGGGGGGGCCTTTTAGTCATGAATAGGGCACCTTTAAAATTTGGTGGTATTTTTGAGTGTTTTTTCAAGAATAATGGTAGAATTCATCATAAAGTGCTGTAATTTTAAACTGTAAGTTGTGTTAAAAGCAGCCACTTTTTTTGCTGTAATTACCTGTAAAATATTAAACCTGATAATTTTTATTGTGGTTTTAAAATCTGCATATTTGCTTTACTATTATGCTGCTGATCTTTTTTTACTGAATTTGTAAGATTTGTTTTATTGAAGCACATATTAATGTTGTGGTCATTACCATAGAACGAATTATTTAAGATTTTCTAGGTTTTCAATTTTTTATTTTTTTTTTTTTTTTTAAATTAGAATTTATTCCGGATGTTTTGTTCATGATATCCTTCCAAGTTTTATGCTCGGTCATACGTCCGTGTCCAGGTGGAGGGGGAGAGAATTGCGCGCAGCCGGCTCTGGGTGGCTTTGGGCACACTCCTGTGGCGCTGGCACTCAACAAAATCCTCTTTTATTTTGGCCCCTTGCCTGGAATACTTCAGCAAAAGCAACGATGAGTGATATTTATATATATATATTATTATTTTTTTTAGAGAAACACTCTACAATCCTTTGCAAAGTAACCTCATCCTGAAGGGTTTTATGAACTCAAAGCAAAGCGTATCTTCAGAGCTGCAGCAATCTCCAGCCTCACGAAACAGCGCCGTGTTTTCTGCAGCGCTGTGACCTGCCAAATCTTGTGATGGCCATAAAACGCGAGGATACTTCATGAATAATACATTGCCATGCAAATAAACTGTTTACTTCTAGCTTGTAGCCTGTTTTTGTACACACGAAACCAAGTGTTTCCAGGATGTGGAGGCTGCCGAGAGGGAAAGCCAATCTGCTGTAGCTGTACTTTCCTGTAATACCTGATTCTTGGGAGTTTTGTTTCTTTGCTCGTTTTTGTGTACTAAGGCGAGTGCTTTTTTGGGCAGAAGAGGGGATGACGTGAATGCAATAGGAGCAAGACTTCACCTATTTCTCCACCAAAAGTAACTGATTACTAAAAAACCATGAAGTGGTAGGAGAACCTCAGGATTTCTGTAGCTAAAGCATTAAGCGAGCAATATCTGCCATCCAAAGGAGGGAGAAATAGTGCTGTAGAAATTAATATTTATCCCTTTCATTTCACCGCGAGACCAGTGTAGCAGAAATCTTAATAATGGTTCATTTTAAGTCATAAATATTCAGTAGTTTTCAGCACTGAAGCTCCAGGTTTCAATACGCTTTTTAAACAAAAGATATATTGAAATATATAGAACAGTTACTAAATAGTCACGTGAAATGGTGCTGCTCCTCACAGAAGTATTTTAACTGTTTACATTTTATATTTACAGAATGATTTATGTATAACTGACTTAAGTTTATGTATGAGTTAAACAATCATTCAGAATTTATTCCTTTGGAAAATGCAGATTTTTAGTGAAGCTAGGCTGTATAATTGATCGCCTTGTGTAGATGCATATTTTGTGTAGTGAATTAGAATGTGAAGAGGAATTTAAATCGGTGACGCTCAGAGGAATGAGCACTGGAAAGTGCAGAAGCCTTGCCAGGCGCGGAGCGCGAGTAAATCATAGAACTGGCTACGGGGTCATCGGGGATGACCGATGCTCTTCAGTGTGGTTCCTTCTGCTCCTGGGGTTAAATAAGAGTCTTTTTGAAGTTCTAATTGAAAGAGGGAAAAAATTGGTCTTTGCAGAAAAATCTTTGCTTTCGCTGTCTGACGTGTCTCTTTGAAAACCATGCAGGGTGCCAAGGAATGGTAATGTCTCAAAGGGGACTAAATTGATAAATTCCACGGTTGTTCCCTGGCCGGACTCGGGTAAGTGCCGTGGGCGTCTCCTTTCCCTTTCCTCCCTCCTATTTAATATTTCCACGTTGCCTTCCTAAGCCACGTTTGTTAAGGCAGTTATTTTCACGGGATCCCACCCAACTGTGTGTCACCTCAGATCAGGCAGGACACGTTTGGATTCAGCTGGCACTGGAACATAGAAAATCTGCTCCAGTTGAACAGAGACCAACAGAACAGTCTATTTTTTAATTTTTTTTTATCAAAGTTTAAGCTGTGAATTAAGCCTAAGCTGTTGGTCGTACACCAGAACTCCCAGTTGGGTTGGGTCAGATGATAATCTGCTCCCCGCAGTCTAACGAAGTTAAGATCGACAGAACGAACTTCTCGTGCCTGTAAGTGCTGTTAAGAACAGAATTTGGTCAGTATAATTCCTGTTTAAATTTATTTTGGGCCCCCGTGGGTTTGCAGTGGTGATTGGAATATTTTGAAATAATTTTTATTGTCGCTTCCCAGTGTCCTAAAGAAAAAAATGAGTTTTAAAATGACTGTTGAGGGCAGCAGTTGGGAGGCTGGTAGCGGGGGTGTGCTCTCTGCAGTGACTGCCTGTGGCCACGGGCCCCGAAGGAGCACGGACTTGGCTTCGTTAAGGTGGGTTAATGAACGGGAGGGTCCGGTGCCACCCTCGGGTGTGAGCGAGCGCCGAGGCAGGGTCGGGTCGGAGCTTGGCCCCTCCAAACCCAGAGTTCACTTTTGGCTCCGTCTTCAGAACGCCGGTGCCTTTTTTATTTCCTTTTTGTTGCAACTCCTGGCATTTCAGGCAAATCGAAGTGATGGCAAAATTTCAGTAACCAAATTATCCCAATGACGTGCGAGTCTTCCCTTTTTATTTGGTGAAATAGTAATTTATTTCATTTCAGCTAGTTGTTCACCGCCACTGAGCTCAAACCCCCGGGTGGAGTGCAGCTGGTGTTAGGGTATTGGATGCTGTACTGGCTGCACTCTATAATTTTATTTAATTTAAAGTAGTATTGAGTTTTATTTTACTCTGTGATTCCAGAATCTTCTTACGACAAAGCACGTGCAGCTTTTCCTCGTGCAGGGCCGTTCCAGTCCGTGGCTGCTGGTGGGGACTGGCGGGGACCTGTCTGATGTGTCGGGGTGATGGCGGGAGCTGGGCAGTAACGAGGAGGTTAATTGGCACCTTCTGTGGTGGGAGCTGTGCCAGGGTCAGGGATAAAAAGGTTCTGCTGGGGTAGAAGGAGGTTTGTGATGAATTTGCAGTAGAATTGGGGGGGGGGAAAAATCAATACTGTTGCCGGGTGCTGCCCCTCTGCTCCCTGGAACCATGAAGTTGGTGAATGACAACGGGGTGAGAATTGAGGGTTGTTTTTGGGAGCTGTGTCCCAGGCGGTTGTGGCAATAGCACCCTCTGCTGCCTCTGGCCGAGGGAGTAGGGAGTGAGTTGTTACCGATGTGGAGTTTGTGGAAAATTGCTTCTCTGAAGACAGGCTGTTTCGTTAGAGAGAGAAGATGGAGCACCCAGTGGGGTGTTTGCACAAGTACGGTGCCCTGGGGTAACGGAGCTGGGCTTTGTCTCACCACGGCCTAAAGGAAAAACGCCCAAAAAGCCAGGACATGGGGATGGTTCCCACCCGGCCAGTAATCCAGAGGGTGTTAAATGGGTCTCGATTAATTCTAGGGGGAAAGGGACGGCGATGGTTCAGCTCACTCTGACTGCTCCCAGCCGCTGAAGGAGGTGAATGACTGTAGGTCTGGTTTGATTTGCTGTTGGTGGCAGCTTGTCCAGGCTCTTCCAGTTTATTTTCTTTTGCTCCTGATGCTTTGGCTCTTACCGATGTAGTTTGAGGCCCGGAGTTGAGGGGGAGCCGTCTGCATTTTTCAGTAGGATTAGAAAGAGTGGTTTTAATAAAGAAATGTGCTGGGACTGGACCGCCTGCCCAGGTTTTCAATTCATTTAATTTATTCTTAGTTAAGGGCACTGGATAGAAGTGGTATTTTAAGTAAGTGGTGGCTTTCACTCCCTTCCCCTCTCCGTCAGCTGGCTCCGCGTTCCAGAAACACGGTAGGAAGCCCATCACCTTGTGTTTCTACTTCTGCAGTTGAAAAATTTAAGCTCGGTTTTCTTGAACTACCTCACACTAACTTTCTACGTTTCTTAAGTCAGCAAAGGGAACCCTTGCTCTTGGAACTACACTGAATGTGAATAGAAAAATACACTTCCTTTAGAAAAATAAACCTATTGGCCAACGTTGAGACAAGCTCAGTAAGTCTGTTTCTTCTCTATTTCACGTAGGATGTTCATGTGTAATATATAGCTTGTGTACAATAATGTACATCTAGAATATCGTGTTAGCTGTAAATGGGTGATTTTATTACTGTAGTCTGGTTTTGTAGGTAAAAATAGCTTACTAGTAATGTCAGCTCATCCTTTACATTTTACAAAAGGAATAATTCTTGGTAAGCTTTGCATACAGATGAATTACTTTTGTAGGCCCAATATCTAGTCTATTTTTGAGAGTTCTTTAACTTTTATTACTAAAGTTGAGAAAAAAAAAAAACCTAATTATTGTGATCATTCCTTCTGCCCCTTTGGAAGTGTATTCTTAATTTTATTTTGTCCCAAGAAATATGAAGGGGAAGATACACCATTAGAAATACTGGGGAAAACTCTGATTTTTTTTCTTCCCCACATTTGATACCTTTTCCTTCTTTTCCTTTACTCCCTCCAGATAAGCTGTTGGTGGGGCATTACTGAGAACATTGTGGTTTGTTTTTTTTACTCTTTCATGCCATAGTTCATTACATGTGCACCACTGGAATGTATACATTGTTATCTAGTATGTCAATTGGTTATAATGATATTTTAAATAAAAAAGAAAAACTTAAAAAAAAAAGGTTTGACCACTTTGCATTTAGTGTTTCTTCATTTGCTGGAATGGCTTTCACATGGATTTCATCCTGTGGCTGCAGCTGGAGTCTCACGAGCATCGCTCCTTCCTGAGAATTCTCCTGGGTTTAATGGTATGTAAAGTCCTGTCTTGTGCCTGAGCTCCCTCATGGGCAAAAAAAATGATGTTTTTCTTCCATTTCTCCATTCCCCTGGCCTTTGGGTGTCCCTGCTGCCACCTCCAGCCCCCTTCTTCCCTAGGGGAGCCCCCTCGCTGCAGGAGGAGGGACCCGGGGCCCGTCCCAGTCCCGCTGCCTCGGGAGAAGCCTTCTCAAAGGTGAGTCTGGGAGAAGCCCAAAGGACCGATCCCGCTCCTGAGGAGCTCTTGCTGGAACGTTACCTTGGGTGCTGGGACCCCTCCTGCCGTGGGGGGGGGGGTTGTGTCCCAGTGCATCCCCTTGTGTAGGTTTTTGAGGGGAAGGTGCTGTGGGCAGTACATGCTTTGTTTCTCTGCACCAGCTCCTCGGCAGGCTCAGAAATGTGCTTTTTTTTATTTGCATACATTTAGCATAAAGTGCAGATGATTCCAAGTACTATATTAATGTAGAGCCTGGGACAGTCTTAGCTCTGCCAGGGGGTCTCTGTGGGTGTCTAACGCCCAGAACCCAAACACTCCCTGGAACTCACTGCCAAATAATTCAGTAAACTCACATAAGAACTTTCCTTTTCCTATTTGGAGACCTACAGGAATTTTTTGTTACTCTGCAATGCTGCTGTTTGGCTTTGGATTGTTTATATATATTTTTTTTTAAGCTTATGCTTGTGTTGGATTTCTTTTGCTAAAATTTTTTTTTTTAAAAAACTTTTTTTTTTTTCCTGCACAATACTGGAAGGGATGTTCCAGGCTGGAAAGGTTGCACAGGTAAAGCGATGCTAAAAATGTACCTACCTCATTCCAGGAGCCTTTTGTCACCTCTTACTGACACTAACAAACCTGGAACTGGTAAGTGCTTGCTGGGAAAGCTGGTGCCTTAAACTGGGGGCTGTACAGGTGTCTCGGGTGGAGGAAGTGGCAGGAAGGCGAGCACAGAAATGGGAGTTAATGCTGGGAAGGAGCACGTTGGCTTCCTCAAACACAGGGACGGTGTTCCCTGAGGTTGTGTATGACAACAGCTCCTGCTGCCCTCCTATTACCCACGAGGGGACGTGAATAAATGCTCCTGTTGCTCTGCTTTGGGGGTCACCATCCCACCTTGGGGCGTTTCAGCAGGAACCGGGCAGTTTGCAGCTTCTTCCAGGCTTTATTCAGTGCAGCGGATCGGCTTCCAAAGGACCTGGGATTTATTCTCCATGAACAGTCGATGCTGCTGGAGCAGCACAAGAGTCAGCCAGAAAAGGGTTCGTTCCGTTACTTGGTGTGAGCAGGTACGGTCTCATTTGTGATAACTGAAAAGAAGAATGGATTTTATCCTCGTTTCCAGGTAAAACAGACCATCGGATTCCTTGCAGGATGAGCTGTGACTATGAGGGATGATAGAAGGCAATGGGGTGGGGATAAAAACAAGCTGAGGGTGATGGTGGTGCCTGCAGGTGGCAGGGTGCTCCTGCTGGAGAGTCTGGGAAGAAGGAAAAATGTTTGGAAATAACTGAATTCACTTTTACCACCTTGTTTGTCTTGTCTCAACCACGAAAAATCAGGTTGAAAATGTTTCTTTTTTCTCACTTTAAGTGGTTTACAAGTCTACAGGGAGGAGAAGCGTTACAGTGAGGTAGAAACAAGGTAACTCTAGATGTTTAAATACTGAAATATCTGGATAGGTGTGAGATGAGGAGAAAGTCAATACTGAAAGGTGTACCAGCTGCTGGTATCTACAAAATCCCGCTCTAAGGGTATTTCCAGACAATGAGTTACATTCTTCTCTAGTAAGAAAAGACAAATTTAGGTCATTTTTGAAAATACTTAAAATAAGTAAGCACCTTCACTACAGTCTGTACCTCCCCTGTAGGCAGTTCATGTGGTCGTGGCGCTTCCCTGTTTAAAAACCTGTCTCCTCTGAGCCCCCCCAGCGCTGCCCGGCACAGATCAGGCTCAACTGCTGAAAGAATTTGCTGGAGGACTTCTCAAAGAAGTCCCTGGAAAGGGAGGGCAGCCCTGGCAGCTCCTTCCTGGAAATTACACCTTCCTTCTAATGATTATTCTTTAGTAGAAGGAACGAATTTGGGTTGTTCCTGACACTCCTCCTGTCCCCTCCTCTCCCCCTGGGAACTAACAGCAAAAAACCTCAGCTGGTGTCGTGAGAACCCTTACGAGGCAGGGAAGAGGAAACTGTCCCTGAAGACAGATCCCCTCCCCCCTTCTCCCCCCCCAACTGCACTAATTTCTCTTACCAGAGGTGTTGCTGTTGAAGTTTTATAGATAAAACCCCTCAGCAGGTGGCTGGGTTTTGATGATAAGAATCTTCTACCTTGATGTCTGATCAGCACCTATCAACTCAGGAGATATTTTTTTCTTGCAGCTAATACTGTTCTATTTTTGGCTCAAAAAAACCTCCGGGTACCTCGGGCAAAATGTGCATATTTAAAGTTCCACGGAATTTTTGTGGCCAATCTGATTATTATTGACATACAGTTTAATAAGTTGTGTTTTTGTGAAACACTGGAACGGTTCAGGGGGTAAGGAAACAATTTTACTGACTTATCAAGATTTTGGTGTCTTGTCTTCTGCTCCTGCTGTAGACTTTGTTTTCACATGGTCTTCACAAAATAATGCCACTTTAAAGAATGAGAAATTTGAACAAACTTTATGTAGAGGGTGGGGAGAAGTAATGGTTAAATCCATCTGCTAAAGCCCACTGAAGGTGGTGACGTCCTGGAACTGCATCATCCCAAGGGCACATTGGAGGAAACCCTGGGTTCCAGGCTCAGCCCCTCCATCCATCGGTTCTGGCCACCCCACCCACCCAGCAGGACCCTCCGCGGTCCTTCAGCCAGCACGGGGATGGTGCAGCAGGTCCGAAGGTGGGAGCGGTACAGGATGGAGAACAGTATCTTTTAATTTATGGATGAAATATGCCCACTCTTTCTTGGCAGTCTGACATCTAAACGTCCAAGCGTTAGGTTTGGCAGTCTCTCCCAGCTGGCCCAAATTCTACAGCACATGTAAAGACAAGAGAGCGAGGATCACCGAGAGCACAATCACTGTAGAATTACTCATGATGCATGAGCATAACAGAACAAAAATGTGCATATTTTTTTTTCCACTGGTTTTTGCCAGAAATATAATTTTCTATGCTGTACATCAACTTGTTCTACTTGGGGGCTTTAGCACTTCGACTCCCAACAGTTAAACAGCCTAATGTTGAAAAAAACTCTTCCATTTCCTTCTGCAGGAGGTGATTTCTCTTCTCAGCATCTTCGCGAGCACGTTCGGAATTCCTCAGCTTTATCTCCAGCATCGTGTATTTCTTTCGTTCTTGGTCCAGTTCTTCTTCTAATCTAACCACTTGCTTCCTCAGGTCTGCACTGGTTTCTTCAATTCTTAAAACCAAAGGAGAGAAAGAAGGAGAAAGAAAAAAAGAGGAGATTTTTTAAGCAGCTGGATAAATACTGCAGGTAGCTGTAATAACTATAAGTTATCTTCATTTTAAAGGAGGGCACTAATTGCCATTTCATTCATGTTGAGTTTAACAGCAGAGACTGTATCATCTTGAGCAAATAGTCAGGTCTTACAAAACAATGTTTTGGGCAACAGCCTGAGCGTCTGAGGAGATGCGTTAACTCCTCAGCCTGAGTTCAAATATATAATTCCAAAATAATCTTTTAACCTCTGTTTTCCCCCTGAGACTGTATTTCCCTATATGGAAACAGGACAGAGGAATGTCCACGGAGGTCGGGTAGGAATGAGGTCATGGTCCTCACCCACCCACTGACATTGGGGTGGGGGAATAAAAGTTCATACTATACTAAGGTTTACGAAAACCAGCATTTCACATGAGGAAGAATCTGAAGACCAGACCTGAAATTATCTATGCACAAAGCTCTAATGCTTTTCTCTAAGGAGGCCAGAGAACAAGGTCCATGGTTTTTTGCTTTGAAAGGAGGGCAGAAGGTCCATCCCTTTGCTGTCCTCCCCATCAGGTGCCCTAATCCCAAAGCAGAGTGGTGGTGGTCATTCCGAGGAGGCAGTACAGCCAGAGAGCAATTTCTGAGCACTAGAATATTTAGAAAGGGTGATTTTTTAAAAAATTAGGCTGTTGCCTGGGAAAGTGCCCCTTCTCTAAATTTGGAAAATAAAGTAATAAATAAAAATCACTAGCTGTTAGGTGCACTGACCAGGGCAATACCCAGGGGTCTCAGCTTCCCTGCAAAAGGGTTATTTTTAGAGAGAGGCAATTAAACCGGCAGTAGAGCCTGTACGTACAGCTGAGGCTGGCGTCATGTCACATTGTCACAGCCGATGAGGGAGGTCACACACGGGTGCCCTGATGACAAAGTCCCACAGCCCAACAGCTGCACTGATTTGAACAGAAACGTGGAGCTTTTCTGCAAAACCCTGCCCGTCTCCAGGAAGGCAGAGCGTTACCATCACCCAGGTCTCTGTCCTCTCCAACACCAGAGGACTCCTCTGCAGCCGGGATTCTCACCACACACATACATACCCCTTTATAACATTTTTGTTACATCCTACAGCTCTCAGTTAATTTCCCCCCCCCCAAAGCTTAGGGCTCAGCTACTGCAGCCTCGACTGCCCCTCCGTGCTCTGAGCCCCACAGGCTCCCAGCACTTACTGCCTTTCCCCACAACAGTCCTCTCTCCAAGATACCTGCAGCTTCTTCAGAGTCCCAGGTGGTAAACTTGAAATTACTGAAACTCAACAGAGACTGCCTGCTAATTACACTAACCTGGAGGGAGAAACGCTCTGGAACAGACTGGTTACAGGAAGGCCATAAAACTTGCCTCCCTCTGACTAAGAGAGAGAAAATGGGCAGTTGATGATGATAAATAACAGCTTTTCCATCAGCAAGTGTTCCTTACCTCTGCTTTCCCTCCGCTTATGTATGTGCCAACAAAAAGCTCATATTCCTTCATTAAAACATGCCCTGCTCCACACACCGAGTGCTGCAAACCACACAAGCACACCTACAACTGTAAAGGAACTCATTATTACTTTTGGGGACTAAATTATCTTCAATAAAACAAAGCTACTGAGGGAGCCCGACGTTTCCCTGCTAAGCGGCCTCCCTCCTCTGCCAGCCAGCTTCTGTCCTTCCACGGGAGCAGACTTTCACGCAGCCTCAAAAGGGACGTATTTTTCCCCCCATGTGAATTGCTGCAGATGTAGTAAAAACATTGCAAAATTTTTGAGAGCTGAAAAACTTGGCTTGAAATCCCCAGACTTGACAGCAAGCTCCTTGGGGCTGCAATCCTGAACAGCTGGAGTCGTCCTCTTTAACACAAAAAGGCAGTGATTGTATCTTGCCTGGTTTGATGAAACTATGAGTTCATTAGGCATTTTCCTCTTTGCTGCTTTGCCCTGTGAGACCTGGCCAATTCACAGCCCCCCTCTAGCCCCAGTGCCCTCTCCTTGGCCCTGTCCCTCTCCCTGTCCCTCTGAAGGGAAAGGCGGGTGTCGGAGCTGGAATGGAGACCAGGTCTTCCTGGATGTCCCTGATGTCAATGGCTGAAGGCCCCCTTGGAACAGTTTTACTGATAAGAGGTGGGAAACTATCTCTTCCTCCCCCAGGATCAGGAAAAAATGTGCAGATACATATTTCTAAGTTTTGGAGCCTGGTCTCCTTTCTGTTTTTTACTCTGAATCCTTGCACCAAGCCCTGCCAGGGCAGCTCTGCAGGATTCAGTGCAAAGCACGTGCCCGTGTTTCCCTCCCATTCTGCATCAGCTAAACCATCAAACAAACCATGAGCTACCATCCTCCTCCTCAGCCCGTTTCCAACACCCCCTGCCAGCAACTGGTGCTGGTCTTCTCAGCCCTTCTGCCTGGAACACAGCAAGGAGGGGGTCAGCTCCTATCTTGGGTGGGAACTGAAACTGCTGCTCATCTCCATTCTCCTCCCAGCTCCACGCACCGAGGCAGGAGGCAGAAAAGCTGCAGGGGCTGCCAAGGCACCACCATCAGAAATCATCAAACAAAGCAGAAAGGTGGCAAGTGAAATTCCTACTGTAACAGCTGGCCCCCTGGAAGAGATCACAGCTCAGATATTTTTCAGAAATCAATTTAACAAGATAAAAAGAGGCAACAAACGTAGCCTAAAGCTGTGCTATGCGATCCCTACAGTCATCTCTACCAGAGTTTTAATAATTGAAGGAGCATAATATCACCTTAACAGAAAAAAAAAATGCTGAGAACTCAACTATTTGTGAGAAAAGGGACTGTCATCCCCCTTCAGTGCAAGGCACCAGTGCTGCAGAGCCCAAGCCAATGACGATCCTTCTGAATTATAAGATGGTGAGCAATTTTGCATATGGCTGTATATTAAAACATATTAATTCCTTTAAGCAACAATATTTCATGTGCATATTTCTCAGAGTACGTGCCTGAAAGCCGTTCTGTTAAGCCCCTTACACTCGCAAAACCTCGTATAGTAACTCACACAAATGAATAAATACGACCTCCTAGTTATTAATACTTTCTCCTTCCTACAGCCCCTGCCCTCACACACCTCTCTCCTGAAAACTGGAGGGAACTTTTGGGAGCACAGATCTCAAGTACAGCATCAAAAATCAAAAACGAGGTGGCTAGAAGTTCAGCATCAAAGGGCTGATCAAAAAGTTGTAGCTGAGATGCAGTCCCACCAACACCACCACCAAAAAAACCCAACCCAGAGAACAGTCAGAATCAGTTCCCTGGAGAGCATTTCTGTTGGGAAAAGCAGCAAGAAACCCTGAATTTCAGACTGATTTGGTACAAATCTTGGCACCTGCACAGTTCCTTGATGAAGCCTGATCACTCTGGGTCCCAACCGCTCCCTCCAAGGTGTTTGCTCTGCTGTTTCTCCCAGGACACCAAAACTGTGGCATTACCCGGGCAGTTCTGATTTCCAGTGAAAACATAGAATGTGAAATACTGAAATTCCCTTTTTTTTGATCCTCTTAGATCAGCGAGAGAGAAAAGCAGGATTCAGAGAGCTGCCAGGAAAGAGCAGAACTGAATCTCCTCTCTCCCCACCCCAAACTCCAGGTCTGAGACCCCGGTACGTTGGCAG
This sequence comes from Gallinago jamesoni, assembly GCA_025769975.1. Taxonomy (NCBI): domain Eukaryota; kingdom Metazoa; phylum Chordata; class Aves; order Charadriiformes; family Scolopacidae; genus Gallinago; species Gallinago jamesoni. Next base: position 19,564,123 of record JAOQGH010000002.1, read on the forward strand.
CCCAAGCTCAAACATGGGTAATGCCAACAGACGACTCCCTTGTCCCCCCCACAGGTGACATTACCTTTTGATACTCGTCTCATACTCAGTCCTCTGTTTGCTCAGCTCTGTCTTTAGCTCCACCACCAAGCTCTGCAAGGCCTTGGAGCATTTGACGGAGTCTCTGGAAGCTGCAGCCGGGTTGCTCTGTTCGCTGCTGGTGCTGCTACACGCTTCAAACCTGTCCATGCTGTTCTCCAGATCCACCGTCTTGACCTCGCTGGGAGACAGCGAGCCCTGAGGTACCCACTCCGTTTTGAGGGAGCTTAAAGCAGAAGAGTCACTGGCCCGGCAAGCTGGGCAGCTGCTGACCGAGTCCATCACGGAGATTTCACACGAGGACGTGGACCACGTGGTGCTGGCCATGCTGTGCGTGCTGAGGGAGAGGCTGGACGAGGGGACGTTGTCGTAAGTGGAAAGTCTCTGGGAAGAACAGGAGTCCTTAACTCGCTCGCCAGAGGCTGTCCGGCGGTGGCCTCGGAGGGAGTACAGTCCGTTCATCAACCAGTTCCCACTGGATGAGAGGTTGGGGATGTCTAAGGATGAGCTGCCCAGCTTTGGACTCACGGACCGTGCTCCCTGCTGGCGGAAGGAGTATTTCCATGGAGGCAGGGTCTGGACTCTTTTACTGGGGCTAGTGGCCGGCTGAGTCAACTTGCCACCGTGCTCTGAAGGAGCGTTTTTCACCACAGGTCCAGGAGTGGCCTCTAGTGCCACGGCGTTACTCGAGGGCAAATCAGCGGGGCTGGGAACGCTGTTCTCCGACCTGCTGTCCTCCCCGTCCTCCTCAGAGATCCACTCCACGGTGCTGCGCTGACGAACGGGACGGATTTCCAGCTGGTTCCCCGGCACTTCTGCCTGAGGAACCGCAAAAATCCGCCCCTGTTCACTGATCAGCACTGTCATCAGGTGCTGAACCAGTGAGGTGCCTGCGGGGACAAAACGAAGGCAAGTGATTGATGACACCTGGAAGACCTCAGACACTCAGCCCTGTCTCTGAGATGCCCTCTGAGCTCCTGTGGCCACCAGGCAGGCAACCAGGCCACCACAACCAACTGTTCTGGGCCTTTCTGTACAGGACCATGAGAGACAGGAATCATTCCCGTTGCTGGAAATGGGGACTGTGAAGGACGTAGGTGTCCATCCAGCTCATGAACGTGGCTGACTAGTGAGTACAAATGATCACTAGCAATGATTAATAAATTGGCCTGCTTAAGGATACCTTTGAGGACGACAGAGGAGTAGGACTTCTGGAAAGCAGGGAATGTCTGGACCACACCAAGGCAAGGGGTTGAGAGTCAGCATCACAACAGAATCACAGAATGCTATGGGGTTGGAAGGGACCTCTGGAGATCATCTCCTCCAACCCCCTGCCAGAGCAGGGTCACCC
>JAOQGH010000002.1:19565651-19628342 GCA_025769975.1 Gallinago jamesoni
CCACCTCTCTGGGCAGCCTCTTCCAGGGCTCTGCCACCCTCACAGGAAAGAAGTTCCTTCTCATGTTCAGATGGAACGTCCCGTGTTCCAGTTTGTGCCCGTTCCCTCTTGTCCCGTCACTGGGCACCACTGAAAAAAGACTGAAAAACTCCTCTTGACACACCCTTTAAGTATTTATAAGCACTGATGAGATCGCCCTCAGTCTTCTCCAGACTAAAAAGACCCAAGTCCCACAGCCTTTCCTCATCAGAGACATGTTCTAGCCCCCTCATCATCAATCCCAGCATTTGCATCCATGCAGGACAGCAGAGCCCTGAGCAGAGATGCACGCCGGGTCCTGGACACACTAACTGGGATGGGGCACTGCTCTGGCCAGCTTCCAAAACCAGCGGGTTCCCACAACTACGTTGCGTCCAGTTTCATGGTCTTAACACACCCAGAGCTAGTCTTTGTAGAACCATGAGTTTCAGCTCAGGCCTTCTGCTGCTCTCAGTGTACAGAGGAACATCTGTACGATACCTGCACCTGCAGAGGGTTTGCAGCAGGTACAGAAAGTACTTGCAATTATTTAAATCCACAGAAACGAGCAGTTGTCGTCTTGCAGCAGTGGAGTAGCCCATTATGAACCAACAGAGGACACCACTTACCAAACCTAATGCAAAGCACTTTCTACAACAGAGGAAAACCTCAAAAAGAGTGAATACGTAATTCTATCTTAAAATATCATCTGAAATAGAAAATAAGACTAACATACTCAGGGGTTGAAGATAAGAGCCTTAATTCCATACTGATGTTTCGGCCTTGATAGACAGAGGTGCTGAGCTCACCTACAGCTTCTATTTAATGGCTGGGAATGCAGGGAGAGAAATAAACTTCTGGAGATAAGGGCATTCCTAACAATTTAGCTGTCAAACTTCAGATAATTCTATTTGAAAGTCATGGTTTAATTTTGAAGAGAAACACAATTAAAGTGCTTTTTGTGAAGAACTGGCAGCGGTATTTTTCCATATCAGGGGATTTAGAAGATCCATCTTACCCTGAAGCTAAAAAAAAATTTATTGAGAGTCTTTCCACTTCTCTGTTATTTCTACTTTTCCAATATTCTATCCTCAACCAACAAGAAAACAAAACATTGTCATTGCTGTTACTTACACGTGTAATGATTAAGTCTAAAAATCCAGTCACTAGATCCCCATTTTTCTGCCGTTTGGGTCTGTGGTAACACAGAATTCCAGGTCAGGTCCCTGTGGTGTTTTTATATGATGATGAAGAGAGACCATGAGACCACAGCACGTGTGGCACCTCTGCACCTACACACAAGCACCTCTGCCATCAGCTGAACTGCGTAGTGAAATGCCTGAGGTGGACTGACCCCAAATTTGTCATCTCTGCCAACTGAACAGAGAGCACTTGGGGGGGCCAAGGCTGTAGGACTCTCACCAACGCTGGCCAACTGGCCACTAGGGGAAGTCACAGCATCACACAACAGATTGAGGTTGCTGCCATCCCCACCTTTTTAATACTGAATAAACCAGCATCTGCTCCTGCACTCCCTTCTTCTCCTCCCCACCTTTTTATACCTTCTTTGAGGGGAAGGTCTCAAATCATCCCTAATCATACGGGTGGCATCTCAGTGGCAGGCAGGAGTCCCCAAACAACTCTAGGCCATGCTGTGAAGGTGGCCTGGTACCTTGTGAGTTGCCATCTGTGGGACACGCATCTGCAGTGCCTTTCAGAGGTCACTCGTCACTGCTGCAAGGGTGTGATAGTGCTGGCATTCAGTGATGGATCTCCATCATGCAGGACACCCCGTCAGCTGTCCCCTGCAGCCAGGGAGCAGGGCCTGAGCTCAGACAGCATCTTCATCCGTGCCTAACGCTGGATGAATCCATCAGTTGCCAAGACCCCACAAAACTTGATGCACATTCCCTGCTAAAACTTGCCCCACAGCAGTTGTGCCCCAGTGCCAGCCGGGAGAGGGGCTGTATCCCAGCTCTAGGGTGAGCCAGCCAGAGATCTTGCCCTGGGCATTTCCTGACCCATACGGAGGTAGATAATTTTCAAGCTTCAGATTTTTACAACCAAAATTATTAACAGTGTTTTTCAACTTATTCCTCAGGTTCTGTGGAGTTGTGACCCACACAGAGCCCGCTTAGACACCTCGTTATAGCCACTGTGGCACAGCAAAAACTACAGCACCTCTCTCATTGTGGGCTGGATGAACTGTCTCACCACCAAAATCCACCAACACTACATGGCAGCAGTTTGGTACCTAAACACAGTCCTTCTGAAGAACATTTGAGCTTTCATTTCAGCAGTGGGTTAATAAAAGAGTCTCGCAAAACAATTTAGAATAGGGCAGAGGCATTTCCATATGGTGGAGAGAAGAGACACTCGCAGGCCAGCAGAGAGTGGGATAACAGAGAGCAGCTGGGACATCTCCTCACAGGCACTGATGAAAGGGATTGTTTGACTTGTTCCTGACTCTGTGATACAGCTACCACCTTTCAGCATACTCTCACAGCTCCAAACCACTGGTGTCGTGTTATCTCACAAAAATAGTGAGACACCTACCTTCCATCATGGTCACTGGATCTTCCATTTTGGGCCGTAAGATATTTGGTCCAAATACTGTAGCCAGGTTCTGGACGCTCATCTTGTTAATGCTGGAGTGAGCCTGAACTTCATCAAGGAACCTTGAAAAGCCCCCCCAAAAAAATCAAAGTAGGAGAGGAATAATAAGTAAATTGCTTCTCATTGTGGGGCAGGAACAGTTTTGTCCTGTGTTTATAAAACCCTGATACTGAAATGCTTCTAGGGACCAGCACAGCCTAGATACTCAGTAGTAACCCCAGATCCCTCCTAGTGTATGAACAAGAGAGGACAGGGTGGTTTCTGCCAGAAGTACCAGCCCACAAGGGATCCTGTCTTCTATGGAGTAGGAAAAAAACAGATTTTCACATTTTTATAGGGATTCTACAATCAGACAGGTTGACTTCTGCCAGTTTTCACTTACAGATAAAATAGAAGTAAAAAGACATTTCACTCCTCTCCTCATCCTTGAACTAGCAGCCCGTGGAAAGAGCTTTGTTGCTTGAATCTGACAAAAAACATATGAAGAGGTAACCCCAATGCTTTGTGTGAATGCATCAGCTGGGTGAGCATCAACACGAGAAAAGGATCACGCAAGCCACAGACAGTACGTGAAGAAATCCAGCCAGACTGGCTATCCATGTGTATAAGCTAGAAATCAGCAGAAAGTTTCTAACAGTTAATTTTTGTAATTATTTTGTACTTTGGAACAGCCTCCCAATAGGAGTTGCAGTAAGAGAAAGGCTGTAACCAACATCTAACCAGCTCGGACATAATTAGCCAAGCTGTAAAAAGGACTATCTGACATACAAACCTACAGCAGCAGGAAACAGAACTCAGTGGCTTCGAAAGTGAACAGTCTTACTCTGTTTCCTAACCTGTCATTAATTTTTGGATGATTGGATGGGTTTGGGCAGGGAAAAAGTTTCCTTCTCATTCTGCACTACTTGGCAAATTTCTGAAAGATGCCATGACTTTTCCAGGCACTCCCATTTTTTCCTCAGCTCAGCCCTGTAGCGGACACTGTGCTGACACCCAAGAATCCTATTTTCTTCACCAAGTCAGAAGAAAATTCTACTTGTCTTTTGTTTCCTTATTTTTGCACTTAGAAACATGTTTAATTATATTCCCCTGCCTCAGCCATCCATGTTTTGAGTTGCTTAGATATTAAAACAAATGGCTGTAGAAGTACGTAGTGATGCAAAACACATTTTTAAATGTATCTGCTGCTCAGATAAATCTTCCAAGTGCGCAGTACCTGGAAAAAAATGTCTTTCTTTACTAGTCTTTAGGTGCTTCTGGAATAAACAATATAACACATTAGTATCATTCATACCTGCTGCCAAGGCTGTGGGTGACAGCAATTTGCTTGGCTGATGCTCTGGGATAAACCAAGAGCTTCCTTCAGGCAGGCTGCACCTTCCCCTCCACGTGTTTTATAGGAGCAGTAACTTACATCTTACTGATGTTTGAATATTCATACTTTCAGAGTAAATTATTTGCATATAAGCCTCACAAAACTTTGTGACTTTTCCAAGCCTTAATTAATTTCACTTACTTGCATATGTATTTGAGGAGGTTGTAGTTGGCTTGGGGCAAATTCTTCACCTGTTTAACCAGTTCCTGGGTACCCTGAGGGACAGGAAAAACAAGGAGAGCTATTAATATAAATGATGCAAAGCAGACGTGACTTTCCTTCGGTACTACAAAGTCCTCTTTCCAGAGTCAAAACTATGAACTTTAAAGAAGCTTTAAAGAAGGTGCCATCCAGTGTGTTGTGCCTTACCAAAAATCACAACGTCCAGAACTTGATGCAGTTCTCAAAATCAGTGCAAATCCTCCTGCCAACTTTAACAGTCGATGTAGAAGCCTTCAATTAGCAAGGCCTGTTGGTCTTCCAAGTCTGCCCACTGGCACTGGGCTAAACCCACCAGCAAAGGTGCCTTTCCAGCACCTGGCCTGTTTGAAACTTTGAGGCATCGAGTGGAGCACAAATACATTGCAGTAACGCTCAACTGAGTGGAGGAGAGATATTTTTTTTCCTTTAAAAAGCTAAACAACATTCCGATTCAACTACCTCCTTTTTAATTACTCGCTTCCATTTGCAGTCATTATGAGCTGTGACATACTTCCTCATAAAATTTCTGTCTTTACATTAAAACGTAAGATGAGACATCTGCTGGAGGAATGACTTAAACCCCTGGAGCTACTTAAATCATCTAATGAAAATCTCTGACTCAGAAGACTATTGTCCTTCCACAGTCCCAAGCCTGTTCCTATCAATGCTGCAGTTACCCTGGAGATTTGCGTATTTTTTTGAGACAACTAAACCTTTTGTGGAAAAACAGATACCCGGGCGCGTTTGGGAAGAGTGGTAGCTGTTAACTAACCATGGACTAACCATAACTAACTAATGATGGAGAAATTCCAGAAGCAGCTGGTTCCAAGCCAAACTAGTGCAGGTTGGACATTCATTTCCAACTTTCCTCGCTTTATTAAGGACTGTTCGGGAGGGAATTCTGTTGGCCAGAATCTTGCGAGGTCTTCCCAATTGCTCTGGTCTAGGCAAGTCAGAAAGACTCAGAGAGCAGCCTGTATTCCTTGTATTCCTGCCCCTCCATCCTTAATGTCCTGATTGTATAGACACTTTTTTATTCTATATGTCCTAGCACAAAAAAAAGTGCTCTAATAAAAAAGTGAAACTTAAAAAAGAATTCTTAAAAGCAGTAAGTCCTTTTTCATTCCTTAGCTTAAAAAATTATGTTGGTTTAGCAGTGACAACAATGGAAAAAGCAATAAAAGACCAATTACTTTTGAAAATCTAAATCTTATTTTTTAAACTTCTGGAAACATTTGAATCCAGGGCAGCTGCTACTGATGGGAAGGTTAAGGTCAGTTGTTCAGGTCATGCAGCTTCCAAACGAGGAGTCTGACCTGGAAATAGGTGAGCTAACAGACCCAATTCCCTCTTCAATTTGCTCTGTAACCCAATTGATTTCAAATACAGAAATCAGGATGGTATTTGGCACTGTATTTCAAGTGCTCTGAATTAAAATACCATGGCTCCCCTGGATGCAAGCTTAGGGCAGCAGCCTGGCAAGAAGTAGAGGCACTGCATGTCATTCACCACGAGATTTCTGCAGTAATAACTCTTACCTCCTGGAAAATGCTGCTTGTCTAATTTACCACAGATGTGGGTTTTCCAAGGAGCGATCCCAAACCCCAGGATTGTGGAATGGGTGTAACAGATCAGCACCAATTTGGAGCTTTTGGTTGAGCTGGAAAACTAGCAACGCTTCAGATGTTCGCCCAAATTCAGAGCCCTCTTTAAAAATTGAAAGCCACGTGCTCAGCCCCCAGAGCTGCTGCGGTGCCTCTGGAGTCCGGGCAGCAGCGGAGGCTGAAATACTCCTGTGTGGGCTCAGCTCAGACTCAAACTGGGTTTCAGAGATTTGAAGATCTTTCAATTACTCTTACTCTGAAACTGGTTTTCATTTTCAGTCCCTCCTCTCCACCAGTTGGGATCAGAATCAAATCTTTTTGGATGCTTCATTCCTGCTGAGATACCTGGAGGCCTGAGTGCAACCCAAGGTCTCCCTTACGTTTCTGTTTGCATTCCAAGGCCAGGGAACAGCTGAATGGAGAAGGAAGACGAGCAGCAATCTGAATGAAAACTGGAAAGCTTCGGGCAGAGCTGGAGATGGGGATTAGGCCAAACTAACATCATCATAATTCCTATCTACGGGCACAATGTAGCAGTGTGAGGTGCCAACAATTTTACCTGAATGGCTATTTTGCCTTGAGTAATTCTGCTTTTATTGGAGGGGTGGTTGTACAAAACTAAAGAAAATGAAATTTTGAGTCCAAAAGTCTCATTCGAAACTTTCAAGTGAAAATTGAAAGCAAAACAGTACTTCAAATTAAAACAATAGAATAGTTTCCAAATACTTTTTTTCAAAATGAAACATTTGGTTTTGAAATTCCCTGCTTGTCATTTTGCACTAAAAAAATTATGGTTTGAGTGAAACCACGTTTTTGAGCGGGGGGATTTTCCACGTGGGAGGCAAGTCAGGCCCTACGGGCTGGGTATGACTCTGTGCCACGCTCTGCTCCACGCGCTACTGTGCACGTACAACCTTCTCCACCCTCTCTTCCCCAAAATTAAACAGCCCTTGTTGAGGTTCCAGACTTTCCCCACAAAAGAAAAAGGTGATGTTTACAACAGCAGCTTAACCGGACAATTTTGTGCTACCAGTAGTAGCTTTTTGTATGGTTTATTTTTTTGCTATCCAGCTCTCCTCGTTGCCTTTCTAATCCCAAGAGAACACGGTGCTACAACTCATCCGAGCCTGGCCAGCAGCAGATGTTGCTTCGCAAAGCGCTGCAGCCTGTGCAGGCAAAATCAGGCAAAGTCCCTCGTTAATAAGCTGAGCAGCAATATACAATTATGTTTGCCCAACTTGGCAGTGTCTCTCCTCTTGTGCAATAAAGCCTAACGCGTCCAAGAGTTCCCAGTCTGCACATCTTCACGACCAAAAGGAAGCCTTAGAAACGCTGCTGTTTCTGGTGGAATCACCCATCGTGCTGCCTGGTGCACAGCACCCTGTGGAGATACTGGAATTGACTGGGGATCAGAGAAAATAAGCCCAATTTGGAGCTAGTAGACACATACCTGCACCTATTAAAAGGCACCAGCAGTGCACTGACACACGGCCGTGGCTGTGTCCAGGAGGCAAATGAGCAGCCACGTGTGGTAACGTGCTGTGAGTATGCATCACTCATCGTGAGTACAGATAGTAGCAAACTTGCCTTTTATCCATGAAAAAAAAATGACATTAGTAGAGGTGCTACCTCTGAGGTATGCAAACAGGCATCTTCCCGTGGGCACCAGGAAGGACTGAATCTCCCCAGAGCCTTCTGCCGCTCCAACTGAAGATGAACCCCAGGTTCTCAGCAAAAAGCAGTTTTTACAATCCCACCAGAGACAAAGATGCGAGCACGCTCTTGGGGCCACACACAGAAAAGGGACACAACTGTGCACTGTAATTTATAAGCCCTCAGGTCTTTGCTTCTTGAGCTGACACAACTCTTACAGATTTTTTAAACTTCTGTTTTAGAAGGTGGCAGAGTTCCACCCGTAGTAGACCAGATCCAACGTGCCTTTGCAGTCAGCAAAGAACTCAGGCCTCACCACAAGAGGAGCAATATGGATGAAACAGATCAATTAATCATATTGTTAATTATCCTGCTCCTCCCAAGCAGTGAATCAAAATTTCCGTGATTGCCACAGACTTGGAGGTTTTGGTCAGCCCCTTCCCTTGCCTGGAAACCAAAGAGAGGAAGACCATAAGAAGGTTCTGGCAAAGTATCCATAGCATTATTTCCCCCATTTTGGGATAATATCACAGCCTGCCCTTTTGTAGCGCCTTTCCTCTAAGAAATACAAAGACCATTGCACTGATCAACATCTCAGCAACCAAAAACTTGGGGAAGCAGACGTGCTGTTCTGATACACGAAACTGAAAACACAGAAAAAGGGAGTGACTTCATACAGCTTGCCAATGAGTCAACAGCACGGCTGGGAAAGGAACCCAGCTCTCCTACCTTGCATCTTTTGCTGATTAAGCTAAAGAACAGCTTTGTTCAGAAGAAAGCAGCACAAGGCTGTGAGACTGACTTCACAAAAGCTCCTGCTTCAAGCAAGAGTCTGTGATATTAATGCCCAATTCACAGCTTTGGGAAAATTCAGGGGAAGGTTCCCAGGAACTTCACGGATTTAAATCAAGACTGAAGAGTGATGAGAAGAAAGCTGTCCTACATTGAGTCTTGGGAACAATCTTTGAGGTAGAAGGAGGCAGATTGGAAGGAACACTGACCTCTCCCTCATCTTTTGAGAGCAGCTGTCCGCAAGAAAGAAAGTCTTCATATTTGGCAAAGGGGATGACAGGCTCTGGCAGCTCTCGAAGGTAAAGCTTCAGGAGGGACGCCACAGTGTGAACATCCGTGTTGCTGCAATAGAGAAGAGGGAAGGAAATTTAGAAACCCACACTACCCCAAAGCGTGATGCCTTTTTTGGGGGGGTGTACTAAGGTCCCTCTTCTTAGGGACAGGAACAAAGTAGGCACATGGGAGGAAGCTGTACTGCCATGTAATTGTACTGGGCAGAAGGGTCTACCTGGGAACAAGGGAAATCTCCCATTTTGTCATTGTATAAATGCATCTCAGGAGACAGGGGCAGTGGAAATCCATGATAGGGCTCAAGCCAGGGTGGTGCCATGGCTCCACAGCCAGCACAGGTGGGGAATGTCTGCAACACAGCCCAGGCACGTGCACACTCATCACGTGGCACTGACAATAGAGCTCTGCACCCTCGTGCAATCAAACATACCCTCTGGTCCTCTCACTGGTCCCTCCTGCCTGATACTCTCCCCTCTCAGCACCCACCTGCCTCTGATGGGCCAGGCCCACAAGTGTCCTGGTCAATCATTCAGAAAAAAAAACAAAGGATGCTGTGTTTCCTCCAGGCCATTTGCCATTTGCCAAATGCCAATATTGCCATTTGGCAGGGCTGCCCAGCCCATGGGTCACGTCTCCTCCCCCACGCTGGGGTACCTGCCATTTCCTAGCCCATCTCTTATGGGACATCAGCTTCTCTTTCCTCTCCCACTCCAGGAACTTCTTTTTCCTCTTCTCTCTCCTTTGCCTTAGGGTGGGGTTGAGTTGTCAGATCCCATAACAAAGATGCACCTATTCTTCCCTTTCCATTTCCTATCCAGCTTTTGGATACGGCCGTACCTGTCCCTCATTCCAAGTGTCCTGTTGTACAACTTCATTAATCTTTGCAGATTACCTCAAAGGTTTCCACGGTTGGAAATCTAAACAGATTCTGTCACCGGTTTCCTACCAACTCCCCACCATCACCCTGACAGTCTCTAAAGAATTCTGAGAAAAACACATTGTGAACCAGAGCTTCAAACCTCACTTCTATCTAAATGTTGAATCTCTTCTGTATAGCATGTTTTTAAGCATTTTTGGAACACACAGCTAAAACAAAACAGGAAAAATTATAACAGGAAGCTGCCAGTAGCTACCTCTTGCCATTAATCCTGATAATGCCATTCCTATTAAAGAGCTCCATCATATTTGAGAATACCACAGTTTCACCTGGTGGTTTTCTTCAGTTAATCATGAATGCTTTACAAATGAGGTCAGTACCTTTATTTATTTTTTTTCCAGGCATGGATGGTGGATATGATTGTCATTTAGAAGCAGAACCCAGGCCACAGCTTCAGGTCTGCTGGCTCCAGTTACTGTGTCATCCACAAGGCCATGTGAAATCCAGCCAAACTTCCAGTGGCGTGGAAGTGCAACAGGAGCAGACTGCTGGAGGTGCTTCCAGAACAGCCACACCTGGCCTTTGTTAAGAATATATATTCGCAATTAAAACCAAATTGGAAAAGCAAGGCTTTTAAAAATAAATATTTGAATTATCAGTCATCACAGAGATCTGATCCACCATGGAACAGGCAGGCTCTGGTGTTTGGAATGTCACTGTAGATACAAAAAGACGTCTAAAAGCACTGACTGCAACTAGGGAAGCAAAAAGGATATTCCTTTCACTGCACCTGATTTGGAGACAAGCAGATGGGTATGTGCTGCTGCCTAGGTATCCCAGGCCATACGTGGAGAGCTTTGGTTACTCCTAGAGAAAATGAGGCTGGTGGTGAGGAAGAGAAGCATTTCACTGTGACTAGAGACCTCAGAGACCAGAGAGCTGTGTCACGGTTGAGAAGGTGGAAAGAGCAAAAGGCAATGACCCTCCATTGCTCACACACCCCGAGGCTTGTCTCCTTTAACTCTGTGCTGAACCTTCAGTTATCAGGCTTCAGATCAGCCACCCAAAAGGCAGGCATTCCTTCAGGGACATCTGTGCTGCCTCTGATAAAGGGGAGACTTAGCACCGATCTACTCAGCCAGTGCAAATGCCTATGGAAATAAAGGTGCTTTCTGCTTTGAAAATGCTGGGGGGAGGCTTCGCTTATCTTTGTGACAATGAAGTTGGTGCGGATTAGACCAAGGTAAAACATGAAAGTGAAACCTGCATTGCTAAGTAATTCCTGCCATGGATACTCCTGTTCCAAAATATGAGCATTTTCCAGAATAACTTTGTTCGCTTCATGAACGAAGATAATTCTAATTCTGAACTAGAACACCCAGACATTCAGTTAAAAATACAAACATTTTGTTTAAGAAAAGATGAAGTGAAACAATTTGATGATTTGAAACCTTATTTTTTTCATTACAACATCTCTAAATATTTGGCGCTTCCATTTAGGAAACAAATACTGACTGTGGTTAAGAATCAAAGAAAGGAGGATGGGTGGTCTGGGAAGCTGAGGGGAGGGAAGAATTAGAAGAATGTTCCCAATAAACTCTAAGGATATTCTTCCTGGGATGAGACTGTGCTGCCCATGCAGGAGAGCACTAGCTCTCAGCAGTAGGCAGGGATACTATTGGGAATGTTGAGACTGGAAGTGCTTCCCCAGGTTAACGTGCTGGGGATACACCAGGTGCTGCCTGCATCACCTGGGAATATTTTGCTAGGGAATTCCAGCAAGAAATGGATCCAGGCCTCCAAGCCAAGATCCCAGATCTGATCCCACTTCTGGACCTGTGACAGAGATTGAGCCAGATCTACAGAACAGCCTGAGATCCAAATATCCCTGGAGTTCAAGGTTTCTGTTCGGGTCAAGGCCCGTTTCTCAAAGCCCTGCTTAGGTTAGCACCGTCCCGACCTTCGCGTCGGGAAATGGTAGTTACAGAGTATGGACAGGATTTGCCCACAAGGGCCCTGAGAGCATCCACTCTCCTGATGATTTGACGTTCTGGGCTGAGGGCCAAGGCAGAGATAGCGCAGCCGAGAGCTGCCCCCCTTCCCTGGCTGACCTTGGATGGAGGGCTGGGGGCTGGGGCTGACACTCTTCCCGTGGGAGCCGACGTTAAGCTAAGCCTCTGCCATTTATCCCACGTCTGAGGGAAAACTCCCACCGCTACACAGCAATTTCAGAAATGTTTGACTCAAGTTTTGTTGAAAAGCAAAAGATATATTCAGTTTTCAACTAGATGTTCCATCTCAGCTGCTGAAATTATGGACTAAAACAAAAATAAAAAATAAATCATTTTGGCCAAGAATTCTTCTGGAGCCAGAAAGTGCTTTGTTATGAGACACTGACCAATTCTCTGCATTGCACACGTAACGGCCAGGGAAGGTGTGTGAGATGGCGGTGACTCTTCTGAAGCCTGGTGACAGAGGAATAGTCAAGATACTGCTGCTGTGGCAAGCAACATCTGAAAGCAGTAAAACGCCCAGTTCACCTCTGGTCATATCCATTTCCATGGTGGGATCCCACCAACTGCTGAGTACGTGGCACCCAAATCTAGCAATGCATTTCATCCAGTGTGGGCTTACGTTGAGCCACTGCCGTAGCCCCATCTACATTAATGGCTTTCACTTCTCCCTCTGCTCAAGCAATTAGCTGAACGAAGGCCTCCGCCCCCGACACCGTGGAGGAGAAAGCCCCAGTGGCACTTTAAATAAGGAGAACAATGGTGTGGAAAAAAGGTGTAAACGGGGATAGTCCCTGCAAGGCCACTCCTGCCGGATTTGACACAGATAACCCAGCCTGAATTTGGTGATGTCAACTCACCTGTCAAAAAGGGGCTTCTCTCCACAGTCAAAAGAATCCTGCAGATCTTTGACAAGGTTAGCTTGGCCGGGCATCCGAAAGAGTCCCTCCTCTGTAAGACCTCGTTCCCGAATAAAATCCACGCACTGTTCCACCAGCAGCGGGGCCAAGCGCTGGCCGTACTTCCTCTCATACTGCACCGTGTCCTCCAACCGCTGCCCAAAGATCCCTGCCAACAGAGAGCAAGAGGGACATCTGGGGGTCAGCTTGATCTCTTCGGGAGCTAGCACTCAGGGCATACCACGAGGGAAACTTTCACGTGGAGGACGTGATCCTATGTGAAGGCCCAGTTTCTGACAGACTGAGAATAGTAAAATTATTTTGAAAACCAAGAATTATACGCCGAGTGATTTTTTTTCCTGCTTAAGAGCGCTTCGAGCTATCCTCTGCCCTAATCCAGTTTATATCTCATTATACACAAGGAACGTGGGATTAAGATTATGTGTGTGATCATCCAAAGCTGTGCTGAATCTGGATTAAGTAATTATACTTCCATTGCATCTTCTGCCCCAAGAATGCCAAAACAAAAGCTGCATTGACTCGGTGGGACAGAACTCCTTTCTGCATTCACCCACCTCTTTGCTGTCACACAGTTGCCCTTCCAAAGTTCGATCCGTTTGGCCCAACTGGCAGCGATCCCACTAGCAGGGCACTGCTAACATGACAGAACACAGCTGTCAACATTAAAACTGGCTGTTGTGAAAATAACCTACTATTCTGCACGCTCTGTATTTCTATGTCTTTTTTTTTTTCTATTTTTTGTTAAATTGCTGGAGTAAAATACATGCAAAATATATTGCCCTTCCTACTAAAACATGTGTGTTGCACCTTGAAAATATCAGAACCACCAGATGCTCTAAAACCAGACTGGCCTGGGCAATTCTTAAATCAGATCTGCTGTAGACATCTATCACCAACTCCGGAGCACTGTCTCTCTCTTTGGGGAAATAGGAGTTTCTGGTCGATACCAGCTGCTGAATGCCACTATTGGCACCAAATCTTTTCAACAACACAGAAGAGGCTCAGACTGTAAGACCCAGAGGTCTTAGTTCAATCCCTGCCACTAACAAACTGCTCTGTCTAAAAGGACAGCCACCGAGTTGGGTTCTGAACCCCTAATTCTAGCACTCTACAAGGGAGGAGAGCATCCAGGTTAATCATATTTTGGCCATAAGAATCCTGAAAGTGAGAGAACCCCAGAATCTACTCCATTTCACATGAGACCAGACCGTAGTTGATAGGAAATTCTACTCAAAGGATTTCTCAAAGCAACAAGAAGCCTTCCACTGACATCAAGGAGCTTCAGATCATGCATTCAGCACTCGGTTAATCCTGCAGGTCTGAGAAAAACCCAGCAAGCAGCACTGGAGATACACTGTGTTCCCAGCACCAGCCAGAAGCAGTTTATCGGATGTGTGCACGTGCTGATACCAGGCCAGGGAAATCAGTAGGTTCTTAGGGCTCTACTTACCTTCCTGCTACTAACCACAATTTCCATTTTTATTTTAGTGCTATATTCCCAGGAGGCTGGTAACTCCTGACAGCAAGTTTCTGAACCACCGTTCACTGTCCTCTACGGGAGACGTCATGACAAACCATACCTGCTTCCTACATTCCGTCCAACCCTGCTGAATCCTCCCTGAAACACACACTTTCAATTCCCTCAATGAAACACACAAGAAGGATCCTAGAGCCCAGTTTCCTTTCCCTGCCAGTTTGGTGCACATCAGAAGACAGAAACCTTCCGTGCACTCCAGCCTACACAACTGCGTTACGGTATCAGAGCTGGAGGGCCATGAAGAGTCTCCAAGGAAATTCCCTCCTTCTCCTGGCAGGAGGGCATGCCCTGGAGCATGGGAGTGACTTATCTTTATCACTGTAAATATTGGTTTTCTTGCAGAGTAAAGGTTTTACTAGTTCTCGTTTCAAGTCTGTTTGAATTTTCACGGAGATGGGTGCCTCTGAAGTCAAGTTCTAGGAGAGGAAATCTCTTCCTGCTTCTGCACAGGTTGCTTTGTAATCTCCTCACGTAATCCCTGCTGTCACGATGGGGCACAGCAGAACCCATCGTGGTGTGTGGGGCTCAGCACTGTCCAAGGGTTTACAGGGCACTTACAGAGGCTGGGCAGCCATGAAAGAACAACCTTTCCAGCCCACTTTCTCAGGTAACTTCTGAATCCAGATCACAGCTGAAAAAGCAAAGTCTCCATGGGCTGTTCATCTCGGCTCCCTGCTGATTCTGCTCAACAGTTGCAAACCACAGTAAATACACACAGGAGCGATCCAGGTAATGAGCTGCAAGCCCCTGTGAAAAGCACATGTCCTGTCTAACCTCCCTCATCTCTTCTGCCAGTGACCACTTCTCCCTCTTCCTCTGACCTGAATGTTTGATCCTGGGCCACGGGCCAACACAAACCAAGGTCCTTCAGCATTAATTACAGCAAAGATGGGTCAGACCCCAGGCTGTGCACCTTAGAGAAAAAAAACTCCATGTCCTACCACCAACCTCTGAGCCAGGCTCCCTTCCACTAGGCCTATCTTCTTGAAATGATCCATGGTATTCTTTCTTCTAGATGCAACACCTACAGGTTTAGGGAGGTCAGGCTGTGGTAGACGTCAGGGCACTCACAGGACAGTAGCCCTGTTTTCTCAGATCTCCACTTGTTGAATCACAGCCCCGTTTCCTAGAGGGCCTGTCTAGAGCAGGCTCTGGGAAAGAGGTAAATGCTTGTTATTCCCCAGGTACAGAGCAGAGAGAGAATGTTTTTCCAGAAGGTCACGTTCTGGTGCTCTAGACCTGACCCAGAGCCAGGCCAAAAGCAGTGTCAGACACACACATATACAAGAACACACAGAATAACCTCATGCACAACCTCCACGAACAGTGTGAAGCTTTGCCTGCTTTTCCCCAGCCTTGGCCACTCTGTGCTTAAGAACATGCTCTCAGACCTTTCAGGAAACATCAGTCTTTGCCTTCCCAGTCAACCTGGATCACCAGAGCAGTAGCTCTCCATAGGTACAAACAATCCTGCAGTGACTACAGCCAAACAGAGAACCCTGAGACAGAGGTTAAGGAATGTGATGCTGAGATAGGAGATAGAAGGATGACCTGCTCTGCTTCAGAAGGAGCAGCAGATGGACCTTTCACACGCTCAGTATTACCATTACTATTGGTATCTGCTGCAGAACCAGATCAGGGGACCTTGTCTTTCCCCGTTCTCGGGTATGGAGGTTGGAAACACCTTTTTCTCCTGGATGGAAACAGCGATCTTTGGAGGAAACAAAGGCACTGTAATATTCTTCTACTGCAATACCGCTCTCCTCCCTTCACACCATTTCAAATAGGTAACAAGAAAAACCACCCACGAGACCAAGACTGACATAACTGAGGATGAAGCTGATCTACCTGTCATCAGATGAGAGAAGGTTGCTGGCAGAAGGGTGGGTTTCTTCTTGTGTGACAGTGTGTGCCAAAGTGCTGGGCACGTGAGATCACACAGCCCTCACAGGCCATTTTTTATGGAGGGGGAGAAAAGACCCTGAAACCACTGCCAGGGTGAAAGACTTCTCCCAGCCCAGCTCTCTTGGCTGCCTCCCACCTTGGTCTGGCAGCCCCACTGCAGCCCAAATCCAACTGCAGACCTATGTTTTCTCTTTCCCTCAACCCTGAACCCTGATTTTCCAGGGAAGCATTAGAAAATGTCACCAAGAATTGCACAGACAAAATATTTCACCAAAGCCAAGTCCATTGGTAACTGCAGCTGTCCCTTTGCAGCCCCAATCCCATTGCAAATCTACGCTTTTTCTTTCTCTCTATCCCAGCCCTGATTTTTTTTTGGCTGAGCCATAGACAAGGGCCCCCCAGCCACTGCTCAGAAGAAAAGCTGCTCCCAGGCCAAGTCTTTTGGCAGTAAGAGCATTAGGGTTGGGGTTTAGGGAGAGAAAGCAGAGAGCTGCAGTCATGGTGGGGCTGGAAAGTTGGCCTTGGAGAACTTGTTCATCTGTGCAGCGGCTGCCGAGCTCGTCCGTGGCTTAGAAAAGGAAATTAGTGTTAGGGTCCAGAGAGGGAGCAAGCTGAGAGCTATCTTGGGAGCGTGGCTGGAAAGGGACTGTCAAAAGCAAGTTGGAGCTGCTGACAATTCTGGGCTCACGGAAATCTTCCATCTGGGCACCTGCTGGGGAGACCTTGATGAAGTTTAGCCTCAGGAAAATTGCTGCTGGGACACTCACAGCTACGTTGGCAAGAGACACAGGAGGTGCACCTACCTACCTGATCTGGGCTCCCCAGTTCAGGAAGGACAGAGAACTGCTGGAGAGGGTACAGCAAAGGGCCACAAAGATGATTAAGGGCCTGGAGCATCTCTCCTATGAGGAAAGGCTGAGGGACTTGGGTCTTTTTAGTCTGGAGAAGAGAAGACTTAGCGGGGAATCTGATCAATGCTTACAAATACTTAAAGGGCAGACGTCAGGAGGACAGGGCTGGTCTTTTCTCGGTGGTGCCCAGTGACAGGACAAGAGGAAATGGGCGCAAACTTCAGTATAAGAAGTTCCATCTAAACATGAGAGGAACTTCTTTACTGTGAGAGTGGTAGAGCCCTGGAAGAGGCTGCCCAGAGAGGTGGTGGGGTCTCCTTCTCTGGAGACATTCAAAACCTGCCCGGACAAGTTCCTGTGCAACCTGCTCTAGGTAGACCCGCTCCGGCGGGGGGGTTGGACTAGACGACTCCAGAGGTCCCTTCCAACTCCATACGATTCTATGATTCTACCTCAGTCTCCCAGGGCCAAAGACGGCAGGACTGGGAGGGTGATGTCCTACTAGTTCTGTAAAGCTCATCTCAACTCAGCTGGGTGTCAGGAGGGCTTGTGCTGAAACTCCCAGGATATGAAAGGCGGGATGGTCAGGGACTGCCCCTGCCTCACAAGGAAAAGCCAACGTGGAGCCAGTCACACGCAGCCTCATCCGCCGGCTCCTCAAGGCACAAGCCTGTTTTTAATCACCGGGGCCTGCAGCTCAGACTGAACTTGGCAGCACTTCACTCCATTTGATGATCCTGCTGGAAGACATTAAAGTCTTTCTTTTCATTCAGAAGAAGGGGAACCAGTGCCATCCAGTCACACTCCCAGACAGAGTTAGGCTGCAAATAAAGCCAAAAGCTACTAGCAAGCCAAGGGTTAACTTTCCTTGTCATACCCTTATCTTATAGCTAGACCCTTTTGTTTGGTTTTAAAGGGGAAAAAAAACCCAACAGCCTGCCTGGGACCACATCCTTAATCTCAGAAAGATTCAAGAGATACTAAAAAAAACGGGCTAGCAGAGCTACAGAATTTCTTTCTTCTACTCCAACAAGTCGCCTCTGTTCTTTAAAGATTTAGGTGGCTCGTTGTGGGAAAAGGGAGCCAGGAATGATGCACTGAGCAAGGCACAGCCGGGCTCTCTGTCCTGGCCTGAATAGCTCTCCCACCAGCTCCAGGCACACAAAGCCTATACATTCAGCTATGCTGTCCAGACATGCAGTGGGCAGGAAAATATATGCTCTCCGCTTCATTTTCCCTCATCACAGCTCTGATTTCAACCAACATAAACTCAAGACAGAGATAATAAAGTCAGTCCTTGAGCAGGTTTTCTTCACGGGGAGGACTGAGGGCTCTGTACACGCTTAAAGTGGGAAAAGTGCAGACACACCTACATCAGCTGTAGGTCCAGCTCCGTACACACACGTTAGAAGATGTGGGAGGAGATAACCAGGCACACACCTGGGTGCTGCTGCACAGCAGTCCATACACCCGCGCATGCATGCGGTGCCTCACAGCCCGTGGATGTAAAGATTGTGTACGTGCTCACCTGCACAGGTAAGCGCCTGCTTTTACCTTCCCACATTCATGCTCAGGCTCCCGGTTATCTGTCCCTCTCACACATGAAAGCACTGAGAAAAAAAAAAAACCACGGGCAGACATTCAGAAATGCATATCCTTCCAGAGCACAAAACACACACAAACCTATAACTCCTGTCTCCCCTCCCCTGGCCCACCCAAGCACACACGGTGGGAATTACTGAATCACTGCAGCAGCCACTGAAAAAAAGAGTTCCAGGGTAGGAGCTGTACATGCCTGAGAAAAGATAGTCCCTAACAACTAAACAACCCGGCCAGACAAAGCACACCAGAACGGGGGAAAGGAAAGGAAGCGACAGATAATTAGGAACCAGGAGAAACCGATGAAGTAACTTGCCCGGGGTCACACAAACGGGTCTGGGGTAGGACTGGTGTCTTCTGACCCCCTTCCCCACAAAGCCCAGCCTTCATACACTAGGAGCCGATTCCTCTCCTCCACATACATCCATTTAAGTGTCCTATGTAAAAGCAAACAGAAACACACCTCCCCAGAACTATCTTTAAATGCTAGCTTGGCATCTGGTAGTATTTTTGACCGCAGACTGAGTCCTTCCCACTCTTCCCTACTTTGTAACGCCAGCTCCTTTTTTAGATTCTTAGCTTCTGTCTGAGGCTAAGCTCAAATATCTGCTTTTTCCTCTAGGAAAAGAAAACCGTAACAAATCTAAACTCTGGAAAATCACCTCCTACCTCTCGTCCTTGTGCAGCACTCCGCTACATGACAGGCGCTGAGCTTCAAGCAGAAAGCAGGCAGCGTCAGACAGCAGGAGCGGCAGAGAAAGAAAGTCCTGACTTCAGGCATCAGACACATTCTGAGTCCCAGCGCTGGCAGCTTTCCATTCACCCGGCGCTACAGAGCGGAGAGCAGCCGATCTGCCCTGGGAGATAATCTCGGCAGCACATCTGGTCTCAGCTCCGCAGCTCGGCATTAATTATGACTTGTGCAGAAAGCATTTGAAATATCCAATGAGCTGCAGAGCTGCCCGGCTCCCTCCGCACGGGGAAGGAGAGAGGAGGGAGACGGGCAGGTAGGGTCTTGCCCACCCTCGAAGCTGCCGCCAATGTAAACAGCAGCTAAGTATGGGTCACAAGTTTTAACAAAGGCATCCCCCATCGGCTCTGTAATATATTCATGCTCTAATTGCTTGTCAGATCTATTCGAGATAGCTGGAAAAGCTGAGCAACTGTTGCTGTCTGCGTGCCGCGCTCCGGATCCCTTCCTGATACAGGCAACGTTAGTTCTGCTGCAGGCAACGTGGTCTGGCCTCCTGTCTGCTCCCAAAGCACCAGAAACTTCCTTTTGGAGGGGAGCATCCCCCCAGCCTTGGACTTAATGTGCTCCGAGAGAGCCTCCACAGCTCTGGGACACGTTGGGAAGTTTTACACAACTACGGAAAAGCTACAGTCTTCTTTTTTGTGCTTACAGCCTCTCCCCTCAGCCCCTCGCAGAAAAGGTGCCTGCTGATGAGCTGAGTAACCCACAGGGGAAGGAACTACCAGCTCCTTCCATGCAAACCAATCACTAGGACTTACTTGCAGGAAAAAAATCACCCCCTCAGCTCCCACTCTCAAGGTAAGAAGGCTGCACTTAGGAAAAACACTAATCACACTCCCCGTGCACTTAGACAGAGGTCAGCCCTCTGTCCTGTTTAAAAATGCACTTACATGACAGCAGATCTGCAGCAGTCACTATAAAAACCTTTGCACCAAGCTCCCGAGGAACTTTTTCAAGTTTGGCAAGTTGGGTTCCTCTCCCTCTGCAGGAAAAGAAAAGTTTTATCCCTGTCTGCAGCTGCTCGTCTGCTTCTGTTATTAAAATATCACGTCTGTGGTCACTGCATAGACCACACTCTCCTGAACTTAATGGTCCACCACTTTCCTTGCTACGCTGCGGCTCTGTTCGAACACCCGTGTCCAAGAAGATACTGACCCAGTAGTCAAGCTCTGAGATTCCAGGCACTGAGACAGTGTTGTCCCAGGACTCAGGAAGCTTGAGATCACACTCTGTCTCTACATTCTCATTTTGATCAGAAGCTCCTGAAGAAACGACTCTCTCTGACTACAGGTGAAGGCAGTAGCAGCATCAAAAGCTCCCATTCTTGAATGGCAAGGTAGTAAGGTGTACCTTGTACTGCACAACTAGACACCAGAAGCCCAGACAATACACTAAACAGTGTTTAAAGCCCACTAAATAATATTTGGAAAGCAACAGAGAGTCTTAAACAGAAGCTACCAATGAGATCCTGGGTATTCTTCACCCTTTTATTATCCTCTCTTCTCTTGAGGCTGCAGGTCAGGGAGAGCCTCTCCACAGGACAAACTGGTGGCAGGACCAATCCTCTTCTGAACAGCCGAGACACCACCAGGATTTTTGGCACTATTCCCTGGAAGAATACCTCAAAATGTGTCACGTCTGTTAATAACATTACAGAGCCTGGGACTCAGTGTTTGGGATGGGAGTCCAGGAGATAGAAAATGCAGACTTTGATTCTTCCATTCGCTTCTCCATTTCTGTTTTCCATCCCTCAAAACACAGGAACAAGGAGGCAGCCAATGGAATAGAAAGTCACAGTGTTTAACATGGATGTTGCTACACAGAAAGTGTAATTAACCTGTGATTTTCACAGCCTCTCTGTGGCCAAGGACACAGCATGACTCAAAGCACGGTTAGACTTCAGCATGGCTTATAAAACCCTGAGCTGTATAAGAGACAACAAAGATGAGGTAAACTGCTCTCCAAAGAAAGAGCAAACTCAGCTCTCTGGTGAGAGGACAAAGCAGAAGGAGCACACTTGCTCACGTGAACATCACAACTAAAGCATAAAATGGCAGATCCTTCAGTGGTGTTCCCTGCACGTGGTGACTCTGCAGCTATAGTTGTCTTGGGAGAAGAATGAAACATTGTGCTGCGCATCTACACACTCACCAGTTCTCACCTCTCTCCTTCTATAAAACAATTCTCAATCCCTTTAAAAGCTTGTGTTAAAAATCATGACTTCGACCATGGAGTATGACGAGACTGGAATAAAAACCACCCTATGTATATATCCATATATTTAATTTGTCTTCTGCGTTTTGAATTTCCAGGTCACACTTTGTCTGTTAACCACATTTCTCAAAAATGAAACCCAGGATTCACACATAATCAATGACTCCAGAAGGGCACTTGACACTGTGAGAATAGCAATGAAATCCGGAGAGCTGGCCACGGTGCATATAAATGACCAGCACAATTTTAACCTGGAGTGTCCCCGTGCACTTGTGCCAAAGAGAGAAGGGGGAATGGAGACCAAACTCCCTCTTTCCCCATCGGTGTGAATTTGTTTAGCTGTAGAGAAGCTTATCACAGGGCAGCTCTTATTTTTTTAAAGAATAATTTAGGTTTCTAAAGGTGTTTCCCGAGTAAATCTCACACAATCTTGCTGCTGGGGAGCTGGAGAGGTGTTTTTTTTCTGGTGTCATTGTATGGAGAGAGTCCTAGTAATGCTCTCAGGAACTAGCACCACCGCAGTTGCTCTGCTGCAGGTACCTGAGCAGGGAGAAAGCATCCTGCCTGGACATGTCACCACCAGCCTGGCTGGGAAGTTCACTACAGCTCACATAACCTGGGAAAATCCGGGCATGTCTCAGGCTTGGCATCTAACTCGGGTCAAATTCAGTCTTGAATCTGGTTGCAACAGACAGGAATGGTGAACCCACATGAACTCAGAAAATACTCCTCCTCATCTCCGATTGTGAGCAAACTTGTTGGCTTGCACAGCTCTAGCAAGTGCCCACGGGGTGTGGGTATTTTTAGACACTGGCTTACAGAGAGTATTAGCTCATGTACAGGTATTCTCAAGCAGACCTGTCTGAGGGAGCTCAGATCTAGGAAATTGCTTCATCTATTTGTACAGAAAGGGCCTAGTATCAAAATTAGAATCGCAGCTGAAGTTCTCCTGTTTTTAGGTGAGTTGAGCCTCGTACAGACACATAACCCAGGCAAATGTAGGCACTTGAACATCTACCTGTATCTGTTGAAAGCCCTCAGTGAAAGGGCTACAGGTGAGCAATCACAGGGCTGAACGCAGCAAGAAAGACTTCAACAGTATGTCCCCTCTACAGAAAATGTCCCTTCCAGTGTCTTCCCTCGCCAAACACGTCAGACAAATCCTTCTCTGAACAAAATGATGTCCCCACACCCCTCCCCAGCTCCCCCCTGGCCGGGGTCTCAACCTTTACCGGGAAAAACTAAATCTCTTGAGAATAAACAAGCTTCTGCTTACTGACAGATAAACCAGTTCACCCTGGGTGAAAAGGTTAGCAAATAGCTATTCTTCTATCATGGTAGATTCTGCATAACCTGTGTGAGGTGTCTTCCCATCTCCTAAAACATGTCAGGAGAGGAACTGCCTGAACAGCACCGTAAATTACCCTGCCGTGGACTCTGACCGGTTTATGCTCTAAATTGACATTATAACTGTTTGCTTACAGAGAAAGGACGATTAACAGACCTAAGCATCACTTAACCACAGCATTCTGAATCCACAGCCAAACCCCACTGTCTATTGGTCTACTTCTCTCTAAACAAAGGCAAGAAGCATTTAGAGAACAAAACATTGAGAGCAACAAAATAAAAAGCCTTTTAGCAAGCAGTGATCTGGACAAATGTGCCCTGGAGAACTTCTTTCTCCCCACAACATAAGAACAGCTTTTACAGAACTTTTTATTTACTGACTCTTGCACATGCCTGTCCACATTTAGCAGACAGCTTCCACAGGCTCGACCGAAGCTGTGGCTGTGCAAAGCATCTGACCAGCACATCTCCTCTTTCAAACGTGCTGAGTGGTGATGCCCTGCACAGAAAAGTTTTACAAAAATTCTGGGTGTTAGTAAGTAAAAAATAGTTATCATGTAGTATAATTGTTGCCACCAGAGTCTCATTGCTTAGAGAAGGATGAGAATTCTAGCTAAGGGTTCAAATGCAAGTATCACGGAGCCTGAAACCTGGTGCTGATCCTCTTCTCTAGTACAAATGAAACCAGGCACCTGGAACCTGGCGGGGCCTGTGATCGAGATTCCCAACAAAAATGTAGAAGACCAGCCCCTTTTTTATCCATTCATAAAACTGAACAAGCTTATGTCCACAAGCCTCCCCATAGCCCAAGCCCGAGAGGCTGATAAGCGCAGTCACCGAGAAGCAGACAGGATCAACATTGCACACCTGGGTGCTTATCCAAATCCAACTCCATCATAAATACCTCTGTCAATACGTAACCACAATTGTAAAACTCACTACCAGGGAAACTGTATATGGTTTCACTTTGTTGCTTCCTTGAACTCAGTCAATGCTGGAAATCTGTCGGCTAATTCCCACGCATTTACCTTTCTCCTCCACTATCCAACTAAAATCCTCAGTCAATAGAAAGCATAACTTCTGCCCTCGCCACCGAAGCAGAAGGTCATGGTCTAAGTTCTAGCAACAGCTGAACCTGACTGGCTGTGCTTGGGGAGGGGATGGCATTTAGACCTAATTTATAAAATGTATAAAAACATTTCAGTAAATCTGTCAGGAACACTTCTAGAAGTCAAGGGCTGAATGTTCCCTTCCCCGACCTGCAACTCAGAAGGTAGGATGGTGAAATTGCAAGACACATTACGTGATGATGGAGAAGAAGAAAAAAGGAGCAACTGTGGGAGGTAGAAGCATAACCTTTAGAAAGGAAATAGGAAGAGAGAGATGGGGTGAATTTCTTTGTTCGCAGCTCCTAAATGGTTAAAACTGCAACTTGCAAGGAGCAGGCTACCATTCCCCTTCGGTAAGCACAGACCCTCATAACAGTCATCAAAGGACTAATACAGAGAAATTAAAATACTTGCCTGCAAGCTGAGAAACACCACAGGAACATGTTTGTCCCATTAATCATACACTGCCGGGACGTGCAGCAAGAACCACCGGAGTTTTAAAGACCGTCAGCTTTCAGACATCAAGCCTGAATCTAAGGATTGCAGGGATGGTCTCACTCAGAACCCCAGTGGTGGAGGCGGCACTGCTCAGACCGGGCTACAGGCAGTAGCCACCAGCAACGTAACAAATGCACAGCCACCACCACCTCTCCATGGCACTTATTAGATGATGAGAAGATGAAAACTGTTATCGAAGCAAACACAAGCCCCACCGTATTTTATCTAAAGCTGGATTGCTCTTAGCAATGAAGGTAATGACTCCTCTCCAGAAGTTTTCCTTTGATGGCCCGGGTGGACTTATCTTCTGTGAACCCACCTAATTCTATTTTGAATCCAGTTATTATTTTTGTTTCCACAACATCTTGTGACAATCAGTTTCACAATTTAATTGTACACGCTTTTTTTTTTCTTGGTTTGAACCTCATAACTGTGTACCATTCAAATCCTCCTTACATTTGCAATTTTATTTATCCATCAGACCTTCCTGCACTCTTCTCTTTTCCAAGACCCTTTTCAAAGGGCTAAAATGGGATAGATTTTACATCTTAGTTGCTTGCACGGCCTGTCATTAATGAAGCTGTCGAACAGGTCTGGCCCCAGTATCAGCCCCTGGGGTGCGCTACTAATGGCTGGTCTTCAGATGGACCTTGGGCTGCTGATCACAATCCTTTGAGCGCAGCAGTTCAGCCAGTTCTCAATACACCTCACTACCTATCTAGAGTGTGCTTTATGAATTTGTAAATGAGGATATTACAGGGGACAGTGTTGAAAGCCTTGCTGAAATCAAGACAAACAATAAATCGCTGCTGTTCCCCCTCATTCACCATGTCATCACAGAAAGCTATCAGATCAGTCAAGCATGACTTTCCCTTCATAAATCCACGCTGACTACTCCCAAGTTAACTTTTTGGTTTTAATCTGTTTGGAAGTGATTTCAGGGTTTGTTTGCTCCATCACCTTCCCAGCAACAGTGGTAAGGCTGACAAACCTGTATTTCCCTAGGTCCTCCTTCTTGCTCTTCTTGAATATAGGAGTCTTCAGGGACCTCCCACAATTGCATGTCTTTTCAAAGGTTAACAAGAGTGACCTCACACATGGACCAGCTCCCTCAGCAGTTGTGAATGAATCCCATGGGGTCCCGTGGCCTTGGGTATATCCATTTTCTTTAAATGTTCCCTATACTGATCATTGTCTCCTGAGGAGAAGTATTCCTTGTTCCTGGATTTCCCATTGGCTTCAGGGGCTGGAGAATGATGAATTCCAATTTTACCAGTGAAGTCTGAGGTGAGGAAGGCAATAAGTACCTCGGCCTTTTTTATATCCTTTGTCATCAAGTCTCCTGCCTCTTTCAGTAGCGTGCCCACATTTTCCCTAGTCTGCATGATGTTGTTGATACACCTGAAGAAGCCTTTCTTGTTGCCCTTCACAGCCCCCACCAGATTCAACTCCAGGTGGGCTCTAGCTTTTGTCCATTCCTACATATTCAGAGAGTTTCTCTATATTCTTCTTAGCTCACCTGTTCCTGCTTCCATTTCTTCTATGCTTCCTTTTTAGGTTTGCGTTAAGTCAGTAGCTCTTTGTTCATCCATGCAGGCCTCCTGCCACTTCTGCTTGGTTTCCTGCACATAGAGGAGGACTGTTCTTGAACTGGGAGGAAGTAAGCCTTGAAAATCAACTAGCTGCCCTGGACCCCTCTCCTGTCCAGGACCACATCCCATGGGATTCTTCCAAGAGTACCCCTGAGAAGGCCAAAGTCTACTCTCCTGCGGTCCAGGGTTGTGATCTTTATATTTGCCTTGCTCAACAATGTCTTGAGAGTGGCTCTTTTGCAGACAGTCATTGTGACTTGAGGCAAGTTACTTGATTGCTCAATACCTCAGGTTCCTCCTTTACAATGAATGAGGCAATAGCCCTTCCCTACCTCAAGGCTGTGTCATGAGGGTAAAATATGCTGGTCATAAAGCAGTAATAGAAGCCCCAGAGATGACTGACAGAGGTAAGTTAGAAAAAAATAACTTAATTAGACCTCAAAACAATTCTTAAAACTTTGTTGTAAGCCGTTTCAGTGGCAAGATCTATTCTCAACTTACTTTAGATCTACTCTGTCTCAGAGTACCACAAAAGTACCCTCTGTCTGTGATACCGCTGCCTGGACTAAGGCTAACCAGAACCTCCTCACAGATGATTCATGCATCCCTCAGACCTGGGCAGATATCTGAACTCCTAACCCCATCATCCTTCCCTTCCTCTTCCCTTGGTTGGGCCCATCTCCCAGCATGAGACAACACTGAAGAACAAACACTGATAAGCTGCATCAGGCGCCAGCTGTCTCTGGGCAGAGATAAGGGCCCACATCAGGCACCACAAACACCTAACACCTCTTCCCACACACCTGGGGAGCCCAAGGGAAGCCCACCCCACCACCTCATGAAGGGGCTCCTTTTGGCTCAGCCAGGAACCCCACTCGAGGGAGTCCTCTAGCAAGACAGGGACCAGAAACCTCCTCTCTGCCTTCACACTGGGCAGATAACAGAACCTACCTCCCACTTTTTTTATTACTGGGGTATCT
The DNA here is from genome assembly GCA_025769975.1 of Gallinago jamesoni. Lineage (NCBI taxonomy): Eukaryota > Metazoa > Chordata > Aves > Charadriiformes > Scolopacidae > Gallinago > Gallinago jamesoni. The sequence continues at coordinate 19,592,397 of JAOQGH010000002.1, forward strand.
TTGCATCTCAAATCCATTGATATGATTCTATGCTCATGATGCTCTTACTGGAAAATCCCCATTTTATAGGTAGAGAAATTAAATCCCAAGACTCCCAGGACTTAATATTATATTCTGGCTCCTAAGCAGTCTCACATGCTGGTGGACATGCATCCAACAGCAGTATCTGATCCTTCAAAACACTCATGTTTTGCTATCACGCACATGTTATCTGAAAGACAATTACTCAGCTAAAACTGGATACATGTTTTCCCTAATTAGGCCTGTGTAGGGCTATTCTTCCATTCCCCCCAGTGACATTCAGCCAGGTATGAAATTACACCTCGGAGACTTGTCCCCTCGTTTGCAGCTCTCCCCTAATACGAGACATGGTTTGTGCAGGGCCCTGATTGCCAGCAAAAAACCTCTCTGTGCTGTTTTGCTGGCAGAAGAAGAAAGAATCCACAATTCACAGTTTATCTATATGGATAAGTGGACTGGAATCAATGACAGTAGAGTGGCTTCCTCAGTGGATGCTTCTTCAGAGCCCACCAGTTAAAAAGTGACTGTTCCTCTTGGACAGAGAAACCACTTGCAGAGCTCTGGCAGCATAATTACTTTGCCAGAGGGTAAAAATCTCCGTGTTTCCCCGAGGGAAACACATCCCTTCCAACTGCTTCGCCTCCCATCCATCACAAGGAACTGATGAAAGCTTTAGACGATGAGGAGGAGAAATTAGGACAAAGTAATTGAGAAAGAAAGGGGCTGTGACATGCATTTCTGGCAGAGGAGCAAGGAACTGCTCGTGGCAAGAGAGAATGTGTAAACAGAAGAGAACAAACACAAACATAACACAAGATTAACACAGGATGGTCCTGTCCCTGTGCACTGCCAGTGTGCTGAGCCACTTGGCTTTCAACTGGGGCACCAAAAAACCTCAGCTTTTGTACCTCATGGCCCAAAATTCAGTCCTAAACACATTACGTTTCACATCTGCTGCAAGACAGAAACAGAAGAAGGCACTCGCACCGAGAGGTGAGCAAACAGAGAGGGTATTCCTTAAAAATTTCTTCAGCCCCCTCATGGCACTCGCACAGAATGAGGAACGAGCTCCTGTCCCCACCACCACACCAACACTTCCAGTGCACCCACCTTCAGAGACCACTGGGAGCCCGCTCAGCCAAGCCTTTGGCCACCGACCCTCTGTATTTGGGGCTACGCCACTGCTCCAAGCGCTCCCTGTTTAAGACCAGCTGCAGAACAGCACGACTGGAGGGCACAGAGGGACTCTCCAGAAAAACTCTTGGTGGTGTAAACTCTGAGCACGTTGTGTTCATCGTGGAGGTAAGAAGGATCACAGGGAAGAGCTTTAATCAGCCTCTGTCAGAATGTGCTCCAAAACTCACTTTTATCAAGCCGCTGTGACAAACTTTATTCTTAAAGACATAATCAAAACTTCCAGAGTACTCTCAAATCTCAGTTTACAGAAAGTTCTGCTCCAAATGAGATGGACCAGACTCAAGAATTCAGGAAACTGAAACTCAGGGAAACTTCTTAGAAATTATTTTCCCCATAAACAAGACAGTTCTTCTTCAAAAGACTTAGGAACTCTAGCATTTTATTTTAAGGCCACATTTGAAGTGTATTTCAAAGCACACATTCCATATGGCTTTTAAGCCTGAATGTGTCTCCTATTAATAATTTGGGATCCTCCGCAGCTTTGGGGAGTTTTCCGTGTTATTTTAAGAAGTCTTTGCTGCTCACCTTTAAACATAGTTCATGTGCCCACATCAACACGTAAGAAGATACCCTCAACCTTTTTGATTTATGTTTCTTCAATACATCAGCAAAGATTAAAGTGTGGCTAAGCCTCCTCTTTTATCTTGGCATAATTCATTTCTACACCATATCACCCTTCTCCAGAGCTGGATATTTACATATTAATAATGAAGCCTGCTTCTTAATTCCTTCCCCCCCATCCCTTTAGCTTCGTATATTAAAAAGTGTCGATAGATAAGACTTGGCTCTCAAATTAGTGGTGGTAGCAAAGCGAGTTCAAATTATTCAATTAAGACAGTCAGAGCTGTGTTTACTGTCCTCCTACATTCGAGCTAAGCTTGGATTTCACTTGCGGAGAAATTGCCCTGCTCTGATTCTGAGGGAGGATTAGTAGGTTTGATTATTTCCCCAAACTGGTTAAAACCATTTGGAAACAACAGTTTGAACATCTTTACTATTTCCTACTTATTGGCATGTCTACAAATACCTTGTGAAGTGCAGAGAGACTAAGGATGCAGTCCCATGGTTTCTTTAAGCCAATTTATGTGTGGGTTGCAGGCACAATGAACAAGCCTGTCCTCTCCTACCCCACCATCTCTTCTTCACCTCACCAGCTCTCCCCACTGTCCTCACCGTGTTGGGACCACTGGTCCCACAGCTGCAGGGTTAGCAGGGCCAGGGAGCCATTCCACCTACAAACTAATGCTTCCCCTCCCCTTTTTTTTTTTCCTTCCAGGTCATTTCCTACTGCACAGCTGCATAACCACTGGTATTAGCAGAGTGAGACGTGGTGGGAACACACGGTTGCAAGGTGGGAAACGACCACTCCTGACAGCAGCCAGCTCAGAGGAGCAATGAAACCATAGCACAAGAATCTGTTCATGCAGCTTGGACAACAAAGCAGATGTAGCCAAGCTGGAGTTAGACCGATGAACTAGAGCATTAGAGCAGAGAGCTCAGGCCAGACAGGAGGTACCCATATTCTTGGATATTTTTTATCCACAGACAGAGGAAAAACATCAATACACAATTGTGATTCTTTCCAACTCCACAAATGGCAGTTCTTCTCTTCTACAGGGTTTAAGCCAGCTCTCACCAACACCCAAAGCAGCCTTTACGCTGACATGGATGGAACCAGATCAAATCTGCAGTACAGGAGAACAGCATCAAACACAGCTGCTGTGTTGTCCCTGGTGCTGCCCTGCTCCCACATTCTCACCATTTCATTCTATGTTTTTTTGACATCTCATAAATGCCCAGTTCCTGGTATCAAATGTAAGAGTAAGAATATGTGTCTCATTTAAAGAAAACACATGATGTTATCCAGTAGCTTTGTAGAGAAGTTTAGAGGTACAGAAAAAGAGTGGACTAATGAGGACAATACTTCCTCATATAAAGAAATAAAAAAATAATTAAAAAAAAAGAAATCCATCCCTACCTTAATGCCAGCTTCATGCTTCTGTTTTTAAAATCTTAGAATTTTTAACTATTTATTATTTTAATTCTTTAAAAAGGATGATTGCTCTGGAATTATTCCAAGAGACTGACAAAACATGAACACTAAGAAAAAAGAAGCCAAGTTTGCAGTGATACCAGCAGTGCCCTAAGGAAGACATCACGCCCTGAAGGAGGAAGCTGTTGGTGGAATGTACATCATTTGTCATGACTGCCTCCTTTTTCTTCACAGAATTCATTTGATGCACATAGCAAAGCTGTAAAACATGCAATAAAGTCCACTACAAACAGCCACAGAGATTCTGAGACTTGTGTTGGAGGAATTGCAGGGACCTACGCTGAACTCCCTTCACTGCAGACTGAACTTCAGAAAGAAAGCAAAACAAACACATAGTCATGTTTAAGGAGAAATCATGGTAGATGAGCTTCTTCTAGTGAAAAGGTCTTGATCTGCCTCCAGCACAACAGCATCGCGTGCAACCTCTCAGAATCAGGTACCTTTTGTACACACACCCTTTCTGCTAAGTGAAAGAAGGACCTAGGAAAAAATTACATCATCCGTAGAGATTGTATCTCATCCAGACAAACCAAACACTGCTACACAGAGACTCAAAACTGTAAGAGTCACTTGATAAAAAAAAAAACACAAAAAGAAAACAAATCATGAAGATAAAAGTTCCTAACAAACACTGGGTCTTCTTAGTGACCTTGTGGTATTCGAGCCTCCCTCAATCTGCATCAAGGTCACTTTTTTCCCCGCCTAGATCCAGGAAAACTAGTAACTTCATTTCAGCAAAAGTAATTGCATTACCTAACCCTTATCTGGCCCTTTTTTTATCTGTACCTCTCAAAAGAGGTCGATATCGCTATCTGCGGATGATACCAGCATTTGCATGAACTCCATCAGTAGCACACAAGTCACTTCAAAGCACAGAGAGGCCAGTACCAGGCCAGAAGCTGCTATCGCCAACAGCGAACCCAGAAGAAAACATCTCTGAACCCTTGTTCTACACTAAACCACAAAACCACCTCCTATCTAATCTACTGACTTGAGAATTTGAAGACTGTTGTATAATATCAACATGGAAAGCGTGGACTTTTTGTTCATTTTAACTACAGGAATTGTCAACAGCTGTATTATCTTACAGGTGTTCACTCAGCCTGACCTGTTCTTCCTCAGGCTACACCCCCACTGAAGCCAGGGGAAGCTTTATCTTCTCAACTGGGACCTCCATGAGCTATAGGAAAAGCTTTGCTGCCTCTGGCTGTATGGAGGTTAAAGAAAATTGAGATAACTGAACTTATTCTTTTATGTTCACAAGGATAAGAAAGGTCCACAGAATAGTTCATAATTAGTTGTAAAAAACTGAGTATTGACAATAGGGATATGCTTATCATCACCACCCATTCCTGACTGAGAATCATAGTATGGATGTGCCCTTCCATCCCATTCCTTTCCATCCCTTGGCAAAAAAAAATCAACCCAATCCCCTTCTGCAAAACACTTCAGACAATCAAGAGCTTATCTAGGCATCTCAGTGATTTTACAGTGTTACACGTATCCTAGTATCACAAGAATATGTTTTACCTTGAGGCAAATGTTTTAATTTATGTGCATGTGAGCTATTTGCAATACCTCCACCAAATGGAGCCCATATAACCCGTCGGATGGCTTTCACCCAATCTTCCATTTCATTCTGGGAATTAGCCATGAGCAGGAAAGTCTCATGATTGACAGGCATCTTTTCCCGGTCCCCCGCACCACCTGAAAGACAGAATACAAATCTCTTTTAGCATCTAGTTCAGAAGAGAGTAACCAGTGACTGGAACTATCAAAAGTCTGGGTCAAAATGATCAAAAGATTATTTTAATGGAACAGTTTTACACATAATTCCTACTCATGCGCTGCAGCACCCACAAAGTTGGTGGAAGATCAAAGCAGAAGTGCAAAATGTGCGCTTCCAGTGTGGGAACCTGGTGATGGACCTGCTGTCCCAGCAATAAACCAAGTGAAGGCGGAGGCTGTAGGACCCTGCAGGAAGAGTGCAAAATGAATTCCCCGTGCCCCTGCTGAGATACTGAGACATTATTACGCAAAAGGTAATAATACTCAAGTGAACGGTAAGACGTTTCAGTGCTTGAGATGCAGAAGTCACAAGATCATTCATTCTCCTCAAGCCCCTGTGAATTTCTAGCCTCAATAGAAGCAAAAACAAGAACCTTTTTGATTTTGCACCCAATTCATAAGAAATGTTTTAAGGAGGAGTTAAGACTTGGGGATATGAATCTGACGCTCCCACTCAAAATAAGAACTTTAGGAGCTATTAGACTTTGGCACACAATATCTCAGGACAGTACTGACCACAATACCAAATGCACAGAAAACAAATTGCACTCAAGTTGTCATATACATCCCTCACTTGTGGATACTCCAAGACTTACATTTTAATGAACCTTTTCCCGTTTTTTTTTCAGGTCAGCGTCCACTTCAGCCAGTTTAAATCACCCCCTCACCCCAACATTTTATATTCCAGAGCTGGATACAACCTGAGGGCCACATAAACACATAAAAGCTTTATTGGAGCAGCCTCTGTATAGAAAAGCTACTGATCCCGTCCAGCACAGCAGCTGCATCACTGGCAGCTTCTCCATCACCATGGAAACTGCCTTTGGCTTTGCTATAGAGATAGCATCTTGTCCTTGTGTCACTGTCATTTCCACGCTTACGTGGCTTTCAGCACCCACCGGCAAGCGAAAGCTGCCAGCCTGTCCGTGGAATCCAGAGGTAAGAGCAGGACGATGGCATGTGGTGGTTTCTGCAGAACCGATTTAGCGCACACAGAGTTACTCCTCCTAAATCCCCGCTGATCTGGGGAACGGAGCGAGCTGGGAGCTGCCCGCGAGCCAAGGAAGTACCTTCTCTTGCTATTAGTTATTTCCTGGCCGAGACACGCTCAGAGATCGTACACTGATTTGCAAAGAAAAAAGGGCAAAATGAGATGTGCTGGGGAGTATTTTGTGTCTCTCTGAGAAGCAATTCACCGAGCGGGAAACTGAGGAAGTCTTTCAGCAAAGAAGAGAGACAATACCCACCTAGGAATAGGCATGCAGCTTAGGAAACAAAAGCCATGAGGATGCTTTTCCCCCACATTTATCCAAATTCTGTTTCTTTCCTCATAGTATCCTCTCAGACAGTCTCCCAGTTCGAATTTACTGGATATTCCTTAAGATATATAAAGCAAAGAGCTCTCTAGCTCAAGGTTTAGGTGCAGGAATCTAAATGGATGAACACTCCATCATACTCCACCATGAGGAGGACACCCTTCATCATTTGCCTACAGAACCATCAGAGCAGGAAATTACAGCCTGTGGGATTCACAGCCTAATTCTTTGAGTTATTTACTCAACCTCATGGTGAAAACAGAGGCCACCAGGACTAATTCTTGTATGTAGGTAGGCAGAATTATCACCGTGCCCTTCCACGACCAAATATCTCACTGGAGATACAACAACAAGAAAGAGGCCTTTCCCAGCCCTCAGCATGTGTTGGAGACAGGGCTTCAGGATCTGGCTCAAACTAGCTCAGGTCACACCACCAGCCAACTGAGCTCAGATGAAACACAGATCCTGTTCTTAAACTTAAGAGGACTCAGCTGAGATCTCGCCCACCCCAGCCATGAAGGACAAGAAGAGTCCAGAATCTTAGCTTAGAATTATTTACAGACTGCAAATATAGTCAGAACAGCTGAACTAACCTATACAAAGATTGCCATAAAAAGCATAATAAGCAGTGAGGGAAGATGACTTCTTACTAGACTTCTGCAGAAGTGGTGTCTCAGCATCTTCCCACTGAACCACTGTACCACAGAGAGCTGACTACAACTCCCCTTCCCCTAAGACCTTACTTTGGACCCACCAGCTGCCTTCTAAACCTTCACGGGCCTTTTTCACACAAGCATTTAGGGGAAAAAAAAAAACATTTATACTTCTATTTGAGGCTGTAAAAAGTAAAAACAGGATGGGAAAGAAAAAGATTCCTGTACACACTCGATCTGAGACTCTGCCAAAAACTACATCAAACTCCTCTGTGGTTGGCTTGCCCCACTGAAACTTTAAATAGGAGCAAGGCCACGACCCTACAAGCTGCCTGTGGGAGAGTTGGTAGCAACTGGTCACACACGTGCAAGCAAATGAAGACAACTCCACGCACGGAGATGAGCTTGGAACCAAGAATGCACTTCAGCAATGCTTCTCAGAGAACGCCTCACTCGTTCGCATGACATGACTATGTGGTGGCAGAGCACACAGACCCACCTATAAACTGTTATTATTTTTTTAAATAGCATTTTAATCATGTTCCTTTCCACACATGGCTGGGTCCTTTCACTGCATCCTTGAGGCAACAAGCCTAAAGGGCAGGGTTCAGACACGTCTATGTTGTTGTAACCCCCAACAGGTTTGGGGTTTTAGTAGTCACAAGAATGAGAAAAAGCTAAATTCAAACACTTAAGTCTCCTTAAAAAAAAAAAAAAAAAGCACAAAAAAACCCCAACAAAACAAAACCAATGAGGAACCAATGCCACATACACCTTCTTCAGAAGTCCAGAATTTTGTCCAAAATTCACAAATGCTTTCCTTTCTGGGCTCAGACCCAAATCAGGATCTTCTTATGAGTTTTGGATTTGAGTTGGCAACACAAACATGGTAACAATTCAAACACCCTAGTCTTTAGGAATTGTTTTAGGAAAATAATTTTAAGCCTTTCTGCCTAGAAACACTTAGATATGGAATTTTTGCCTCTCACAGCAATATGAAATTTGGATTCAGACCTCTCCTTTGGCACTTATGGAGCTCCAGCCCTCACTACATCTGCCTTTAGACTCCAACCCTGACTCACAAGTGCTGCTTCTACTGCCGGAACCCAACAGGGCTCTGACCATGCAGCATCGTGATAGGGAGCAAGGCTCTACTAACGATTTTACCCCCGACAAGGGCTTTCCATTCACTGGAACAGAACTTCTCACTCATCTTTAATCAAGCTCCCATACAAACAAGACTGGTCCTCAGGGACCAACTCTGCGAAGCCCAGGATTGCCACAGGCAGACATTCCGCTCCTTCTGCTCAAAGCTACTTTCATCTCCAGACCCAATGGAAAACAGAACTGTGCAAACACAGAGTGCAAGCACCTCAGTAGATGTGGCAGAAGCAGAGGGCTGAGCTTCAGGGATGAAGAGTCCATCTGCTTCAGCATTAATTAGTGACCAGGGAGCAGACCCTGCCACAAATTCCCAGTACATGTTGGACAAGATTCACTGGGCTCTCTACAGCAAGTTGGCAGCACTACTGGCCTCGCTTCCAGGGGTACAGAGACCAAACAACTTCAAGACTGGACACGCCACCTTCTGATCCTTCATCACAGCCCTCCTCCATGGCCCACAACACAGATGGTTCAACACCAAAAGACTGGGGCTTGGTGACTGGCTGAAGGTCAGATGGAGCATTGCACCAGCAGCAGGAATCGCCATCCACATTTCAAAAAGTCTTCCTTTTTTGACCATTCTCGGTCTGGTACGTGTTCACTGGAAAGTGCAGAGCGTTGGGCTGCCATTACGCTCTATTCACCTGTTCTGCCCCATATTACTGTTCAAAAGACCTATAACAGACATTCAGCTGCATCTCTCCTTTTATAAGCTGTTTCCAGAGAGGAACATTAGAACTTTTGCTTGCCTTGAGCTTCGTTCACACAAGCTTGACCTTCTTGAGGTCAACGTTTGTGGAGTGGAGCCTTAGATCCCCTTTGGCGGTATGAAAATATAAGTTTAGGGGGAACAGGACTGGACTTCCTGGTAGGAGATGTTCCTGCCCCATTGCATTTAAAAGCAGAAACTTTCTACTCTTAAGGTTCTGTTGAAGTTGGCAGTTTCTGTTATTGTTCAGACGATTTCCCTTCCTTCCACCTCCCATCTCGTTTGCCTTTCACCCATTTCTTACATCACTCTGCTTACTGGTGCGCTGGCGTACTGTCATTAGATCAACGCCGCTGCAGATTTATCCAGCTACAAATGCTTGTGTACGTGTATATATTTACATGCTTGGATTCCTTTGGTGTGGATAGCAGAGAGGTATTTTCAGTCAGAGGGAAATTTCTAGCTGGCCACGTACGTGCCGCTGCAGCCCCTGGGGAGGCAAATGGCAAGTTCAAGGCTGAATTATGGAGGGGGCGGCTGGTGGGTAACGCGGGGCCCGGCTGAGACGTTCGCCCTCGGTACTGAAGCAAGTAGGGACAAGAAGCCTTTGATTGCAGACAAGCAGCAACAAAGATCTTGACAAATGGACAAAAACTAGCACCTGCAGCTGAAAAGAACAACTGCGATGATTCATCTTCCCTGACCTGCTCTTTATGGCTGTCTTAACGGTGAGGATCAGATTTGGGGCTCTAAGATCTCCCCGATAGTGAAGGAAGGTGAAACATGAGGTAGGTTAATTCTGTCAAGTTTAAGGGCAGATCTACTGGGGAGAACATTGCTTTGCACAGTAGGGGGGGAAAGAAAAAAACCCCACAAACAAACAAAACCACACACCAGTCTTGATCCTTGGGTTATGAAAAGAGACAGAAGAAATCTTAGTAAGAAAATGGTCCTTAAGAGTGCTCAGAACAGTCGTTTGAAACCTAATTCCATTTCTTCAATCATTGCCTTTGGCTAACACCATCCTGAAGCACGGCCCAAGAACCCGAACACCAGAGACAGACCACATCCATCGCACCTAAATCTGGGGTTAACCTGCCATCAGCAGTTTAAATATGCTACAATCAATAACAACTCTCCTGCTTTTCTGCTGTTTTTTTCTGGGTGATCCTTTAACAGAAGGAAAACTTGCTGTGAATACAAAACTGACCTTGAAAGGCTCCATTTAGGCTACTTGAGGACAGCAAAAGTAGTAAGAAAAGCTTGAAATAGTCAAGGAGTGACAGATAAAAATAAGGAAAACTGACAGGATCTACAAGGGTATGACCTGGGAAGAATTGAGCAATAAACACTGATGTGTGCTAGCCATGATTTTTGTATTTTTATCTATCTATATATCCATACCTACCTACCCATCTATCTATACTTGGAGTACTGAAGTTGGAAGTCAATTTGGAAGTTGAGACTAAACTCATGACCACACTTCAAAAAGCTTATAAAATTAAGAAAAAAAAAAAACAACAGAGGTTTGGGGATTTAGTATCATACAGAATACAAATTAAAAAAAAACCCAAGCTTTGAATAAAAATACATTTATTTGGTCTCAGTTCCAATGGACAACAGAACAGCAATTTTTCCAAAAAATATATGTATCTTTACAGTTGAAGGATGTTTTCTTTCCAGAGTTTGGGATGAGCTTGAGGAGATTCTAACATTCAGCTTTTGTTTGGTTGTGTTAACGGAGAAAGCTAAATTTTAAATACCTTTTATTTTACAGATAAGTTCAACTCATCAATTGACATGGTCAAATTTTCTTAGAGCAGGATTTACAAGCGTGCACTAAAATCTCATTGACTTTTCAGTCAAATAAAATGCCTGATTTCCTTAAACGCTTTTCAATCCACCAGGTTTATTGCTAGCTACAAGAAGATCATCAAATTTTCACCTAAAAGTCCTTGCAGAGGCTTTTCATGTGTCCCTAAATGATTTTTAGATCCCACATCTTTATGCCAGCAAGTAAAGCAAAGGCAGGCATCTAAAGCCACTACCCTCTATAAACTCATCCTCACCCAAAGGCCCTGTGATCTGTTCTCCCTCCCCTCCCCTCCCTTCTGTGGTTTCAAACACCATTAAACTGCTTTAAAAAAGCACCAACAAAGAGATTAGACCTCAGAACTGTGGTTTCTTATGCAAAAATTCTGACAAGACTTAACATGAACAGAGGCATCACAGCTTCTCTGTACTGGTACATGGACTACAGAAAACCCTTAAAAACCGAAGGCTAGTGCTTCTATTTCACTTGTTAGAATTAAGTGAATGAAAGAAATGAAGATTTGATTTAATCTGTGGTCTTTTAGACATCAAACTTTTATCAGGTCAAGCCAATTATCTCCTGCCTGGAGATGCCTTTCTTGATATGCATATGACCCATATTAACCAATTTAATTGGTAAGAGTAAAGTAATGCTACTGGTCACTTGAAAATAATAAATAATAAACCCATATTCCAGGTAGGCCACATGCTGGTAAGTGCTGCCACACTCCAGGAACCACGGCAAACAGAAAAGATGATGTAAGAAAAGAGGAAGGGAGAAAGAATTAGAAGTACTTATAAAGGAGGAGCAAGTAGCCTTGTCACAGATGCCACCTTGAGCCCCTGCTTATAAAACCTACTTTCATTTGCCTGATGCTTTGTAATGTTTAAGTCTACTTAAACTATTTATTAGGGGTTTTTTACGTGTTTAATCTGCTTTAGTCTGAGCTGTGAGATTGTTAAATTAGGTTTCGGGAATTAAAAACATATTTACTGTAATTTTATTCCAATACTCTCATGGCTCCCTGTTTTCAATAATTCTGAATTTCAGAGAGGAAACTGCTATTCTGCCTGGGATGTGCTGCTCGCTGGGGCCACGTTAACTCAGCTAAGGGGAATTCCCAGCTGTGGGAAGGTCATTTCTACTGCAGCAGCCCAATATTTAGGGCTGAGATGAGCCCAGGCATAACGTCTTTCCTGTGAGGGAGGTGAGAGCCTGGCCCAGGTTGCCCAGAGAAGCTGTGGCTGCCCCATCCCTGGAGGGGTTCAAGGCCAGGCTGGATGGGGTTTGGAGCAACCTGGCCTGGTGGGAGGTGTCCCTGCCCAGGGCAGGGGGTTGGAACTGGATGATCTTTAAGGCTCCTTCTAACTCAAACTATTCTGTGATTCTATAATTCTATAGCAGCCCCATAAGCAAGCTGTATTGTTATTGCTCTGGGGTTTGTATCAGCTCCTATTAGCTTGTAGCAAGAGATGAAACGTCTCCCACAAGGTCACAGCTGGTTTAGTAAGCCAGCGGAACCACACCAAAAAGGAATCAATCAACAATAATTAACATGAGGAACAACTACGACGCCAGCAATTGCTCAGAGCTGCATGTCACCACGTCACCTCTGCTGCAACTCCTGGGTTTCATCCTGAGCGTGACTTCGAGAGTACCAATATTCTAATTATGTCCAACGAGGCCTCAGGGGTTAGACTGTCAAATAAGTAACAGTTTGCTCAATTAAACCCTTGTGGCTCAACTCAAATAATGTTTCCTGTTAGGGGATTCCTGTGCAAACCAAATATGTTCACTTTAAAAACGAGATCGTTAACAGTGACAGCAGGACCTTCTTAGGCAAAGCTCTCGGTGTGCAATGACATGGTCACTACCTCTTATAGCAATATTTGCTGACAAAGCAGACACATTTAAGGTGTAACTTTGCCTCTGCTGACACTAACGCTACCAGACAACAGGTATCTGCCACCCTGACACCAGCTTCTCACTGGGAAAAGAAAGTTCCTACTGGAAAAGAATGGGAAGGTGCTGGGAGCCCAGCCATAGTTGTGGTTCAGCTTCTTCCAGTTGCACAAACTTGAGCTCGAGAGCTCGCAAACCCCTTCTTTGAAATCTGTCCAACACGTCACCAGCTCTTAGGGAGCTGCTCACCTCCTGAAGTGACAAAAAAGACAACAAGCTGTTTGGCTCTTTGACAAAACCAACAACTTCTGTCCATCTACATATGCTCTGAAAGAAGGAGGAGAAGGACAAGAAAGAAAAGCCATTTCTTCCCCTTACAAAAGAGGATCATGACCCTCTAACCCTGCAACAAAATCACATCTGTGGTGGTGACAGCAAGTGGGGATGACAAGGGTGAGAAAGAAAAGGTTGCACAGCTTTTCCTCCAGCATGTTCTACAGACAACATCAGGCTGCTCTCCAGTAGTCTCCACTACTCCAGAAAACCAACCCTTGCAGCCTTTCCTCAGTGTCTTTCACAAATTACAAAGAGCCTAGTCCTTAACCTTGACGAAGCGTGGAAGTGCCAGTGCTCCACTGAACTCCTGCTCGTTTCACTGTCCTCTCCTCCGGATGGAAAGGAAATAAAATGAATTTTTGTCAGGCCGGCAGAAGCCCCACACTCACAGGAAGGTCACTTCAGGCAATTCACAGGCAGGAGCCGTGTGCCTGCCCCCGTAAGACACATTTCAGGAGACATATCTAAAAAAAGACAATTATGGATTTGAAGATACAGAAAAGTATGTCTGAAAGACTCGAAAAATAGCGACACGTCTCTGCAAAACAAGCCCCATGGTTCCACGTGGTTCTCCAACGCAGCAAGTGCTCAACACTTCTGAGGAATGTATCAAATTATATTTTCCAACTGTGGTTATGTTTACACGCTATTAGAAGGGAGGAAATTCCTTCCTGACCAAAGATGATGAGACTTCATGCTTTGAAATATCTGAATGAAAATGACTGGATAATTTTTATGCATTACCATGCAACCACAAGCAATTTTCTAATTCTCATAAATTTCTTCAAATCTTTAACGCTGAAGAGAAGAGTTGAGGGAAATTTTAATTCCCGATGAGAAACGGTTTCCCACAACAGCAGAATGGCAAAGTCTGATCTATTTTGCTTTGACAATTTAATCTCGGAGAGATAATATCCACCTTCTACATTCTTCTGGGACCGCTGGGCTCACATTTTCCAGGTCTTCCCACTAGTAAGATTGAAGTGGTTGTCATGCTTTCTAAATAAGTCTCTCTCCAGCTATCTTCTCCTCCTGTTTGCCCCTCATAAACCTATTTTCTTCTTTCATCTGCAGCCAGTCCACCATGAAACCAAAGACATCCATGCTGTATCCTTAAAGGACTAATGTAGCTCCCATCTTAGCCAATACTCTGGACTTTTTGCTAAGGAGACTTGAGGTGAAGGAACCAAGCTGCTGCGGTTTAGACTGTGGACACCAGAGCTTTTAGCTGAGCCTGTAAAGACTCCGATTCACTGTGGACTGAATACAGATTTCTGCAGAAATTCAAGCCAGTTACAAACATTATTATTTTCTGCAGTGAAATGACTGAAGCTTTACAAGCACCGTTTTGGCAGCAGCAAATACATGGACTATCATTAAGGACTCAACAGTCGCAGACTTTGTTTTTACAGAAAGGAAGTTATTTGTCACATTAATGCAGAAAAGAGATTGAAATGCAAATGAAAATACACTGCGGGCTTTTGGCAAAATTTTGGCAAATTTGGAAAAAACCCTTGCCAACATTAACGATGAGACAATGCAGATGGAAGTACTACTGATGTAAACCCAAACTGCAGAGCTCAGGGATATTCTGATCCAAGTCCATGGTCTTGTTATGGTTTGCACAGATTATAGCAGTCTCCTCCTGTATCTGGCTGTACTTTGGGTAACCAGTGAACCTCCTAAACATGATGGTGTAAACCCGTAACACTTTTCATTGTGGCAAGAGTGCTCTTTGGCAAAAAGGAAAGTCCGTATTTGTCACTCGGAACACAACTGTGGATGGCCAATGGGCTCAAGGTTGTGCTGATGCAAAAAGAAAGGGCCTCAATTCTTTGTGCTTTAGGACAATTGTCAGTGAACTACTGTCAGGAAAACCCTTAGCAAAATCAATTCTAATTCTCTCCACCCATTGGCAATGGACAGATTCCTCCCAGTTAATAGCATTATCAAAAAGTCCACACAAGTTCCTTTGAAGTGGTTAATCATTAGCTGATATAACCCCTCTTTTCAAAAACATGCTGATTTAGGTCTGATTTAAGCAAGAAATGAAAAGAGGCTGTTAGGTTAACAACAATTCATCCTGAGAGACATCTTCAGCTGATGGACTTCAAGGGAGTGTTGAACACAACGCTCAGCTCTGGGTCTCAGTGGATTTCCCAGTGGAAGTCCTGTCTGCAGCGCTCACTTTGGCTCTAGCACACTGAAATACTACAGATCTACTCCAGGAATGTGACCTCTTTCCTGCAGAAATCCTCAAACTTCTGCTAGTCTTCCTAGATCTGCATAGCACTATAGTCCAAGTGCTCTGTACTGGTGTCTTCCTCCAGGCTGGTTAGCTAGCAGAAGGGAAATCCCTGTATTTGAAAACCTGGATCAGCAGCTTCTTCTCCACTATGCCATCATGCACTGTCTCTTAGCAAAGAACATTGTCACCTTCTACAGGCTGTGATACACTTCCAGAAGGTCCTTCAAACCATCTTATTATGCTCTTTGATAGCTTACAAGCCTTTGTTGAGCGTCAAGCAAAGGCTGCTGACCAAAGCTAGATCACAGCCATAGCAAGCCAGATTCTCTTCACTAACAAGGCAAACTAAAAGGATTTCCACAAAGAATCACAAAAGGGAGAGAAATGCGCAAGAGAAATTACAATTTATGCCTTACATTAAGGTTTACAATTGGACTTGATGCTTGTAAAGATAATTTCCAAATAATTCCACAATTACAACTAACAGGATTGTGCCCCAAAAGTCCTGAAGTCTCACACAGGTACATACAGCAACCAGGTGGGACACACAACTTTCTCCTGGTGTAAGAGTGTGTTTGCAGCATGGATGTTCACACTTGGTAGCCAAACTCTGTAACTACAGCCCAGTTATCTCTGGAACAAGTAATGTCACCTTATGAAAAATCCCCACTTTCCCTAAGCTTAAATCGAGTACCAAGTAACAGGACGGCACAGGATTAGCACATGCATTTTATAAATTTATTGCCAGTTTAGGGGCCACATAATCCAGGGAAATCCAGCCATCAACACGTTTTACGACATTCGAATACAGAAGATGAAGTTGTTATCCCAAGGAACAAAAAAGCCTTGCTCAATGCATGTTGTGAACTATCACTCTGAAATGCCAAGGTTGCCAGTTGAAGCTGGAGTGATGCTAACTATACAAATTAGATCTAATTGCACAGATTTAGGCCACTGAGAACTAGCACTTGAGTGAAACTGGTGGAATATCAGCCTCAGTACTTGGAATGCCCTCTATAGGCTACTTATTTGGATGTTTTTATGCTTATGGCAGCAGAAGGCCCGTTCCGACAACACTGCCATCAGTGGTCCTGCTCCACAGATACACTGGGAGCCCAGTTGGACCACTAAGAAAAACGAGAGGAGGAAACAGGGCACGTGTCTCTGCCTTGTGAGCATCCTCTCTCTCCTCATCCTGCTCCCTTCCTGCGAGCGCAGACCCGTCTCCAGCCAGCACAGGCAGCATGTGTTCTAAGAATTTTTGTCTTTGCAGTCAAAGGCAGGATAACAGCCAGAAACTGGGAGCTGCTCAGCCAATGACATGTTATATTAAAAAGCCTTCCAGCTTCTGTTTCAAAACAAAGAGATCTTGATAAGCCTGAAGCCAGCAGCTGCTGCCAGCAGGATGCTGCCTTCCTCACCTTGGGGACACCTGCTGAGCTGCTGCCTGTTTAATATTACATTAAAACAGCACCTTTCCAGATAATGAATTATGTATCCGCAGTGAAGCCGTGGTACACAGGGAGCCGGGGAGGAACAAGGTTTGGAAATGGAAGAACTATTTGTGTTAATGGTCTGCAAAGCTGGAAAAAAATCACTGGTGGCTCAATGATTTGTCTGAGCCCCAGCCAGGTAACAGGGGGGGTGGGGGGAGCATGGAAAGTGCCGCCTCCTCCTCCCTTCCACACTTTTTACTGAGTAATCAGGTGAGTTTGAAAGTCCCTAAAAGTGCATATAAACCTAAAATGAGGGGGGGGAAAAAAATAAAATCAGAGCTATAAGTTTGCAT
This sequence comes from Gallinago jamesoni, assembly GCA_025769975.1. NCBI lineage: Eukaryota > Metazoa > Chordata > Aves > Charadriiformes > Scolopacidae > Gallinago > Gallinago jamesoni. Next base: position 19,609,386 of record JAOQGH010000002.1, read on the forward strand.
GGCTCATGACTACAGCCACTTTTTACTGCTCTAGCATTAAAGGCACAGCTTACGTTCTACCTTTATTTTTATTTAATTGGTCGACAGTGGGAAAGCAAAAAGCCAAGACAGCAGTAAATTATTGCTTTCCCAGTCTGATCTCTGTGAGTTTCCTCTCTTTAAGAGACAGCTCAATGTGTAGTCTCGGAAGCCAATCTGGCAAGCACTTGCCAAACAGACACAGCTCCTCCAAGCCTTCCAGAGAGGAGATTTAATAATCCTCTTGCTTTGTTTAATTGAAGTTAGGCCATCTGGGTATCCAGGCATGAAAGCATTATATAAAAATTATCATAAGGAGCGAGCACATATTCAAATGCACAGTCAAACATCTGTAAGCCTTAAATGTTCCTGGTTACAGATATTCTAGTCCTGTCCATGTTAGAGTAAATACGAGTGAAGGCCAGTTCTCAGAAGCAGGCAGTAAAAAAAGCTCTTCATACCATATACCTCATCCTAAAATAAGCTTCATCCAGTTCTGTTATTTTTCTGTCCAATTAAAAATATCCAACACAGCTTTTTTCAGATAAGGAATAGTCACAACACAGTAACTGCAAAACAGTCTTCTGATAAGTATATGCAAGTGGATGTGATTTCAGTGAATGCTTTAGCTATTAACAAATAAATAAAATTAAACAAAGAAAGATGTTCCTTTGCTGGAATATGATTGTCACAGAATTAAACACCAGTGTTTTGGGGGAACAGGCACAGTGAGGTTAAAATTACTTTTCCAAGGTTATAGTGTGCATCAGTGGGGAAATGCCTTCTCTGTATTTAAAAAAAAAAAAAAAAAAGAAAAAAGAAAAGTCTTCATATTCCACAGTGGGAAATTCCTACATACCAGTGGGGAAGTGAGATGCAGAGACACTAAACGATTTCCAGTATGATATTGGCTAGTCACTAGCAGAGCCAGGAATGAAAAACAGAACTACCCAATCCAAACACCCTGGATTAATCAAATGTTGATTGTCATAAAGCAAGAAATACTTTTTGGAAGGTCAGTCGTGTGCAACTGCAAAGGCAGTGCCAGCCCTAGAAAGCAGAAAGTGAAGAATGAGAGAGAACAAGCTGAACAGCATGAAGACTGGTCCCCAGCAGAGGATGGAAAGCAAGCCACGTTCTCATCAAAGCGGTGCTCTCAAAATGGGAAAGTCACAGCAGAAATTAGGAGCGTGGTGTGTCTCAAAAAGCTGTGGGTTGCCTGGCATCCCTTCTTTTTTGGCGAGCTTTAACTGGTGAGCTGAAGTCACCGCTCCCTCTCATCGAGAGCCCAGCGGTGCGTTGGCCAACTCCGCCTGGCGAGAACTACGCGTCTTGGCAGCACCGGCCTCTCTGGCTGCCGAATCCTGGGGGCTTGTGGAAAGATGGCCTGGAGCCCACAAAAGCCTAGATACTGGTTGGATAAAGCCCCAGTTCCACTCAGGTTTTAGTTCCGATTTGCACTAGAGCCACATGGCTCTGGAAGTCATTTGCTGAAGGACAGACGCGTCTCTGTGGTGTCCTGCCAGCTCCGTTCAGATCTCCAGGCCCACGGAGTCCTGCACACTCTTTCCTGAAGTCTCTGACCACTCTGCAGCCAGAATCCAGACAGCCTGTGGGCTCATCCTTGCTTTGATCCCAGACAGCTCACCGTAACACATTTGCGCCTCACTGCTTCCCAAAGCTATGGAATGATGTTATTTGTAGGGGTTTGTATTTAAGACTGATTTCTATTCGAGGACCAAGTCCTAAAAAAATATAATACTCTCACTGGTTCCAGAGGTAACAGCCTCCTTTTCTGCCTCATCATGAGGCTTTTGTTCTATTTTCTGTACTGGAGAATCCACCAGTGGATAAGGAGTTTAATAAAACCCAAAGGGTCAGGTCAGACTGCCTGGGCTTCAGAGTGAAGTACACACCACCACAATTCTGGGTCTGGGTGTCTCTAACCATGGAGCTACCCAGCTCCTCTGCCCTCCCTGCTAGACTGAACTGGTGAGGTATGGTTGACTGGATAAAGTATTAACGTACGAGCTAAATCATGATGGCCCCATAGATGCTGACCATCCTCATCTCCAGCCCTGGCCCCTATTCCTCTCGAGCACACAACATTGTATGGATTAAACACTTCCTTTCACCAAAACAGCCTCTCCCAACTTCCCTAAAGTAGATAAACCACCCGCCCACCCTGCGAGCACGGAGGAGGATAACAATCCAGCAGAGACAGAAGGGACCAGCAGAGGTGTCGGGGCTCAGACCCAAACCCTGCCTTTGGCATGGCCACCCCTGGGGGGCCACAGGGGCAGAAGCTCTGAGCGTAATAAAAGCAGACGTTGGAAGTCTCATAGGTGGGTATTGTGCAAAATGACCTAATCTTCAGCCTCCGGGTACCCTGAGGTTGCTGGATGTGGGCAGCAGCTAAGAGACGCCCCCAGGAGTGGCAGCCACATCTCTTCTCTGCTGCACATGGCATTTTCCCCAGCAGCTCCCTTTGCCGAGCACAACAAGCGAGCCCCCAACATTAAAGAACACCCCCTCCTTTGAAGCTGGGATTGTTTGGCTTGTCTGGCTACAAACTGAAGCTGCGCCTTAATCATCCGGCTTTGAAGTCCTGTAAATCTACAGCTGCAGCAAAATAAGGACCACTTGGCAATAAAACATTCAGGTTTTTGGGGTGGTTTTTTTTTTGAATTAAAGAGGAAAAGGCTTTGCTGGAGCTGAAACTTCCTTTTTCCCCCTACTAGAAATTCAAAGGAGCAGGTGAAAAAAAATAAATCAACGGTGACTTGCCAGATCAGAGACAATTCTGACATTTTATAGCCCAGTTTTGAGTAATGATGAGCCAGTACTCAGTGAATTTTACTGTAGGAGGGCATATGAGCGAGCGGTGGGTTTTAACAACAGGCTGCAGAGGCTGATAAATATTTTTCATTGTTTTGATGCCTTATTTAAGGTGAGGGGGAGGATGTGACTAACAGGAGGTTGACAGTGCTTAAAACTGTTAATAGGAGAAATAAAGAAGCCCTTACTTGCATTCTTTCCAGAATCTGTCAGTGCTGTAGGTTTTATCAGGGGGTCAGGGTAGGTGAGGATACATCACCCAACGAAACCTGGGGGAAGTCACCATAAGCACAAGAGTCTGCAAAGCAAAGGATGTGCAGCAAGGGAGGACACTGTACTTGGCATGGCTGTTTCACTTCAGGGGTGTCTGGAAACTCTCTCAACCCCCACCCGAAAACAAATAGAGAATTAATCCAAAACACATTGGGATTACTGGAATACTAGTGAGAAAATAAAATGGAGCACGGTGAAAATAAAACCCACCTGGAGAGAGCAAGGCTTCAGCTATAAATTGGCACAAACATTGTCTGAAGAGCTAAGAGGCAAAACCCCACGCTGCCTGGGGCTTCGCGCTGTAGGACTCCGGAGAATTGGGTCCCAGTGCAGCTCTGCTGGTGACTTTCTGTATTAATCTGGGCAAGTTCCCTCTCCAGGCTTAATCTACAGTGTTTATCTGGGACATTTCTGTCCCTCATGACCAACATTTCTGGCCATGAACTTGTCCAAAGCCTGTCCCTAAGCCATCTGGACCTGTGGAAAAGAGACCACTGCTCTTGGTGGTCTGCTCCTTCCCTCTTTGGAGACACAGAGAACAGCAAGGACAGACCCACCGAGAGCCTGTGGCTACCATAGCTTTTATGCAACTGCACTTTTGATGCTGTGCTTAGGGCACTCTGTAATCATTTAATACCTTTTAATGACCACATTAACTCACTGGGAAGGATCTCCTCACTCAGATCACAGCAAATACCTCTGCAAATGAAGCGCTTTCTAGAAGGGATTGCCTCCAGTAACTGGATGGAAAGTGGCTCAAGAGCTGGCAGAAGTTCAGCCTCTTCAAAGCAGCAGTAGCGACAGACTGATGTTAAACAGCTCGTGGAGATGCCCAACGACCTCAGCACTCCTTGCCCAGACACACAGGTTCTCCCTTCATGCTTTGGCACTTCCCTTTCCAGACTGTCCCAAAAGCAGGAGGAGAAAGGCCAGCACAGACTAGGACGGGCGTCAGAAGGAAGCCAGCAGGGCTGGACCAGGAGGTGCTCGGGGCAGCTTAATGGATTTCACACATCCGAAAAACATTGGCAGAAGCAGGCTCGGACAGGCAACACCCTCTACCCTCTTTGGCGCACTAAGATGCTCTTTAAAGCGTTCCGTTCACTGAAAATCCTCACTCTGGTAGTGACCCACTAAGAACACGATCGGTTGCTGTTGGCTGAGCTTCCCCCAGTCATCTCTAAAAGGCTCAGGTTATGCCCATGTTGATTCTGGTCTCCTCATAGTGCCTTCTTGTTTGCACAGGGTGGGCACCAAGTTACTGCTCCTGGTTCCTCACTGCCTTCCTGGGCACCCAAGGCTTTCTCTCAAGGCTCAGTGGCTCCCAACAGATGCAGCACCACTGAGTCTAGACCTACAACCAACAGCTCCTGCCTGCCCTGCTGCTTCTGGAGGCTCAGCCCTTTGCCCACACCACCACAGCATCTGCCCCCAGACAGGTGGGAACGTCACCACATGGGAGCAACAAGGATGGGCTCATTAGAGAAAGGATTGAACAGCAAGGGACTGCTCCTCAGCTTCAAATTGTAACCTTCAGAGGGTCACAGTGACTTGCACTGGATGTCTAAGGCTGGCTCTAAGCCTAAAGGGACTGCTGTGCATCTAATAATTCACAGCTTCTTGCCACAGGAACATCTCACAGTAAGGGGGCAGGAATTCAGCGGGGTGCAGACACGCTGCTCTTGGAGCAGGCACTGGGGCTGGGCAAGCTTATCTTCAGGTGCCTGTGCCAGAATGACCTTCCCTTTCCTGGCTGTGTCCCCAGCATATGAGCAAAAAGAGGGAGCAAAAATTGTCCTATGCCCCCCTTTAAAGTGGCAAATATATGTACATACATACAACAAGCCTCTAAAAAAACCAAACCCAACAAAAAAATAAAACCTCAACACAGCAAGAGCAAATTAAGAATTCATCATAATCTTTATCATTTTTCTAATAAAACTTTGCCAACATGATGCTATCCATCAGAATTGCTGAAGGATTGTGTAAATCTGCAGACACACGCACACATTTTGCTGAACAAATACCAAGAAGTTGGTACCAGTGGCTACAGGTCAGCTTAGCTCAGTTCTCACATCCCAAGCACTAATTCTTGTTGTGCAATCCCCTTTTAAAAGAGGAACCCGATAGGAAACACAAGGGTAGCTTAAAGAAAGCAAATTTGCATTTCTTCAAAACCTTTTCTTCAACTTTAAACTTGTGATGAAAACCTACACAATTCCACCTTCCAGCTATGCCTTAGAAACAATTTACATTCAAACAATGAGCTAGGGAAATGCATAGCATAAATGAATACATATATAAATGCTTAGCCAGGAAAGTAAGTCAGATTCCTTAGATCCCCTAGAACTGAAGCATGTCCCAGCTCCAAGAAATCACTGCTGTTTGTTTTTCTGCAAAGCCCATATCTGGACCTCTGGCAAGACACCGAATGTCACAATAAAGACACCTGCAATGGAACAAGAAAAATACAAGCACAGTGTTTCTCTATTAGGAGTGTATTACCTGTCAATTTTTATAATGCTACAGGCAAACTGCTCCCTTGAAGAGTTTTATCTTTACCTGGAGGTAGAACAATCATGTTTCCTGGAAAAGCTCTCATAGCCATTCTCACAACAACGAGCTGAAAATCTATGTGGAATCCTGCATTCAGGTAGCCCTACGCAGGAAAGATGCTAAGAAGAAACATGTTTTTCCCTTCACTTAGTATTATTTATTTTATTATTTCAGTGTAGATTTTTTAAAAAATGCTCCTTTTGGACAACAGAAACAAAAATACTAGCGCATCACTCAGCTGCCCACCTAAACTTATCTGGAAAAAACAAAATATACTCAGACATTCTGTTGCTGTTTTGTTCTGCGTTAGGGATTCCATCCCTGTGCAAAACACACACTCTACGTTTAAAGGGTTAAACATTCTCCCACTTAGTCAGCTTTACTGAATGTAAAATGCAAGATAATAACACACAGTGTATCTTCAACCAAAAATGCACATGACAATAAAACCCCCTGTGCTAAACCAACCGGCAGCATGAATAGATCCATTCCCACTGCTTGTTAATTCAAAATAAACCCTTTACTGTGATTTAAAGCAAAACAGACAACACCAAACACACCAAAAACATGATGACTTACCCTTTCGGAGACACTTGCTTTTCTTAAGATATTTGGCAGTAAAAAACGGCATGGCTGCTACGCTCAGGTTTCAGCCAAAGCTGACCTTTTATTATCAAGTGCTAAGAGCAAAATGACTGGACCAAAGAGGGAAGGCAAATTATTATCCCAGATCTTTAAAATGCTCAACGATGAGCAAAGGGAATTCAGAGTGGGATAAAGTATGTCAAGTTGCACGGTGGGGATTGCAGATAGCTTTCTGCTCATTAGCACTGCTGTTCGAGTTATTTAAAGTGTGCTCGGGGGAAATGAGGACAATTTCCATGACAATATGTACAGTATCATATAAGGAGGAAGCATATTTTTTTTTTTTTCAGGCACAACTTCTGCATTACTCAGCTGCTACAGCAACCAGCAATATGTTGAGAGGAAAGAAAAACCACACATCAGGTTTGGATAACGTAAAAAACCTGATTCTATTAACCAGTTCTTGCCTAGAGTGGAAAATGTATCACTATAAACCTCCCATGTCATGTCACAGGGCTATCCCCTCACCTGCTTCTTGGGCATATCTGGAAAAAATGAAGCCTTTAAACGATTAAAGAAATCATCAGAAGGTTAGGATTCTAAGCACTGCCCTATGCCTCAGTTTCCCTGTCTCTCAAATGGGGTGACAATACGGCCACGTGTACATAAAGATCTTTGAGGCTCTTGGGTGGTAGGTACTAAGAGAAGAACAAATGTTTAACCCCGTTGCTTCAGGTTCCGTGGTTAAAGCTGTTTGTTTTCCCTCACTCTGCCCAGCTGTTTTAGGAGAAAAGGCCACCTAAAAAACTCCTGCTTTTATTCAGCCGAGATAATCTGATCTGGAAATTCAGTCTTCCTAATTCCATAAAGTTGGGACAGTACGTTCAATGGCAATGACATTTATCCGTGTCTGCCTCCTCCTACCTTTAATCCATCATCACCTTTAAAAAGTCATTGAAGATGACTTTCTCCCAAATCTAACACAACTTACAGCCTCACAAATCTTTCCACGGATTTCTGTAAACATTGTGGAAGGGGTGGGGGATGTGGGGAGGGCAGGTTTTCCATCCCTGCTAATTCCTTCCAGAAGACCCCAAGCAAAGATCTACACTAGAATCCGGTTATTTTGAAGGAGAAACTCAGCAGTCAGGATGAACTCTCCAAGTTCATCCTTGAACCTCATGACACTTCCTCCTACTGTCATCAGGTGGCACATGGGAAAAGATGTCACTCCCTAACAGCCCTTGGAACATCCCCTTTATCCTTCAGCTTCCTCTTTGCCACCAGACACGCCCCACAGAGTGACACTCAAGGCTGGAGTTTCTGCCAAAATAAGTCTGCCTTTTTGCTCACAGTAAATTAAAAAAAAAAAAAAAATAAAAGAAAAGAAATACCCAGTAAAACCACAGCACCACAAGGGAATTCCCTTCTCTGCCAGTTTAACACTGGGTCAAATTCAGACTCATGCAGCAATCCTTCCCAGCTGCCTATGGATCTGGCCCTTTAATGATCTTGCACCAAACCTTACCACTTTTAACTCCAGTACCCCCATATTCTGCTTCATTCTCAGCTCATTCTGCCCCCGGAGCTAAAGCCAGAGGTTGCTCTCCTGCACAACGTGCGATTCCCAGAGAGAACTTTGAACTTACGCAAACAAACCTTTGTGTCTCTCACCCAGGACAGTGACACAGGCTCTTTCTCTTCCACTCCCCACCCCCCGCTGCCACAACCCACTGTAAGGAAGCCCTCACATCCCTGTGATGGGGGAACAATTTATTCTTTATCCTCTAGGATTTTTCTGTTGCTCAGGCATAGCTTTCCTTAATCAGCCCTCCAAACAGATTGAGATCAGGTGAAAATTTCTATCCTGACAACAATCTGCAGACACCAAGAACAGACTGACTTGGGTGCAAACCCTGAACTGTTACCATTCACCCAGCTTTTAGTGATGCTTTTGGGAAGAACCACATACAGCTGGGACTGCAAGAACTCTAAATATTTTTCTGCTGTGTATCCTCACTCCAAAACCACATTAATATATAGTTATTGTGTCCCTGCTCTTTTAATCTTCCCCCTTTCCCCAACCTCAGACCCCAATTCTCAGACCGAGACTGCTTTCAGAGCCCCCGGAGCACAACCTTTGCTGTTGGGAGCAGACTGGTTGTGCAGAGAAAAGCACCTATAACTCTTAATACTCATTTTCTGGAACAAGTTTCAGTAACACGTTTCAAAATGCTGAACTACGAAAGTCAGCATCATCTTCCCCATCTGACAGATGGGAATTGGAGAAAGGGATCATGACTTCTGTATAATCACCACAAGATCAAAAAAGGGAATAAGAGGGAGATTTTTCTGAATGTACATAAGTGATCAGTATATAGTTTTTTGGTTCCCCTTCTCTCTCCTGTGGCCCAAGAGGACCTCACCACCTTAGAGGAACACTGAAGTGACCGACAACAGACACAAAAACCTGCTGCTTTCTATTAAGGGCTGTTAGTTGTGGCCACATTTTGGAATTTTCCACTGAATTTCAGCCTTGGGGGACTTTCTGCTGTTATTTCCCACCTAGGCAAAATTATCTTGAAACTCAGAGAAAAAAAGGCAGCGAAACCTTACTGTTAAAGCATTTGACCACAGCCTGAGCAATAACACTACGTAGAATCATAGAATGGTTTGGGCTTGAAGGGACCTTAAAGGTCATCCAGTTCCAACCCCCCTGGCCCTGGGCAGGGACACCTCCCACCACACCAGGTTGCTCCATCCAGCCTGGCCTTGAAGCCCTCCAGGGATGGGGCAGCCACAGCTTCCTGGGCAACCTGTTCCAGCTTCTATAACCCATGAATGCAGGGGAAGCCGATGGGGCAGGAGGAGCAGCAGAGATGGAGCAGTTGCCCTCCATCACCCAGTAACACGATGGCAATGGAGGAGCAAGTGCTCCCTCCCTGACTGCGCCATCACGTCTGGGCTGGAAGGGGACCAAGGTTTTGCAGCCCATCAGAACCATAGAATGCTATGGGGTTGGAAGGGACCTCTGCAGATCATCCATTCCAACCCCCTGCCAGAGCAGGGTCACCCAGACCAGGGTGCATAGGAACACGTCCAGGTGGGTTTGGAATGTCTCCAGAGAAGGAGACTCCACCACCTCTCTGGGCAGCCTCTTCCAGGGCTCTGACACCCTCACACGAAAAGTTCCTCCTCATGTTTAGATGGAACTTCCTATCTTCCAGTTTGTGCCTGTTTTCTCTTGTCCTGTCACTGGTGACCAGTAAAAAAAGACCAGCCCTATCCTCCTGATACCCACCCTTGAAGTATTTCTAGGTGTTGATCAGATCCCCTCTCAGTCTTCTCTTCTCCAGACTGAAAAGACCCAAGTCCCTCAGCCTTTCAAACGCAGTAAGTGAGCAGGCAGGTGGCCATCAGAGGATGGCAGGTACAGCCCCCAGCCTGCTGCCGTATCCCCCATCTTCTATTTTACCAGATGGAAAAAGCACGTGCTCAGGGTACCCATTCAAAAAGATTTCCTCCCCCCACAAAGTGACCAGGGGAGATTTTTATCTGCTGCTGACTGAGCTGACAAAAGCAGCCTTTTTTTTTCCCCTTTCAGCAGTTTAGAACCCAGCCTGCCCTAAAACAAGTAGGGTCATTTTAGTCTGTGACCACATACATAAATTGTATCTGCAGAACAAAAGAATCTCAGGTCAATTAAAAAGATCCTGTGGCTACAATATTCTTCTGGGAAGATGCCATCTACGTATGCTTATTACAGCCACATAAATCCCACCCCCTCACTTGCCTTGAGCAAGTAATTGTCTTTAAAAGCAAGCAAAAGAATTATTTTTCCAACATACTTGTCATCATTAATTATGGCCAGAATAGCCAAGTAGGAGCTCATGCCCAGGCGCTGAAATGCTTGTAGCTAGTTAGCAGGGCTGCCTGCAACTTGACAGCTTTTTGCTTTTTTTTTTTTTTGCGGTGTTAGCATTAACATACTGTGGCTTCATTAAATCAAGGTGCTCGCTGATGAGCTAAGTATGATTCACGTGCAGAACACTAAGACCCTTCATGCTTATCTATCCCTTAGCAAGAACAGAGTTGAATTTATGGCCGTGCTGGGGGTCTATTCGAGGGCTGCTGGCTGGCTTCCTCACGGCACGTTCGAGCAAACACGTTCCGATGAAGAAAAGATTTTCCAAATACGAAGACCGGAGTTTGCAGGAATTAAATGCCAAATTTCCACCGAGTTCGAGGCATTTCACTGCTCCACCGGCCACCTTAGCAAAGCTCTGGGGCATTAACCCGGGAACATGTGACATTAACTTCCTAAAAATCAGAATGCAAACTTTGGCCCAGCTCCTAGACTTCTCCGGGAGCCAAGTCTCCCACTGAGGTTGACAGGATTTTCCCTGCATAAAAGCTACAGAATTTGCCCTACTTTATTTTTTGCTCCTAGTTTAACAGGGCAGAGGGTGAGAGAGGAGGAGACGCTACTTCCCTCTTACATCTCTGTATTTATTCTCTTTGCCAGGACTCCCTACGCTGAAGAGGGCGATGTGTTGAAAAACCACTTAATACAGAAGCTCACGCTGTAGTGTGAAGCCCACTGACAGCTTCCAGAAGGCATTTTTATCTTAATTGATTTTTAAAATGACATGTTTCTAAAGTAACAGCAACTTTTGTTTGTCAACCAGCCTGCACACAATCTGGCTTCTCACTCACTGCCACTCCAGGCAGTCACAAATTTCAGGTCAGGCCACCAAAATAAGGAGACTGGCTTCCAACCCACAGGGATTTCCCACTATTATTTATCTTCTGAGCCTTTATAGATCCTATTTTGTAGCTTTATTTTGAACCCACAAGACGTGCTTTTTATTAATGAAAGCTGCAAGTTTTACATAATCATAGCATGCAGAATTAGGGCTTTTAAGGGAAAACACAGACGTAATGAGACACGGAGTATGAATTCAGGCTACATGTTTCTGAATGGGAAATCCCACAGCCTTATTAACTTTTCCTTAATTCACTTTGGAAAGGAAATAAATAAAATTACATAGGTACCTAAGCCAAAATGAGGACAGAAACGTATCTATAGTCCTCAAAAAGCAAACAGGATAAAGTGAGAATTCTACAGTGCTTAGTTAAAAGATGCTAATACAGCAAATTGATTAACATTTTTACTGCTGGAACTGAGTGTAAAGCGTGGCTTTTAGTGACACAGTAAGTAAAATGGGACAGAAGAAATCACTATAAACCTGCAAGTATTATGAGAGCTTGGAAGGAGCCTTTGCTTATCCCCTCAGTGCTTGTTTATATCCTTGGTTACTGCTAATAATCCAAGTCACAGCCTTGCCCCAAGTGTGCAATCAAGAGGATGAAAGCCTGAGGGCACCAGTTAAGGGAAAATATTTCTTTTCTCCCCAGAGTAAACTCTGATTTTCACCTTCCTTCCACAATTCCCTCCACAATCCCTCCAGCATTCGTAACGCAAGGCAGCAATGCCAGCCTCCCCATGCAAACCTCCCCAGGCTTCTACAGGGGCAGGGGGGAAGAGAAATAGATTGGTAAATTGCAAATCAGCCACATACTGAATTTCAAAGCTGCCTTTAATTACAATTTCTTCCTGTTTCCTGCTCTTTCCTGTTTCCCCGGCGTGTTGGGAGCACTGCTCTAAGCAAGCCACACCAGTAAACAGGGTCTTGATCATCTTGTGATGCTCATTCAAGCACATTACACCCACCCCAGCAATCCACTCACTGGCTTGAATGGAATCGAAATTCTCGGGTACCATCAAGCTGAAGCACCCAGGTACTGTACTTCAGTATTTCTATTCTCCATCCCTCTACTGGGCATGGACTGAGAACTTCTCTTGGTTCCCATCAGACTTTTAAACCAAGGATGTGCCTTCTTCAAGGGTTACCCTGCTGCTTGCCCATGGCCTGTACCTCCATGGTCCTGCCCTGGGGCCAGGATCCTTCTGTGCCTCCTCAGAGAAGTGACTTGACACGTATCCTTGTGTTTTCCCTTTCTCTCCACCAGACCTGACAGCAGGTTCTCTCCAGAACTGGCAACTACAGCAGTCACCGTCCCAACACAGGCCTGTTCAATCAGACAAAAGCTGGCTGTATTTCAAGGTGCAGCAGGAGGAAAAAAAATACTGGTGATACTGGGCCTAATTCTCAGCAGGTAGAAGTCAATCAGCTCTAATGATGTCAGCCTAATTTATCCTCAGCTGAGAATCTGGCCCCATTTCTTCCCTGGACACGACCACAGGTAAGAGCTGATACCTAACTGCACAGCAGTGTCTGCTAAGGCTCTATGTTGACCAGTGAGCACACCTATTTTCACCTATTTTCATCTATTTTTACACAGCAAAGAGTGTATAACCTACATTCAGCTTCAGACTGGTACAACCAGAGTAATTTCCCTACACTGCTACCTACAGAAGCATCTCCACAACAGAACAGAGCCCGAAGGAATGGAAACTGTACTGCAGGGAGATTGGAACCTTTTTTCAATTCAGTGCAAATGGATTGGACCTAAATTAAAGCCTCTTAAAATATTACATTTCGCATAAAATATTTCAACTTTTTTCCCAATAAATACATTTCATCTAAAGCTGATCTACAGCAAAAGAAAAGCTTAAGCAAAAGCAATAAATGCAAAAATAAACTAAAAAACATTTGGTTTGGAAGTCAGCAAACTGTCTTGGGCTGACCCTAAATTAATTTTTTCTTGTTGCTTTGCTGAAAAGTAATTTTAACCTCTCCCCCTGATTTTCCCCAAGAAGCTGGAATCACTATCTTTCCCCAGATTTCTTCCCCTGAGATAATTACTTTCCTAGGAAAAAAACCAAAACGGTAAGCAAGTAATGGAAAAATAAAAATAGAAAACCCCGCATACAACAAGAAAAAACCCTTTTTTTCCTTTTTTTTTTTTCCAGTGGTATCTAGATTAAGCCCCCAGAGTTGTCCTTTGCTTAGAAAGAGCCCTGCAGCTGCCAGTACTCCCAGGGCTCAGAGAGCTCCTTTCTCAGTAGAGTAGGAGATGGAGAGGAGACATTTGCACACCCACCAGCTAAACCTTTCACACCACCTGCCTCATTGATAAGGACTCATCTTCATCTCCTCCACCCTACACAAATCCATAGGTGTGAATTTGCATTATTTCACTTTACTCCTTTGTCTCCAGGGAGTGAAATGGAGTCTCTCCACCTTTATACCAAATATCAGAGATGTGAGGCTCGATGTGCTGCACAAATTTACCACCATTTTGCTTTAAACTGCACTCTGACTCCCCCCCGTTTCTCTCCCCCATTGCGCAGCAGAAAACCACCCCGACATACCTGAAGCCGGTGCAGTGAAACCAAAAACATTTGATGAGCCAGGAATTGAGATGTTAACTCTGAAATCCAGTAAGGGTGAAGCAAAAATCCTCCTTCAACAGATTAAGATGATTTGTTGCTACTCACTGGCACACAGACATCCAGGTAACAGGCTTAGCCCCCATCACCACAAGTCACCAGCTGCACCACGACAATCTCCATTCTAGAGTGGGGACAACCGCTCCCTATGGCTGCCAAAAATGAGCTTTTATACCACAACACTCCTTCAAAGACTGAGACTGTAAATATTTAGATGGAGAAATCATTATTGATTAGATATTCGATAATAAGGCATCAGGGGCTTATGTCAAGCACATAATGCAGCCCCCAGGCAGGGAGGGAGGGAAGGGGATGCAGTCTCAGGATGGAGGAAGGACCACAACAGGGGGCATTCAAAAGCCTCATGTGTTTTAGGTGACATAGCACTTGCTCAGAAGGGTTGGATCCCACGGGCTTAGATCTAACATATTGGAAAACTGGACCCAGCCTGGACGTCCTTGATTCACAAGTCCAACCCCCAGTATCGGTGATAAACTAATTAACTTGAGATTTAGTTAAATCAGCCTTGCTGTTTCTTTGCCATTTCTGCAGTTCACGTGCACAGCATGGTTTCAGAGCACAGCACCAGGATGTCTGCATTTGCAGTTCTAGCACTCATGGCTTTGATCCATAGGTGGCTATTTTTAGGAGCTCTGAACAGGCTGCTGCAGCCAAACAGTGTGAGAACACTTTCTGGAGTCATCTTGTTTCCTTACATCTTTTTTGCTACACTAATTAGAGCAACAGTGAGCAGCACAGTAGCTGGGAATGCTTCAGACTTATTCCTATTTTGATGCACATTGAAGAGGATGCCTCTCTGTACCGGGGCTGACAGTCGTGAATCCACTATGCAAGGAAACATTACAGAAATCACTGCTCAGCCACTGCTCCTGAAGCCACGTCCACAGCCCTGCCACAAACTGAGCAGCAACAATATTGCTCTGCATCAGACCAGAAAGTCTAAGGAGCCATCTCATGCTAATCCACTGAGCAAGAGAAGGGGGATTAAAAACTGACATTTTATGACTTCCCTGTGTTCAACTTCTGCTCAAACACAGCATTTTGCATTATTGCCAGGCTGGGAACACTGCTTCCTCTTATGGCCGCCCAGCATTATCCATTGTGAGACTCCTTTCAATTGCCTGTAACTTTGCCAAAACCGACCTATTTTCACGGGGCTTGCCTGTGTTTCCCACTGCGCAGTAAAGGCTGCCTTGTCTGGGATGGAGCCACCACCCCAACCCGCTCCTGATGGCTGCTCAAGTTTTTCTGTCTCAGTAGAAAACAGTCAAGTGAATTCTGCTCTGAGTCCAACTGACTCACAGTAGTCAGGGAGGGGAGCTGGGGAAGCATCTCTGCAACTGATCCTTCCAAGATGGATGAATGATGCAGGTGATGGAACCCTCTCACCTATAACTCTATCTGAATTAGCTTTCAGGTCTTTCCTCTGAAGTCCTATCTTTTTCCTCAGCACTTTCCTCTACGGCCTTTCCCCCCAGACTGACTCCCTAAGGCCAGTGGTTAATTCCCAGTCTGGCAACTCTGGGAGATCCACCTGGCATTTGACCCATTCCATCCAGGACCCGACAAAACAGAGCTAAAGTTGCTGGTTGGACCTGCAGGACCTCACACAACACTTCTACTAATTAGGCTTCCTAATTTTGCTGGAACAACCTTGCACACATGGCAGTGGGTTTGCTGGGTAGACACAAAACTGCGTTCTATACTTGGTACTATATCTTAAAGGAGAATTAGAGGTTGACAGTCCCTTTGAACACTGAGATCAAGCTTACATTACCCTTAAGTGCAAAATTTTCAGGTAACTATAAAGTTTAATGTTATCACAATCTATATTTTCCAAATAGGCATATAAAGAAAGAGGAATAATCCATGAAATTCCTGGCCTGAGCCAGACCCCTTCTCCAAGCAAGAATATAAGTAATAGGAAGAGGACTAATCACTAATCAACAGTGAGGCGGTAAACGATGGATTTCAGAGACAGTATTGGTTTAAAAAAAGAGAAATATTTCAATCAAAATGGACTGGGTTGTTACAAACAAGCAAAGAAGTGCAGCAGGGGCAACACACTTGGATTTCATTACAGGACCATATTCCATGGCTCCTGAATTCCTTAACTCGAGTTAGTTATCTGGAACATGGACATTGCCAGAAGGACTCAGAACTCAGAAGGGCTTCTCAAAAAGGTGTTACCATATCACTTGAGAGGGGATAGGAACATCCAGCAGCAGAGGAGGAAGCTCAGAGAGCAGAGGCCAGTTCTTCTCTGAACTGGAACAAGATTTTGCTCCCTTTGCAGTAGCTCCCCACACGTGAAACAGCAAAGACAACAATTTCTTATTTCTGTCTTGCCTAACATGGGCTGAGGTTCCACAGCAATTAATGCTGGCTCTAAGCTAACAAATCACTTAATAAGGCATGACTGAGCTAGATCAGGCAGGGGCACAATCACATTTCTGTCAAGTTAGCAAAAGTACACAATAGAGTTTACATCAGCTTTACGCCAGCTGCAGGAGAAAAGATACCTAATCCAGCCTAAAATTGGAATGATATAAGCAGACCATATCTGAGTTGAAATGAAGCCGGCTGGTTTACAGCCTGGGGGGGTGTCTTTTTACTATTTTTCTCTTTTTTTTCCCCCCTCCATAAATTTGAAACATCAAAATGAATTTCTATCATAACAGCACTTCGTATCACACGGCTACACCTTTGGTACTAACAGCTCTAAAATCATGTTAAAATCTTGAAACAGCCTCAGACTGTCACCTCTTCAGTAGATGTTACATCTCCCATCCCAGTACAAGCGGTACGAGGCTCTGGTCTCAGCTGTGCTTCAGGTCTCATATCTAGATTTCTGTTTGCATTAAGGTCTACTCCCTTTAAAGGCATCCAACAGTTCTCTCTCCCTAAAGAGCACATCTTGTGATGTTTTATTTAGTGTTCAAACATCTTCAGAAAGATCCATGAGAAGAAAAGTGTGAGAGCATGTGAAGACACTAAAAGCGTTGCAAACTGCAGTGACAGAAGCGGAGCAGAGAATCTCAGATAGGTTGCAGAGACAAAAATAACCACAGGAGATTAAAAAAAAAAATCTATTATGTGAAAACAATGTGTACGTTATGGAAAAATGAGTCCTGGCAGCAATGAGAGATGACAGGGAATGGCCAATTATGAAGGAATTTGTATGCGATAAAAGCAGCAAAGAAAGCACAGTTTGGGCTGCAAAATAAGAGATCTCACATCAATCTTCTTCCAACACGTTCTGTAGCTCTGTGAAGTTACACCTTCTCACACAGCTACTTCTGCATTCACCTGAACCTCCCCAGCCTCATGGCCAAAGCTCAGGCCACTCTACTCTGAATTAAGAGATTTTACTAAAATTGTAAGAAGTCTAATTTCTGTGAAAAGCAGTTTTCTGTCAAAGTTTTAGTTTTCAACACAATTACTAGGGGACTAGGACTGGAGTCCTATTTAAAAGGACGTACCTATTTAAAAGCAAGGTTACAGTAAAATTGCCACCAGCTGCTGTGTTGTTATAATGTAAACAATTTGGGAAGGCTGTGACAGCTACATACATGACACGGAACCAATTCCACCCCTTCTTCCTACACATACACCTTATAGGTTTTTTATAAACTGCTGCTTTTGAGCGTGCTGAGCCGCTGTTCAACCAGACAGGCAGTTTTGGAGCTGGCACCAGGAGGTGCAAAACTTGCTGTCCTACGCATTTCTTAATGCCATTTCACATTTCTCTGATATTTCCTATAAATCTATCCTTTTATATCATACGACAGCACCTTCTGCAACTGAACCCCAGCATTAACATCTAAAACACTCTCCAGAAATAACCCAGAGAACACTATGCAAACCACAAACCATGGAGAACCCAACAGGAACAATTCGGGTTGACCCTCATCCTGGACAGGGTATGCTGTGTCTGAAGGATTTTCCCTGCATTACTCTGTGGCTTCAAAATAAGAAAGTGAGCAGAAAAAAAAAGCAGATGATGCAGAAGGGATGTGAAAACATCAACCATGCTCTTAAGAATAATTCAGAAAAAAAAAAATATCCAAAGTGGTCTGAAAGCCAGTTCCTGCCCTATCTGACCTACCATAAGCAACTGGAGTGGCATTTGGGGCTTACGTGGGAAAACAACATAGCAGAACAATAAAGATTCAATGTGGAATCCATCTTTTCTCCCAACTCTCTGCTTCCTTTTCCCATTTTCAGATGCCTCCCCCGCCTCCCATCTGCTTCCTGCCTGCAGGGAACCCTTGCTAGAAGCCACCACAACAGTTGCTCATCTCTGCAGCCTCTCCAGTTGGATTGGTGTTATTAGCAGAGAGGCACACACAGCTCCTAATCAACTTTATTAAAACCATTCATTACAACACATACGCACCACTTGCATGATTATGGCAAAAATGAACCTCAAAGGCTCAATTCCTACAATATTAACAAATCAATGTGGTGCAACAAACAAATCTGTTTTTCCTAGTAAAAGCAAGAGTGTCTCCAGTCAGAGTTAAAGAGACTGACACCTTCTTACTGCCAGTTTAAGATTAAATCTACTCTGGTTTCCCATCCTAGCAGCCGCACTCCATCTACATACCTCATTGCTTGTGAGCAGGTTCTGCTTCCCAATATCCTTGTACAGTAGGGAACAGAGTGTAAATCGAATAATTAATTGCTGATGTTTATGTCTTTGTTGAATGAGGGTTTTTTTTAACTTCTCTGTCCCTCAAAACTTTAATAGTGTTTACCCCCAAACTTATTTGGCTACCATTATGTCTAATGTCAGTCATACACCCTTTCAACCCTCTCACTTACACGTTTATGTAAAATATAGGTGTCTATTTTAAGCTTTATATAAAAATATAGCCCAGTTTTAAGAGCTGTGTTGGGTGCTGAACTCCACTGAGCCAGGAAGGAGTGGTCCTTTGAAGGGATGTGAATTACCACGTTTATAGGCAAGTGGTGACAGACGCTACCTACTGTCTGGATGGACGGTGGCCCACAGGCTGTCACTGTCACCATCGCAGAAGCTAATCAGGCAGTTTACTTTTCTGCCCAAATAGACAGGGTCACAATAACAGATCCAGGATGTAGCAAAAGACACAGTTTCATATTTCTCATCAGAACAATCCTCTCCAATCTCGTAACCAATTCTGGATCTGGGGAACTTGTATCAACTGATGAGGAGAAGGCAGAAGTTCTCAATAACTTCTTTGCCTCCGTCTTCACTACCAACC
>JAOQGH010000002.1:19630763-19641812 GCA_025769975.1 Gallinago jamesoni
GCTGCCCAGAGAGGTGGTGGAGTCTCCTTCTCTGGAGACAGTCCAAACCCACCTGGACACGTTCCTGTGGGACCTGCTCTGGGTGGACCTGCTCTGGCAGGGGGTTGGAGAAGATGATCTCCAGAGGTTTCCCTTCCAACCCCATGGCATTCTGTGGTTCTAGAGGCCCTTAAGCATTGTACTTGTATCCCCCCCACACCCCCTTCATGTCATTAGAGATCTACCACATGACAGGTAGCTGTCATACAACAGGGACAGGTGACATCTCATGATGGGATGTGCACATAGAGTCAAACATAGGTATTCCCTGCCCTTTCCAAGACATCACCAGGTGTGTCCTTATCGCATGCAAGGAGCTGTTAGAATTTTATTCACCTGAAAGATTTACTTTGTTCACACGCTGGGAAAAACCTACAGAGCCTCTGGGTAGGAGTCCAGCAGGGACAGGACTACCAGAATAATCCCTCCAGTCCTCGGCCCCCTTCCTACCCACATCTGAAGAACCAGCAACAAACGGGACGGGAGGGGAATGTTCTGGCCTGTGTGGTGTGTGCTTGGCATCCCTGAATTCATCTCTTTGAAACCTCAGGCTGTCCTAACAGTTTTAAAAAGCCGTAAATACAGAATGAAGTGTCCTAAATTAATATGCCTGCCTAAATCATGAAGATTTTACTTTGGATAAAGTGGATGTTTTTCCCTCCTCATTTTTCAGGAAACAACCAAATTCAAGGTGCTCATTTACATACCACTGTGCAATTTGCCTCCTCAGATTACGCCTCAAACTTCAGTTTTTGAGCTCGAAGGCTGGGATACTCTGAGGAATGGCTGATAACAGCACCACTGAAACAGCCCACACGGTTAAAATTTTAGCCACATCCAAAAATGTGGTGGAAAATAGTCACAGCAGTGACTAGAGATGTTCACCGAGTCTGAGCTGCGAAGCGTGAGGTGCTGTCTAAACACGCAGCTGGCAGCCTCCACCGTCTGCAAGACAGAAGTAACAACTGGCTGAGACAAACAACAACTAAATATATTTTAAGGAGGGAGCGGTAGCTAATGAGGATGTGCGAGGCTTTTCCAGACGACACCAAGAGCTGGTCCATGCCCTGCAGAGTTTATCATCACGGAGGTTATCATCAAGAGGCAGGCGGGGAACTGCAGGCAAAGGGAGCGGCGCGTTCACGGTGGCATCGATGGAGCCAGGAACTCGTATCACTCTGTTTGTGTCACACACCATCCTCTCTGCCCACAACACAAACCTCTGTCACACACAAACACATTCCCCACAGATCTGCTTGCTGCTTCATTTTCCACCCATCTCGGATGTGCTGAGCAGTGCGTGCAATGAACCAGATGCCTTTCACGGACTTTGCAAGTTAATCACAATGTTAGGGGATTGGAAAGTATCTCTGTTCAATTTATCAAATGAAAAAAAAGAATACTATAAAAGAAAAAGACTAGATGATTGAGAGGTCTGATGATAACAGCACATCTGCAGCAAGGAGGAGAAAGCAAAACAAAAGGCAGCTTTACGCAGCTATTTCTTGAGTTGGAAGTGCCAATTCTTACAGTATCAATATGCAATTACTCTTCTGGTGGATTTTATAAAATAAAAAATAAACCCAGAAAATGTTATCGCCAAAGACCAGGTGAAAACCTGAACGTGGGGTAAAACCTGAACTGGAGGAGAATGAACTTACACTGCAAAATCCCATTACAAAACACTTAGAGCTTGTCAATACTCACTTCTACACAGATCTAACTAAATTGACATAAAAACCAATGCAGTTAAATAGATGTAGCCCTTCAGCATAAGTAAAGTCAGAATACATTAAAAGCATATCAGCATGACTTGGTTGGATGGTAAATTAACTAAAAATCAATATCCATTTAGTTAAATGGGTTTAGCAATAGAGTGCCAACCAGACACAAGCAACGATGAATTCTAACCATTGATGCTATTTCTTCTCTGGGCTCCAAGCCCCAGCTCCAGCATTTACGACTGACTCACTGAATAAATCAGTCTGCAAGTTCAACTCATAAAATCTTAGTAAAGTACATCTCGAGCTGAGTTATAATCACAATTCACACAAGAACCACTAGGCAAAACTGATTAGACAAGGCTTAGTTAGACTTTAACCACCTCTAGCATCTGTGCTTTCCAGTAAGAATGGGCATAAAGATAAGAGGAGTTCACCTCCAAAATTACCCCTTTGTGGGTCCTAAAATGAAGGCATGAGCAGAACTGTCACTGCAGTTTCCTCTCCCTGGCGTTTCTCATGCTCTCCCTCTTGTGGCAAAACAGACTCATTTGTTTCTTTCTTTCAAGAAAAAGCAAAACATTCAATACGTTCAATAAACAGCTTTCTGGGTGAACCAGCAGCCAGTGTCTCACCACCCTCACAGGAAAGTATTCCTTCCTAAGATCTCATCTAAATCTCCCCTCTTTCAGTTTAAAACCGCTTCCCTCGTCCTATTGCACCCCCCACCCCGACCAAGAGTCCCTCCCCATCTCTCCTGGAGCCCCTTTAGGGACTGGAAGGGGCCCTAAGGTCTCCCTGAAGCCATCTCTTCTCCAGGCTGAGCCCCCCCAACTCTCCAGCCTCATCGTCCATGAAGTGGGATTTTAGAGCCATGGCACGTCAACACCTGTGGTAATGGTATTTCACAACACACATTTTAAAAGAAGAATTAGTATGTCCTCTCCAAGGTTACATTTCACACGCTCCGTTTCCAACACTATTTTGTATAAGCTACATCCAGTGTCAACTCCCCTCAATTAGCCACACTCATTATTCAAGCTAATCCAACGTGCCCTTGAGAACTGGGATTAGGAAAGAAGGGTATCACTGCAGGGACAGACTTTGCTTTAAATGACTGCAGCTTTAAACAGTCTCAGATGGCTGAGTCAGGCCAAAAGACTGAAAATAAAATTTAGCCCCCAGATCCCAGATAGAATTTAGTCTTAGTGCATCACATTTTTATACTTAAGAACAAGCTAACATGTTACTTCTAACTACAGCAATTTTATTCTACTATCCACAGTTTACAGGCTTCACAGTATGTGGGAATGTTTCCTTTTAAATAGCTATATTATAACATTCAACTTCCTTAAAATGTTTTTCAAATGAGTATCAAAGTGAAAGGAAGAAATTCAATGAGGATCATTAGCTGGATACAGAATTTTGATGTAACCATGAATATTCACTGAAAAAATTAAATAAAGCAGACAAGCATAGAATATCACAAGAATAACTACATCATACTAAAGCCTTCACTTCTAAGCAGAGTTTATAAAGTATTCAGGACCTGCAGAAGCATTTCTACATTTTTCTCGGGCATTTTAAAATTGTTTATTTATTTACACAGTCATTTCCTACTTCCTTTAAAAACTGCACATTTCCTTGGCATCTGTGCTAAGCATCATGGGGCTGTAGGTAGTGATGAGGGTCCTGAAGTAACGCTACATCCACAGAGTCCTTTTCACAAAGGTTCACCAAATTTGAAGCAAACCTGGGAAATCTTCCCTTTCAAATTGTGCATGCTCTGCTGGTCCCACCTACCCTCAAACCCACCATCAGCTACCCAGCAGGAGGGTGCATACCCATTGACAAGCATTGCTAAGAAAGTTTGCCTCCTAGAATGGTTACACACAGAGCTTCAACTTCTAGTTCAACAATAAATAGTTTAAATAAGTTCTATTCAACACATCTGGATCATAACATTATAATAGAATCAAATTGTTTGAACTTCTTCAAGGCAATAACAAGCTAAGGACCAAGGTTTCACCACCAGTTTTCACCTCCTCACCATAGATGCTGAAGGAATCAATCAATAAATAAATCACTGCCAGAAATCAGCAGCCTCATTCCTCTGATCATGAAGCACTACCAGTTCTGTCCAATTAATCATGACAACAGCCATTTGCATATACACAATTCAGCCAGCCCATTAGGATAACATCAATAAAATGACAGTTTGTTAGCACTCACATGGCACTTTAAATTACCCATATGCAATAACTAATTAAAAAGTTTGAGAAAATATCAAGTGAGAGCAGTCCATCCTTTAGATGGTGAGAAATTTTTTAGGAACTGAGAATTTATTAAGTCTGGGTTTTTTCCCCCTCCACAAATCTCAGTATCTCAGGGGAACTTCATAGGTATGGTTATATTTGGGGGTTGCAATAGGCAAAGTTCTAATATAACCTTACATCTCAACCGGAGCCTCAACTATTGCATATCTCAGGTTTTATATTCCATTGTATTCCAGTTCAAACCTGTACAAACCCACTAGAAGGCCCACAAGGAGAATGCTCTTGTGGCTGCTAAATACTGTACAGCCCAGGACTAGCTCACAAAACATCAAGCCCACTCGTGTGGTAATAACTACAAAACTCCCTGAGGAGTAGACCTCGATGGACACTTCAGTTGAAAGCTATTTTCTAGTTCGTATTGATTCCAATTAGCAATTAGGTTTTGGAACAGAAAACTACTGGGGCTATCACTCTTAGGGGTCTGACTGGACACAACATCCTGACACTGAAAAATTATGTTGGAACTGACCAACTTCCATAGGTTCCTCCTCTACAGAAGAAAATCATCCCTCCCCTTGTCCCTCCATGAAATCACAAGTTAAGGGACATTCTCCTTTCTATCATTATGTTTAATCCAGATTGTCAGGCCTGATATCCCTATCTTTGATGATGACCACGGCATATTACTCACATGAAGAGTTTTCAGTACAGAATCAGTACTGAGCACTAGCCACGCCTTAGCTGAAATGGGTATCTTTTAGGAAATTACCACTAAAATACCACCCTCACCCCTGCAGATCACACACCGGCTGCTGAGGCTGGTGTGCCCTCCCAACCCATCACCAAGCCCCACTGCCTCACTGGGAGCCAAGCAGTAATAGCTGGCAACTACTGCCTCAAGGGTGGCTTTCCCTGAAGACTGACAGAACAGATCTCATCTATTGTGCTACTAAATGACACAGGTTTGGAGCAGTGAACTCTACCTCCTGGGATGACGAATCCATCCCAGTGTTCTATGGGTTACCTAGAAGGTGAACACCAGCAGAGGTGTTGTTAAGAAGCCGCACTCGGAGCCCATTTCATGCCCTGCACTCCGGTTTTGCTCACTTCCACACCTGGACTCATGCATTCGATTGAAAGAAGCTAAAAATCCCACCTGAGCAAATTACACTCCTGGTCTCTGCCTCAGTCTTCCTTTCTGTAAAATGCAGACAATCCATTTACAGAAATGGAGCTATTTTTTACTGAACTCCAGCTAACAGAAGAGCGGAGGAGATAAAATCGCCTATTCTTCCACAAGTGGCCAGGCTACATCTAAGAACTACAGGTTAACACCATTCAGCAGAGGAGCCTCCAAGAGCAGTAGAGAGCAAACAGCACTTTTACCATCACTGCAGCTGAGCTGGCTTCAACTGAGAAGAAAATTGTTCTTCCAAAATAAAATACCAACTAACCAACCAAACTATCCCAAACCCCCCAAAACAGGTAACAGCATTCCCGAGGAGGTAGGAAGGGCCAGTGGAAGGACTGAGTGTTCGTGAACAGGAGCACTGTTCCCCTTGTTCCTCTCACCACAACAGATGGGCAACTGAAAAGAAACGAAAAGAGAAAAAAATACTAAAGAAAACACCACAGAAATTTACGATTCAAAGATGCTGAACATTCCTGATAGTAGCAGGACTATCCAGAATGATCGCTTCACTACGACAACGGACATTTGGCAGAAATATTGAAGCATCTTTTTCAGAGCTTTAGTTATCTCTTGCCGTTAAAGGCACGATGAAACCTAGTGGAGGGGTAGCTTTGCTCCCACCTGCTGCTGCAGAGCCCGGCTGGTGCCAGCCGCTGTCAGAGACAGAATACCAGGCCTTGGGTCGGATCCAGGCTAGCAACTGCTGCACTCTCACAAAAAGAAAACAGACTTAGATAATTTGATAATTAACGGCTCAGCAAGGGTTCTGCCCAGGGAAACTGAACTGTCAGTGAAAACAGGCCTTGATCACGCTTCGTTTTAGTCATTGTCAGAGAAAGGCTATTGCTGCAGAGATTTCTTCAAGTATGATACTCCCTCTATTTTAGATAATTCAGCAAGGAGTGTCGAGAGCAAGAGATGAGAAGTGCATAAATCAGACTCAAAGTCATGAAATCAGAGTACACTTTACTTTTGTTCAGCAGGAACCACAAACTTCCAAAAGTTTACTTGTATTCCTCTATGCAAATGTTCATTTCTCAATTCTACACTACCATCTGCTCACCTACAGCATCAGAGAAATGAAAGGAAGTGATTCTTAAATCCTCTCTGGAGTAGCCAAGTCTGCCAGTAACACCACCTGGGGTCTCTGACAGGTTGAAAATTCAGTATGGATAAACTATTGGGATGCTCAGAGTGAGAGGAATGACCTGATTAATTAATAAGACCGTGCATTCACATGGGTGGCTTGGTAGTGTGCAGTCCTTTGAAGGCAGTAAAGCAAGTTTTAGGGCATTTTACATTATATCAGAAAACACCCCAGAGGCACAGTGCAAAACAAGGGTGCCAGTTCCATCATCCATGTTCAGATTTAATAAACATTATGAAAGAGTAAATTTCTACGTTTTAATGTCAGATCAGGCACAGTCTGCTCCCACAGGCAACACAAGGCATAAAGCACTAGCATAAAACCCTTCTACGGGCTCTACCTAATCCAATATAAACACTGATAATTGGTCCTAAGGATCGGAATCACATTTATACTGCCAGGTGATGTAGCAACACACAGCTGGTATTAATAAGCATGGAACCAGGGTGCTTAAAAGCAGTAATTCCCAAAGCATCTCACCAGTAGTGTCCTCAGGGACCCTTCTGACCCTAGACAGCTGCCCGAGAAGCCTCTCAACTGGTCTGGTCCCCTTGGTTCAAGGGAATAATTCACATTCCACTCTCCCTTGTGTGTTTCCCCTATATTCAAGTTTCTCTCTACCACATATAAGCCGACACTGGATCTCCAGAATCAAGCTGGAAGCAAATTACAACATAAAATACCATATACTAAGGTTCTAAGTTGGTGACGCTGTCAACAGGCACAAAACTGCCCAAGTCAGCCCCATCCCAGCAAATCCCTGACTGTAACATCTAAGAGCCCCTTCGCATCACTGCTGGTTTTGAGCAGATCCCCCTCATTTCCTTGGAATCTCATTCTCTCCCCCCACAACGATGGTTGAACTATTTTCTGCCTCCCCAGGGAGAGCTGGATGCCTGTCACTTGAATTGCTTACAGCCAGGCTGGACAAAGCACATGAGAATACGGCGGGGGGAACAATGCTGCGTATGATTTCTCAGCATTCCTGGGAGCTGCAGACAGAAAGGGATTGATGGAGCCAAAGCCCTCCCCTCCCGTCACCCTTCAGTTCGGTCTCCTCACTCCAGAGGGGTGTCTGACCCAGTGGGCTAATCGGCAAAGCACACAGATTTTCCCACACAGAAAGCCAAAACAATCATTTTTTTCAAAGCTTTACTTCGAGAGCTAAACACAAAAGGCCTACATGCTTCGGGCAATGGGAAACAAGCCCCAGATTCCACCTTTTTAGAGGTGCTTAAAGTGGTGTAAGTTCTGGAAGATGCTGCCCTCTGTATGGGAAGGAAACAAGCCCTCAGAGAGCAGGAGAAGGTTCAGCCAAGGCTTTTCTATCTCTCAACCTTGCACCTCCCCTTGCACCCAGAGCAGCTGGAGGTGAAAGCATCTCAGGCAGCAGATGGTGGTTAACTATGGAGAAAGGAATGGGGATTACGAGAGTGAGCACAGAGACAACTTCTGGAGCACATAACATCCTGGAGTGTGAGGCGTAGAACACTTCAGGGCAGAAACCGGCCCTATTGTTGTCCGTTTTCACTATATTTAAGGAAATTAGGAGTTTGTCTTTGGGCTTTTTTTAAAGCACACAACTTAAACAACACACCCAATTCACATAATCAAAACCACCCTCTTAAGTCTTGGGTTTTGGCAGATCACTCAAAACAAGAGGAAAAACAATCTGACATTATTTTATTTCTTAGGTTTCACATCCTTTTTCTATAACTTAGAGGCATGTTTGTAACCCTTGTAATTTGTGTTCCATTTCCAATTCCCTCCGCTAAAACCATTGTCTCAAACATGTCCAAAATACTCTAAAGCCTTGGTGCTGAGTCAATTGTAACCAACCCATCATGCTTCCGACGGTATTTTCAAATGTATAACATATATAAAAAAAGAATTCAAGAAATTTTGTATGGTCAGAGCCCCGAATCTGACTTTTTTTACCTACGTTCTCGGGACTTGCTACATACAAGTATGCGCAGATGGTGTCTTCCTAAAAAATAGATTTATTGTGTTGGTGCTTGGGAGAGGCAGGAAGCAGGGGAGAAAAAAAGAAATAATCCTTCACACAGGCATTTTTTTCTCTCATCCTCATGATACCAGTAGCAAAGCCCAATCCACTTGGCTGGTAATGCTGGTCAGCTCACAGTAAATGACCAGCTCACAACTGGTCCCACTAGAGGGATACATAGCAAGACAAGCCACATGTGAAGTTACTGGGAAGCAATGGTTGTACCTCATACTCCCAGGAGCTGTGGAAGCCCCAGTGCTAGCTCAGTGTCATGGGTTATTAATGAACTAGCACATACACTACACTTCCCAGCTGAAGCGTAATGGCCTTTTTATAGATCCGTTAGAACTGAGTTAATTTAAAAGGAGATTTTCAAATAGCTCATCTCATTCGTTTCTCAACTCCCCACCAGATTCCCTGGCTCAGTTCATTAAACCTGCCAACACAGCGTGACCGAATATCCATCTCCACTCCGAGATGTTACTGCACTTGGAAAGTTTAGAGAGAGCACTTTTGCTGCAAAGGCTGTGGGAGGGGAGAGAGCCTCTGCTACAACCCCAACTGCTCCCAAAACACTCCTGAAATTCATCAGCTTTTCTCTTACAGGACCCAGTCCTCCTAAAAACTTACTCAAATTGCTTAGTAATTGTCAAAGCCTCTGCCAGAGAGGGCACACAGCGTGAGCTCTTTCTCCTTACTACCGACTTTTTACGACAAGAAATTCCTACAAGAGCAAGGGACTGTCCTGTCTGTGGGGTCAAGCTATGGCAACCTCCAGTCCCTTGTCTCATGTAGCATCTCCCAACTGTAGAACAGCAAATGAAGGCCTGGGCTTCCCCCCCAGTCCACACCTGCTGTAACGTTTTATATCTCATGTCCTCTTCTTGATTAAGAAGTTTACTGGCCTGTTCCTTTCAGAAGCACACTGATTACACAAGAGCTGCCAAACTTGCCTTCCAGCCCACTGTTTCCCTGCCTAGACTGAAGCAACTGTTGAAATTAGAGTCACTAGTGAAACAGGTAACTGTTAAAGCAGCAAAACAAAGAGCCTGTCTGCTACTACAAAATATTCCAAAGATCAGAACAGTTCCTGAACTTTTTTTCCATGATATTTTTTTAAAAAGGCAAAACAATTCTCAGACTTATCATACTATACCACCACCTAGTGTTCTCCCATTCTTCTCTGGGGCTCCCCTTAAGAATTACTTTTACACTTTAAATGATGTATTTACTTGAACATGAACTATCTTGTTTCAAGGTGCCGATTCCAGTATCACAGAACCCAAAAGCTGTTGATTTACATAGGATTTGTATCTCCATTTGGTCCAAACCTCTTGGATAACCCAAACATTAATGATGGAAAAAAGCACTGCCTTAAGTGTTATTCCATTCAAATGCTGGAGGAGCCTTATGGAAATGCTTTGGGGAGGTGCTGGGGGGGGTGTTTCCATTTAAAAAGCAACATTCTTTCTCATATGGAATGAATTGCCATGTAACCACCGAGATTATACCATCAGAGGACTTTCTGAAAGTCAAAATAAGTTATTATCATTCCTTAAAAACACTGTTGCCCGCTTTGGTGTTAGATTTATACTTGCCAATAATGCTAACATTATACTTCCTGAGAATAAATAAAAATCAACAAAACAGCATTGTTGATTATTCCAATAAACATTCAACAAACAGACGGTTTGTGTTTGTTTTGTCAAATTAGTCCCATCCCTAAACACTGTGACTGATGTGAAAGCCCCCTTTGCTTAAAGCAGCTGCTTGTGGAGAAACCCTGTAGCAGATACAAGTATAAAATATAAATCACAGTAAACCCAGTTGATATCACCAAGCACAGCTGGTTTCAACATTTGAAATGGAAGCATTAACCCCTTCAAGCATGTCCAAGAAGTTTTGACACAACTGTCATTCACAGGCCATGACACAAACGAGGCTGTTTTGTGCAGTCCTCGCTGTCGACCAGTACCTGCAGGAGTTCTGGGGCCACAGCAAAGCTGGAAGCTGTTTCCCGGGATGTCTCCAGAGGAGGAGGAGGAGAGACAACCCCCAACACACCCCCAGGAACACTGACTTCAACTCTCCTGCAAAGCCACTCGTGTAGACCTCTATATGAGATATTCTTAGTAAAAGCTAGATGAGGTCAGAAAGGCTCATAAATCCTTGGTGAAGGATGGAGAACACCTAAGTATTCTTTAGGCATAGACTTCTATAAGGTCTTTTTATTTTTGAAGTCCAGCTGCATCCAGCTCTGGAGTCCTTAACACAGGAAGGACATGGACCTGTTGGAATGGGTCCAGAGGAGGCCAAAAAGATGCTCAGAGGGCTGGAGTCCCTTTCCTATGAAGACAGGCTGAGAGAGTTGGGGTTGTTCAGCCTGGAGACAAGAAAGCTCCGAGGAGACCTGAAAGCCCCTTCCAGTCCCTAAAGGGGCTCCAGGAGAGATGGGGAGGGACTCTTCATCAGGGAGGGGAGCCATAGGATGAGGGGGAACAGTTTTAAACTGAAAGAGGGGAGATTTAGATTAGATTCCAGGAAGAAATTCTTTGCTGTTAGGGTGGTGAGAGCCTGGCCCAGGTTGCCCCAAGAAGCTGTGGCTGCCCCATCCCTGGAGGGGTTCAAGGCCAGGCTGGATGGGGCTTGGAACAACCTGGTCTGGTGGG
>JAOQGH010000002.1:19643872-19684149 GCA_025769975.1 Gallinago jamesoni
TTCTATGATTCTGTGAAGTCAGCATTGTCATAAAATTAACCCCTTTGAAAAGAAATAGGAACATTAGCTTCAAGAAGTCTTTCCCACAGCATGTTTATCTAAACAACAGCTGGTTTACACACTTCATCAAGTCCCAAAAACAACAAACCCAAGTTCTACTCATAGTAGGATGACAGGCTGAAAGCCCTTATGTATAGATGCACTCTGTATTTAGGAAAAAAAAAAAAAAAGAGAGAACAGAAGCTATTAAAATAGTTGAAGAAGCTAGAATAGATCCTATTTCATGCAGTTTAGGAAGCTTTTCTGTTACGAGTGAGTAATGGGGTAACAGAAAGCAGAAGCAACGTCTCTGCAGGGGTCCCTGCTGCCTTTGTGAGCTCTCTCCCTATGAGAGCTTGAAATTAGATCAACAAGTAACAAGACTCTGTTGACAGTAAATACAAGGCAGAGGTTGTGTATACAGCAGATGTTATCAGATCTTCAGGTGTTAGCTTCAGTTGTGTACAGATTACAAGCAGGAGGCAGTTTAACCTGTAAAAGGGAGTTCATGGAAGGGGCATCAAGGCTGTTTGCAGAGGAAAGAGCTGCTCAAGCTCCTCAGATGATCGGTTGTATGTGAAAAGCCTCTGTAGAGCTGCCCCCCCACACGCGGGCAGGGATCCACTGCTTCAGCTCACTCTCAGTAGCCCCATTTCTGGTTTTGTGGCCCCATATTTCCTGTCCTGCAAGGTTGTGTCCCACCCCACTTAATCACGTCACACGCTCATTTTCAGATGTTTTTAGCTGTCAAAAAGTTAAAACATTTAAGAGTTCCTTTCACAAACCCCAAGCACATTAACGTTTTGGAACATGATTCTTGAAGGAAATCACTTTCTACCAAGAAGAGCTACGCTTCTCTTTGGGACTGGTGTTCCCTGGAGGTCCCTTCTGACCTGTCATTCCATGATCTCGAAACCCAGCTGCCCTGCTCTTCCATCAATGCCATTCCACCCAAACACGTTACGTCTTCTTAGACCTCCTGAATCAAGGCCAACAGGATGTTGGGGGCTGGTCCCACCAGGTAAACCCCTGCAGGAGCGACCTTGGGAGTAATGGACAATCCATACTGAGACAAGGAGAATTACAATAGTCTTACGTGGGTCAGAGACCTTACTGCCTCGCTGCCTCCTACAGCAGCCTCTTCTTAGACTCTCGAGAGGTCAACCCTTCAGAAAGTATTCAAGCCCGACCCAGACCAGACGTTAACCCTGCTGCAGCCTTTCTGAAAGAGCAAAGAAACAACCGCTCCCTCTCCCACCAAACTTCACTTGCTGGTGGAGAAAAGGAAGAAACAATGAATTGTACTTTAAGCATAAGATCACACCCAGAGACAGGGTTTTTTTAGGGGGGTGGGGGTTGTTTTGTTTTCATTTTTGTGTGGGTTGGTTTGGGAGGTTGTTTTGGGGATTTTTTTTTTTTAACGAATCAGAAGGGAAGCGACGGCACCCTCCGAAGGGCCAGCCACCGCCTAGCGAACGCAGGGGGGGAAATGGCCCCGTCTCCCGTTCCCTTTGGTCCTGTTCAAGCAGCAGGCAGCTCCCGCCGCCGGGGCAGGGGCTGCCGAAGCCACCGGGCGGCGGTTCCCGAGCCGCGATCCCCGGGGCCGGGGGCTCCCCCCGCCGGGACACACCGCGCCGCGGGGACGGGAGAGAAGGGGACAAGGAGGAAAGGAGGGGGGAGGAGAGGGGCCACCTCAGTTTCCCTGTCACCTTGGAGGGGGCAGTTAGTTACCTGCGGGCTCCTCAGGGCAGCCTTTGCAGCAGCACAGCCCCATGGCAGGGGACTGTCCCTCGCCGCCCCGGCCAGGCGGGGCCAGCAGCAGCAGCAGCAGCCCGGGGCTCCCGAGGGGACAGACAGGCAGGGGGACAAGGGCGGGCTGGTGCCCCGGGGCTCCCCGCCTTTGTCGCCCGTATTTCCAGCCGGCCTCGGGACAAATCTCAGCGTTTCTCTCTGCCCGTTAAACTTCACCGGGTTATTAATTACACTCGCCCCTTTGAAGGGGTGAAAGCCGCCAGGGGCTGCCTCGGGCGAGCGGCAGATGCTTGAGCTCGGATGGCCAGAGGGCAGCAGAAGCCAAACGTAACCCTTCCCTGGGCGTAAAAAGGTACTAGAAAGGCCATTTCACCTCTTGCAAAATTCTGTCGGCACAGGACAGGGTCCTTATCATACGCTCCCCCCCCCTCCAGCAAGAGTAAACACTTCACCTTGTGTCTCCGGGAGTCTCCGCAGAGATTGTAAGGACTGAGAGCTACAGCGACCCTGCATTCTTGCAAAGGTCAGCGCCGCTCCAGCAACGTTCAGGAGGCTTGTTTAAACGCTTACTTATAATTGCATTAACCTAACTAAATCACTAGCCACAGAGACAAGATAAGAGTTTGGTTGTGGGGTAAGGAAAGCACAGCATTGCGGGAACAGATGTTTGCTGGTTCTCTGATCACTCCCTCTCTGTTTTCTAGACTCTGCAGCACCTAAAAATTAAACCAGCAGGGACCCTGCTTATTGCAGACCCACGGCCCAGGAGCAGCAATGCCCTAACCATTGCGGTGTAATTGCAGGGCTGTGTCCTGTGCAGCGACCCCCAGGCAGACAGGGTGCCCCCGCAAAGCCTGGACGGAGCGTTCAGAGGTAGATGTCACAAGCAAGAGACTCAGTGACAAAGTCTCTTCCAGGTTGGGCACTGAAGAGAGTGCTCTTTGACAGCGGTGTGCAACGCAGGAAAAATTCACCAATTAGATGTATGGGATTAAGTAGAGGCCTAATCTCTACTACAACCACTATCACTTTTCATAAAACCTCTGTTATGACCTGAAAAATCCATATCAGCAAGGACATGCATGCTGTACATACCTTCTGGGCACTTTGCAGATCATTTGTCATTTTAGCTTTAGAGGGCACACATTTTGTTTCTTAAACATAGACCACTATGTGTCTGTTGTCAAACACACCGTCAGCCCAAATATTGCCAGACAGGAGCAGCCAGGAGGAGCTCAGGCCAGCAGAGTACACCAATACAAACCAGATACCTCTTCACAGGGGAGATGGGGGTGATGAAGGGGTGGGTGGGTGGAAAAAGCCATTTTGAAATAGCTGGACAATGTCCGGGAGATGCAGAAGCCAGATCTGCCATCCCATGGGAAATTCAAGATTCTTATCAGCTAAACCTCATTTAGTGTCTCTTTTGGCTGCAGTCAGGCACAGGCGGGTCATCCCAGAAGGCAGCTGATGGAGGTGAGAGTGAGAACGGCCTCCCAGATCTGCCAAAATATAAAGGCAACCCTAGAAATAAATTCCCATTCTAGACCCTGACACGATGATTGTCTGAAACAGGTACAAACTCTGACCCTGAAGGTTTTGAAGGCTCAACACAAGATTATCGCAGAGAAAGCCAAACCTCCGTGGGTCAAAGAAAACTGAAATTTCATAATATTTTCTTTAATATTATATAAGATGTATTTATATTTACACACACTGAAAATTTCCAATAGTTATTAGCCTATTCCTACAATTAGAAAGGTGTATATCCTTGCACTTTTCCAGCAACAAAACCTGCTTACTCAGCACTAAGATTCTTTTGAGACCCTCTTTTTGTTATTCTACGTAACTCCTTCTGTACAGCAGGAGCTGTCCAAAGAGGCATTTCTCTAATTCTTAACAATTTGACCTTTTAGATCCATGGTCAACCCTGCATATCTTCTCCTTCAATTGCACCTACCAGCTTTAGACTAAGGTTTACAAAATCAGGAGTTAGAGTTCAATGTCTAAATCTTGATTTCAAGTACTAAGCAATTAGACTGATCTTTCAAAACCACCATAACTTACCCTGGGACATGAATTGGGGCAGACCGAGTGCCAGAAGTTTTTCTGAATAACCAAAATTCTTTGCACATTTTTTTCTCCAGCCATAGCTCTCAGCTTCACCATCTGAAATCCTTGGTTTAAAGCTTATCCTCCCTGCCATTTCTTAAGAAACACGATAGCGTATTGGCTGCCATCAAAAAGGAAAACTGGCTGCTAAACACCGTTGTGCGAATAATGAAATTCCCTATTTAACGACTGAGCTGAAGATCTGGAAACCACAGGTAGAAATTTCCATTTCAGTTAAGCCAACCACTTACATTCTAGGGAAAAAACTGACACAAAAAAATTAAAAATGGCAAGACAGTAGAGGAATATGCTATTCTCTTTCAATGATTCACTCCAGATGTGACAGTTCACTGTGGCTGAGGGTATTTATTTTTCATTCCCTTACTAGAAGACTAATGATTTAAGTGATTTCCAAATGTGTCAGAGTTGCATCTCTAGAGCTGGGCAAATATTGCTTTTTAAACCTCTAGATACAAGGCAAGGATTACAAAGTGCTGGGCTTTTTCCTCAAACCCTTCCTAAAAGGCACAAAATGGTCTGAAGAACAAAAATGTTGGCAACGTCTCGAATCACTACTATGAGACCAGATCTGAGCCAGCCAGTACAAATCAGATGCACTTGTGAAAAGCTGACTTTATACTAATACCCATGGTTCACAATCCAGGAGAATGTGATAAAATTTTCAAACCTGGCTTGTTTGGTCTGATCTGCAAAGTTATTTATACTGTGAGCTGCCCCATATAATTAAAAAATCTACATGTCAAGGAGCTGGTAAACTATAGACATCCTCTTCAAATGTTAGAGTCTTTCTAACACAGCAAGCGTGCTTTTTGAGAAGTCAGATTCAACCTGGATTATTCCCTTACTTGATTACAAAAATACATAGTGAAGGTCAAGTAAAAGTGACTCCCTGGCTCCAGTGGGAACACCCTGTGATGCTCCACAGAATTCCTAAGAGCCACTGGATCTTGGCAAGAGAAGAGAATATTTTTGGCAATGGAACAGCACAGAAGAGTACTTTATAGGCAAGTCTTAATTCATATATCTCCAAATACTGTAACTCCCTTAAATACCTACTTCATCTCTTATAAGAGCCTAAAACTAGAGAGTGTTTTCTGGGCTACTATTTAGTAATAAAGTGACATGCAGCCTCCCCCAGGGCTTCTCTCCCTGGAGACTGGATAAGTCTAAACCATTCTCCCCATCCGAGCCCCCATCTCCATCATCCCCGACCCCAAAAGCCCAACCTTCCAAATACACACTTCTAATGCTTTTAACATAAACTGTGAAGGATGTGTTTTTGAAAACTCTGGTTTTCCAGGCTGGTAAGACTCTGAAAAATAACCTGCTGAGAGAAGAATCAGACCTTCATGGTTTAAGGGAACAATTTATAGTTCACTCACTCTTCATGGAAGACATTAGCACAGAAGAACACGAGTTGGATGCAGATATATCACTGGACTGTGAGAGAGGTAGGTACTGCATGGAAATACACAATTTGCATTCACACATTGTCTTTTCCCAGGTGATATAAGAACACACTCCTATTTTCCAGGCTCAGCTAGGCTTTGTAACAGGGCACAAGATTTCAGAACATACAACCATGTCCTATTAAACAGTTTCTAGTCCAGAAAGAGTCACAAGATACTGAATTTATGAAAAGTTATTCTGACTTGAGCAGGTCTATTACTTCCTCTTTTCCCTCCAATCACTGCAATTCCAAGAGAATTTCAGCATCTGAAGTTATACCATTTGACACTCATCTGACAAGAATTTGCACAGGCATTTTGACATTTTTTCCATAGCACTGATCAGATTTTAAAAGAGATTCCCAGGTCTCCACCTTCTTTTTTCCTTCCATTCAAATAATAGCTCTGCAATCCAAAGTACTTGTTTAAATGAAAAAAGAGTCCCACAAATTCTGATGGACCAGATGTTGTACTCACAGCTTTCCAAGCAAATTCAAAATAGAAGAATTTTGGGTGGAAACATCCACAAACAAAGCAAGTTTGGTTGTAAATTGCAATACATTTTTAGCCACACCGTGCTACAGAGTAAATCCCCAGGTCTTTGCTTCAGGGGGATTAGCAAACTCTTAGGTTTCTGGCATCAAAGTACTGAGAAAGCAATGAAAAATTCCCAAATATTCAGCCTTACCCATGGGCAAAGTCCCTTTATAGTTAATCTTTTGCATCTTTTGACAAAGCTGATGTTCTTACTGGCCCACTATTGTCAGGAGAAAGGCAACATGTACCCTGATTAGAGAATGCTGAGACACTAAGATTGCAGAATTTTAAGATAATGGCAAGAAGGTCTGAGATGTACAGGAAATATTTGGACTCCTACAGCCTGGGATGCCTTGGGGGAGGTGGTTTACAACTCCTTATGTGCAGCTTAATCATGTTTTCATCAGAGCTACTGAGACCAAAGCAGAATCCTGAGATGTTTGCATTACAACTGAAGGTAGAACTGAGCTTTCCAAGAGGAAATAGCTGTGACCTCAAAGCACTGCTAGGGGATGACACTTAATTCCCTCCCACTGCTCCTCCCCAGTGGTTATGTTTTCCCTTCATGAAGACAGTTACCCCACAGATTCACAGATATTTATGACACCTTCCACAGACCCCCACCAGCTTCAGAACAGGGGCTCAGGAAGTAATATTTCTCTTAGGCAAAATATTTCCATTTGTACTAACTTTACTCCCTGCTGTGATGTGTTTGGTCACATAGATAAAGGTAGGATGTGTTCTTTCATCTTCTGCAGTGTCAGCAACACATGACACTGATGATCCATGTTCAAGACCTATAAGGACGTAGGGACAGAAATAAATTGCTGAACCCTGGTCTGTCCACTCAAAACAGACCACAGGAAATTTAGTCTGGAAAAGATCCTTCACCTAACCCTCCCAGAAGGCATCGTTTCGACTCTCCATCGACATCTCCAGTTCATACACAGACCACATGGTCTCAAAGCAGAGCCTCTACGGCCTCTGTGGAGTGGGCTACTAATCTTTGTAGACACTTATATTTGTGTTAAGAAAAGTAATCTTTCTCCACATTCCTCTAGTATGCCAGTACAGGCTTTATTTTGACATAATTATACCAGCACAGCATTCCTAATGTAGACAAGGCTCTTCATCTCTCAAGTCAGCAGCTGCCCACGTGCTGATAAATCCTCATAGTAAAATCCACAACTCCGAATCCGGGGAAGCCACACAGTTTGTACAATTATCCTTCAATGCAAAGAATATATGATCTGTTATAACAGTCTTTCCTCACAGACACTCCCTTTTAACGCTGTATACTTTTGATTTCATAGCTCTTTTCGCTGTTCTCTCAAATTCCTCTTCCCTGCTCCCCAGGTTTTCACCAGTGTCAGAAACCTGGTGATTAAAAGCAAAGCCCAGAACTAACAACAATGCTTCACAAGTTCAACATGATGTATAGCATCCTTGGTACCACATGGAGGCCTGGATATCAACATCTTCTTAAGTGGATTTCAGTTAGATGCGCAATGGTTTATGGATGTAGAACACACCACCTGATCCTGCAGTTACAAAGACATCTGTCTCCTCTGGCTGAGATTCAAATCCAGACTTTGGAAGAACATCTCTGCACTGGGCTGTGCACCTGCCACAACAGAGAGAAGACACAGACTCGGAGAAAATAAACATTTAGAGTCTGTTAAAAGGATCAGTTCTGTAATTACAAGAGGCCTGAACTTTGTCTTTCTAATGGAAGAAATCACATACATTTCAATTAGCGTGCTTGAAGAAAACTGGGAAGATTAAGTTTACCAGAATGTTCTACACAAAGCAGAGCATTGTCCTGATTCCAGCTGCCTTGCTGCTTTTACACAACAGTCCCTCGAGCAGAGCCCCCGTGATGGGTACCACAGAGATGCTGTGAAGCTTAAATTAAACTACGGAGAACAAAGTTGTTGCAATGCCATTAAATTCAACACAGATTAACCACACTTCACTAAGCTGAGCTCCTCTTAAAATCTTTTAAAAAATAAGATGGAAAACGTAAGTGCAAAATACAGCCTTTTCAGGTGCTTGTGGTAAAAAGGAAGACTTTTCAAGATCTGGTATTTTACAACTGTTTAGAAACAGCCTACTAAAATAATAAAGCAAATGCAATTTCTAATGTTAATAATATAAACTCAGAATTTGATTCTTTGCTGGCACAGCTCAGGTCTATTAATGCAGTACAATGTGAAATTTAAAAGGATATGACGTCCTCAACATACCAGAAGGTACAACTTGGCATAATCATACATGCCCTATATAGGGAAGCTATACCTATAAGTAACTGGTACAGGTAGATAAAACTATTCCCAGAAAAAAAATCAATAGAAAAGGTGAAACACAGCCATGCTGGTTAATAACTAAGTCTCATTCAAAATTGTCATGATACTTCCCTTTTAAGCCAAAAAAGTTTAACCAGATCAAATAGGCTGTGTTCGTTACTCAAATTCAGTGGAATTAACTTCTCTACAGAGAATAAAGCTCTTGGGAAGGTGGAATTGCTTCCAGTGCCCTGAAATGCATCTAAATCCGATATCCAAGCATCTACGGGATCCTGTCTATTAGAAGAGCCTGCATTGCAAAAAATCCCACACATTCTGGACATGCCAAAGATTCCACATGCATCCCTTGCTTAATGAATTTCTTAGAACAACAGGAATTGATGGAAAAAAGACTGATATTCTTTAAAAAAAAACAAACCACAAAATTAATCCCTTAGTTTGCCACTCTACTTTGCAGGGACACTCTGAAGTAATAAAATTGCATGCGTTCCATTTTTTATATGATTAGTGTCAATATTTCTCAACAATTCAGGGTGTCAGACCAGTTTGTTTCCCCGTGGCAACTTGCATCTTCTAAAATTTATCCATAAACTTTGAGTCCCAGAGGGACCTGCATGATGACCTAGCCTAAGCTCCTGCGTAACACACTCAAACCTTATCAGCAAGTTCACAGTCAGGCAGATATTTTGGGAGCAACCCTGTCAATAGGACCCTGCCCAGAGGTAAGGCTGAGTACAGGCATGTGTGGAGGATAAGAATCTGAAAATCATTTTAAAAAGCGCATGTAAGTCACCTCAACACCCCAGCCTTCCTCCCCCACTCATCATAATTAATCAGTACTTTGGAAATACTTAAAGCTAAAGAAAGCTTTTACAATGTAACATTAAGTTCTTGTTAGTTTATAGCAGGAGGACTTATTTAAAGTATAAATCTTGTTATGCCCCAAGCACTACATTTTTGCCATATTTTTTCCTCCTCCCCCCTCCTATGAAGCTCAGAAATCCCAGTGGGAGCTGGTTCTCACCGATAGCACACGAGTGATCCCTGAAGCATTTCAGACAAATGGGGAGGGGGGGGTTTCCTGATGACCCCTCACAGCTGTTTGGCAGCTGCCAACTTCAAACTGGCACTAGTGCATCATCCAGGGGCACAGTTTCATAAACACCCCAGATAGGGCTTTCCTGAGTATAACAGTATAATTCCTTTTAGATGCTGGAGCAGCACGTTACCAGCTTTGCCTCTCTTCTCCCCCTTTTTGTGTGGGCTGTGTGAAAAGAAAACGTGTTTTATTTTTTTTACCTTTGCTCCCCAGAATGACTTCCAGCTGGTATTTTCAAGTCAGCACAGTGTGTTATACTGAGCAGTTAAACCACCCGCACTAACGGGTACCTCAACAGCGGGGCAGCCTCACAGGATCATCAGCACAGTGTGGTTTGGGATGATGGCTCCCTCTCATTTAGATACGGGTTTTATTTGTTTGTTTTTTAAAAAAAAAAGTCAGAATTCCCTTCTGGAGCAGTCTAGGGAGGAAATATTTTGGTTTCTTTCACTTATATGCCATTCTGCATTGGTTTAGAGACCTTCTTGCTCTCTTTACAGCGAACACAATGTGACTGATGCGGTTTGAGAACGCGTGAGTGTTTCTCTATACCCTGCACCCACTGCACACATTGCAGAAAGCAAATCCACAGCATCTCAAAGCAGGTAGGAAGTGACAAAGGCACAAGCCATGAAATAATGCAGACATTACAGCAATTCTGTAATGACAACAGCAGGAGCGCAGCAGCTACACAAAAAAATCCAGTTACTGCTCCCTGTCGGTAAAATTCTACATTTAGAAACAAAGAGATGTTTTCTTTATTCTTGCTATTCTAAAACACGAGCTCTGCAGGCAGATACATTCATCTACTGACAGGTTCAGGATTCATAGAATATTAAAAATTTAACCACCTCAACAAACAAAGAATCCAGCAATTTACTTTTCCTAGTATCAGGACTAAGAAAATACACTCAGCGACATGCTGACCCCGAAAAAGCTCAAGTACAGGAAATAAAGAGGAAAGCAGGTCCTGGGAACACTGAAGGAAAAACGTGAACAACCCTGATTGCATTTCCAGCTCGCACAGCCAACACAACCCTGCAAATTAACCTAAAATGCCTTATATTTGCAATTTAACATGACTGTGCCAGATCGGCGGGGGCCAAGAATTAACCCACTGAGCCACACAAGGCAAATCAGGTGAACTTCAAACAAAGGGCTCAGTCCCACAAGACTCAGAGATCAACTCACCTCAGGAAGACAATTGAGCTGGTAAAATATTTGTGGAGCAGGCACCTAAGCAGGAAACTTCCTTTTAACTTGATGCTGATGGTGACCTCTAATACTTATTTTTACCACTGCTAGAATTTGTTGTGTGCTAGCAAATATACTGCCATATATAACATGTCTTATTTTATTTACTTCATTGTGCTAACCTACTAAGCTAGAGGACTTTTTTTTTTTAGCCTCAGGGGTGCCAAACATTGCATAAATCTTGTGGAGAATTCACTCATTCTTATTGCAAACAGGAACAAAGCTGCTTCTGTAACTGAACAAAGCTTAACCTGCAACAGCAACACCAGAGCATACAAGCTGAGAGAGAGCACTGAAGACTTGATTTTTGACAAATTAGCAAGAAATATAGGGAAGGTACTATGTAACTGATTGTTTTGACAGTTTGATAAGCGTATCTTTAATGAACAAAGCAGTTCTTACACAGAAATCCTTTTTTTTAAAAAAAAAAAATAAATCTCTACTAACCACACATGCCTTAGGGCTTAATATATTATCCTTTAGGCAGAATACTCAATAGGAGCACTTATTTTGGAATGTCTCAGCAGGAAGAGTTTAAAAAAATCTTACCTAATTTGTACTAAAAAAGCCAACCAGATGGGATCAAATACTGCCTTGTACATCCCAGCAATGATACGCCATCATCTTACAGAGCCATGTTCCTACACCCAAAGAGCAGCCTCCACAAAGTGCTCTGCTGACATATATGACTTTGAGGAATACAATGGGTTAAAGGAAACTGCTCAAGAATAGTCAGAGATTATGTTTTAATGATCTTCACCAGCAGAAAAAGCTATTCATGAAACTCCATAAACCCCACGCTCCTTTCCCAGCAGGACTCCTGCTGTTGCAATTGTTGATAAACCCAGTATTCCCATTGAAAGCCAGCACGAGCATTAAAGACCAGTAGGTGCTACTCCTCAGGGATCAGCTGCAGAGCTTCTCCTGGAGACCTAAATTCCAGGAGAGAAGAACACATCTGCTGTCACAGCCCATTTCCAGGCCTACTTTCAACTGCCCAGGGCCCCAGAGCACCGGGGAATGGATACGGTATAAATTGGAGCAGATCAAACACTTCTAATGAAACAAAGGCAGGATCTTGTTTATTTCATGAAGCGGGATCTTTGCTTGCCAAATGCAAACATAAGCCTTGGGCATTGCATATGTTAGGGAAAAAAAAAACAAAACAAAAAGCAATTTATGGGTTGCAGGTGCCTCCTAATGCCCTTCGAGATGTTTTAAGTTGATAATATATGGTAAGCCAAAACATTCTCAACTATCAGAGAGCCTCAGAGCCCTCAAGGGGAAAGAGGAGCCTAATAACCTTTCTGTAGAAAAGGCTGGATGCAGTGGGATGACCTCCCTCCACCAGCAATGAGTCATCACCTGAAGCAGGCAACAGTGTATGGGTCAAGTTGTAAGGATCTACCGCTGGCCTGAACTCACCACCCCTGAAATCAGTGAGGTTACATGAATTCCAAGGGCAAAGTTCAGCCCCTTCTTTTCACATTCTCTTTCAAGAAGTATTCACTGACACAGTACAGTCAAGTGTTGGGGGATCAGGATCAAAAACAGATCAGGAGGATAAGTAGCAGAGACACCTTGCTTGCAGAAGATCTGAGTTAGCGTCTAATGTCTACGATAATTTACTCATATAATAGTTGTTCAACTCAAGTCCATTTATAGAACAAGCCTAGAAGTACTGGCAGCTGATTGATACTTCTGTTGATGCTAAATGAAGCTATCAAGAGTTTCTGTGGCCTGTCCAGAGCTTTTTTTCAGTCAGATAAAAGAATTAGGAAAGAAGTTACCCCGAGGAAGACAATTAGTACCCTTTGGTCTTTCCAGCAGATCTCTGAACAGCAACACAGCCAGAAGTTTGATCAAACTCCTTCACCCCCACACCCAGATGGAAGAGGCAAATACCAATTCATTAAAACCGGGAAAGTCTGAAGAGAGATATTTTGAAAAATAGGTTTATCAGGCTCAGAATGGGGGAAAAGGAAAACAAATACTGCAAGAGGAGGAGTAACCCCGGGCCAGTATGTTCACCTGACATAGTGAAGGCCTAGGTTCAAGAGGCTTCCCCGCGCAGTAGAGTGGCTGATTTCCTCTTGCAGGATGAACACCCTCAAGAATTCAGGACATCCACCATAACTGACAGCAAATATCCAAGCACAACGTGGAAAGAGCCAGCACCATCTAGTGCTCAGGAGCAGATGGAGCAAGTAGAACATATACATGGGTGTATCCTCAATTTTTAGGTGTGGAAGTGCAGGATACACACTTCCATGGAGTCTGAGGCTACGCTTATCTCGCATGTAAAAAGAGATTCTGCAGCTGGCAAAATCCAAGCAGATGTACCTGTCACTATCTTAGGGCTAAGGTTTTATTGCCTTGCGGGTCTTCAACCCAAGCTATAAGGTTTCCTGACAGTGCAACTGCAAAGAATGCAGGTAAGTTTATCATTCTGGGCATGTCTTTGGAAACACAGTTCCAAGAAGACATTTTAGGATTTCCCCTCCTTAATAAATGGAAAAATCTATCTAATGATAGTTACCACTTTTGGTAACGTACAAATATTCGCATGCCCACAGTTGCACTTCAGACATCTAGAAGCATTAAACACAGATCAGAGTGCCCTCCACTGCAAAACCAAGACCATCCACCATCTCCTGCAGGTCAGTGTGATGCCATGGACACTGATGTCCACAGCTCTCACTTGCTAAGGGTCACAACATGCTGCTGAAATGACATGGTCTTGTTCTTTCTAGTAGGACCCAGACCTACTTAATTTTGCTGCCATTTCCCTAGTCAATACTCTGAGCACCAAATCCCGGAAACCTAACTATAACCCTCAAATATCAACATCATCACATATTCAGATATGCACAGTCAGTTATCAGCTGTAGACTTCAGGAGAAAATTTAATTACCAGCGGCAAACTCAGTTTCCTGCTGTTAGTTAGAATTGCAATTTGCATTGAATAATAGAGAACATGGAATAATTTCTAATGTCTGAATTCCTAATTTCCCCTCCAGGTATTTTAATTACACACCATC
Organism: Gallinago jamesoni; assembly: GCA_025769975.1. Taxonomy (NCBI): domain Eukaryota; kingdom Metazoa; phylum Chordata; class Aves; order Charadriiformes; family Scolopacidae; genus Gallinago; species Gallinago jamesoni. The sequence continues at coordinate 19,657,482 of JAOQGH010000002.1, forward strand.
TCAACGGGAACTGAGATAAAAAGGCCACAAAAATGACTTAATTGGTGCTGATCACCTGAGACATAGAAGCATACCACAGAGCAAACTGCTTTGTAGGCATCCTTCACCCCGCTGGGACGAGACAAACAAGCTGCCACTCCAATTGCTCTGCAAAACACTGCAGTGACACCGACACTGCCTACAGAACGAGTCAGCGACAAATACTGTCCCTAGAAGAGTTAGAACTCCTACCTTCTCATTCTGCTTTTCTTGATTTCCTACTTGATATAGAACAAACAAGGCAGTGAAATAACTTCTACATAAACCCCGCACAAAAATTCCCGGATGAGGCATTTTACTCCACCCCAGCCCAATGTCTGGCAGAGCATAACCACCAGTCTGGGTTTAAGGCAGTTACTATTGAACACAGGTCCATTTCATAAGGACAAGCTGCCTGTATTGAGCTTGGTCTTCAGAATTCACAGAAGAGGCACATCACGGAGATTTGACTTTTAAAATTTTGAAAACAACCTTCTACTTGTGACTGAAGCATAGGCAGTCATCTTTGCTCCAAGTCTGCAAAAGGCCTGAGACAATAGTTCCAAAGAGGACGCACAAATTTGAACATAAGAAATTTCACCTAAACATGAAGAGGAACTTCTTTGCTGTGAGGGTGGCAGAGCCCTGGACCAGGCTGCCCAGAGACATAGTGGAGTCTCCTTTCCTGGAGACATTCCAAACCCACCTGGACACGTTCCTGTGGGACGTGCTCTGGGTGACCCTGCTCTGGCAGGGGGTTGGAGGAGATGATCTCCAGAGGTCCCTTCCAACCCCATAGCATTCTGTGATCTGTGCCCCTAAAGAGAGAACTAACCAGTTGGTGTTACTCAACTGGAGCCCACAGAGCAACCTGAAGGTGCAGTTTTCTTCAAGCTTAATTGGGTCAACCTGAAGTTCAACTGATTTGAAAATCATTTTTTCAGTCATAAGAGCTGAAGTGATAGATGTAATTAAGTACTGGGGAAGAAGCCAGAAGAAAGGAGGAAAACAAGATCAAGACCTTCAGCAGCAGTTTCCAGTAAAATCAAATTAAACTTGGCCCAAAACTGCACTCGTTTTCACAGAAAGACCCAGCTAAGAACTGTCACTGTTATCCTCAACAGAAAGCACTGTGGCCAGAAACAGGAACCAGCTGTCATCAGGGATAAGGAGACACCAAGATGTAGACCATGAGTTTTGGTCAGAAATTTTTCAGCAAGGCTGCTTTCAACCAAACCCAAACAGTAGTCACTGAGGGTACTTGCCCACTGCGCAAGTGACAGGCTCTGGTTCCTAGTCTAAACCCAGTGGAACAGAAACTTGGGTCTCCTGCATCATAGGTACAGACATTAACCAAAGAGGTACTGGGTAATCCATGGAAAATTTCTTCTTTACATTTCTATCTTTCCTCTCTTACACTCCATGAAAAGATCAACTGAATTAATTCTGAAACAGAATAGAAGAGTCTTCTTAAAGCTCACCAAGTTTTCTACAAAGAAAAGCTAATCTCCAATCAGTTGCTAAGAAATACCTATCAAAAGACAATGCTTTTCACCTCTCAACTTCTGAACCTTTTTACCGCACCCTTCCTTGACTCTGAAAATCTTACTGTATCAGAGAATTCTCTCTGACTCTGCAGAGAGACTTGAGTGTCTCATCTCATAGCGCTGCAAAGACCAGAGAATAAAACCAGGCAGACTACCTGTCACAGGGCATTAAAAGCATCAGCTTCCTAAAAGCTGAGGCCTCAGGGGTATTTAAGCCATAAATATTCTTCAAAACATTCTCAGAGATCAATCCCTGTGCTTCTTACATGCTGCATAATGCACTGTCACCCCAGGCTAATTCATGGCTCTTTTGTTGCCCCAAGTAATCAGTCACCGGCTGTTTCTGTTACCAGATCCAAATTCCTCTCCCAAGCAACATCCAATGGTTATTCCCATCCAGAAATACCAGCTGCTGTGCTATGATTACCCCAAATGGTCAGAGCTTTACACCTTACCTCATACCACCCTGATAATTTTATGAAAACATTCCCCCCCTACCTGGCTAATGAGCACTGGAACATGAGAGTAACTCAAACCTACAGCTTATCCTACCCTTCCATGTTGGACTTCACTAGCTGTAAGGGGGAAAAAGCATGAATGGGTTAAAAAGGGTCCAGAAATTTACATAGTTTCCCCAAAAAAGAGGATAGAGGACATCTCTGCCAAAGGAGGTGCTTCAGGAAGTCCTGCCCACCAGATCTAACACTGGTTTGACTGTAGAACTGCTCTGCAGACTCTCGTGTCCCCAGTTAACCCTTCTCCCAGCTGCACTATACAGCTTAGAAATGAACTTGATGAAACAGGAATAATAAACAATGCCCATCGTTAGTTCTTGTTACTCAGCGAAAAATCAATACATGCTCTGTTATAGCCCAGGACATGCTGTTACTCTGGTCCCCACACTCCAAGGAAGCAGCTCCTGCAGCCAAGCTTTACACAACCCACAACAGAGGAAAGGTGGGAAGATCCCAGCGACACAATTCCAGCAATAAGGATGCTGAAAGCCTGAGCTATTGATCACAAAATAGTTTTTTTGCAGGTAACTGGTACCACAGACTTTAGAAAGCTTTGGACATTTCCTTGCCAGGAAATCTCAGCCTCTCCTCTTTGCCAGATAAGTTGGTATCAGGACACTATGGAAACATTTTAGGAATGCTACACTGTTCTTAATTTTGTTAGTTAAAGCTCTGCCACTCACAAGCACAATAACATCCTGTATCTATATTTACACCCATGGAACTTACTTGTATTCACAAGTTTCCAACTTATTTAAGACAACTTAAAAAAAACCAAACATATCATCCCTATAGAAACTACATAGTCTTAGTTTACAGAGGGGAAACTGAGGCACAATTAGGCAGAGATACATTCATGGCCATGCCCCCAACACAGGGAAAGACGAGAAGTGATAGAAAATAATGATGTAGGTCCCCCAGGATCATTCGTGCTCCCCTTCCTATCTGGCACCCGTTTAAGAGCTGGTCACTGTGTGGGTGTTCCACAGGCTGGCAGCCATGCAGAACACAGTCATTTCAGAACACATGAAAAAAAAAAAGAAGAGGCATTTATGCCAAAACCAGCACAGAATAAACGTACTGTGAAGAGAACGGGAAACTCTTCAGGCCACATTCTCCAGTGACGTCTGTGTCGAGTCACATTCTGTATCGACTGCCTATTTATAGCATTTTTCAATACTTGCTGTCCATGTAGCAGCTAAGTTTGCTATAAACATGAATGGATTTAGCTCCACAAGGTAGGGAAAACATCTCAGTTTTGCAGGCAGGACAGTGCTGCACTAAGACTGAATTGTTTTTCTAGGGAACATTGAGAAGGGCAATGTCAAAACCACAAGTTGAACACAGAAGCCCTGGGATTCACAACACCACTGTCAACAGTGTCACTTTTTTGCCATCCTCCTGGATGGCCTTTTTCAAGTAGCCACATGGCTTTACTCCTTCCACTGAAGCAACAGCCGCCTGCAGATCAGGACAATTCTTTCACAACCTACAAAACAACCTGACAGGTTGGGTCAGAGGTGCAGAATGCCTGTTTTCCCACCTGGAACCAGAGGACAAACTCAAATCTGCAGGAAACTCATCCAGGCCACTCTGTGGCTCAGTCACTGCCAGAACACACAATTGTTCAAAATCACAACCACCCAAGTGCTTTCACATCCCAGATCCACAGTCCTTCTACACCAGCACAGTGCACAATCTTTGCAAAATGGGGCAGAAGATGTGTCACATTCAGGCAGTGAATGTCACATCCTAGGACATCTTCCACCCAAGCAACACTGAGCCCAGCACGCTGCTGTTTGTGGGAAGAACTGGTCGTGAAGTAAAGCATGACTGAGCCAGTGCACTCATCTCATTTTTATCAAAGTCACATTTATCTCTCTCCTTGTTTTGAGGAACTCAGTCTTCAGACATTGAGAAATAGCTGTGGAAGGACTAACCCTGTTCATCTTTCTCACTCCTCTGCTCTTAAACTGCTGGTGGTGTAACAGCTTTCTTCTCTGTAGATCCTGCCACCTGAAACTCCCTCCAAAATATACTGCATTCAAATCTGCGCACAGACACGGTCTCCCAGCTACAACTATAAAGTTAACACAATTGCTCCCATGCTGCAACAGGGAGCCTAACTCTAAATATACCCTGGAGACACCACGCCAGTCCACAAGAAGCATTTACACAGGAGCTAAAATGATTTCAAAAGTTTTCCATTAAAACCATGCTCACAGGTCATTAGGTTTTCTACCTAACAACATTTCAACCACTCTTCCCTGGCAGGTCATCTATTCTCTTAAACCTTTTATTCAAAAGTAAAATATTTTGAAATGTTTTTTTCTCCTTCCTCCAATTAGTATACATGAAATAAACTACATCCAGATACTACACACCCTTTTTCTTCTGTAAGTCAACTTCTTCCATAATTACCAGAAAACCACATCAGCTTGGGAGAGCACAAAACACTCCAGGCAAGAAGCCCCCTCCAAATGGAAAAATCAATGAGCATGATGCATCTCAACTCCTATTTTCATGAAGTACCACGGCAGCAGTTATATCCAAAACAAGGAACACAGAGTCATCTGTCAAGTCCCATTTCCAGTCTTTAGATCCTCTGGCCAGTGTATCAGAATGCTTAGAAGTGATCAATGCAGTTCAATTATCATTCATGACAACGGATGGGAACGAGATGATATTAATGTTGAAAGTACAAGGAAATGCTGGCCTACCTGAGGCAATTTCAAAGAGATGTTTCCCTGGTTCATCAGGATTAGGTGGCAGCTCGTTCACCTGAGTGCCTTGCAGTAGTATCAGACCCTGCAAGGGACACAAACACCAGTGAAAGGGGAAAGGCCACAAAAAAGGCAAAGAAAAATAAGATAAACATAACAGACATAGCAAATTTAAGCCCCACTCTTCCACCAAGTCCATCTCCTTTCCACCCTTCTAAGCAAGAAACACCTGAGCTGGTCATGCATCTGCCTCACCTGTCCTTTCTCTCACACTGGACACTTCTAATTAAATGATATTTCCTCTGGAATGACACTCTGAGCACACACAGGTGATTCTCCTTTGTTTCCATTGCTAATTATTCCTTGAAAAGTTTCACCTGCTCTAGGTGAACTTGCTCTGGCAGGGGGTTGGACTAGATGATCTCCAGAGGTCCCTTCCAACCCCGTATTGTTCTGTGATTCCTCCACCCTTTAGTTTCTGGTCACAGCCTGCAGCAATGAGGTGGCTGAAGTTCTATTTCTAAATCTTTATTTCTGTAACTGAAAAAAATGGCCTGTTTTCCAGAGATTCTCAGTACAGAGAAGTTCCCAGAAAGATACAGGAGGACAACAGCTCATTTAGGTTTGCAAAGCAATGGGACCACCTTTTAATCCAAGGGGCTACAGCTTCCATAGCAAGAGATGTGAGCTCCTTTACTTCCCAAGTTCAAATGCTGCCAGAATTCAAATTAATTTTCACCTTGAGCCTAAGCATAATTAACACAATGTATACCAGTTTGGTGCATAGCTGGTGGCATAGTATCTTCAAAGGAAAAAAAAGAAGATCTTCATCTATGGAAAAGCTGAAAAAGATGACAGGAAGCTCTTGTCCAGTAACGTGGGTGAAACGAGAATGAACACACTATTTGAAACTCATTGTTTCTCCACATTTAAAGTTTAATCTTTGGCATTTATAAAAGATTTCCAGCCAACATTATTTAGGACATAAACAGTATAGGACAGACAAAAGGCAGAAAGATCTGGGACTCTCAAGAGTTAAGCCATGGAGAGTGTAATAAGCAGTTTGTACTCCTGCACAGAACTGCCCTGGAATGGAAGCTGCATCCAAACCATCTTCTTTTGGCTGAGCAGAAAAAGAAGAAAGAAGTTGTTTCAGTCAGTTGTTTTCATGCATATCTCCAGTAAACATGCACAGTTACATTCTTTCCAACCAACTGGGCAACAGCCAAATCCAAGACAGATTGGAGCATCCTAACATTGGTAATCAAAACAAATCCCAGTTCCGCTCTTTGTCAGCTTCCAGATCCACATTACTGAGTAATACAATTAGTGTCTCACGAGACACAAAATCCAGGGCTTCAACTGATAAAAGACAACCCATCATATGACCTTTTCAACCTTCACCATAAAACAGAGAAGGCAGTTACATTATTTTTCATTACATCTGTTGTGGCATAACTTCCCTGGCTTTGCCCCTTGGTAATACATTTTTCCTGCAGATGCTTTGTTTGGAGAAACCTCTGTAATAAACCAAGAAGTCAGCTTGGATTAAATGTAAATGAATTCAGTTTTATTCTTTTCTTTGAACATAGAGCATTCAAGAACTACTCCAAATAAATTACCAGAACAGTAATGCTTGAGATGGAAAATACTTCAGCTAGGAAATAAGCTCCAAGTCATGGAGGTTTACAAGTTGGCATTCTAGTTCTGACAACTCACTCTATTAAAATGACTCGCTGCTTTGAAAGGATGCATTTGTGGCAGCCTGAAAATGTCTTACAAGTAGTCAAATTTGTTCTTCACAAAGCAGAACTCAACCTGCCACATCACTGTAGGTTCAGCAAAGTGCTTCCATGTTTTGCCATCCCTCGGTGGCATCAGGCTACAGACCTTAATGTACTTACTTCCTCTTGCCAAGCCAGATCAACGTTCCAGAGCAGGGACTCTGTCATCCATAATTCACAAAAATCTGCTCCAGTTAATCACATATTGCAGGCCAGTGCACAGTTAAAGGGTAGAAATGCAAGGCACCCTGAATTTGAGTATTCATAGTCTATAGAACAACAAATACTATTCTATATCCAAGAGATCTCTATCACCACCCTAGTGATGCTGCATTTTAAAAATATGAGAAAATAAAAAAGTTCCAGAAGCAACGTTACTCTGTCCACATTGCAAATATGCTAAATGTTCAAAAGTGCAGACTATCGCTGGCCCTTCCACAGAACGTAAAAGCAGAAATGATAATGGAAAAAAAAAGAAGAACGCTCTTAAACAAGTCAGATTTTGTATTGAGGTCTTCAACTTAGATACCCTTGGTTTTACTTTGAGGAAATTGTGAAATTGGGCTCAATTTTCTGTCCTTGCATTTAAAAATAAGATTTCTGTGCGCAGCGTAATGGCAAAAAGATGGAGTTGGATGTTTTGCAGTTCTTCATGACAGATTTGACATACATGTGAGACAGCTCAGCAGAGAACCAGAGGAGTTAAACCAAAGTCAGCGCCTGCTGGCCCCACAAAGCATCCTAGAGGAGAAGAGTAAAGATTGAAGTGGACATCATGTGTTCTTCTGTGCATTCTGTCCACATAAAAAACTAACAGCTGCCTGACGCTGGTAGCTAGAGGGAACTGTGAGCAGAGCATTGCCTCACTCCGCAATAGGCTGGGCAGACATTTCTTTGTCTTTCAAAAAAAGCTTCCTTATGAAAAACTAGAACCTAAAGTCTTAATACTGCAGACAAAAATTCAAACCCTTCCCACTTCTAGGAATATGTGGAACATCCCTAGGGAAATGGTGAAATGGCAGCACAAGCAGAAGAAAAATTAAATCTGTAAGTTGCACAATTGAAACCAGAAAGCATTTCAGAATAGCCTAAGCCAAGAATGCCAAGAAGCCACAAAAAAGGACCCTGAAAATCACAAAGTTGGCTAAAAAAAATAAAAAAAAATAAAAAAAAGCTCTTAAGGTTGTTTTGTTGGTTTAAATTAAATTTGGAGTTTATGCAATCTCATAACACAGGTAGGAATGTACCTATAGCAGTAAGAACTTATAGGATATCAGTTGAACCCAGCTGATCAGATTTTCAAAGCTTCAGGTATGGTTTGAAAGCTGGAATAGCTGTTTTCTGTTCGAAGATATAATCCTCTTAAATATGAACAGCTGCTTTCCTTTGAGGACCAATTCACATTTTGTAGAAAGAAAAGTTGTTAAAGAGACAGTAACTCACTCTCTCTCCCCCTTTAATGTTCAAGCCCTCTCTTAAGAAGCCCCGTACGCAAACCAGCCAGGCTCAAAATGGGTAGTGCCTAAAAGCCAGCAGAAAATAAAATTCGATTATATATATTCTGTAGAGAGGTCTCATTGAAGTTGCTTATTTCTTTTTCTCATTTTAACCAGAAGGGGATGGTAACTACATAGCAGAGCTCATTTAATAAACATCCAACCAACCACTGTCACAGGACAGAGGAAGGAATGCAGGACTTGCACACTGGCAATGTGGACTGTACACCACTACAGCTACTGGTGTGCACCTCATTCAGCTGGGCAATGAAGTTGCAGCAAGCAGAGCTGGCAGCATAACAACTGGAGGAAGAGCAGGGAAATGGCAGAATCAGAAGAATGATTTTTCAGGAAGGAAAACTGAGGGATGCTCAGTCTATCTACAAACAAGGAGAAAAGCCTGGACTGAATGCCCATCTCTGGAAAGTATTCGTGAGGTCACAGGTGTGCATATAGCAGAGACCTTCAGATCAGGTTCTTGGGCATTTCTCTCTGCACGTCAGGAGTTGTGCTCAGCTCTTCTATCTTGTATAACCAGCCCTTTTAGGGGACAAAACGCTTCTCCACAAGGTGATGGAATATCCATCTCACAGCTGTCCAACATGCCTGGGACACTATGGAGATCTCTAAATAAACAGAACTGAAAAGGTAGGAAAAAACCCCATTCATCTCAGAGAGGCAGATGCATTAATTCTGACAGTTGCTGTCACTGGTAGAAAGACATTACTAAATTTAACCACCATCCCCTCAGACTGCATTAGCCATCTTGCTTGGGAAGTAAATTAATGATGGATTAAATCAGTTTAAATTCCCCAAGGTCTAACTTGATATATGCCAAAGCACGCCCCAGAAATAAACCTTCAATTCATGAGTAAGTTATTCTTCCCTCCCTCAGGCTTTGGGAGCCTGGTATGGCTGAGCAGCTCAAGGGACAGGCAAGAGGTTATAGACCTTCCAGGAAGCTGGAGGTTCAAATCCAATTTTTGATGATACCATCACCTTGCACGCTTTCAAGGCCTGTTGTCCTCCCTAACAAGACCAATTGAGATAGCCCTGCCCTTTCCAAACCCAGGCTCTGTGGAGCCAGGGTTTGGAAAAGAAAAGCTTCAACATGAAACACAAGTGGGAAATTTCCTTTTCTTGACTGAGTCCCTCAAGAAACACAATTGGTGCCAGAACTACCCTAATTCTCACACCATTACCTTTAACACAGCACTTTAGTCACCATTATCAATGCTTACAAAATGGGGGGGGGGGGGGGGGGTGAGGGGGAGGGAATAACGGGGCTCAAATCTGCCTTGAGGTATGCAATTCTGAATCCCAGGCCAAGGATGATCAACTGACTCCATGAACATCTTGATATTAGCTGAACATGGAAAAAAATTTCTACATCAGCTTTATATCAGTCAATTATCTCCAACCAGGAATTCAAAGGATCAAAGAGCCCAAGTTTACCCATGGCCAGATTTAGCCTTAGTCTCAGTGAAAGAGATGGAAGTCTAATTAACTCATATTTAAAGCAGGCTAAGGACAGACCTCCACGGTTCAATTAAGTCAATTGTTGTCTCATGTCTCAGACCACAATCAGAGCACAAAATGACAAAGAAAAAAAGGACACAATGTAGGAGGGTACTTAGCAAAGTCCATACTGAGTGGTTTATCTAGAATGGTTACAAGTTTTAAAATGAAGGATAAACAGGATAACAGGATAGGATAAACTTTAAGCACCCTTCCCAATCACTCCTGTTGTCTTACATTTTGACTTTGAGGTTCCCTGAAATTAGAAGACACATTGAAGGCATTCCAAAGGCAACAGGAAAACACTGGAAAGGCAACATGACAAAATTGCACATGCATCACAAATTATTCCCAGAAGATACAGAAAAGTATCACACACAACAACATCTTCAGAGTCCAGTGGCCAGAACACGTTCTAGAAAATTTGACTGTTTTCTAGAGCTGCAAAATTCAAGCCCCCTGCAGAGGCACTGAAGCCTTTCATCATACCAAGTCAATACTGAAAGAAAGATTAATGAATTAGCTGCAGAGTGGCTTCTGTTCCCCTGGAAATCAGGGAGGGCTCTATGTTACCTCCTACCCTGGGAATAGAAAGAAACCCAAAGCTACTCTGAAACCCCACACATATACTGACAGAGTCAGTATGAGCATCAAAAGCTCTTTGCCGGTCAGTCCCTCCTTCTCCCTTTCCTCATGGGGACACCTGAGAAAATGCTTAAGAAAGGGATGGCTGCGAGTTCATCCTCTACCCTTTGGCACAGGATTCAGTCTGATGGAGTGGACTGTGCAACTGCACCTGTGTGATACAGCACACAAACATACACCCCTTCAGCAGTACTCCATCCATTAACACCACAGAATAACTCTTCACTCCCATAAACCCACGCCATTCTACTATCATTAGATACAGCTCCACCTTTTAAGCATTATTCTACAGGGAAAAATATCTACAATTCCTTCTAAGGTCCTGGTTTTCATAGAAATTCACAGTGAAACATCCATAAACAAAAAGTCATTGTTTAAGATTTCTCTTTTGAAGTATTATGGCATAAATCTCACCTGACTTAGTCAGATAAACAATAAGAATATGACCCTGTTCCAGAATACATCCGAATAATCAAGTAGGCAGCAGATCAATGGGAATTTCAGTTAAGTTATTGATTTAGTTTTTGCACACAAACTTGCAGATCATAATTAATATTTAAAACAGAAAGATTTAAAAGAAGCATGAGTATCTTTAGAGCTGAAGGAAATTAGGAAGTAGTATCAACAGATGAAAATATATACATGGCCTGCAACATAGACCTTTCAGGGTCACAGCTGTCTTCCTAAGCCGTGTGGGCATGTCTGTACCATTGTTCCTTCATTCCAGAGAATCCCAAGCAATAGCTATCTACGTGTTCCAAAAGTACCTCTCACCTCTGGGCTGCAGACAGTCCCAGCTGCAGTCAGATGCTGTTTGGAACCGATACAGGAATAGTCAGGATGTGGTCCTGTATCATCCTGTACAAAAAGGCTTCCCCCAGTGATAAAGGTATGGCAACCCTGTCCCCAGAAAGACCCAGGGTTAAAGAAACTCCTGCCAACATGACTACCTGAGGTGACTGCTTCCTCATCATTTTCACTGACAGTTCAGAAGTGCCCAGCTCTCCCCACACACTGTACAGAAAGATAAAGTGCTTGTCTTAAATGCGCCAAATCCAGCTGTTGCTTGCCGAGTCCTAAGCAACAGCAGGTTATACCCTTGAGTTCAAGTCTCTGTAGCCTTTACACAGCAGGCTGTCCTTAATGGTGGATCAAATCCCTGATCAGGTAAGTGCAAGTCATAAGATGCAGCCAACACGCTCCTGCCTCTACTGTGCACGTGTCAGGCTCACAAGGGAAAATAAATTTCACTGTAGAATGAGAAGGGAAATGTATGTGCAAGAGTTAAGCATGCAAATGTATCAAGCAGTTTAATAACAGGGTCTAACGAGTGTGTGGATGGTGATATTACCCAGGCTGTCTGTCACTCTGTAATGCCTGTACTGACTCATCAGGAGGCTGCAGAACAGGGACATTGTCTGGCTTATTCAATTATCTTCCCTCTGTTCAATGACTCTGGTTAGAGGCCTGACAGTCAAAACAATGACTCCATGAAATATCCTGCATAATAGACTACAGCAACGAGGAAAGCCCTTAGCTCAAACCCTGCAAGAATATTTTACAGGCATATTAAAGAACCTGAATAAGAGATTCTTCACCTCAGCTTTAAGCTTTATCCCACCCTATAGTGTAACACACCCCACACTAAGTGATGTAAATATAGAACGGTGAGAGAAGGATAAAATCATCCTGAATTTAGTGCTGGTCCAGACTGACAATTGCAGTGTCCTCACCCTATGTGCAGGAGCGCTGTCCTCTCATTATAACTTGTTTCAGAGAAACAAATTAAATTGTAAGGAATTGGTGCTAGACCAGCAACACACACACAAAAGGTATGTGAAGCAGCAAGAAGTTAGTCTAAAACTCCATTGCTTGGCTTAAGAGAGACATGTGCAATGTTCTCTTTATTAAAAAATGTTTAAAATATTCACAACCAAAAAAGTTGGAAGTTAAATATGTCATGTGCCCACAGGAATGTTGCATGGTGACTGTCTATTACCCTTTATCACCAAACTGCCCTAAAGGTACTTAGCACATAATTAATGAGACTCTCCTAAGTCTTTTGCAAAAATAAATGTGCTTCTGAAAGCTTCCTCGCGGACATTTGTTGTCCCAGGAACAAACCAATACCATTTTAAGTAGCTCTACCATGGTTCAATTTATTCAATTATCATTTAGTGTTTGTTATTCAGTTATCTAACTGCTACCTGACCTTTTCTCTCCTTGCAAGCTCCTAAACACTGATTCTATCCCTCTCCTGTGCCTGTTTTCTTTCCATGGTCTACTGTGGGACAGTTCTGTGACACTGTTCTATACATATTGCACAGCAAGACTGAACCAGTGGTTTGCACCAGGAAAATTATTCTTCTCTATCAAATCTTTTAGAATTCATAGAGTGTGAATGAAAAAGACAAACTTCAGTTTCATTTTTTCCCTGTTGTAGAAGGTCACATTGTTCCCTGGTCTGCTAAACCAATTTGTGCTGTCAGGCACACACTGCTCCTTCCAGACACAGCACAAAGACTTGCGTAAATTCTTTCTCCTCAAAATTTGCATAGAAAAGCAATAACTCCCAGGTGTACATAAAACATGCTAAAACACATAGTACAGCCCATTCTCAAGTCCCACATGCTGGCATGTAATAAAACCTACATACTCTTCCCACACACACTGGCCCTAAACAGCTGGCTCACCTCTCTTCTTATTACTGGGTTATTTGGGAGATAACGAGTCCCAGTTGATTAAGCAAGGTTTTTTACTCCTGCCTCAGTAACCTGGAACTCTACAGTTCTTGCAGTCCAACTTTAGTCTTGATGACCACACTAAGATTTGGAGCTCAGCATGTCTTAGTGTGTAAATAAACACCTGCTAACCTTCTCCCAAGCTCAGTAGTAACTAAATCTCCCTGCAACATCTCCTGCCTTTGAATCTCCTTAACCGTGTATGGTTTTGGCTGAAGGAAAGCAACTGAAAAGAGCTGTCAATAGAAGCAGTAACTGACCCACACAGAAGTCACCACCAACATGCCCTACATTTCTCCAGTCATACCTGAGGTTTAGTTTCCTCTTCATCCTTATAATAGAAGAGCTGGTCCCCACGCAGCACAAACCACCGCTGCTGCCAGTTCTTCATAATGCTCCTTTGTTTCTTCAGCCAGCCACACTTCAGCACACGTTCTTGAGGGTTTGGAGAAGAAGGTCTGGAAGGAGGCCCAATCTGTTCACCCATTACCAAACTCTTTGACCGGGCTGAAAAAGCAATTATAGAGTAAATGAAACAAAGAAATAAGAACACACAGAGGCTAAATTACTGTTCCATACCACTCAGACATGGACAGACCATTACACGGCTGCTTTGAGGAGGTACTTGTTTTTCAGTGTGTACATTCAAGCTCATGAGAGTCAAAGATAAGACAAACATCAACCTTTTGGTACTGCTCGGTCTAGCAACCTTCTATGTGACATGATACCACCATCAAGGATCCAGTGCTCGTACTACCTTTCTTTGTGGAGAGTCATTACTTCCTTCCAGCTCTCCATGGGAATAAGATATTGCTCTCTCCTAAGGGATATTTACCCAGTGAGGACGTGTAAGTGTGGCAAGGGGGGACAGAAAAGGAAGAAGGAGAGTGTATAAGAAAATATTCTCATTCCACACATGACCACTACTGGGGTGATTGGTCAGTGAAACCAGCTACCACAGGAAAGAAAATAAGAAAAAAAAGAGACTAAAAACTGAGAAAAAAAAATCAAAAAGGGAATATTAACATATAGATAGCGTAGCTACCCAGAATTATTAAAGTCACCTCACTCTTCAGGGTTTTCTGACATTGAAGCAGAAAAACACAATAGAAATTAAAAAAGAAAAAAAAAAAAGACAACCTAGAGAAAAAACATGTAAATCTCAGAAAAGGTTTCAGAAGAAGGAAAGAAGTGTATTGCCCTTTCCTTCCTCTTCTCCTCCCACATGCCTGCAAGTAAGAGTCCTGAAGCTTGGGGCATTTAAAGCAAGTCTGGAGCAGCAGATAATGATTATATATTGCAGGCAGCAGCCAGCCCTCTAGAATGTACAGGTTAGATAACCTCATAGGTCCTTTCCACTTCTGCCTTTGGATTTATGAAGTATCTTATAATAACAGCTATTTAATATCTCATACCATTTTCCTTCATTAATGTCAACGTGATCCTGGTCCTTCCCACTTTCTACATCCAACTAACTTAAAGAACAATTTATAATTGCCCACTTGAAACAGGGCTACAGTTTACAGGTCAGTACCAGTAAATCTACCTCACCGAGGTCTTACATTAACACTGTAAATTGCTGCAGCTAAAAACCAGGCAAGCTTCTTATTCAGGCACCCCTGACACACTACAGCTAATTCAGTCTGTCACAACAAAGACAACCCCCTGCCTCTTAACGTACTGTCTAATTTTGCCTCTTTTGGGTTCAGACAATTAAAACACGTGGCCTTGATGTTACCACCTCACTCTGGTTTCTGCCCCTGGTGCCACACCACACAGTGATGGAACTGACAACATTTGCCAAAGAAAGAAAAATTAAGTGAAGACCATGATTTGGGGAAAAAAAAAATAAAAATATTTAAAAGAAAAAAAAATATCATAATAGCAACATTAAGCTTGATCATATTTCTTCTCTCCATGAAGCAAACTGCCATAGGAGAGGCAGATAAAAGACTGAGGTCAAATCTTTGGAGAGCATCCTCAGCATAACCCAGTGAGGGAAATCACATCGGTGCCTGGGATAAAATCTGCTTTGACCTTCCCCATGCCCTGGCCATCAGACCACCATGTTCTGCTTTCTAAAGAAGAATAAAAACAGCACTTTTACACGCTGAATGCTTCTGTCAGCAGAGGGCAGATCTGAATGGTACCACATCATCCATTACCCAAAAGCCTCAGTGACAGCAACTTCCACTTCTATAATGCCATATACAGTCATCATCCCCCATCCCCCCCCCCCCCCTTAAAAACCCACCCACATCTCCTGTAACCATCCAGCAGGCACCCAGTCTGGCCTCTGGCAACTTCCCAGTTTTGCAGGCAGAAAATGGCATCACTTTGTTAATCTTAAAATTCAGACTCGGTGAAAGCCCTGTCCGATAGGCAGAAGCGATTCGTTTTTTCCCCATTTCTCTGAACTGCTAAAGGAAAATTCTGCTGCTCTCAACAGAACCACAAATAACATGCTTTGCCTTGTACCTCCATCAAGAGAAATTAGGTTTCAACCTGTAACTATTTCCTTCTGTAAGAAATTGGTTTTAATTTTGGTTTCAGTTTCACTTTAAAATTTAACTTAAAAGTTGAAATTTTACAAGCAGTGTTTATGCAGTGTGGTAACTTTTTCAGAATTACACTTCCCTTATTTTGGGCTAAAGATACCTTACTGAATTTAACCTGAGCTCATATACAGCATTAGTACTACATTAGTGAAGTTTACCAGCAAACTTTCACTCAAGTGACCCAGCACTCCTCAATTCTGATTACTTTTATATAGCCAAAACAATTTAAAAAAAATCTTAATAAAGAATTCGCTTTAAAACAGGATTTGATGTGTCCAGGCTTATTCTCTACGTTTGCACACTGTGGCCTAAGCTACAACAGACAGGCGTTTTCATTCCAGCAAAATATATAAAGAACCACTTTTCAACATGAAACTAAGATCCTCACGCCTTAATATATCCCTTTCTGGCAACACAGTGCCCTCTAGCAGTGATTACAAAAAACACCGCAACTGGGTCTCCTCTTCCTGTGCCCCCCATCACTGCCAAGAAACGGAGGATCCAATTTCATACGCATGGAGTAAGAAAACAGACTTTTCACATTTAAATCTCTGTTGCAGAGGCCCATAAGGATTTAGTTGAAGAAGCCACCTCTGCCGCATCTCAGGCCACGTTCTGCAGCAAGCACCAAGCCATCATCTGGTTTAGACCGTCCCAGATTCCTTCCCACACTCATGTTACAACACATCTTAATGCAAGAACAAATATCCCAATAATTTGCTTTGTCACATGGAACTATAATGTTTCTAAGGCAACATCTTGGCTATTAACCTAACCAATTAGTCTAATAAATTCCAAGCTCTATACTTCAGTAAACACAAACTGAAGCACCTCAGCACTCTCCAGATTAAGTGTGCAGCTCCCAGCAGTTTGCAGTTTTCCTGACTTGCATATAGGTATATAAACCCTCTCCTACTTCACGTCCCCAGCCCTCCCCCAAAAATAAATTAGATTTAACTGTAAACCTACTACCTTTATTTTAGGATCTCTATTGACACAGACCTCACAAAAGACATTACAGAATCACCTAGGTTGGAAGGGACCTTTTAAGATCACTTAGTCCAACCAATGGACAAACATCAAACAGCTTTACCTAGTAATTATTAATTATGGTGAAGAGAATGTATATCTCCATATTTTTATTTTAAGTAGGACCATGTCTTAGTCAATAGCTATGGTTGCTAATTCTTCACGCTGTCTTAGCTTTCCATCTCCTTAGAGTTTCTAGTCGTGACTGTAATAGTTAATTTCATTAGGGAGATACTTAGCAACCTCATCTGTAAGTCAACAACATGGATCAGATAGACATTTTTAGAAGGGGGAATTATTTATGGCTATTAACAGCATGGATGTTTATATTGCATGCTTCACAGAATACAATAATTGCACAGAGGTCAGAAGAAAGCTTTCACAGATGAGCACAGCCCGCTCTAAAGCGGCAGGTACCTCATACTACTGGGATCAAAATATCTGCTTTGATAATCTGATTCCGTACATCAAGCCCCTAATTCTTAATGGTAGATATATATTCCTAGTGTTCAACTATTTAACAGAATTATGGAATCAGCAGAGCATAAGGAAGAAAACAAATCCATAGATGAGGCTCACAACTCAGCAAATACTTTACATGCTCCAGAGTTCTGACCCAGTAATGCCTTTTCAATAAACGCCACACACTTTGGTTCTGCTCTTCACATTTTCATTAATTGATTATTGATTCAGCCATACACATAAGTTCTGAACAGAAATCAATGCAGGAAGGATTTCAAGCTCTCCTTGGAAAAAGGTGTAAGATTCATCTGCACAGCGCAGCAGAACTGAAGTGCCAGCAACAGGACATTCCCAGTAAGAAGCAGGGAAACGGCAATCACAGCACGCAAGACCAGGCAGACCCGTGTGTATCTTTGCTGCCCCGTAGGTGGCACTAACAATGAGCAAAGCCTGGATTTTTGGGATGACAAACCATTAGAAGGCAGGAATCAGAACTGCAGACCTTGAAAATACTCCTATGACTGGTAGTGGCACTGGCATATGAAAGTTCTCATGTCTAGATGGAGATGGGAGGAGGAATACAAGCAAAAGCAGTGGGATGATGCTCAATGTCCATTGTGAAAATGCCTGGACTACACCAAATAACTCCCCTCCAAAATCCCACACTTGGTGGCAATGTCTTTAATAGTAAGCTCAGGGATTATCCTAAGGAACGGATGAACCAAATGGGATGGCACCACCCTGCCATTCCTTGCAGCGATAGCAATCCTTGTCCCCATCCCAGCTCAGCCCTGGCTAAAGCTACTCTTCATCCATTTCTCCTCCTTGCCCCATTAACCGAGCACCAAACGCTTGTACAAGAGTTTCTCTGCAACTCTGACCTGCCTCCAAGCAGCGTACACGTTCCTGTGCCATACCATCCCTGCTTCCCGAGCTCAATCCTGCCTGGCAACGTTATATGGTCTCTTCTGCCCTGACCACCACTACAGATCCGAGCAATCAATAAGTACCTACTTAAATCAAGGACACGGAAATCAATCAAGTCAATGCAATTCAATATCAATTAAAGTTGTAATCTTTTGAAATTTCATAGACAGTTTGCTTAAATCAATATAGCCATTATCATTGATTCTGGCTGACAAACTGTCCTACAGCAAAGGCACTTTGCTCTAGTGTTTCTTCAATCAAATGACATTGTGACAATGTGCATTATTTCTGATATAATCTTTGTTTAAAGTACTAGCCACAACGGGAGGTGGTTTTCCATACTATAAACAATATTCTCAGTTGTTTTATTTAATTCAAACTTTGCCTGAAAAAATGGATGTACTGAAAACACAAGAGTCATATGCCTTAGAACGAGATACTGTGCTTCCTTCCACCACACTGTAGGAAATAAAATACTTGGTTTGGATTTGTTTTCTGTGTCCGTTACACATCTGTGTTTGTGTTTGGATTTGATTGCTAAGATACCACAGCCAGCGAGCTCAAATGAAAGCAAGCCACTTCCTCCACACAAATCTGAGAATTTAGCATCTTGAAACACATTAAGCAAAGAAATTAAAGGCAGAATCTTTGAAGTGGCTGCTGATGAGATGCGTTTAGGCAACGAGAAGGATATCAGTTGCAAGAGACTGGCAAGGGTTTTTAGCTCCCTCAAGCCAAAGAGAGTAGCAATCTGTACAGAGCCACCTGCCTGCTCCCGCTTTGTGAGCTGGAGGACACTTACCACATTCAGAAACACTACCATAAGAGCAGGTTGTGCTCCGTTATTTCCGTTCAATAAAAACTACACCTGTCTATTCAGAACATTTTACAGACCAAGACAACGTGCTGCGTTGTACTGCCTTTCCTTGGTTTGGTTTTCTTTTAGCCAAAATAAAAATATGAAAGGATGGCCACCCATCAGATATTGCTGAAAAAAAATGAAAGGAAAAATAAAGGAGTTTGGAAACCCATAATTTTTTCCAAGAAAAACCACACACACATTACATAGGAAACAGTTCTGTAACCTTACTGTCCAACTGACTCTGTAACCACCAGATCAGAGCCCCAAATTCAACCTGTTGTGCCCTTTGTTATTGTAATATTAGAGTTATAGACCATGTTGACAGGTAGTCCAAGTACAGAAACCTGCTCCCAGCAAAAGACTGTATTTTAATTTTCAGATCCCTTTATCTGCACCATCATCTGATAGTTTCCAACTGGATCCACTGCTGATTACTCAGTGGAGAGATCGGCACTTAGGTCGTAGCCATTTGGCGTGTGGCTACAAAGCATATCTACTTCTTAAACTCAATGGACTACAAAACTCTCCAGCAAACAAAAGCCCCAGCTCTCCACTCCCACTGAACCTTGGCAGAATCTCTGGAAAGCTGTATATTTTCTCCAGCTGGTTGATTAGAGCTGCCCTCCGGCCAAGCACTGCTGAAGGCATCTCAGGATTTCCATGGGCAACCAGGCTGAGCTACAGCTCACCGCTGCCAGAAGAGGGAAGCCTTACTCCCTTCTCTTCACACCCACACTGCTCTCTCCTCTGCTGGAACACCCAGCCTGGTGCTCCCACCCTTCTCTGACAAGGTGAGACCACTTTATAAGAACACTAACTCACTGGAATGGCAGAAAATTATCTCAGTTTGTTTTCTCCCTGCTATTTTAGCAAGTCAAATGGGGTCACAGAAGGAACACTGAATGAATACCTTATATTCCCTCCTGCAATCAGCAGAAAAAAAAAAAAAAGCCTCTTGTAATCCTCCCTATGGGCATGGCTTTAAGACTTACTTTTCAATAGCCTTCCCAGCCATCGCAGACTGTGGAGCAAACAAAAAAATGCTGACCACGGTAACAGGCAGACTGGAGTGCAATGCCCTGAGCTCATGTAGCACCAGGCACTGTGGGGGCCTGGTCAAGGCTGCAGCTCTTCAGATGCAGCACACACATAAGTCCACAGCAGCATAAGAACCCAAACCAGTCGTAGGTCCTCCAGTCACCCAGGTGTTTATAAAAAATACTCCTGCCTGTGCCACGCCAAACACATGGTCTGTATGATCTAGACACTGCAGAGGCTGCCAGCATCACTGGCACCTTACACTGTTATGAGCACCAAAGACATTTGCCTGCCACACTGCATAGGACATCACTTCCCAAAATTATTCTGGACTGAAAAAGTAATCAAGAGCCTGGAAAATTTTGTCAAGGTTGCCTTTTTGCCAGCAAAAGCAACTGAAGCAATATCAGGGACCAACTACTTTCAGCAATAAACTTCCCCAAATTCAGCCATAACATTATATTTCTCATTTCCCTCATCCAACTACCAGGAAGGTATTCACTCCTACCCTACTTGTCAGGGCAAAACGTTGGACCGACAGTTCCACGTGCCCGTTTGTTGCACCTGCTTTCAATATGCAAACAGATCCTGCTGCCTCCTCTGTACAACAGGTCACTAAGGGATGTGCCCTACCACCAGGGTTGACAATAGCAGAAGAAATCCAGGAATTCTTTCTCCTACATTAATGCATACTCTGCACCTAAGCCCTCAATTCAGATTATTTGGCTATAAGTATCTGTAACAAGATGTCACTGGTCAATAAGGTAAGGGTGCCTCCTCCCAAACTGGAGACCTGCTCAGGAATAAGTATTAACCCTGCACCTACAGTTGTCCCAAGGAGATCATGATCAACCCAATCCTTTCCTCTGCAACAGAATCAGTTCTCACCTTAGAACTAATATACACAGTTTCTTTGTCATTTAGCTCCTTATACCATACGTTTGTTCTTCTGACTTCAGTACCAGTTCACAGGATGACTATCTTATTGAAGCATAAATAACACTTAAACACCTGCTTTTAAGAGGAAGGATATTAAAAGTAACTTTTCTAAACCACAGCAAAACCCTAGCATCTCTTCTCTTTAGCTCTTCATAAAGACCAATTTACTATAATACAAGGGGGACACAATAAAGCTCTGTGGAAGGAACACCCCTTAGAAGAGCTGTCAGCAGCAGCTTCCCTCCCCCGTATTAGTTTTAAATACCTAAAACACATGTGGACCCAGGCAGAGTCTAGGCATAGACCCTTTCCTCTTCCAGCTCACCAGACAGGTGATCCTGCAGCCTCATCAAGGGGTTTCTCCTTCCCACAAGTGTGCAACTGCTTTATTGCTGCCTCAAACCACCTCTGCCCATCATGTAAAGAGCTAGAGAACACAAATTAAGCTATTTATGCTGCTGTGCTTGCCTCTCAGCTACTGTGAGCCTAAAGTCATTCTGATAGCAACCTTGCAATGAAGAGGAATACATTTATACAGGCAATAAAAGTAGCAGGTGACTCCTCTCAGGAAAGAGGTTCTAGCATCTGTCAGAGCTTCCACTGTGCTCTTTACAGCCCTGCCAGACCCACCCTGTACTCGCTCAGTGGGTGTTTTACAAGTAATTAGAGAGCCTGTGGCTTTTTCAATTTTTAATATTTAATTCCCTCCCCACAAGTTCTCTCCCCAGCAGTCTGGCTACCCTTAAAGCTGAATTACTGCTCTTCCTCAAGGCTCCTTCCCCTCCCCAGGACTTGAGGTCACGGCTCATTATCTCAAATTCAGATTACCTGTGCTTAATAAACTCCTGCCTCCCTACAAACTTCGCAGGGCTTTTTCTAAGGAGAGTGATTTCCTGCCTGAGCCTTCAGGCAGGGGCAGAAAGCTGCTATTGCCAAGAGCAGCACTTACTTCTGCAGACACCATAGGTCCTATGTAGAAAGAAAGGGGCATCTCTACAGATATAAGAGGACTATACAGTGTGGGCCCTTCTTCGTGGGACACACAACACAGCAAGAGTGGGCATCTGAACATCTCTCTGGAGGAATCCCATAAATATCACCTTCTTGACCCTTTCTGTGTACGCACATGGCCACTGAACCAGGACAACAGAGACTAAGTAATTGCAGCCCACAGCTGCTAATGGAGCTTACTGGTGCTTCACACCCCTGCACCAAAGCAGCACAGGACCAGCAGGGTGACCTGGGACCAAGCAGCAGAAGAAATTCCCCCTTTCATTCACCTCCTTAGGGCTGCACATGGGGAGAAGGGACATCCAGCTCCCTCCTTCTTCACTTTTCCCCCCACACTTTACCCTCTAATCTGGGTTTATTTCTTCCCACTGCCTTCAGGGCAGTTAATCCAACAGTACACCAGCTCCAGCCCCAACACCTCCCTCCACAGCCCCTCTACCATTGCCTTAGGATTTTAAACTCAACCCAGCAGCTTTATCGCACATTCCTCTAAAGCAAAAAGATGAAACCCAGACCCACACCACAGGCAGGACCACCTCTTCCTCCCCAGCACCTCACAGACTCCTTCCTCCACCAGCTCACACGCTGTGAGCCATAAACAAATCATATTCACCAGCACTCTATGCAAGCCTTTTACCCACATACCTTTCTAGAGCACAGCTCCCGAAACTGCCTCTCCTGCCTTAAAGAATCACTCAGTGAAGGAAGGAAGGTAGTGAACCTCCCCCTCACAGCTGGGCTCCTCATTAATGGTGTCTCAGCCATGCCAGCTGCAGCTAGTCCCGTTGATTGCTCCCTGTCGCGGGGGCTGGCGTGCTCCCAGCAATGTTGGTGGGCTCTTGGGGGCCGAGGGAAGTGTTCGGAGGAGTTCACAGCTCCAAGGCTGTTTACTTTGGTTCCAGGAATAGGAAGCTGGGTGTTATTATTTGCCTGGGAAGCTGGAGGTGCCAAGGTGCTGGCCTCCCACATGCTCTGGGATAGCTGTGTGCAACAAGGTTCACCAAGGCCACGTGCCAGGTCCTGCACTTGGGTCACACCAACCCCATGCAGTGCTACAGGCCTGGGGAAGAGTAGCTGGAGCTGCCTGGTAGAAAAGGAAGTGTGGGTGTTCAACATGAGCCAGCGGTGTGCCCAGGTAGCCAAGAAGGCCAACAGCATCCTGGCCTGTATCAGGAGCAGTGTGGCCAGCAGGACTGGGGCAGTGATCGTCACCCTGTACTGGGCTCTGGTGAAGCCCCAGCTTGGGTGCTGTGTCCAGATCGAGGCCTCTTACTGCAAAAAAGACATTTGGGGGCTGGAGTGGGTCCAGAGAAGGGCAACGGAGCTGGTGAGGGGTCTGGAGAACAAGTCCCATGAGGAGCAGCTGAGGGAGCTGGGGGTGTTCAGCCTGGAGAAAAGGAGGCTGAGGGGAGACCTTCTCGCTCTCTACAACCCCCTGAAAGGAGGGTGTAGCCGGGGGGGAGTCGGTCTCTTCTCCCAAGGAACAGGCCATGGGACAACAGGAAATGGCCTCAAGTTGCCCCAGGGGAAGTTTAGATAGGATATTAAAAAAAATTTTTACACTGAAAGGGTTTTTAAGCATTGGAATGGGCTGCCCAGGGAAGTGGTGGAGTCACCATCCCTGGAGGCATTTAAAAGACGGGTAGACAGAGAGATATGGTTTAGTTTTGTCAGTGTTGGGTTGATGGTTGGACTTGATCTGAAAGATCCCTTCCAACCTGGGCAATTCTAGGATTCTGTCATCATCAGCCCCTCAAACCAGAGCTACAGTGTGGGGCTGTGAAGGCATCAGAGTTCTTTGCAGAGCTGAGCGGCTGCAGGTGCTAAGCTGTGGTTTGATGTATGGAACTAAACCCACGGGAGAGCTCCCCTTTTCTGGCTTTCACTGCCTAGCAGGCCCTTCACCCAGCATGACTTTGAAGGGAAGCCTGAGGAGCTGCCTGCACCAAGCAGTCTCTGAGGTCCGCGGTGCTGGCATCTGAGGGAGATGAGGAAGAAGGTGCCACCAGTTTGGCCCTAATGCCAGAGGACAATACAACTTCTGACCTCAAACCTCAGTTCCTCTACATGTTCCTCAAACTTGTATAATGTTGTCTCTTTGTCTTCCTCAAGTACCCAGTTCCTTCCGCATCCATGACAACCCAGTACATTCCTACATCTCTTAGCTTTTTGACTGACTTGAATACATGTGTGCTCTTACAGGACAGCCCATATGTGTCTTTTGGGTGGTCAGTTGGACATTGTTTTCCAAAACATATATTTCTGTGGAGTACTATGTGAAAGTATTCACTAGGTATACAGATAACAGTTTTCTTTACTCTGTCCTGCCACCATTTTTCTTCAAGTTTAAAGAAGTCAAATACATTTTGACATTCCTTTTCTGCTTTCAAATCTGGGTGGAATTTACCCAGGCAGCTCAAAAATTGTTAGGAGAGAGATCGATTGAGAAGTCAAGCAATCACATATCCTTACTGCCGTAAGAAAGCAGTTTAAATACAGGGTATTCGTGCTCCTGTAATCAAAGACACAGCACTTTCATTAAAAATACAATGACACCATCGCAAAGGCATTGAATATTAAAACCTAGCTGTCCTCACTGCAAGCACATGAAGCTTACATTGTAAATGTGCACACTCCCAGAGGGCTAAAATAGTACGTTACCCTCTAAAGTCCCTCCTGGCAGCATTACTCTACAACATCCTTAGAAACGTTTGAAGCATGCTAAAACCCACTTTTCATTAAAATTGAATTCTGACAAGTACCTCCGTCTTTTTTTTTTTTCCTTCTCTGAGAAATAACTCTTTTCTACTACAGCCGTGCAGAAGGATACCTGAGGTAAAACCAGTCCATCTGCAGCAGGCCAGCTAGCCAAAATATCTCCCATCACTTTTTCCAGGCTCTAAGTTTTAATTAAACAAACAAACAAAAGTTTAATTATTACGGCCGTGAAGAAAGTTTTCAAGATACTGTAACGTAGGTATGAGGAAGCTGCTAACAGAAATAGCAGGTCAGCAAAATGCAGACAATTCCATAATGTTGGATGCCTGAAAGTAGAAAGTCCCAGTAAGGAGAGAAGATTTATTCTTCGTACCTACACAGCTGAGACAGCCTGTGCTGAAGACAGGAATAGCATAAAGAATCCTGAACGCTCTTGCTATAGAGGGCAATCACACCAGTGACTAAAAAACAACTGCATTATCTTGTAGTCAGTCCAACTTCCATCTCCCAGCACATTTAAATGCAACTGGGAAGGTGTCACTTCTCAAACCAAGGAAGAAATGCTTTGTTTCGTTTTTTTCCTCTCTTAAAAACAATGAAACAAAAATGCATTCCTTGAGAGTGGAGGATGTAGTCTGAAAACTGCTCTCCCTGCTCTCCACGCTGGAACTTGCCTCCACTCTGGAAAGTGGTATTTCTATGCCCCATCGCATAGAAAGGATGTGAAAATAGATATTTTCCATTGCAGTCACTTATTTCGGAATCCTGGACTCTGCCAATTGCTGTACGTAAAACACTGTAGATAAAAAAAAATAATGCAAAATCCAGTCAGGCCCAGCCAGGATGAATGATTTTCCAGAAGGCCCATTTATGCACATTAAAATGTTCAATCTGTGAAATTTTACACCTCCCTAAGTCTCATGGAAACATAATGTACTTCTGAACGTACATTTCTGACTTACAGATGCAAATGCGCTGATGGAACAGCGAGGACTGCATTACGCTTGACAGTTACCTCTAGAAAAGCAAATTATCTTTTTTCTCTATCATACCTTTCCCAGAGATTAAGAACTACACCTCAGCTGTCAGGCTCGAGTCCAGACTCAGTGCTTTCAAAAGCTTGAATGTCTTTAAACCCAGGGGCTTTGTTAAGGACCATCCACAAGTCAAGCAAAAATGACAGCATCAGATATCACAAGCGAAGGTTTGGAGGTACATTCTCAGCAGAGATTTGGAAGAACAAGGGGAGCAGATGAAGCATTCCTATTTGCACAGATGCAGGGAGCCCGAAGCAAAGAGCTGGGCACGCAAAAAGGTGGTTTGAGTAATTCAACCGCAAGGAATCTATACCATGAGCATCCCTAGGTTCAGCTTTACTGCTGTCTCCTATCACATTGAAATGAAAACACAGGCCTTCCCTGTCCCTTCTCTTCATCCCGCCTGCTCAGAGACACCCCACTGCCTTCCTGACACAGCTCAGTCCTCAATGGCAGAGCTATTGGCCACTTCTCTGAGAAGTCAGCCAAGCTCATGCAGCAGCTTGTGACAGACCTCCTGCCCTTGTTGATGCTGTCAGCAACAGGTTCTTGCAGCCTTCTCAATACTTTGCTTGCCCACTATCTGAACCTTCAATAGCAAGCCCAGCTGAGAGTCCAGGGAGCATGAACTACAATTTCACGTGCAGTTCAGTCTCACACTTACCTTCAGGAAGCATTCAGCACCTTCAGCACTACCTATTTACAGCTCCTGTGAGCAAGAGCTACAGAAGAACCTTGCAGGGTTAGGTCCAACTTGGTACCCTTTGTAAAAGGCTACCCGTGTTTTGCTACAGCATTGCAAAAGTAGAAAAATTCCTGAGGTTTTAAAAGCCATCAATCCAGCTCTTTTCAGAAGTTCTAAATTCACTCAGAAATAAACCTACCATCGCACAGTTAATGAACCAAATGGAATAAACCCCAAGAGAATGACATATTAAATGCTGAGGGGATTTGGGTCTTAGTCCGGAGAAGAGAAGACTGAGGGGGAATCTGATCAAAACCTATCAACACCCTTACAGGGTGGGTGTCAGGAGGATGGGGCCAGGCTCTTCTCAGTGCTGTCCAGTGATGGGACAAGAGGAAATGGGTACAAAATTGAA